>OW203996.1:7420000-8670000 GCA_934047225.1 Ypsolopha sequella | reverse complement strand
CGTCAAATTTCAATCTCAAGTTGATGTTGATGAAAATGAGAATTACGCGGTAGACCCACGGGTCCTCTAAAAAGGCCGCTTTGGATGAATCATATTATGATTCTGTTGTAATGCCGTCTCTTCTGCACGTATGAAGAAACTGTGTCTCTATCCTACTTTCAAATCATTTATTGATTCACCCAAGTTGGCCTTTTTAACCGACTTCAAAAAGGAGACGGTTCTCAATTCGACTGTATGTTTTTTTTTTTTTTTTTTGGCGTTGTTACTCCATAACTCCGTCATTTCTGAACCGATTTGAACAATTCTTTTTTTGTTTGAAAGAGTGTACTTCCAGGTAGGTCCCATTTTGGGGTTGGTCATGATCTGATGAAGGTCTTCAGAGATAGGCAGTGGAACTCCTCAGAAAATGACAGCATACCTCTCGAAATTGAAGTAATCGCTTTGTACCTGGGTGCTGATTACAAGGTATTACTTGAAAATTGACATTCTTCCACCTGACCTTCGATCCTGGCTTCATCACCATATTCACCATAGAACTCCTCAACGGATCAGAGCACATAACTCGAGATTGCGGCTATCACTGCGTTAGGGTGCTAATTCAAGGGTATTACTTGGAGATTACCAGAATTCCCACCTGACCTTCGATCCTGGCTTCATCACCATAGAACTCCTCAACGGATGACAGCACATAACTTTGGATTGCGGCAATCAGTTTGTGTTAGGGTGCTCATTGCAGGGCATTGCTTGAAAATTGCCAGTGTACCCACCTGACTTTCGATCTTGGCTTCATCACCGTAGAACTTTTTAACGAATGACAGCACATAACTCGAGATTGCGGTAATCATGTTGTATTAGGGTGCTGATAGCAGGAAGCTACTCAAACATAGCTACTTATACTCACTTGAACTTCGTTTCATATTAACACCACGTTTGCAAGAACTACCCATACTTCACAATTTAACCCAGCAACACTAAAAAATGTGAAATAAAATAAACTTTTAACAAAAAAATAGCAACCGACTTCAATAGTAACAGCAGTCATTCACTAAAAAGTTAATAATAATTCTATAAAGACCGATGGTACCGAAGCAACACTTTTGCTGACTTCTTTCTTCCTGAAACATTATGTTATCTAGAAGTCGGCGTATTTCCTACGATATAGCAACATAAAAACCAATATAAGAACGCCGACTTCTAGATAACATAATGTTTCAGGAAGAAAGAAGTCAGCAAAAGTGTTGCTTCGGTACCATCGGTCTTTATAGAATTATTATTAACTTTTTAGTGAATGACTGCTGTTACTATTGAAGTCGGTTGCTATTTTTTTGTTAAAAGTTTATTTTTTAGGTCCCAGGTCCGCTAAAAAGGCCGCTTTGGATGAATCATTTATGATTCCGTTCTAGTGCCGCCTCTTTGGCGCGCGTGAAAAAGCTCTGACTCCATCCTACTTTCAAATGATTTTATGATTCACCCAAGTCGGCCTTTTTAGATCCCCTGGATCATGATTAGGAGATGCGCTAATGTATAGGGATTTAAGTCTCAGGCTATTGGCAGCAAGTGCAAGGGGTCGTCCATTAGATGGCAATAAGAAGGATGTCTTGCCGAAAGAAGAAACCATTGATTAAACAACGATATTAATTTTGTAATACAGATAACAATAATTACATCAGTTTTGTGAGAGTGATGGGGTCATTGGATAATGACGATAGGATGATTGTAGGGGGACGGGGTCAAAAATCGAGGACGTAATACATGGACAGTCACCAAGTAAATTTAATACATAACCTTTTTATTTTTTTTCAATGCATGTGCTCGTAAAAGCCCACTTTTTATGCATCAAAACCGAACAGAAAGTCGATTATTTTACCCTAGGGCTTTATTATTATTATTTTTTTTAATTTATTTGCAATGGTTGGCTAACCTGCAGCCTTTCCTGTGTACCATAGATGTTGTACTTTTTTTTTCTACTGTTTAACGGCTCTGGATACAATCCTTTTGAGCCAATCATAATTTAAAGTTCACAAGATTATATTTATTTTCATTTCCTCACACTATGCATTGAAAAACGTAGTATGATACACGGGCGTAAAAGCAATAAATTACTCGGTTACGTTTAAAACACTCGCTACGCTCGTGTTTTAAATCGTCCTCGTAATTTATTCCTTTTCGCCCTAGAGCATAAACTACTATTAAGAGAAAAGCTCGCGTTTTGCTTGTAAATAATTTTGAATTGAACAGAATATTTTCGGGAAAAATTAAAAAGTCCAACTTGGTTAGTTCCACACTCCTTACAATGTTTAAATCATATACTGAGTGGCCTTACCCCTAGTTTCTGTTTTTAAAACAATTAGCCAAAATATCACAGCTCTGAACGCCTATAAAAATTCTTTCCGTCTTTTCTACGATAGCTTCCAAGATACAGGAATCGGTAATCGAATAGGTCTTTACATATGAAATTGCCGTTTTCTATAGAAAATTTGGAAGAAACTCAATTTTCAGTATTAACATTTTTGCATTTTTTTTAGGTATGACAAATCCAAATTATGTAATTTTTTTTGTGTATGACTGAAACAACATTAATCTAACAGCAACATTAATTTAATTTTTGAAAACTGTCAGCTGTAAAAAAATATTATGGATCTTATCATGGAAACGTTTGAGACGAACTGTTTTTGAAATTTTTATTTTGGTTACCAAATTGACAATAAAAACAAAATTTAATACGTAGATGTAAAACATTGAAATCAACTTTCAAACAAAATACAAATAATGGAAATAGCTATTGAATTACAGGAATTATGAATCTGTAAGAAAATTTCGGCAACTTCATATGTTAAGACCTATAAGTAATCATAGTGGCCATTAAGCAGTATTTTACACATGAATATATTATTAAGATAAGATAAGATAAGACTATACTATCAGTCTGTCATCGATAAAATAAAAGATGGAAAGATTATATTTTACTTCGGACACAAATACACGCTCATAGGGCATGCAGGTTTCCTTACGATGTTTTCTTTCACCGTTTAGCAAGTGGTAATTTCATTGCATTTCACAGTTCACACTCGGAACACCTCTGGCATCTCCTCAGGGATTCATGTTATATTGTAATCTCTACAAAATTGAAAGAAATCCTCTGCTACCCGAACCTGAATGGTAAATTCGGAAAAAAAGAAGTAATTCCGAAAAAAAATTAAAAAGCATATCGCCGTGACACGAGTCCCTGAGGGGTTATTAGAAGTGTTCCCAAGTGTGGACTGTGAAATGGAAGTTGGGCTTGGTACACCCGCTTTTCACCGACAATTATTACGTCTCAAACGTATGGTCGTGAGGTAAGCCCTATCGCCGTTCTTTGGGCACCAATTGACCAATAGCGTAACGTGCCAAATTAATGTAAACCACGGGAATTGAACCCACGACCCCTGCGTTAGCATGCGAGCGTTATACCACGACGACGCACGTAGGTAGTAAAAAAAGGAGGTTTTTAACAGTGAAATTCCCAAATTTATTTTATTTATTTTATTTTATTTATTTAAGTAATAAATTGCAAACCATTACAGTGTATAACCAATTCAGCAAGCAATGACTAATCTTAATCTCTCGTCAAAGTCAATACATTCAGGACTACTTTTGTGAATTCTGCCATAGAACAATTCATTATGTCAGTCATTCGTGCCACATCATTTAAAATCTGTATAGCCCTGGCCAATGGTGAATATTTCTGTAAATTAGTGCGAGCGGTCGGCACAGTAAACTTTTTTTGCCTAATTTCTTTTCTTAGTCGGGGGTTTGGTACTGCCAGAGATAATGAAGCTAGTACATCCCTGTTAACTACATTTATTTATCTACTAAATTAGATAGGCTTCTGAAAAAAATACACATTTGAAAGACAATGAAATGAAACAATGAAGGAGCCCAAAACGTGACAGATGAAAGATCGTTGCATCAAAAAAAAAGCTAAGTCAAGCCTGTTTTTTCAGTTCAAACAGTAGTCCGTCTAAACGTATAAAGTTAAAATGACAATAATGACTGTTTTAAACATTATCTAAAATATAGAAACACTCTTGTTTGTGTTAGTTTACATTAAATTTTATCCATTAATAAAAAGCGATATCCAATCTCTTCTTGACTCAACGCATTACTCGGACACGCAGATATTTTCATATCTTTCGTAATGCGATAGACTTTTGATGTTTTACGATATAATTGCAGACCAACGTCAACCTCGGCCGACCAGTCATCAAGGACCTGTACGAGAGTTTCGTGGCCGCCGTGGAAGGTCACGGGCGCCACGTGACGTCATACTTCAGCCACGACACCATGATGCAGATGGCCTTCTCGGCTCTTGGCCTCTACAAGGATGACTTCACCCTCATCGGAGACCGTACCGAGGCCTCCAGGCTTTGGAGGACCAGCTTCATAGCTGCCTTCTCCACGAACATGATTGCTGTTCTGAACAGGTTTGTCATGATTGATCAACAATATTAATACAATTTTTAGGTACATATAGTACGTAAATATTCATGTACTTCATAAGAAAAATTCGCAGGACCTCTTTTCCAGTAAGCTTAATGATACCATAGACTAAGTATTACTACGTATAGACCTCAGAATATTCCTTATTCTGAGGTATAGACCGACAACTCCCATCAAGGCGTAGCAAATTTTTGACACGCCCTTACGACACTAGGTGTCACCAAGTGTTGCAAATAAGCATAATTTGTTTTATTGGCTGCAAGTAAACTCTCATGGTTACCAATTAAACATGCGGCTGTAATAGTTTTTCTTAGAAAAACTAGATAGCGCTAAGTTGGCAACACTAACAGTGAATATTTCAATGCCATCTATTATCGAAGTAACAATTATTTTTATGTTACGTGACATGGCTGTGCCACTAGCGTCACCAATCTATCTTATTTAGCATCGTGTTCGTTAGAGGATTTAGCAACGCCATCTAGATTTCGTTAGAATTTTACTCCTTTTTTGTGGCTACAAACTGATGTATGGGAACTGCTAGTCTATTCGTAGTAATACCTACTTAGTCTATGATGATACGCAAGTAAGAAATATATGTACAAACTATTCCATCAATGATATTCTAAATAAAGGATCCGCACTTACGTCCAACACGCGACACAAAAACCGGTTAAATCTCTTTCACCTGTTGGCCTGTCACATTCACCTTAAGAGCGGTTTCGCAGCCGGATTGTGAAAAACCCGTTTTTTACTAATTAATCGAAACAGAACACTTAAATTCAAAATTCACTTAATAGTTATTCTACAAAACGTTATTACCTATATATGCGCATGGTTTCTGTATTTTAGAATTTAAAAAAATTCTGTTTTTTTTTTTTTTGAATAATAATACTATTACATGTGAACGTTATCTTAAAACTTATTTCGTACCTATTATTCTTCATAATCACTTCGTTCTAATGAACTTTGATCTGAACCCGACACTGCAATGATAAATCGCTCTAACATAGGTATTTTCAACGTCATTGCCAAATTCGCCAAATTCGTATATACTTTTTTCACTTTAAGGCGATATGTAAAAGGTTTCAACGTCCCTGTTACTCCATATGCGAAAAAACCCTCGATGCGAGAGGGACGGATTCGTGGAAAAGTAGCAAAATGTCGGTTTTTTATTAATATAAAATGTACTAAAGTTGCTATCAAAATTTCGTTTAACAAGGGCCTACATACCGTTAAAACCCATCTAATAAAATATAATTGCAGTCCATATGTTATTCTATATTGTCAAACCAGGAGAAATGGTGTTGAAAAGGGCCTCATTTCAATAAATATTTCTATCGAGCCGAATTTCTCCAATCGCGTTTCTGTTTTAACAGGTCCCTAGAAAAAGTTCCCAAAAATAATGTACTATTTTATCAAAATAATACATTATTTACTTTAGTACATATGCAAGTTTAAAGTGTCGATTTTTTTTCCGTAGCGCCTTAACTGAAGTTTAGTCCAACTTTTCGCCGGTAGTCGACGACTCACCTTAGCATTTGTAACAATTTAGCTCCACTGTGAAAATGGCTGGTTCTCGCTCGCAGCAAAAAATCAAAATTTGAAATTTATTTTTGAATTTCAGTCTGTGACTCATTCTGCCTACTAGCTAAAGACCCGCGTGACATAATTTATAAGTTAAGACGTTCTTGTTATGCCGGCGCCAGACATGTGTACACTTATTTGAACACTCGAGTGGACACACTGTGTGGCACGAGACTTTGTCTATGTGTTCCAAAGTTTGTACACAGCTTTGCACTTTGCCGAGCGGTATCGGTTTTTTAGCGCACATCAAAGGAATGTGTTCAAATAAGTGCGTAGCCTGCCACACTATTTGCAAAGACCAGTTGCGCGAGCGCCGTTGTACGGAACGGTTGGGTAAGACGCTACGTGCTTGATCGCTTAAAATGGACTGGAGTAACGAATGCGTCCTAGAATTTATTGAGTTGCTGCAAGGGGAACCATGTATATATATTTTCGATATATTTTGTTGCACATGTAAAAAATAATTACATGCACATAAATAATATAAGCACACTCCGTCCACGAAATCGTCGTCCATCTCCTTTGTTGTCTACCAGCATACTGTGGAGAAAAGAGTTTGCGAAGCATGTGTGGCAGGTGCGCCAAATGTGTGTACAAAGTCGTCAAAGAAGTGTGCAAATAAGTGTACACATGTCTGGCGCCGGCTTTACGGTACTAGCCAAATGTACAAGATCACGCCAAACTTCTAGAACGTCCCATACATTTTGTTCCTGTCGATGTGTTCAGAGTGGACTAGAAGTTTGGCGCGATCTGTACACGATTGCAAGATGGTACCACAGATAATGTAATACTAATACTGATAATAGATAGTACTAACAATTGTAGCTGGGTAATCTGGATTTGTAAGTAGATGGTTAAAAGTTAAAAGCGATTATAGAAGACAAGTTGAATAAATTGTTAAGAGCGGTTTCGCAGCCGGATTGTGATAAACTTGCCTTTTTCTAATTAATCGAAAAAAAAAACACTTAAATTCAAAATTCACTCAATTGGTATTCAACAAAATTATATCTGCCATTCTGTTGGTTTCTGTTAATTAGAACTTCAAATTTTTTGTACAATACATACCTACATAATACAGAAGTAGAATAGAATATAGTTTATTTGCGTTATTTGGTACATAATGTTCTTATATTGAGGGGTAAAGTATTGCAATGTACTTAAATAATAACTCTTATTATTAAATATGCGAAGACATTTAAAGTGTTCTTAAAATATAGTTTTAAAGAGTAGGTTACGTCATACTGGAGGCCTAACAAGCGATCAGAAAACGAAACAACAACACGTTTTGCCAATTTCGCAAAATAAAACATATTGTATAACTATTGAGTGAATTTTGAATTTAAGTGTTCTGTTTCGATTAATTAGAAAAAAGGCGGATTTTTCACAATCCGGCTGCGAAACCGCTCTTAAGCCAGGTTTAGATAAAGGCTAGTTAGTAGTAGAGTAACATACGTAACTAATGTGCTAGTAGAGAGAAAAAAAATTAGTCCCCTGGCTGACTTCTTTCCTTTCGTCTCCAATATTTCAAACATTCTGTTACTGTAGTTTTCCATTTGTAACAGATGCGGCGGCGGTTCAAGCAACACATCCCACAGAGTGCAGATCTTTATAAATGAGAAGGAGTCAACCTTGTGTCCCCAGTCAGGGTGCACGTGGGAGGAATTCCAGTTGAAGTTCCAACCTTACACCGACGCCAATGTCGTTTGGTGCGACCTCAACTACACTGGACCCTTGCCTAACACTAGCAGTGCTGTTGCAAAACTTGCAAATACAGGTGTTTTATCTTTCCTTTTGGGAGCGCAAGGTTGCTTGTACTATCTCTCTGTAAAAAGATCTCTCAGTAGAATATAGAAATTAGGCTAAGTGTTTATTTGAGGGCTGTAAATAAATTAATGCTATGAATTTGGATTTTGGGCTTTTTTTGGTGTTCCTCCTTTCAGCATGGCACAGCATCGTTGTCAATAGTATTTTTGTAACATAATTTATGATATTTGTGCTATAATTAGAGCCGTTGGGGCACGTTTCGTAATAGGCTGCACGAGTGTCCCAATTGGTATTATTTCCAGTTGGACACAATTCTTTATATACGACCATCAAAAATATCGTCTTTGCGTGACGATATTTGTAATATTTTCAACTAACAATTTCACAAAAAATTAGAAAAGAAAGTGCGATTTTTTTCTGCTCCTGTACGCTTAGTTTCAAGGGTCATTGCTATTCAGCCTAATCAGGGGTTTTACGACGGTTAATTAAAAAAAATATATATTGTATATATAATATTGTAGGATAAAAATCTTATAAGTGCACGCTTGACCGGTAGGATCAGAATCTCATAGGTGCTAGCTTGACCGGTAGGATCAAAATCTCATAAGTGCTCGTTTGACCGGTAGGGTTACAATCTCGTAGGTGCTCGCTTGACCGGTAGGATCGAAATCTCGTAGGTGAGTGCTTGACTGGTAGGATCAAAATCTCATAGGTGCTCGCTTGACCGGTAGGATCAAAATCTCATAGGTGAGTGCTTGACCGGTAGGATCAAAATCCCAAAATTAAGATTCCTACCGACTGAGCTACCATTGTTGTTAAGACGGTTATTACCGCAAAATGGGTACTTTGGGCTGCACGAAAAGTACGGAAAAAATGTTATATGAATAATCCACGCACTTTTCGATTAGTGCACCCAATTTTTCCCAATATATTACGATTATGCGTATGCATCCAGACACAGCTACGCCTGCTTACATAAGTGAATGTGTTACAAAACTTTTGACATTCCAATTCGTAGGTCACTTTGCATGCCAACACATAATTAAAAATAATCTTTATATTTACATTTGCGAAGAGCTTATCATTGTAATTTGAGAGAATCAACGTATATTTACGATACTTAGGTATACGAATATAAGTTTTATGCGCGGTTTTCACGTGAATTTCACGTAATCCTAACGTGTTGTGGCCTGAGCCTTATTGCCGCGTACTTCGGCCACATTCGTAGATTTATAGATTCGTAGATTCGTAGAGGTATATATATATAATAATAATAGCACCAGGATGTTGTGATGGTATTATATGTTTTGTAATCTCAGTCGTAAATAGCATTAGAATGTAGTCATTATATAAAATAAAATGGCTTTGAGAGACGCTTACAGTTTAATAAAGTAGTCAGTAGTTAAGGTTTACATTAAATTCTAGTTATTACGAGTAGTTGCTAATTGGTTACTGTAAATTATTTTCAATAAAGACTTCTGAAAATCAATCAAATCACTTCGGCCACAAAAATACGGTTTTTAGGGCATTTAGGTTTACTTCACAGTGTTTTCTTTCACAGTCAGCAAATGGTAAATATACAACTAACTACTACGCGAATAAATCCCGAAAATGCATGCCCGACCTTAAGGATTTGTAACTAGGTTTCAAGATTGAGAGTTCGGCGTCCAACCGACTGAGCTACCGCTGATATAAAAAATTATAATGATTGTATAAACCAAACAGCGACCGCCCCGCGGCTTTGCTCGTGTGGATCCCGATTCCCGTTTCTCCTGATCCCGTTGGAATTTCCTAAAATCCGTTTTTAATGGATGTCTACGTCGTACAAGAACCTACAGTCCAAATGACAGTGGGCAAATTTGTATGGGAGTTGGTACAAGCGCCGCCACGATCAAGATGCATGTTGAATATAAGGACATTATGTGGTCTTTAAGCAAGCAGAAAGCCATCAAAATCTATTCGAGAGATTTCGAGATAATACAAATTATTTTTTACAACCTTAATTATATATGGCAGAATATATTATTTTGCTAAACGGCCGCTGGTGGCCGGCAAGACATTTCCTATTTTATTTACAATCGCATGCTTGTTCTTCAGCCTTACAATACTCGGTTCGGGCTTCGACCTCGGAAGTATGAGGAGCGCTCGGTCTTCGGCCTCGCAATTGTGATATAATACCATGCAAATAGGCTATGCAAAAATACCCCTACAAAATTTCCATATAAATAGGGTCCACGAGTGCCTGAAAAAACAGGGCGTAACCAACTCAACATCGCTAGAGTAACCAAAAACCCAAAAAGAACAACACAAAAAAAGCTTTGCGAAACCTTGCATAACATTTATGTTGACGACCTGATAGTTATGCAAAAATCCCATACAAAATAGTGCCCGGGAAAATATTGAAAAAAAAACAAGGCTTTTCCCCACTCAGAAAAAGTTGCTTGACATTTCTACCATACATCACTTTAATGTAGCTCAACTCTTTCCAACTAAATAACCATGTCAAACAGACAGTTACCGGTTGCGCGCCTGTCATGTAAGCAGGAGGCAGCAGGTTCAAATCTTGGCCCGAGAAATATTTTCATAATATTTGTCTTCTTAAATTTGTTTCTGATTGATTTCAAGTTTGTGATGCACTCTAATAATAATTAGATTTATATTTATTTCGAGATCCCACGTACATGTGGTCGAGGGGTGGGTAACTAGTGCAAAAATTGTATTGATATCGTACCTAAGCTGTGTAAAAGTGCACCCGACTCGACTCAAAAAATAGTCGAATGTATGGAATTCCTAGCCCCCATCCCCCACTCCTGTATCCGCCAATGCTTCGAGAAAAGGTACGTAGTGCCCTGCTTCCTTTGGCTCGTTTTGGCGAAGAGGGAGGGGGGCACTACTTCATTTGACGATAATATCTCAATTAAAATCATGTTTCGTCTATAAAGCTCTAAACCGGTAGTTAATGTAAAATTAAAATGTATTCCTGGCAATTAAAAACCAAAAACCTTAATTATTAACAGAATGTGTATTTTGAATTTTCAACAAAGATCAGTTGACCAGTCGCCGGTCCGTTATTGAATAATGAACACGATTTATATAAGGTGACACTAATTGAAACAGCCAATTTCATACTGGAGGCTTGGTAAATGATCAGTATCACGGAACGATAAAACTTTTTGCTATATAATGCTTCTTGGCCCTCGGCGTCTTCAAGGATGATTTCACCCTCGTCGGAGACATGATTATAGCTTCCAGGCTTTGGAGGGCCAGTTTCCTAGCTGCCTTCTCTACGAAGATCATTGCTGTTTTAAACAGGTTAGAAATTCTTGCAAAATAAATATTCAGGAAATGTATCGTGTATTTATAATAATTACGATCATAGAAATTGTCGTTCCTGTGATATGACATGACAGTCTGTGAGCAGCTAAAGTAACAAACATATGAACTTTTTTTTTATGACTTGACATGAGCTGAAGTACGATTGCTAACCGTTTCTTTTTCTAACAGATGCGGTGGGTCAAACAGCACATCCCACAGAGAGCAGATCTTCATAAATGAGAAGGAATCAACCCTGTGTCCCCAGTCAGGGTGCACGTAGGAGGAATTCCAGTTGAAGTTCCAACCTTACCTAGACGCTAATGTCGATTGGTGCGACCTCAACTACACTGGACCTTTGCCTAATAGCCCGTCCAACGAAGACCAAAAAAGGCCGAATAGGCAAAATAATTCGTGTAAAGACTAATTTTGGCACAGTTGTAGAAGAAGGTATCCTGAACGACATACTAAAAGTACTGATGGGTGGAGGTGGAGCTAAGGGGTGGGGGAAGGTGTAAAGGTCCCGTTTTTCAGTTTTGCGTGAATCACTCGAAAACTGTGGCCTATAGAAAAAAATGACTCCAGACTAAATTAATTAACATTAAATTTTCTACAAAAAAGGTTAAATACACTTTTTTGCTGGGATCAATATTTAAAGAGATATGGGGGAGGGGAAGTTAATTGTGATAAATTATACACATTAGGAATGTAATAATAGGGGGAATGTTTTGTATCGGGTACAAAATGCACAATTTAAGATTTTTTTTCTTAGTTTTGACTTTATTGAATAAATGTGATTTACCGCTGCTTTGTGGGTGCAGTATTTCAATATGGTTACCCTCATAAAGAAATTCATTGATTCTGAGCGTTGCGTTGATTGGGACGGCCACTTGACGTATGTAAAACAAATGATCCCATTCTTCCATGCAAGTGGGCACTTTCAATACGTGAAATTTGCCCATATCTACGTGCAAGACATGATACACCTAAAATACAACCATCCACAGGCGTACAAAGAGTTTGCCAAAAATGGGTATTTTACCATTAACCCACCTTAGGCTGGAATTTGTTTGGACATGGTCATCGAACAAACTCTCTTGCGGTCCATCAGGTGGCCTGATGCAAGGGAGAGGAATAGCTGATTCTGTACTCGCCAAATGTACTGCACGTCATTGGAGGAGTTCGCCGGAGTGGTTTTTGCAAGTGGAGAACAGCACGTTGATTTACGGCTATCACGGTAACAGAGAGATTCACGAGATAGACCTAAGATTGGAGAAGTGTTCAAAGATCATCTCCCATTTCATTGGCAGAAAATTCGGTGACATAAAGCAGTCTAGAAAGAATGTGTTTTGTCAATAGCCATACTGGCTACTCATACAAGCAGTACCATATGAGCAGTAGCAGTAGTATTAAAGTCAATGGCAAATGGCATTACTGTTAACCTTCTGACAATTTTAATTTCAAGTTTTTGACTTATGAATTAACTTTATTCCCCCTGGCTCTGTTCCTCGAGGGTGGGATGCGAAAAGGGAAGAAGCCATTCCTCTACGATGTTTTGCCAGTGGAGAATAACGCAACTTTCAATCTCACTTGAAGCACCAATGTGGTAGATGGTGGTTTTCTTCTACACCGCATGAAGTGGAAACCGTCCTTCAGCATTTCTTCAATTTGCAATCAGTACATTGCCTACGTACAGACACATTGTGGTTCAAATTGTATGGGGGTTTTTGATGGCTACAATGATGTTAATAGCACAAAACGAGCGAAACAGAAGCAAAGAGGTCTGACAAAAACTTCGGTTGACATTAAATGTAACGAAAGCACGGTCATCACAGTTCAACAGGAGCATTTTCTCGCCAATGAAAGTAACAAAACGAGACTAATTCAGTTTCTCACCGAGAAAATGCCGGCAGCGTGGATTGAAACAACTGTTGCAACAGGAGATGCTGATGGCACATTTGTGAGGTGCGTGTTGGATAAAGCTGCTGTACATCCAACTGTTACAATAATTGGGGAGGATGTGGACTTCATAGTCTTCCTCATAAGATTGACTCTACCAGATAGCAACGTGTACTTTATGATGCCAGACCGTGGGAAGGTGGACACCAAATTGTTTTCAGTGCAACAGCTTCCATTCGCCAAGACGATTCTCCTTCTCTACAGCTTCTCCGGAAGCGAAACCACATTGGCGATCTATGCAAAGAGCAAACTGGGAATTGCTAAGCTGTTCATAGCTAAGCCAGACCTGACCCAAAGTATCTCAGACATTTTTATTGAGCCCTCAACATTACCTGAGGGTATTGAACAGGCTGGAAAGAAGCTATTCCTGGTGATTTACCAGGCGCCTTCGCAGGAACAAAACCCCAGCCAACACCGCTACTCTGGCTTTTTTGAGAGCATCGACGAAGCCTAAATCTGTTATGGCCATTCTTCCTGCTACCAGAGGAGCTTTGAAGCAGCACTCGTTCAGAGTGTACCTACAGGTAACTATTCAGATATTATTATTTAATTTTATTATTGTCGAATACGGTTTTGTTACAAATATCTATTTGACCTAAATACTTATGTTGGTCTTATTTCTTTCTTACAGATACAACAATGGCTCGGCAGCCCCCTACCACCAACCCGATGGTGTTGGGCCAAAAGAGACAATGGATTTCTAAAATCAGTGACAACCAACGACCCTCTGGCAACTAACTCCATTCTCAACACCAAATTTTGCCGATGCACGACTGGGTGTGGGGTGCGCTGCGGGTGCCGCGTATGCTCCGGCTCATGCACTAACGGAGCCCTCATTGAAAACGCCGTTGACCATGATGATATTTTAGATTTAGAAGATAATTAGGAAATTCATTTTTAGTAATATACTTAAAGAAATGTGTTTTTTTTTTATTGTCCGTTTTCCTCCCTCTATATCTCCTTAAGTATTGATTCTACAAAAAAAGTGTGTAGCACTTTTTTATAGGAAATTTTATATAAATTAATTTAGTCATACATTATTTTTTTCTGTAGGCCGCAGTTTTCCAGTTATTTACGAGAAACTGAAAAAAGGGACGTTTACACCCCCCTCCACCCCTTAGCTTCAACCCCACCCATCAGTACTTTTAGTATGTTGTTTAAAACACCTTATTCAACAACTGTGCCAAAATTAGCTTTTACACGGGTTATTTTTTCTAATTTTCTTTCATTGGACGGGCTATAACATGAATTCAAAATGGAACTCAATTCAGCGAAATCGGTAGAGCTTGCTTTTGTTTTCCATGCCATCATTTCACCGGTTTTATATTTCGGTACCGAAATACAAGCGTGACGTGAGGCGAATCAGTACCAGAGTAAATATGTCACTCTTTCCGTATGGAGAGTAGACTGCCCTAAGGCTGACTGGCATAAAGCGTGGCGCTGTCAGGGCGCGATGATAGTTTTTAGGGGCTGTTTTATTACGTATTTATTTTTCAGTGGCTATCCCTTATCTAATTGGCTGTTGAACCATTGGGCTAGCACAAATTCATAGAAGTTGTTTTTTTTCCTTCTCAATTTAAGCTTGTTTTGTACGCCTACCAATAAAATAATCAAAAATTTCGGATTTTATTAATATTTCCTTAAAAAATTTGATCTTATGTTAGATTGATCGGAGGGGAGGATGTTCAAACAAATCTTATAATTTCTTATATAGGAGAGGGAGGGGCTCAAAAATAGGCCGAAACTGTCTTACACAACAAATGATCAGCACCTTACATACCCTGTATACAAGGCGAGTATTATAGATTTTTTGGCAAGGCAAATGTTTATTGAGCTTCAGACATACATACATACATATACTCACGCCTGTCTCCCAGAGGGGTAGGCAGAGACTACAGATTTCCATCTGCTATGATCCAGAAACACCTCTTTTGCCTTTTCCACATCAATCAATCTAGTCATACAAGCTCTTCTATTCCAGATACTTTTGACATGGCCCTTCTTCAGTATGTCGCCAATTCTAGGGTGGCCTTCGAGCTGTACCTTCCACGTGTACCTTTGAGCTTTATTTTTTTATTTATAAGATTATAATATTTATATATATTTAGGTTTTATATATATTTATTATTATTTACACATTTATATTTATATATATTTAAAAAACACTTTTAAAGAGATATATTTCGAACTATTGTTCGGCATGAGTGTTGTAAATAATTATGTATATCAAGATTTATAAGACTGATGCCGAACAATAGTTCGAAATACTACTCTGTCAAGAAAGTAACGGGAAAAAATCAATAATATACAAAATGTTAGTTATCATTCAAAATTTATTTTATCGCCTTCAAAGTATGCTCCTTCGGAAACAATACACTTATGCCAACGAATAACCCAATCATCAAAACATTTTTTAAACGCTTTTTCCGGAATTAAATTCAGTTCTTGCTGCGAATTCTTCTTTATGTCTTCTACTGAATGAAAACGGGTGCCACGAAGTGGTAATTTGAGTTTAGGAAAAAGAAAGAAGTCGGCTGGAGCCATATCTGTTGAATAAGGTGGTTGCTCGATGGTATTTGTTGAGTTTTTGATCAAAAATTCGTTCACAATGATGGCCTTGTGCGAAGGCGCATTATCGTGGTGCAAAAACCAAGAATTTTCATTCCACAGATCCGGCCTTTTTCGTCGAATTTGTTCTCTTAGACGCCGCATCACGGTCAAATAATATTCTTTATTTACTGTTTGACCTTCCGGCAAGAATTCCGAGTGCACAATACCGCGATAGTCAAAGAAAACAGTCAACATAACTTTGACTTCTGATCGACTTTGGCGTGGTTTTTTCGGGTTCGGTTCAGTTGGAAGGCGCCACTCCGAAGCTTGTTGACTAGTTTGCATGTCAAACTCGTAAACCCACGTCTCGTCACCAGTACCAATGCGTTTCAGGAATGTTGGGTCGGAATTGACTCGTTCTAGCATGTCCTCAGCGACTCTTATGCGATTGAGTTTTTGGAGAAAATTGAGGTCTTTTGGGACTAGCCGAGCGGCAACATGTTTCATACCCAAATGATTATTTAAAATGGTACGGATCGACTTGTGAGACATAGAAAGTTCGGCGGCTATCTCTCTCAAACTTGAATGAGGACTTTCAGTCACTATTTTCTTCACTTTTGCGATATTAACTTCAGTTGCAGAAGTTGATGGCCTACCAGAGCGAGGCAAATCTTCCATCACATCTCGCCCACTTTTGAACGCTTTATACCACTCATAAGCACGTGTTTTTGACAAAGTCGATTCACCGTAAGCCTTTTGTAACATTTTCAGTACGAAAACACGAAATTCCATTGGCGATACAAAATTCAAGACAAACTCTTTGTTCAATGTTTTTGTCCATTATGAAATTCGCAATACACACAAGATATGATATGACTAAAAACAGCACTGTATTTAATCTAAATAACAGATGCAACTCAAACTCCGCGCCAAAATGGAAAACAGTTGTGCCAATCTTACAACAACAAAACTTAACAACATTTGAATATGGAACCATAGACAAATCAGCCATTCCCGATACTTTCTTGACTGAATGTATATCTCTTTAAAAGTGTTTTTTAAATATATATAAATATAAATGTGTAAATAATACTAAATATATATAAAACCTAAATATATATAAATATTATAATCTTAATAACGACAAATAAGTCTTTACTCTTTAATTTTTATTTATAAGAAATATGTCCCTTTATGTCTAAGATCATAACTATAGGTACAGCTCCTCTAGCTTAGCTCAAATGCATGAGATGATCCAAAATGAAACAGTAACTAATTTTTGTGCCTATAACACGTCTCCAACCGGGTTCGAGCTAGAAAATGAGATTTATTCTCACGTATTATCATGTTCTAAAAAAAATGTATAATATGATCCATCGCTTTGGAACCTCTAAATTGTACACAGTACTGTAACATCTTATATGGTCTTATAGTTAGGTCAAAGGACTCTTTGTTCCTGTTTAATTGGCCATCGATAACCTTTATGGATCGACATACAAAATACAAATACAAAAATATTTATTTCGGTAGAAAAACACATTTTAACAAAAACATTGTTGAGGCCTTCTTGTAAGTATAAAATACTTGTAACAGAAGACCCCACTCTTCCATAGCCATAAATTATTAAAATTTATACCAAAACAAATAATTGTAATAAACTTTATAACAAAAATTAAAATATTTTTACATGACAATTAAAGTTAAATGCACGGTCTTATTCGTGAGTGTGTGTAAATGTGTGCATATGTGTGAAATCTGAGAATATAAATAAACCCTTATTTGTGTGAGTGTGTAGTGTGTGAGGGTGCGTGTGTAAGTAAGTAAAGGGTAGGTGAGTGAATGTGAATAGTTATTTTGTGCGTATTGTAGGTATCTATATATATATATATATATTTTTATTGTTTCGGTAAAAATATGATATTACCATGGTATACATATAATACTTAACACTATTAACATCTTTTGTTAAATTTATAATATAGGATGAAGAAGTTTCTCTGTTTCTTCGTACCTTAGAGTCTTGAGCCAAGCAGTCAGTGTACATACGTCGTATTAACTGATTTATTTCGTGTTTTCCAAAAATGAATACAGATCCAGTATAAAATATCTTTCAAACAAAACACAAGCAAGATTCCTTCTCAAGTCCTCTCGAAGTGAAGGTGTTGCTCCAGGACCCTCCATTGGACTCTCCTAGGAGACACGGCATCGTTTTCTTTGAGTATAGCAGTGCCTCCGGCACGACAAGCGAGTGTTCTACGAAGCTCAGAGCTCCCCTACCTTAATTCATACCTATGCTAACCAGGGAAGACTGAAAAAGGAATAAAACAAAGACCCGAAGTACAACACGTTGTATCAATCAAGAAGAATCCTGTTAGATCCCACTGCGAGCTGGCCCGCTCGTTATAGTACAGTGCAGTACAAGTTAGCAAAATCAGGAAAACATTTATTCTAGAACAAGGCACACAACGCCCTCTTAGGGAAGATCGTCATGATGCGACCAAGTCAGTTGTGGGCGTGGCCAAATGTCATGCTGTTTCATTTCGCTAATAAGGTGCACTCCATGAAACTTGCGACGACAATAAAACCTTGCCGATTTCGTCGCCGGCGCAAAATTGAAAACTTGTTTTAGGAGAAACCACATTTTGGCAAGACTGTGGACGTTTTAAAACATTATTTTTGGTTATTATTAATGTATATAACATTTTCATTATCATTATTACGGTGTAAAAAAAAATAATAAAAAATTTGAAATTGTTCAAAATATTTCCAAAACAAAAGTGAGAAAAATAAAAAACATTAGCCCAAACATACAATATGGGTATCAAATCGTAGGTATCATAAATTTGATTATAAAAATATATACTTTTACTCTACTTAATAGCACTCGTTTCGAGAAATCTTTAAAAAACCCCAAAAATATGTATGTTCCCCCCCTTTATCTCAAAACTGATGAAAAAATATGGAAAAAATCATGGTAAAGTACGTAAAGATTACAGAAAATATATAGCGGTTAAGAAATCATCCACAGTATGGAACCCTAGGTACGCGAGTCTGACTCGCACTTAGCCGGTTTTTTTTTAAATGAGACTAACTAGGAACTCACCGCCTACCAAATTTCATAATATTCCCATCACCGCTACTCGAGTTATCGTCGGACAAACATTCATACATACATACAAACGCCGGACTGTTCAATAAACATTCACCACACACCAGTTACCCAACCAACTCATGCTCATGTAAGACAACAAACTGCGTTTACCTTCTGGAATGTAAACACTGTCCTGCATTATATATCAGGGAAACAAAACACAATCTTCACCTCAGACTAAACCAACCCAGACGGAACACCTAAACACGATTTCACAACCTCACATTCAACCATGAAGCAACAAGTGCTTCATGCATTCAACATTGCTGCACCCGGACGATTTACAGGATTATTAAATCCTGTTATAGGCATGCCTGTTATAGTCATATAGACATGCAGTCACTCCTTACGGGATCTTGCAGTATCTTTCTCGAATGATACGACTTTGCTTCGCTTTGACTTCTTGTTTTAATTCTTTTTTATATATTTTCCACTAATTAACATATTATGCACACATTAAGGGAGGGGAGCTCTGAACCTTGATTGGAGGTATTTTAATTCTCGAGGATTCAAGGAGGAATCTTATGGATAATCAACTTCTCCTCACCAGTAGGCCTATTATGTATCTTTAGTTGCCAACTGGACTGGGTGCCTATCATCAAAAACATAGATATACAATCGAATTCCGATTGTCTAAGGATATGTTCGCACTCGAAGTGACGACACAGTTCGTAAATAGTTCAATACACACTAAAAGTTATTTTGAAAGTTCAGTTTTTATCGATATTTTTGATGATAGTCATCCAGTACAGTTGGCAACCAAAGATACGTAACAGAGGGGCAGGACTCTGGAAGAAATATTATGGAGTCACGTTTACTTCGTCAAGACTAGAAGTAATATTTAAGGCCTCTTCATGGAGAGTCACCTTCACATGCATCGATGGGACTCTCTAAGGAATCTTCCTCGTGTTTTGTTTGAAAGATCTTTTATACTGGATCTGTATTTATTTTTGGAAAAGACAAAATAAATCAGTCAATGCGACGTATGTCGATCCATAAAGGTTATTGATTGCCAACTAAATACGAACCAATAGCCTTACCTAAACCTAACATATTACCTAGCTATACATATGTTACGTACGTAGTAATACTTTATATTCTCTGACTATAGTAACTATTGTAATAATCTGTGCTATGACTCACAGACATCCAAAGACAAGACAACAACTCAGGACATGAGATGTTATAGTTATTTGGTCGCTTGGTGCCTATTACGATCTAGTTTAGCGATATGTATTCTTGATGAAAAGCAAGCAAGAAGTATTGCCATAAGCCATACACCATGCTAATATTCTTTCTGTTAGTCTGTCTGTTGGAGAATTGGTCCCTAGGGGTCACACTAAAACAAACACGAAAGGGTAGTCGCTCTGCATTCAATTAACAGATCGCAATGAAACTTTCGCAGCGAGATCTTTGCAACGATGCTAACTGTCGATGGCTGGCTTGGCATGCCGTCTGGCTGTATTGATAGCTTACAGCCAGTCTTCAGAATACAGTGGATAAGAGTAAATTTAACTTTTTTTTGCTAACCACTGAAGCGCTTCGTGGCTATACTTAGCCATTTTTTTTCCAAGCCCGATCGATTAATCTAAGGTTGTATTTACCTTATAGGCACTTTTGTCAGCGCAAATACATGATAATCTTTTACCAACTACACAGCACGGTTCTCTCTGTATTCTCTCTGTACGGTTCTCTCGGCAAAAGTGTGGTAAAGCTTGCGAATGTATGATGAACTGATTAATTTTGGAAGAGAATTAAAACAGATTTTTTAATTTTGCACTCCGCGAATCATCATCGAGGGTTCATAGATAAAGAATAGGAAAGAAAACAGCAGAAAAATATTTTATGACAACGATATCGCTTTTATTAATGTGAGAGAGTACGCTAGAGCTTGGTAGTGCGCGCGCCGGTACGGGGCTGGTGGGTGTGTCTCTGAGGTCGCGGCGCACGCGCCAGGTCTCGAGCGCACTCTCTCACAACCAATACATACTCCACGGTAATAAATAATATAAATATCAACAAATTACAAAATAGCCTTTTGTAAAAAGAATTAGATACTAAAGTGTATATTTTTTTGGTATAAATTAATAAATATTTTTTTACAGTGTCTCGTTTTCACACTTTCGTAACACGTTTATTCAACTGCTTTGTATAAAAAAGTTACATTTTAACGAAAACTCTGTACAGTCCGTTTTCATGTAGTGGAACGTTTAGTTTAGAAATCTTCAGGCGCCAGGTCGAACCTTGGTGGGAAGGTACCGAAGCCATCGAAGGCGGAAGGGCGCGTGCGTTGGGGCTGAAACACAATAGCACACATTAGTCCTGCTAGCATAACAAACATCGGCACTTGGGCCAACCATTTACCAGTCGATTTGTCCGAATAATTTTCTCAAATTTTATATAATTTGGTACTGGTACATAGCGAGGCCTAACAAAGACGTGCAGGAAACATGCCGGGTTCTAAAACTGTTGCATTCACTAATATGAAATGGATTTTTTTTACTTTAACGAGGATGACAGTGGCTCTATTTTAGAATGGTGTCAATTTGATCGTGTTATCGAATCGGTATAGTTCAGGGTACCGTCAGCAGGGGCGTGCAACGAAATGTTGCAAACTTACAGAGTCTCCAGTTGTTTAACGGATTTGTGTCCCTTTAACGGACGCCTGAATGGCAAAAGAAAGAAATAAACTGTAGAGAAGACATCTAAGGTAATTACAAACCATTAGAGTGATAAGTAAAGAGGTAAACTCACCGCCGGGCTGACTCCTCTCGCGACGGATCCGGCGCGTCCCTTTCCTCTGAACTTGCTGATGGCCTGTTCGGCGAGGTCGGCGCGCTCCTCGGCTTCCTCAAGCTCTTGCTGAGCCTTACGGAACTTAGCCAAGTTGAGGGCGGCGATTTCTTCGGCCTCCTCGATCTGCCTCTTGTAAGTCTTGATCTTTTGCTGCAGTTTGTCGACAAGGTCTTGCATGCGCTCGTGGTTCTTGCGGTCCTCTTCGCCCTGGAACGTGAGCTCCTTGATGCGTCTTTCCGACTTGCGCAGGTTCTTCTGTGCGTCGGCGTGCCTCCTCTGTTCACCGTCGAGCTCGTTCTCGAGTTCGCGGACTCTCTGTTCCAGTTTCTGGATGGCCTTCTTTCCTCCCTTGAGCGCGTTAGCCTCAGCCTCATCTAACCTGATCTGCAGTTCCTTAATTTGTTGCTCGAGAGCCTTTCTGAGCTTCTCTTGGGTCTGTGCGTGTTCCTGTTCAGCGCGGAGCTCGTCGGCAAGACGGGCGGCGTCAACCATGGCTTTCTTTGCCTTCTCCTCGGAGTTCTTGGCCTCGTTGAGGAGTTCGTCGAGGTCGGAGTGAAGGGTCTGGAGCTCAGACTCAAGCTTCCTCTTGGCGGCGGAAAGGCTGCCAGCCTGTGCGGACAGCTCGTTAAGCTGCTCGTGAGCATCGCCAAGTTCTTGTTCGGCCTGGCGGCGGGCACGGTCGGCCTGTTCCAGAAGAGTTCGAGACTCTTCGAGTTCGTTCTGGAGAGCGTTGGCACGACGTTCGGAGATACCGAGCTGTTCACGGGCGTCATCACGGGCGCGCTGTTCCTCCTCAAGGGCGGTCTGGAGGTCCTTGATCTGGGCCTGGTAGCGCTTGATGTTCTTCTGGGCCTCAGCGTTAGCCTTGTTGGCGTGGTCGAGGGCGATCTCGAGCTCGTTGATGTCAGCCTCGAGCTTCTTCTTCATACGAAGAGCCTCAGCCTTGCCCTTAGCCTCGGCTTCGAGGGAAGCCTGCATGGAGTCGAGGGCACGCTGGTGGTTCTTGCGAGTGTTCTCGAATTCCTCCTCCTTCTCCTGGATGCGCCTGTCGATCTCCTGCCTGACCTGTGACAGCTCGAGCTGAGCGCGGAGCACCTTGTTCTCTTCCTGTTCGAGGGCAGACTCAGCCTCCTCGAGGGCGGCCTGGAGCTCGTCCTTCTCGGCCTCGAGGCGCTTCCTGGCCTTCTCGATCTCGTGGATGTTGCGGCCACCTTCACCGATCTGGTCAAGAAGGTCTTTGACTTCATCGGCAAGGTTCTTGTTCTCGCGGCGCACAGCCTCGAGTTGTTCCTGGCCTTCTTCGTAGGCACCCTTGAGACGGAACAGTTCGGTAGAGTAGTTGCGGCATTCCTTCTGGCTGGCATCGAGCTCGGAGGCGAGGTCGTCGACCTTGAGCTTCCATTCTCCGATGATCTTGTCGAAGGCCTTCTGCTTCTTCTCGGCAGCGTTAGCGATGGCGGTGGCTCTGTCAACCTCGAGTTGCAGGTCCTCGACTTCGGTAGCGAGGCGCTGCTTGGTCTTCTCGAGGGCAACAACCTTCTGGTTGAGAGACTCGATGGTCTCTTCGGCCTCGGCGAGGCGGGCCTGGAGCTTGCGCTTGGCCTCCTCGAGTTCCTCGGAGCGGGCGACGCCCTCGGACTCGTACTTGGAGCGCCAAAGCTGAGACTCAGCGTTAGCCTTGCTGAGCTGGCGTTGGAGATCAGCTTTGCCTTCGGCTTCCTCTTCAACCTGTTCGCGGATGTTGTCCAGGTCGTGTTCCAGGTTGCGGAACTTGCCAAGGAGGGTAGCGCGTTCCTATAGGACAATATAACATAGTTTAATTACGTTTCATAAGGAAGTAAATTGAGCATGGCCTGTTACTGAGATATAAATGTATATATTCAGTATATGAAGCGTTTAGTAGAAGTTAAGCTCACCCTGGCTTCCTCGTCGGCGAGCCTCTTGGTGTCCTCGAGTTGAGTGGTAAGAGACACCTTGATCTTGGACAGCTGAGACACCTGGGACTCGGCTTCCTCCAGTTGGCGGAGAAGGTCTGAGTTCTCGATGGACATCTTCTTCTTGGCGGCATCCAGGTCGTTGAGTGTGCGGTTGGCCTCGTCAGCCCTGTTCTGGGTTTCGTTAAGCTGGTGCTGGAGCTGCTTGACGATCTTCTCTTGGGCAGCCTATAATAGAATCATGTCTTAGCAACGTTGCATATTTGATAGAATATTAAATCAAAGAGCATAATTTTTCATTGATAGCTTGTTCATTATGTTGAATATGTGTTTATGTACCAAACATATTAATTTTAAGATAATTGGTTGTTATATTTAATTTAACAAAATGTTGTTACGGTTATTTTTGTTTAGTTATTTCATGCATCTTACCTGAATGTAATTATCGATTAATATTAATATTAGTGTTTAAAGTCATTATTTCAGTTGTTACAAATGTTTAAAAGCAGCTTTATTGCCTTTTGCTTTAGTATTGTTACTATTGAAATTATTTTCTAAATTATTAATTTCAATGAAAAGTATTTTTAATTAGGTATGAAAAATCTAATTGTTATTAGGGTATTAGGGTTTCTGTATGAATAGTTATGTGTCCGAGGTTTATCTATTTACATATTTTTTTATTTTCTAGGAAGCCTCTAAGCGATCTAAGAGCTGCAAGATTGGCTAAGCTTTAACATTCTGCGCCTTTTTTGTACCTTTTCGTTGGACACGTGGTCGAGACCAGCGCGAAGGTCATTGACTTCGCTAAAGTATTGAGAACGCTCTTTCTCAGCCCTGGATAGATAGAATATTAACACATAATTAAATAAAATATTTTTACTTAGGTTACTTTTGGGAACCAGGACTTCAAGATCGAAATAAACTCAATTATAAACCCAATCAATGAGACCGAGCCCATTATTAAATACTGCTGTATAGTTTCGAATAGTGTAGATCTTGAAGGGTGTATCAGAGGGCAAGAATCATGCAAGGGTCACCCCAACCTATGGTCACATGCCTCATGGGTGACATGTTACCTTATCCCTTGCAACTTGGTCGACAGCCGCGCGAGTGTTGTTAAGCTCGTTGTAGCAAGACGCACGGTCATGCTCAGCCCTGAATTTTCATCATAATGAATTAAATAAAGATCTTTGTAACTAAACTCCATATTTAGAACTACTGGAGGCAACATACTGAGGAAGTGAAGTTTCATTGTAATTTTATACAAGTATTAGCTAGTTAATACTCACTTGGCCTTGAGCTTGTTGAGCTGGTCGAGCTGCTCACCCATCTCGGCGACGGCATCGTTGTGCTTCTTGCGGAGGTTGGCGAGAGTGGACTCATGCTGGATGTTAGACTCCTCGAGGTCACGACGCAGCTTGCTGAGCTCAGCCTCGCGCTTCTTGTTCAGCTCGATCTGAGCGGAGGTGGCACCACCGGCCTCCTCAAGACGCTCACCCAACTCCTCAAGCTCGCGGGCGAGGTCAGCGCGCTGCTTCTCAGCCTTAGCGCGGGCCTGGCGCTCGGACTCGACTTCCTCCTCGAGCTCCTCGATGCGGGCCTGCAGCTCCTTGATCTGCTTCTGGAGCTTGGATACAAGGGACTGCTCGTCCTCGAGCTTGGCGGTGAGGGAGGAGATCTCCTTGTCCTTGCGCTGGATGGTCTGTTCGAGCTCCTTCTTGTTGCGCTCGAGGTCGGCGACGGCTTCCTGGGTAAGCTTGAGGTCTCCCTCAACCTTCCTCCTCTGCTTCTCAACATCAGCGCGCAGTTTCTTCTCGCGCTCCAAAGAGTCCTCAAGCTCGTCGAGGGTCTGTTCGAGTTTTTGCTTGACCTTGTTGAGGTGGTTGACCTTGTCCTCGGCAGCCTGGAGCTCCTCGGCGGTCTTCTGGGTGCTCTCTCCCTGCATCTTCTTCTCCTTGTTGAGCTTGTTGATGAGCTCATCCTGGTGGGCGATCTCATCGTTCAGGTTGCGGATCTGGTGGTCCTTCGTGGCCTTGTCCTGCTCGGACTTCTGGACGGAGAGTTCGAGGTCCTCGACGTCCTTCTTAAGTCCGGAAACCTCCTGTTCTAACTTCTTCTTAGCTTGGAAGAGTTGGTTACGGGCATCTTCCTCCTGGGTGAGGCGGTCCTGGGTGTCCTGTGATCAAGTAATAAGTCCATTAGCTAATGCCCGACCAAAACAAATTGAACATAAACTAAGTTGTTTTGATTATACATTTGATCGGCGTCTGGTACCCGTCCGTCAGCACCGAATCGCTGCTATTAATGGTTTGCAATAAAATCGTGCAGCTGCAGACGTGCAATTTAATTTTATAACCACAAAAACTATTTCTCGAATAAACACACTCGGTTGTTTATATAACTAATCACGTCTCGAAAAGCAACACAAAGTAGCTAACTTCCTTTGCAACAGTGTACCTAATCGTACCCAATCTTAGTGAATGTGTGGGCATATATCAATTTGTTAAATGTGACTAATGTTAGAAAGCTCTATGCTCACTGCAGGTGTCATTAGTGCAATTTAATTAATTCATGGAAAATGTCTAACAAGCCCGTTTGACCTAATTTTCTTAGCTATTTCTATTTATTCGAAGAATCCCGAGAAATAATTTTGTCGTATGTAATATAAGAACTGTAAACTATAAAAATATTTTCCAGTCATGGGGGTGATAAGCTTAATTCAGGTTCATGAACAGATTTTTTTTTTAAAACAAGTAATTTATTAAGTACATATTGGAAGAGGATTATTGTTCTTGTTCTTCTTATTGTAGATAATCACTAAAATAAATACTAAATACCAAAATGACGGAGTAACTCACCCTGAGCTGAGAATCGAGGTCGTTCTTCTGTGCCTGCAACTTGGCGGCACGCTCCTGGACCTCAGATAGAGATCCCTTCTCTCCAGCCAAGCTGCCGAGAAGAGCGTTCTTCTCTTCCAAAAGCTTGGTGTTAAGGACCTCAAGCTCCTTGCGGAGCTTCTCTTCCTTCTCGAAAGCCTCCTGGGCCTTCTGTGCCTTCTCCTCGAGTTTCTGTAAAATTTCACCACTTTTATTCACACCATCCCATTCCGATATTTGAACCGACGCCATCGTTTCTCTAATTAATCACACTAATTATCATTTATTACAGGAATGCAAAATCTAAGTCGTGTTTCGTTCGTTAGGGTAGGGAGGGGTTTGCGCGCCGCCGACCGATCCCGCACTGACCGCCCGCCTGGAGATTTCCAGCGCGAACTTCCGCCCACGCGCATGATTACATTTGTTATAAAAACTGGAGAGGGGAGGAATCCAGAAATGGACGCGGCAGGTGCTTCGGTGTCGCGTAACCGCCAGGTGGGCGCGGTCATGCTATTTGTGGCTTCAAATCACGCGGCCAAATTAGCTAATGGTTTATTGGGTCGTAGTGCTTAATCAAATATAATGAGGTGAGATGAAAGCTTACCGCGAGCTCATCCTCGACGCGGGTGACGTTGAGGAGGGGCTTGACCTTCTGCCACAACTTCCACCAGGGCCAGGTGCGGAGCTGCAGGTATTTGCGCAAGTTGCGCTGGACAACTTGGAGGGCAACCCTAAAGAATATCATTTTGTTTTATGACCAATAAATTTTAACTTCTAGTTAATATTCAAATAAAATTTATTTTACTTAATGCGAATTATAGAAGAAAGACAGCAAAATAAAGGTATTTTTAATATCAAGTGCTCACCTCTGTTCCTGCAGCTTCTTGTACTCCTTACGGGATAAGTAACCACGGATGTAGGCCTGCATCCAGGACATGATCTTGGACAACCTGTCGTCACGCAACTCTTCCATCTGACCCAGGACTCCGGCACGGAAGAACACCTGCTCATCGAGGGTTGAGTGTTAGAGGATTATTCGGTTATACAGATTAGGTACTCCCTAATACTAGTTAATCTGATGGAATTGTTATATTTATAAAGTGCCATACAAGTTATATTTAAAAAGTGCCATACAAGATTTTAATATTAGAATTTTTAATATGGCAAGGACTTCCATGTCCTATGTTTCTATTTCAATTATAAATAATTATGACAAAAGTTATTGGGTAACTGCGTGCGAAAAATATTAATATTTCACTGTGCTGTACAGTGAATAATCATAATATGGTTATAAAATATAAAAAAATAATGGTAAGATAAATTAGACAAATAAATATATAATAAAAATATACAATATCCAAATTAAAAGGCGTACAGAAATAATATAAGAGATTTAAAAGAAAATGTTTTATATCAAACGATCCAAATTTAGAAAAAGTCAGTACATCTAACTTAAAACTAGAGTAGAAACATGCACAATTATAAGAAAGGATATTAATACAGCAATTAGAGTTGTGTATGGGTAGACGTGTATCATGCATAAGCTACCTTGGTCCTTCCAAGCCGGAAAGATTCTGAATCCAAGCCAGTGCTTTCAAGAATCTTTTCTGTAGCTTTCTCAGGAGAAATTGGCTCTTTGATTTGTTGCGGGCACAGAATTTTGTATCTGCGTTGAATGAGCACAAAAGTGTATGATAAAATCGTGTAATCATGTTTGCAGAGTTGGGGGAAAAAGGGAAGAGGAAAAACACAACACGAGCCTGTGTAGCTAGGGCTTCAAAGAGGCAAGCGGAATATCTACCAACATCCTGTACTGAGGTTTGGCACCTAATTATATCACCAGTCTCATTAGTGTATAATCTGGCAAAGCGTTTGTAAGCAGTAATCCATTGCATCGGATCGTCGAACAAACTGCTAACTACTGTGAATGGGTTCAATCAAGACATGCCTTGGTGTGACCGAGACGGTATGACTCGGGGTCCAAAGCGGTCGCCTCCAGGATCACTTGAGCGATTTTCTTAAGGTCACTTTCCTTGTCCACTGCTTGAGGGGCCAGGATCTTGTAGCTACATTATTAAAATACGGGATCACAGGGTTAGTCTAGTAATCAACATGTCCTCCGTTGTATTGGGGAAATTAAAGGTATAAAGGATTTATGATGTTTCTAATGACCCTTTTTATCTTTTACTTAAGATATTTTAGACAGCTCTGTGAATTGGGGTTTAGAAACTTATTTGATACTCTGAAAAGGATAAGGTAGGTACTAAAATGTAGTTATATGTTCATATATACTACACATAGTTAGAAGGAGTAAATTCATAACGTCCGAAATCCACTTAAATCGGATTATTATTGCTTTGAAAGTGTTGATATACCTGTATATCATAAAAGAAAGGTGTTGCGTTCAGGATCTACTCTATTCAATAGAGCTTATACCTAGGAGTTTGGATTGTTGTTATATTAAATCCACTCTATTATTCCAAAGGCTTTTTTAAGCTCTTGCCTTAGTGTGACCAATACGGTAGGACTCGGGGTCCAAACCAGTAGCAAGCAGGATAACTTCAGCACATTTCTTTGGGTCGGTTTCCTTGTCGACACCAGCGGGGTTCAGGATCTTGTAACTAAATTACCAAAAACCGGGTTCACTATAAGAGGGTACGTACATCTTACAACCAACCTAGTCCTTAAACTAATTGAAGAATAGAGGGTTACACAAATGGTCTTGAAGGAAGTTTACAAAACATTTCAGGTAATTAATAAATTCTGATTTCATGGCATTGTACGGAAATGTTCTACACAAATTCTATGATAAAAGGTAAAAACCGGGTAATACTAGGGTTCACACTTATAAACGAGTCTATAATAAATCACTAACTACAAAATGGGTACTAAAACAACTCTATTCCTTAGAGCTTTTGTGGGTTTTGGATACAGTCATGCCAAAACCATTCTATTTCCTCCGAAGATTATTCTCTTGCCTTAGTGTGACCAATACGATAGCTCTCAGGGTCAAGTTCTACTGACTCCAAACACTTTCTAGCCGCTTCTTTGGGATCTTTTTCAGCGTACATGATGGCAGGTGCAAGAATCATGTAACTGTTTAATAAATAAATCTATTAATATCCTTAACCAACAACTCTGAGCTGATTCTTACTCATTGAATTATTTTTAAAGTATGATACAAAATTTCTGAAAGTAGGTAAAGTGTGGTTCATGACGTCAGCACCGTCAGCTGCAGTACAAAAATAGTATTCCAGTTGAAACGTATCATCTCAAATGAATTTTGTTTAGACTTCAGATCTAATATATGGTGGTATCAAAATAAATGTTTATGATTTCAATATCAAAAGTATCTGTCAGTCCTATAATTTTGAAGGTACATATTTGTGGGGGCGAACTCTAAATTAGTTTATTTCTTACCGGAGTTTGAAGTCAGGGTAGACCATCCTGTTGGGGAAACCTTTACGGCAAATACGGATGCCTTCAAGCACACCGTTACAGGTCAGCTGGTGCATTACAAGGTGAGAGTCGATGAGACCTGAGTAAGAAATAAATCATGTAGGTCACTTACTGTACAATGGGACGACGGAATTGCTGTAAGTTTGTAAATGACGGAAGAGAAGAAAATTATTATGTAAACTTACCAGGCGTCTTCAACTCGTTGGGGATGATACAACGGACGAAGTGAGGCTGGGTAGACCTCAGGGTAGCCATCAGGTTGTTAAGTTGTTCCTGTTGTGTTGCATAGTATTAGTACCATGTATTTTTCTTCTTTTGTATTTTTATCCCATGCATTATTTTATTAATATGGGTATTTCTTGTGAAATTACAAGAAAAGATGTTTTTAGAAAAATTTAGCAAATAACTTTTGAAAACATAAATAGAATAGTTTATAAAAGTATAACATAAAAGTTATCGAACGTGCCAGAGTTAAAACATGGTTGTATTATAACAGATTTTCACACACACACACACACACACACACTGAAACAATAAAAAGCTTGTATAAAAAAACTAGAATTGTTAATAATATTCACTCAAGATTTTTCAATCCAGCTGAAATTTTTGACAATTTTTTCTGTATTTTAAGGTTATTTCTACTAAAAACCAATTCAACACAACTTTTTCTAAAGTATTTTTGTGTCATCAATGTTAGGTATAGTTTTCAAATATTCATGTACAGACGAGGATACAATTCCGGCAAATTCTGTTACCTTCATTGATCACATCATCCATATGTTATCCAAATTTACCAAACATTAGAATATAGATTTTCTAATACTGATTTAAGTAGAATACTAGTCTAGCATTTGAAGTAGGAAAATCCATTGATGTAGGACCACATGTAAGTGGCTTATCTACATCAAACGCAAACAAAAGTAAAATAAAATAAAATGTAAGAACCTTGTATGCAGAAGATACAGTGGCGAAACCACCTCCCTTCTTACCACGACCGCCTAAATTTTACAAGCAAGTATTAGTTTAACGCAGACGACCACATTGTACATCTAAATTATTTATTTGGACCCTAATACATTAAAATAGGGATGCTATTATGATGATGAATCATGCCAAGAAAAGGTTACATTATTTCTTTGCTATCTCGTGTAACATAAAATAGGACTGAGCTGTGGGTTGTGGCGATGAATACATTTGACAATGTTGTGGTTATACTATTTCCACAAAGAGATCATGATTATACATTGATGATAGATTCTTTCCATGAAAAGTATGATGATAAAGTGAAAGCAAAGAGTTTAAGCGTTTCTGACGAAGACAATGACATGAAGCGATACGAAGAAGGCTCTGAAGCAATTGGCCAACTTGTGATGAGTTTACCCTGTATAGTGATGATACTGTCTGGAAGGCAGAACCCTTAGCACGCTTTGCACCAGCGCCTAGAGTTATAGGTCAAAAATGATATATAAAGAGAACAAAAGTGGTGACGAAATTTTTCTTTTGAATGCTTAGAAAGTAAAATTTTATTGATACGATACAACATTAAGCTTGAGAAGTATTTTGAGCTTATTGTTGTAATGCAAAAGAAAATCAATTTATGAATGAAATGCATGATGTTGATGTAGTTTATGAACCTATAGATCGGTTTGATGCAGCACTTGGTACCTGATAATAAACTTCTCATAACATAGTAATTATGTTCATCATACTGAGAGACTGTCAAATTAAATAATAAATAATACAATGCTCAGTGCGATTTAAACAGCAGATCTTTAGAAGTATCTTATACTGTTGACGTGTTCTATTTGTCAACATTACCATTAAATTTTAAAACAAGATAATATTTATATTTCAATAAAGGTCTTAAAATAATAGATAAAGGTAGATGTTACATACCCTTGCCGCCACCGGCATCAGCACCACCGGACTGGCCTGGGTGATCAGCGAAGATCTCTACAAGCAGCTTGTTCTGACCCTTCTTGAACTGGTCAACGACGGTGTCGTTAAGGGGGTCCTTGTTCTTCTCAAGCCATCCACTGATGTTGTAACCGACCTGTTTTGAGGTAAATGGCAATTACTTTCAGAAAAACTGATATCGGTTGAAGATTTGTTACTTTTGCAGTAGACAATGTCGTGTTGTTTGATTTAATAAATATGTAAGTATTAATTTGAGATACTTACGTTACCGGCGTAATGGCCAATAGCGAAGTGAGCAGCCTGGCAACCAGGCTTGGGGGGCTTCGGTTTTAAGAACGGAGCTGACTTGCCCAAGTGGTTGTTGTTCAACTTCTCAACGAAGGTAGCGTCAGTGGCTTTCGGGAACATAGACTCTTCCTCAAGGATGGAGAGGATACCCATAGGCTGGAAACGGACCGATTTTGTTAGAGGATGAAGTTGTCGTTATCGACAGTTGTTGACTCTGAATAAGTTGATCAATATATATCTGGGTGCTAACAATGTGAATTTTAAGCAGAAAACGAGTAAAAGTTACAATGATAAAATGCTTATAACGGCGCCGCACATCAAGACGACAAGTCTTTTATCGCCTCCTTGTATGAGATACATTATTTAACAGCATTCGTTTAAGGAACATTTTCTTAGAACAAAATATTATTTGTCATCATGATATGAGTTGCGTCGAATTGAATCACTGAAATTTTAATAAACTAATCTCAATAAGATTACTACAAAGTAGTAAAGCCAAAATAGTGCCTGTAAAACAAAACATGTTATTAAATTAATTTGTTATAATATATATTTACAACGATCATGCGTATAGAAAATGTACTACAGAAGCATTAATTTATTCAGAATGTGAGTAAATTGTGTTTGTTTCAAAAAGCTATAAAAATTACTATAAAGTGTAAACAGAAATATTTTAATGCAATACCTACATTAATATTTTGCCACGAATGTTATTTTGATAATGCTTTAATTGCTATTCAAGCAAATTATGTAGCTGTGTTGTTTTAAAAATTCTAATATTGCTTTGGTGTGTCAACTATGTCTGCAATAGCATATATATTCTGCTACAGCTTGCTCGATATGGCTATGCGACTGAAAGCATTGTTTAAAATTTTTACTCTAATGTTTAATTTTACTGTAATGTAACGGCTAACATTCTTGGATTCAGCCAGCATATTGATATACATATTAAGTAACTGCTAGCGTTGTCGAATGCTTGCAGCCCGAAGCTCGATTGAAGCGCGGGCTTGCAGCCTTTTTGCCAAAGCCAAGCTAGATTTTAATACTATTTATACCTTTTCTAATAAATCTATTGTTGGCTGTAGATCCATACCGAAATCTATGAAGGTCCATTGGATCCCTTCTCGTTCGTATTCCTCTTGTTCTAGTATGAACATGAAGTGATTAAAGTACTGTTGTAACTTTTCGTTTGTAAAATTGACACAAAGCTGGTTAAAACCATTTAACTGCGAGCAGAATCAACATGAAAAGAAATTATTAAATCTATAACTCAGAACTAGAATATTAAATAGTATAAGGCATAAATGTTCGTATGTATGTAAAACGGCTTTTCTAGTGTGGAAAATTAATAGAATCAAAGTAAAAAAGACACATCACAGTTGAAAACACACAAAACAATGAGCGGATAGCATTGATGCGGTCTCTCGGAAAAAGTCTTGACTACAATAAAAAAATCATTAAATCATATGCAATGCGAGTATAGTAATCTAAAAGACTTTGTCCGAGGACATCGCGTCGGCGGCTTATGGCAAGCGTTCCATGTTGCGTTGCCGCCAACTACCTTTTCAATAAGGTCAATGCAATTTTGGAGATCCATGCCAAAGTCAATAAAAGTCCATTCGATGCCTTCGCGTTGGTACTCTTCTTGCTCCAGAACGAACATGTGGTGGTTAAAGAACTGCTGAAGTTTCTCGTTGGTGAAGTTAATGCAGAGTTGTTCAAAACCGTTGAACTGCAGGAAGATAAGTATTGGCGGGGTTAAGTTAAGGGATTAGTAGGAATGAATCTACGGATTTTGTTCCGTATTTCAGTTGACCTGTAAATGGTTTTTTGTATGGGTTGGAGGCCGTGTCCATTCTTCATGGACGTGGTGGGAAAATAAAAGAAGCAAACGAGTTCCGGTCTTCGAGTGTGACGAGCGATGTCCCCCGGAATATTACCTTCTCGATCAGATCGATACAAGCGAGCAAGTCCATTCCGAAATCGATGAAGGTCCAGTTGATACCCTCTTTCTTGTACTCTTCTTGCTCAAGTACGAACATGTGGTGGTTAAAGAATTGCTGGAGCTTCTCGTTGGTGAAGTTAATGCAGAGTTGCTCGAAGCCGTTGAACTTTTTATAGAGGAATGGCACATTTAAATGGACAGGTAAACACAGTTATGTACAGTATATCTATTCTATTCTCACATATTAGTCAGCACTGGGGTTTCTGCCATCTAATCTAGAAAAAATACTATCTTCTATAACATATATGGATCTATAGGGCTCTAGATGTCTTCACTTCAATCAACCGGGTGTAGAGTACACTTGGTGTACCTTCTCGATCAAGTCTATGCAGGCTAGCAAGTCCATCCCAAAGTCAATGAACGCCCAGTTAATGCCCTCCTTCTTGTATTCTTCTTGCTCAAGTACGAACATGTGGTGGTTAAAGAATTGCTGGAGCTTCTCGTTTGTGAAGTTAATGCAAAGTTGCTCAAAACCATTGTACTAAGAAATAGTAAGAATGCATCAGTATCATAATATAAAATTTTAGTTTTGGTTTCTACTCTACTATTTATTTTCTAAACTACAACCTTTATATATTATTTTCATCAGTAAATAAAATTTCTTTATATTTTTTTCATAAGCAAATGAAATTTGCAAGTATTTCTTTAAATTGAAATATCTTTTAGACCAATTTAAATCCACGGTTTCATCTAAAAGCTCTCAAAATGAATGCATAAAATTAGATTTAAACTGGCCTACTACTCGTATTTCTCGAATCTTTCTATTATACTCACGTCGAAGATTTCGAAACCAGCAATATCCAGTACACCAATGAAGTGCTGCCTCTTCTGCTTGGTGTCAAGGGTCTCGTTACACTTCTTGACGAGCCACTTGAACAGCCTGTCGAACATACCCTTGCACATGGCACCGACGGAGTTGCTGACTTGGTCCTTGTTACGACCCTGGGTCACGAACTCGTTTCCGACCTTGATACGGGGCTTTAGCAAGTTCTTGTACAGGTCCTGGCAGTCAACACCGAGGAGCTTGGCAACACGCTCACCCTCCTATAACCAGAATATGGTAAAGGATATTATTGAATATACTTAGCAACGATTTATGCAAGTCATTTGCGTTTTATTGTAAGAGAGAAATTTATTCAATTTTATATGGGAATACGGAATACCTCGAAGAGAGGAGAAGATACTTGCCTCAGTACCATCAGCCTCAGCCTGCTCCTCACGACCCCTCTGCTTGAACTTCATGCCACCCATGTGCATGACAGCAGCGGTGATCTTGTACACGTTGTCCTTCTCTTCTTGGGTGAAACCAAGGACGTCCATAGCTTGCTACAATTCCACCAAAAAATTCTTAGTCTCTGATTTAACATGATAATGGGTTAATCAGTTTTAGTTTTTGTAGATAATAAATGCACAAATACTTATTCACCTATCTTGAAGTTAAATAAAAAAGATGATTAAAATATATAGGTAACGCAATGGCTGATACTAAACCCAAGATAGGGTCAGAAGTATATCTTACTTTCTATTTCATGTTATTTCATTAAATATATCTATATATAAAACTGTTAAAAATAAATTTAAATTGATAAGAAATTTACCAAAATTTGCATACTGGTTTAAAAACAAACGGACGTTCAAAAATATATAAAAGGTGCTACTTACTTTATTAGTTAGTAAAATGGTAAAATAAGTATTAGAATTGACAAAATAAGCAGGTACAGGGAAGGTTATAAAAGTTCTTGCTGGTGGTATTGGTGCACAGGATAACAACTTTTCAGAGAAACTTTCAAGTTTTAAAAATTGGACCAAGCGACATCAAACTAGTCCTTAATGTTTGATATTTTTACGGGACATTTTTGTTGATTCTTATTTCCGTAAAAGTCCTTTGACGGATGATCTAAATTCAAAATTTAGGGAATACTTTTCAATGCTAACTACAAAATATATAGGTAAAATAATAAGATGACTACAATTCCATTGCAGCATAAGTTGAAACTTCAGATAAGTAGTGTTTCGTAACCACTCCTGAGATGCTACTCGTACAATCGCTAAAACAGCTTCGTTTCATCGCCATGTTTCGGCTCACTTACGTCGGTCAATGTGCATTCCTCGCCGTCATCGACATTGGGGATGGTGATCTTACCCTGGGCGACGTTGTAGTAGTCATGGATGTCGTTTGACAACAAACACATGTCTGGGGGTTGAATTTTGAATTACAGTTTTTTGTTTGACCACATTAACATTGCCCCTATAAATCAATTTTGTGCTATCGCGACAACCCTAAACATTTTTGGTAAGTCCGTCAGTCGGGGGTGGTAGTGTTGTGCTTGGTGCTGGTGTAGGAGTAACCAAGTGGTGAAAACCTGTGCAAAAAGCCCGTCCGAACTTTTGCAGGGAGCGAGCTGTACGTCATTGTGGGTATGTCAGAAATTTAGAGGGTATTAATCCACGAATATCCGAATCAAGACGCACGCTCCTTGCGCGGTTCGACACTTACGCCCGTCAGTACGAACTCTTCAGTGTCGTTGACTCCAGGTATTCGTGTCATCCCTTGACTTATAGAAGGATAGTCAGAGACCCGTGATGTAAGCATTGTCATCTCTGCAAACCGAACAAGTTGGTATCTGACATATCCATTTTGACCAGCCGAGTTTTGCGGCGGTTAGATCTAAGCAGGAAGCAATGATAGTGGAAAGACAGTTGAAGTAGATATAAGAAAGAAATGATAGAAAAGACAGATGAGATGATCCAGTGTCATATGCTGGACTCACGTCAGTCATTTTCATTTCTTCGCCGTCATCGACACCAGGAATGACAGTCTTGCCTTGTGCCACGATGTGGTAGTCATTGACGTCGTTTGACAACATGCACTGGGCTATAAAATGATACCAATGACAGTCATGTTTGTTTTGGCGCTGTGGTATGATGAAAACTTAAACAAAGGACTGATGTCCTGCCAGGTCCACTGTCATAGGGCTGGGGGAAAACTAACACGCTAATCTCGCCAGTCTCGTGCGAGATCTTGACCACTCCCCGGTTGCTTGCGAGAAGAGTGGTCAAGTAAAGCTAGTATAAATAATAAACACTCAGGAGTTCTCAGCTTGCCTCATGAGTTCAATCAGAGGCAACTTACATCGGTCAAGGTACATTCTTCGCCGTCATCCACGTTTGGGATAGTAGTTTTTCCTTGCGAAACGATGTGATAGTCATAGACATCGTTCGACAGCATACATATGTCTAAACATTGTAAAGATTATATTATTATCAAATAATTTTTATATGTAGCTTGTTTTGTGTATTGTGTTTTCAGTACAGCTGCCTTTTGAATGGTGAAAAAGGAGTAAAGTGTTCTTTTGGTATTGTTTAAATATACAAATACATAATAAATAAGATAATACTTAACACTACAGATCAAAACAATATTACAATTGAAAAGAAAATAATATATCGATAAATAATTTATCTATTGCTGTAGAATGAAATTGAGTTTTCATAAAATAAATTTTGAAATTTCAAATCGTCGAAAATTATTTAAATTTTGTTTCATTTCATAACTGATTCTACCGTTTCTCTTCATGAACCAAGTACATACCTTTAAGTCCAGGAACGGAACCAGCCATCATCTGGTAGAAGATGTGGTAGGAACGCTCAAGGGCTTGCTGGGAGATGACACGAGCCTTCTCAAGCAGATCTGTATGAAAAAAGAAGAAGTGATATACACAAATATCGAGCAACGAAGGAATAATAAACAAAACAATATTAAAGGAAGATATCGAAAGTAAAGCAATCAGAAGTCTGAAAAAAGAAACTTACAGGTCTCAATGTCAGCACCAGCCAGTTTTCCAGAGGGACCGAAGTGGATACGGATGAATTTACCCTGGGAAAGAGAGAAACAGATGTTGATTATGATTTTTCAGATATTTTTCAAAGTTGACACTCGTAGCGACATACTGAATTCAAAACTTAAGCTTTGTGTTACATGACATAATTAAAGAAGGTACTTACGAAACGGGAGGAGTTGTCGTTACGCACAGTCTTGGCGTTACCGAAGGCTTCAAGCACAGGGTTAGTCTGGACGACTTGGTCTTCCAGGGATCCCTTCTTGTCAGAGGCGGGGTCCTTCTTGCCGGACGTACCGACGGTGGCGAAGTACGCAATTACCTTCTTCGTGTTCTCAGTCTTTCCGGCACCAGACTCTCCGCTGTGTAATGTAACGGAAAATTTATCATTTGTTTTGGTGAACATGTGTTTGTCTAGCCTCAGTTTTACTGGACAATCATCTGGTGAAATTTTAAATTTTCATGTAATATTTTGATAGTACCTATCATGTAAATGTTTAATACGCATAAGACTCATTGTTAAACTGTACAAGAAAGCACAGGTACAGTATTATATTGTATAGAATTGTTACGAATACTTTCTTGTACTTTTAGTAAATTTTAACTACTGATATATTATATTAATGATTTAAAATATACTGAGTAGTAATGATTTTGAAAACTTACGTAATCAACATAGATTGATTTTCGTGGTTGGTCAACATGTTGACATAGGCTCCATCAGAGATAGCGAAGATGTGGGGTGGCACCTCAGAACGACGCTTGCCACGGTAGAGCTTGGCACAACGGAGTGTGTACACCGGGAATCTCTTGTAGGGGTTGATAGCCACACAGAAGAGACCGGAGTACGTCTAGAGTCGAATGGTCTGATTAGTAAAGTTGGACATAGCAAGACTGGTGATAAGGGAATCTGGGACTGATTTTAGATATAGGTTGAGACCAGTTTTATATTGGAAAGATATATTAGGGTTGAATGCAAAGGAAAAGCTCTTCATTATTTGGGTTAAGTTTTATTGATAGAAGTGATATTGTGGAATTAAAGGGGTTTTTACTTTTACACTAATTGGGAGGAGGAATGTATAATTATTGGAGATTACATTATTTTCAACGCAAACATAGGAGTAGTACAGTATCGATACTCTTGCTCCATGTACGAACATTAGGACGGCGAAGCAAAACTGTTTAATATGGTACTTTTATAGTTGTTCTCTAAACAAGTTCAATAAACTATGTCAATAAAAGTACTATAAAGTTTTGCTTTACCGGAGAACATCGAAAACCAGTAAAATCTTCGTTATACAACAGTTAAAACAGTCGAACGTGTCATAGTTCGAAGTTTTGACCGGGCGGCCACTATAAACAAATTTATCTTACAATATAACAGCACTTATCCACTTTGTAGGGATCGCCGACATTTAGAAGCTTCAAATACACCTGGTCGGCCACGGGGCGCAACTTGGCACATTTTACATTATAAAAGTTCAAAGTTTATTCCATACAAAATGTATGGGAATTTTATTTTGCGTTTTCTGGGAGGTCTAATACGTTGACCTCGGTTGACCCAGTAGAGACTTATGTTAATTATCAGCAAGAGAATTAAAATATATATATATATATATCTATTTCGTATGAAAATTTTAACAATTGTTTTGTTATAATGCAAAATGTGGCAAGTTGCGCCGCGGCCGACCAGGTGTTTTGAAGCTACAAAATGTCAGCTGTCCTTAAAAAGTGGATTGGTGCTGTTTTTTGTGAGATAGGTTAGCTTGTAGCGACCGCCCGGTACATTTGGATAAACAAAAATTGTAGAGTGGGTGGGTATTGTATTGATACCTTTGTTCTCTACGAAACTAGACCGACCCTTTACTTTCAATTTGATCATCAGAACTTATGTAAAATCAATCCAAATAGAATGAAAGTAAAAGATCGCTCGAAAGAAAAAAAAAAACACAGTTTACTAATCTAGAGAAAAATACTGAAAAAAAAACACAGGAAAGTAATAAAGTTGAAGAAAATCCTGGACGCTGCAGAGCCCGGTGTCACCGTCTTGTCCCGTGTACGAGGTTTCAAGAACGGATTTTAGGATTAGGAGTCAGTAACAAAGTGGAAATGGAGAGGATAAGGCTGCAACACATTTCTCTTTTATTTGAAACTTGCCCTTTAATAAGCATGTCTTCGTACGAGTAAATAAAGTACATAAACATCTTGCGCAACATTTACAATTGGCAATTATTCTCGCTTTAGACAAGTAACATCACTTTTGTTTTCTATTAAATTAAACTATCATTAAACAATGTCTCAGCGATGCCAAAGGAAAAAACACATCGAGAGAGAAAATTCTTGAGTGACTCAAATCAGGCCATCACAGCAATAATAGGTGTGAGACTTAAAAATAGGTTCGAAACCAATATCGAAAGATCTATTTGTAAATCACATATCAATCCAAGATTAATTGCGCAGTTCGTGGGCTAATGATCTTATGAATTTGGTTTCAGTCCAATGCTTTGTCGAAATGTTTTGTCAGCTGTAGATAGATAGATTTGTAGGGTTGTAGGGAGGCATGCACACGGCAATCTTCTTCGAGTTCCTGACTTACGTAGATGAGCTGATGGTAATATCTCTGCTTCAGGTTATACAACACAGAAGCGTCGTTGAGGTATGTCAAGTTGGACATATCCTCGGCTTTCTCGTACTTAGGTGGGTTGACTTGACCCACAAGATCTTTCTTGAAATCTTTAGTCTGCGGGAAAGATGGTTCCATTAGTTATAATAGAAAGAAAAGGCGCTCATAGCGCCTACTTACGTATATGAGTTTCGCATAGTATCGTTGTCGAAGGTTGTGCAGAACTGCTGCGTCGTTGAGGTACGTTAAGTCCGCCATATCTTCGACTTTTTCGAATTTCGGTGGGTTGACTTGCGCGATCAAATCTTTCTTTAATGTCTTCTCCTGCTCATTAGATTTTTCTCATAAGTGAAAATTATCAATATTACACAGAAAATTTGCACCATTTTCAATTCAAGAAAATTAAAAAAATTCAATTGGGCCTTTAGTGACAATTACAATGTAATGCGTCACTTAAATTTTACCTTGACCTAAACCTGAGTGAAAAAGGAAGCTGATGCATTTTTTTTACTTTAATATAAAGATAATTTTGTCAAGAAAGACTGGTGGTGATAAGGGAAATCTTTGTCATCATTATCAAAACAACTGGGATTTGTCGCCTTGATGTATCGTCCATGTGTTTTAATTTAGTTCATACACATATATTGTATGTAGGTGGGATCAAAATAATCAAAGTAAGACATTTTGTCAATTCTTGAAACATTCAATCAAAGCGTCAAATCCCATCACATCTTGAGAAATCTCACCTCGCCTCCGGGAAGACTGACAGTCACCAAGTCGCCCTTGGTGGCCTTAATCTCTCCCTGCACGAAACCCTCTTTGTCGTCGGGTACCCAGCATGCCTTCTTGCCATCGTAAGGTTTCGATTGGTCGATACGCTTCTGTTCCAAGGTAACGAACAGGTATGGGGTCGGATCGGGGTCGTCCCCGACTTGAGCGACTACCTTCGGCATGTTCGGAGGGCTAAAGAGACTTTCGGGCTAGTCGAGACACGAGAACCTGCCCTGGAGCCTTCCTGTAAATACACAGCACTGTGAGAGTAGGCCACTAGCGTTGGAGCCGAAGTGTGCGCGCGCGCTATTTGTGGCTGTAACTCGAGTAGCCGCCAGATTTAGGAACGGTGCCAACAAACTCGCTCCCGTTTGCGTAACGCGGTTTATGCTCGGATTTTTATTAACGGTTGGTCCTCCTCGCGGATGTGACGTCACAGAGGAATGCGCTTGCGCTGGAAGAGTGCCAAACTATTTATCAGAACTCGCTTGTCTTCATTAGCTTATTGTCTTTTATGGCTATGATGACGATTGATTACTTCAAATTGAACTTTAACTTCGATTGACTTTGGATTGACTTGACTAGAGTGAACTCGGTTTGATTTAATTGGGTTGTTAGTTTAGATAACTCGATTTAATTGGGTTGTCAGTTCAGATAACTCGATTTAATTGGGTTGTCAGTTCTGATAACTCGATTGAAGTATTAAGTTTAAAACTATTTAATATCAATCATTAGCATAATCATTTAAGTTTGATGACTCTTAATAGGAGAGCAAAATTTCAACTTGAAATGAAGTGATAACAAACCATTTCTCTGTACCTTTATCGGTACTTATTTCTATTTAAAATCTTCAAAGTTAATATCATGTGTTTTGACTTTCATTTGTTATCATAAAAGTATCTACTGATAAGAGATATCAACTAAAACTTTAATTAAGTTGAAAAACTGTTTACTTAATTGTTTCATTGATTTGCTATAAATGTTATTTTTGTATTTGCTTTGAAACAATAAACTAAAAGCAAAACATTTTCCTTCTAAAAATTAACATTGTCAAAAAAATTGACCAGAAAACACTGACAGATAATAAGTAATTCACTGATCCAGTATCTCTGTCACCAATTCTATTGTTATCTATCGGAACTATTGGTAGTAAACTAAATCCAACTTCAGCACCACATGAAGCGTCTTTCCGGGATTAACCGACCACTGTTCACTCCACAATCCAATCCAAATCGATAATAATCGATCAATAAACGCGTCCTCCGATTGCTCATGCACACAAAAATTGCACCTGGCGACCACTCACGATGCCACGTAAATGCACTGCACTATATAATATATAACCGCACGCTCGTACGCGCGAACTTACGTTTGAAGCCGTTCTGACCGGCGGCGGGCCGCGGCGTTGCTTCTTATACCCGCAACGTGATCCGACCGAGCCCGAACACCCCATTTTAGGCGGATGCCAAGCAGGGCTGGCCTAGTGGCTACGCTTTCAGAAGATCTTAGCTTTCACTCTGGACGCTTGGGCGGGCGGCGGCGGAGCGGTTTCGGAACGCATCGGCGCTGGTTTACGAATGTCGAACTTTATGCATGCGGAAGCCATGTTTGTTTTGCAGAAACAGCTCGTCTGGAGAACTGGAACGTATGTTTACAAATTAACGTTGAGTAGGTACTTAATTTTAGTGGGCACATCTCAAACGTGATCGAATACAAACATCTGAGTCAGAAGATTTTGTCACTATTCTATGTTTTTCCTTTATTTTTTTTTATTAGTACTTTACTCTTCCAATATAACTTATATTTATTATTATTATTACGAGTAATAAAATCAAACTGGCGACTTATTTCACAGACAACTTACCTTCGTAAAATAATTTAGCCGTATTTTATTGGGGCTTTAATTTAATTTAAAAGCTGGCTTTCGGAATTAAGTGCCGTCATAACAAATCATCTTATAAGAAAATATTAATAACATAAGAGATGACGTTTGACTCATAATTTCAAAGTTCATAATCTATTTCACACTTTTTTCACGTTTCACAAAAAGTGAACATCGTATTTGTTGCTAACCGGAACCAATTTAACGATTTTGTAACAATATACAACGTGTAACAGAAAGGTGTAACGATATTTGAAGAGCTTATTCAGTCAATGGTACAGAACAACTTTTACTATGGAGCCAACACTGAAATCTCAAAAAAAATATCTGCCCTTCCATACATTTCGGCCGAGCGGCATTGCATTTTTCTATGAAACAGTAAAATTTTTTTTTCACGGTACAGGTTGTTCCATAGTAAAAGTTGTTCTATACCATTGACTGAATAAGCTCTTCAAATATGGTTACACCTTATCATGGAAATGGGTGGTATTTACGACGAACTGTTTTTGAAGATTTAATGTTTATAATCTATTTAAAAACAAAACCAAAATTTTATACGTAGATGTAAAACCTTGAAATCAACTTTCAAAAAAAAAACAAATAATTGAAATAGCTATTTAATTACAGGAATTATGAACTCATGAATCTATAAGAAAATTTCGGCAATTTCATATGTAGAGACCTATTAGATGGTTTTTAGACTTGATTTCTATTGTTCATTTTAAAACTGAACCTTTATTGGAAAGCAAAATACTGTCAGTCTAATTGTAAACCAACTGTTGCAAATGAAATGTATCAATTCCACTTCCTAGAAAGATCTAGGAAGTGGAATTGATACATTTCATTTACAATAGTTAGTTGAATCTTTGAAAAGTGTCAGCTGTAAAAAATTATTAAGAATCTTATCATGGAAATGGATGGCATTTACGACGAACTGTTTTTGAAGATTTAATGTTTATAATCAACTTTTTATTTGTTCTCTTGCGTAAGAACGCAATATAACGCAAAAATAAAAATATTCGCACTTTTTAAAATTTACATCTCACATTTCGTCATGGGCTCTTTAGAAGAACTTATAAATATTCGAGGATATTATGATGAAAACGGTACGCTAATTAGATACTTAAGCATCCCAAATACATACCCGTAAAGTACCGTACTCCATTCGTAAAAAGGTCTACAAATCTGTATTGAAGGGTATTCAAAATTTTTCTCAAAAAGACATTGTAATTGTGTCATTTCATACCGCAAAGGAATCTTCATCCTGGAAAGATATTTGAAGCCTCCAGTAAATCTCAATGTGTCCAGTAAATTTGTGTGAAAATCCATTACATGCTATGAGTTTATTTTTTTAAACTATCTGTGACTATATTTTTATGCGACTAAGGAGTTTGGAAATTTGGTTTTAAGCGGCCAAGCGAAAAAATAAAATGAATGTTTGCTATATTTTATAATTGCAATAATAATAACGAAAGTAGATTATTATATTGATATTGATATTTTATATTGGTTTTAAAGCCATGAAACTAAAATTTAATTATATGCTATCCTTCTCTCAGTGTAAGGTGGTCGTCGATAAAACTGGAGCTGAAGCAGCCTATTGACACTTACCGGTTTTACATCACTTACGTCCTAGTTTAAGAAATAAAACCATGGCGGTTGTTCGTTGTGAAAAAAATTATGGCTTGCATCGTCATTGAATAACTTAATTAAACGAATTTTCCTCCTACAAGTATCGACTCAAAACGAATCTTTTTTTAGGTAAGTTTCAATAGGGCTTTCTCGCACCCATTCACGAAATTTTGTCCTAATATGAGAACGTGACTTTTAATATTACTTAATAAGTTTATTTTCCATCCATCCATCCATCAGCCTCGTTCATCCACTGCTGAACATAAGCCTTTCCAGGACTTTCATCCTGGAAGAATTGCCCATACTCACACACGCTGGACAGGCGGGTTGGTGAGCGCGGTGCCGGAACCCTCGCACCAGTGACGCCGCTGCCCGTCACCAGTCTATTCCATATAACGCCCGGCTATTAGGGATGGATATACCGCCACCCATCGGTCCCAGGCATGGTTGGCCTCCTGGTTTTTTGCCTGTGAGCTGTCCTCTTACTCTCCCCCGAATTACTTCGAGGGGGTCTCCAAGTAAGATGGTGGTACCTCCACAGTCGAGCCCGGCATCAGCTCAGCATCAGCTCTACCACCTGTAGCATCAGCTCTACCACCTGTAGCATCAGCTCTACCACCTGTAGATTGATGATCACAATGATATAAATAACCAATACTAAAAACGCCGACTTATAATGTTGTTTTAGGGTTACGTCCCCGAATACTCGACCAACTTAATTTTGCAGTTTTGTCTCATTAATCTTGTAGATAATGATAAGTTTGCAATTTCTGTTTAAATTATTTTAGTATATTAACCTATTTACATGACACGGAACCCTCAGGGCGCGAGTCCTACACGCACGTGACTGGTATTTTATTTCTTTTTACCTTCGTGCCGTCCTAAGGTGCAGAAGTTGAATTTTTGTAAGTTACCTTCCTGATAATTTGACGGTCATTTATTTATTTATTTTATTTATAACACTTTTTACACATTCACACAAATAACTTAAAAGACAAAAGAAACAATTAAACATAGTGTACAAGGGCGGTACTTATTGCTAATAGCAATATCTTCCAGGCAACCCTTGGTAGATAACAGAAAGTGGAGGTGTAAATACTAATCAGAAAATAATAGGGAGATCAAGATTAAAATAAAAACCTAAATATCTAAGACATAAACTCACATATAATAATACATGAACATACCTATAAAATATACACATACATATATATATAGATAATAAATAAACATGCAAAAATTATAATAATATAGGATATTTAAGTTCTAAGATGGGTACTCTGTTGAAAAAAATCGCTTTACTTTTATTTTAAAGTGATTTGTATTTTTCAATGCCTGAATTGACACTGGTAAGCTATTCCAAAGTCTTGTAGCGTGTACTGAAAATGAGTCACTGTAAAATCCTGTTCTGTTTTCTGGAACTTTTGACTGTTGCAGGGACACCTGACGCTAGAACATCAACAACAACAGGTTTTCAAGGGTTCATTAGAAGAAACTAGGTCTCTCCTTATATTGAAGAAAATATATTTGATTGATCGATCTTTTATCTAGGGATTCCACCTAAAACAATGTTTTAAGATTTATACTTTTGTCAACGTTTTCGGTCTGACTAAACTTCAGTTTTGCGTTGGATTTAGTTCCGTCTATGTAGACAATAACCATTTGAAAATATACAACGTGTAACAGAAAGGTGTAACCATATTTGAAGAGCTATTCAGTCAATGGTGTAGAACAACTTTTACTTTGGAACAAACCCAGTATCTTGAAAAAAAAATTACTGTTTTATAGAAAAATGCAATGCCACTCGGCCGAAATGTATGGAAGGGCAGATTATTTTTTTGTGATTTCAGGGTTTGTTCCGTAGTTAAAGTTGTTATATACTATTGTTTGTTACTAATTGAATTTGAATTTGAATTTGAATTTGAATTGACTGAATAAGCTCTTCAAATATGGTTACACCTTTCTGTTACACGTTGAATAAGGTTTTTGACTGAAGACCTTTATTAATGACACTCCTTGTCCTTATGTATGTACATACTTTTAATCGTAATTTAATTTCATGATAAAACGATTCAGCACCCTTTTTCAAAGCCGATATAACGAAATTAACACACAGATACACTAATGAAAACTCTTCTTAGACTAGATTCTCGTAAGTTACAAGTTACAAGCACGCCACTGATAGCCAGGCAATACGATGTTAGGTTTAGGTAAGGTTAGTCTTATAGTTAGGTCAAAGGACTTTTTGTTCGTGTTTAATTGGCCATCGATAACCTTTATGCATCGACATACGTCGTATTAACTGATTTATTTCGTGTTTTCCAAAAATGAATACAGATCCAGTATAAAATATCTTTCAAACAAAACACAAGCAAGATTCCTTCTCAAGTCCTCTCGAAGTGAAGGTGTTGCTCCAGGACCCTCCATTGGACTCTCCTAGGAGAGACGGCATCGTTTTCTTTGATAATACACCATATAAAATATTGCACATGAAAAAAAAATGCAAGGAATGTTAATTGAATTCCAAAAGCCGTCAAAAATCGGAAAATCTCTAAAAAAACCCTGAGAATATTCTTATTTTGAGGATAAACCGATCGAAAACGTTTCGTTTCCGGTAGTTTATGCCGTAGACTTAGGATAGATGTTTGCTAACCCTTTTTCCCTTGAGCACTAAATATGGAGTTCCTTAACGTTTCGTGAGCCAATGAAATACGAAATGCCAATTCACAGGTTCTTAATTCAAAACACTTTTCTTCACTGAGTGAGCAAAATTGACTTTTGCTAACTGACTTTAAAAAACAAAGGCGCGCTTTTCGTGCTAGTCATGTGAAAAATATGTTTTATAGAGTAAAGTAAAGAAATGAAAGTAGCCTTTCCAGATTTCTATTATACTCGTATTATATTTCCTTTCGTTATTTTAAAAGAAATACGTTCAACATTTCTCCTGTAGAGAAAACTCACGCAATTTTTTTTTATGTATCGTTGTAAAATATATTTCTTTTAAAATAACGGAAGGATAAAAAATATGAATCAGGAAATTTGATCTCTTTATGAAAAAAAAAAAATATTCTGAACAAAAAAAGTATTTTTTTCTAATTGCAACGCCAAATTACGTTTTTCGTGATTTTAGTGATTTTTCAGAATTTTTTCTTGATAATTGTGATACTTGTGTCAAATCTGCAAAATACATAATTAAACTTCTTAATTAATTACACAAATTTTATTTGTTAAAAATGTTCTGATTTAATATGCTATAAATTGTTCAAAAGAGCGAGAGCATGTTTGGTCTAGAAAATGCTGAACAGGGAAACCGGTCGGGCATAATAAAATTCCATTTTATAGATAGATAAGTACAAGATTTTTTTTAAACACAATTCATAGGGTGATTACAAAAACTATAAAAGTGTTATGCAATGTTTATAAAATAGGGAAGTTATTGGAGTTACAATCAATTTCGATATAAAAAGAAAATAAAGTGTAAATATCAAGATTAATCCGCATATAAATATGATCTTTGTAAAGAGAGACACCATAATCTGCTCCATTAATTTTTCCATCCATTTATGCGGTGACAAATGACGCTAAAGTCAGATGCTCCGATAAACTTTTCAGTTGAGTAACAATACGTAACACCATTCACATTAAACTATTCGGTACCAACAAAAAACATTGTGCCAAAGAATCTTAAATGAAAAAACTCTGTACGAACGCAAAAAGAAGTTTTACGCCCGTCCGTTGCCAAGAATGCCCGATTGTTTGGTTGCGCGACAACATCTAACGATATCGTATTTTTGTTTTTCTAAAATAAAACCAGTCTGATAGATCCGGATGTCATGTAGGTCACCTCTCTTTTTCTTTCTCCTTTCCTGAAGATAGTCACCATAACTAGATTGTGCAGGTTCCTTGTAGATTTATCAGTAGATGTACAAATGGGCAATAAGTACATATTTGAATTTTTAATCATTTCATTAAATTAAATTAAATTACATTTAAATCCAATTTCAATTAAATTTTATGTGAAATTTAATTCCTTATTATTTTAATTTATTAAGATTTAATTTAGGATTATTATTTTTTTACATATACGTTTTCAAAATCATGTCTATGAGGATTTCATAATTTTTCTTGACTTTCAATGTAACTACCACATGCCTATAATGGCATAAATGTGTATCGTCGCAGCTATTATGCTGCAAACGAACAGACAGACACTAAATCGAGTTTGGGTACATTTTAAGTTTTATGTTGAAAAAAAAGACATGATCTTGCTAAGTTTCTTGCCCTTCTTCTTAGCAAGACTAATCGAATGGGCGGAGGTAGGCATGTATTTATATATGTAACCTATTAGTATGTAGTATATAGGATGGGATTTGGTCGGCCGCCTGGATTCGTGCTGGGGGCTCGGTTGGTGATCATTGAACCTTGTTCCTGGTCCCTGGCCGGGTCTCCGGTATGGGTTCGGGCGGCTGATTGGGTTTTACCTTGTATAATATATATTTTACCTATCATTTTAATCGTAAATATATTGCTACATAAATTAAATAAACCTTTAATTTAGTTCATGTACATTTATTATTTTATTACATATATTTTCTTTATTAGATTAAATTTGACGTGTAAAAAGTGTATATATCTATACCTGCTTTGCAAAATAAACTATTTGAATTTGAATTTGTATTTTAGTTTATCCTGTATTTATCTTCCTACAGGAACGCTCGTCAATCCCACAGAAATAAGAAGTTTCCTTATTCCGTGATCAATTCAAGTGCCAATGATTAGTTCGAATTAAGAGGCTTTTATTTTTGTCACTGTCACTCCAAGCGAAAAATCGCGCAGTGCGAGAGGGGCGGATTCAGGGCAAAAGGGAAAAAAGTCGGTTTTATATTTTTATTAAAAAAACTAAAATAGCTAGCAAAATTTCAAATATCAAATCTCTAGACATTATTAAAACACATCTATTAAAATATGTTTGAGTTCTGTATATGGTTCCTATTCGTCAAACGAGGAGAAAAAGTGTGTTTGAAGACCTCATTTCAACAATTATTTCTACCGAGGAAAATTTATGCAAACATGTTTTCCAATTTCAAAACCTTAGATTATATAGTCAAAACGCATATACCAGAAACTGATTATATTTTTCCATGTATTTCATGACATACACAGAAAAGAAACACCCGTATTTTTTTCGCATATCGCCTTAATGCTCGCCATTTTCAGAGGTCACCTTGAAATATCCATAGCAACTTCAGTTTTTATCGGACAAATACTCAGAAACTAGTTTTTTTTTTTTTCATTGCAAGTGCTCGTAAAGGCCCACTTTTTATGCATCAAAACCGAACAGAAAGTCGATTATTTTGCCCTAGGGCTTTATTATTATTTTTTTTTTATTTATTTACAACGGTTGGCTAACCTGCAGCCTTTCCTGTGTGCCATAAATGTTATACTTTTTTTCCACTGTTTAACGGCTCTGGATACAGTCCTTTTGACCCAATCATAATTTAAAGTTCACAAGATTATATTTATTTTATTTCCTCACACTATGCATTGAAAAACGTAGTATGATACACGGACGTAAGAGCAATAAATTACTCGGTTGCGTTTAAAACACTCGCTACATTCGTGTTTTAAATCGTCCTCGTAATTTATTCCTTTTCACCCTTGTAGCTTGTACTATTAAGGCGCCTCTTCCCAGCGTCATTCGAAAATTAATGACTCTATTAATAAAGTTATTTCTCTTAAACGGTATGTTTAAAAATTATTAAAATAATATAAATATTGTTAGTTAAACTATAAAGAAGAACTTCGTTAGGAAATTATGCTGGCGTATAAGAAACAGCATTAAAATATTGTCAAGCTATTTTTACACTAAAATTAAGTATAATTGGTTATTTATTTGAAACCACTAATAGTGAATGCTTCTAAATACAAGGAAAATATTACTTTAAAAAATTATTAATGGATTTTTTTTTCATTCATCGCACCCATGTGAAAAGAGTTATTTATTCCTCCTATTTTGTGCTATCCGGAGACCCAGCGACGTCGTAATGCAGTGTGCGCTATGAACGTTATTTCAATATAGTTAGTTTCTGTCGATATTTGTACTGACACAGGTCGACTCAAGGTCGTTGGCGACTAACTACCCCTTACCTCTGAAATCTTTTCATAAATCTTAGGAAGAATCCTAATAACCTAGCTAACCTTGTGTAGAGAAGTTTTTCCAGAAATGCTTGGTCATTGTCTTGGTATGTTATTTTGGCAGTGAACATTTTTCAAATAGTAAGTTTTCCCGCTATAGTGTCATAATAGTCCGAGGTCCAACAGGTATATTTTTTATATATATAAGATTGTAAAACATAAACCTCATATTCTTGTACAATAAACAATACAACTATGTTATAAAAATGTAATGAAAATTACGCGATTTCATATATTTTGTAGCTCGCGCCAGTGAACGAAAAAAACAGAAGTCTGATTAGACACAAAAATGACCCCACGATAAAGTGTGTTGAACACAATTTTGGATGGCGAAATATGAACCGATCATGAGCCTTTTGCTCTTTCCAGTCTCGATGCCATTTTCGAATGACACTTTATTAAAAATTAGTGTTTTAACGTTTTTTTCATTGGCCGGCTTTATTTATCATCAAATGATGGTATTCAGAAAAAAAACATGCAAAGAGTATGACGTCTTAAAAGGGGAAATCCTCCCAGGTGACAAAAACACCTCAGTGAAATTACTTACATTCTTGAAAATAACCTCTGCGCCAACATACCTACAGAACCAAAGCAATAGCGACAAAACAACATTTATGATAACGACTACTACGTCAAATGCTGTAATGAATGGAGCATAGAACAAGCGTCAGTAATGCAGACAGTTATTGGCACTGGCCAGCTCTCAGATATGCAATGCGATACCTGCAACTGGGTTCAACGATTACGTATAGTGGGACCATGAAGATATCATACATATCGAGGGCATCAAACTAAAAAGGCGTATCTACAGATTTTCTTTGGCCGAATCTCCATATTTATTAGCTCTATGATGTATATGATAGAAAAAGTAACGGTTGCTCTACTGGTAATAGGTATATACTACTTTGCCTAAGTCTACGAAAAGAAAAATATTTATAATAACTAGTCGATACTTTTATATTTTTGTAAATGCGCCCTTTCGCCATATCAATTTATATTATATTATATTCAATAGATTAGTCTTGCAAGACTTTTTAGCAAGACTAATCAAATGGGCGGATTTATTATTTGTGTTTAAAACGTATCATCACGACATGAATCCCTTATGTAATGAAAGTTACAGTCCACTCTCGAGACACCCGCTTTTAACCAACGATTATTACGTCCCAAACGTGATGGGTGGTGAGCCCTATCGCCGTACTTCGGGCACAAATGGACCATGTGCCACACAAATTATTGTGCACCGCGAGGATTCAACCCACACGATCTCTTGGTTAGCAGACGAGCGATGTACCACTAGGTCACAGACATGGTCGTAAATACCTATATAAATTGTATTTATTTATAATTGATGTATATTTTGTTTAATTTATTATTTATTGCTATAAAAAACTTGTTATTTTTTAATTGTATATAATGCAGAGATTTCCATGTTTTGACCTTTCTTTATGTTACTCTCCATAACCCAAGTTCCCCATCATATCTTAATCATCTATTTTTTTTCACTTCTCAGTACAAAGTGGTCCGATCAGCTGACTCAGTTTGTATGGACAAGTGAAGGAAAAGTTCGCGCAAAAAAATTTACTTTGCAGTGGAATGTGATGTATTAACGATACTGAATCACTTCCTAAATTACTTTCCATTTAAATTGAAAGACCTTATATACAAGGTGTAACAGAAAGGTGTAACCATATTTGAAGACCTTATTCAGTCAATGGTAAAGAACAACTTTTACTATGGAGCCAATCCTGAAAGCTCGAAAAAATAATCTGTCCTTCCATACATTTCAGCCGAGCGGCATTGCATTTTTCTATGAAATAGAATTTTTTTTTTTCGAGGTACAGGGTTTGGTCCATAGTGAAAGTTGGTACCATTGACTGAATAAGCTCTTCAAATATGGTTACACCCAGATTCAAAAAAATAACAGTTTCATAGAAAAATGCAATGCCGCTCGGCCGCAATGTACAGAAGGGCAGATTTTTTTTTTGAGATTTCGTATTTGATTCCATAGTAAAAGTTGTTCTTTATCATTGGTTGACTAAGCTCTTCAAATATGGTTACACCTCTCTGTTACACGTTGTATATACATTATAATAATTTATTTATGTATGCATGTACATTTTTCAAGTGGTATAATTAGTTTATCATTTAATGTTGTTATCTCCTATTAATTACTGTTCATGTTTATTAGCATGTAACATAATATAATTTACTAAGTTTTTGAGTAATATATATGCTACCGGCTAAACCCGATTTTCGGACAAACCAGTTTGGCCTAGGCCGAATTAGTTTTTCGAAAGTCTTGCATCGCAGATGAGTGCCGGTAGGTTAGGTAAGAAGGTGATATATGGCGAGTCACGCCGTAAATAACCATCGTGATTATTTTTATGACAACCCAAAACTATTTTGGTCTAGGTCAAACAAGTTTGTCCTAAAATCGGGTTTAGCCGGTAACATATATATTTAAATCGATACTCTATAATATTATGACATCTGGCACTACACTCAACAACTTCCCCATTACCAAAGGTTAGCTGAGAGAATACTTAATAGTATTAAGCTCGCCTATGTACGAAATTGTTATCTTGTGCAATAAAGAATTTTATTATTATTATAATGTACATATTTACATGAATCTATAATATTGCATAAAATAATCTATTTCTATTTCATTTATATTTCGTTGCTAACCAGTCGCTCTGAATTAATTTGCCTGCAACTTGAGACTTCGTATATTTTAGTCGCTGCGAACAATTTATAATTCCTTCAAAATTAATGTTATATTTTAATTAACCGGAGCTTTTTATTGGGTGTCGTTAATAGAAGAAATCAAATTCCTGTATTCAATGGATGGCTCATATAATGGAATATCACATTCAACAAATAATACAAATTCTGTGTCAAAAACATAATCTGGGTAGTAGATTTGAGGAAACCTGTAGCCTAAAGGCGCTTTCAGACGAGCCACCGCAAGACAGTATAAAATGTGGTATCGACACCGGACGCCATACATTTAATTTGTATGAACCGTTTACTCACGCAACGACACCGCACTAAGAGCCTATTATGTATCTTTAGTTGCCAACTGGAGTGGGTGCCTATCATCATAAATAAAAATTTACTATCGCATTCTTCCGATTGTCTAAGGATATGATCGTACGTGAAGTGACGACACAGTTCGTAAACGGTAGCGCTTCAGAATCCATATCAGAAGGTTGCGTGTTCATATCACGTCGGGGTCACCAATGTTCATTAGTTTCTCTCTATTTGATAGAAGGATGTAGATTTGAAACACATATTCTAGTTCACTGAAAGCTTTATATTCTGAATTAACACGAAAAATATAATACTGTAAAATAGAGCACAACCTTGTGCTAAACGGGATGGAGACGACTGGAGTAGCATCGATGTATGTATGTCGAAACTGCAGTTTATAAATGTGTGTGTGTACACGTGTCGCTACAAGTTGAATACCCACTAAAGGCAATTTTGAAAGTTCAGTTTTTATCTATGTTGTTGATGATAGGTACCTAGTCTAGTTGGCAACCAAAAATACAGAATAGAGGGGCAGCATGACACATTCATACAAATGTATGGTGCCCGGACTCGTCACCGCGTTTTATCGTGTCGTGCGGTGGCTCGTCTGCAAACGCCCTAAATATTGCGTGGAATAAAGATGAACCCGCGAGCTCCGTATACATCGAGATTCGAGACATTCAAACTACTAGACCGCAGAGGTTAAGAATTTGTGTAAATTTTTATTCGTAAAGCAATTAAAGAGGAACGTACAGCTTTCTAATTTTATGTGAATAATGTACTCAATTTTTTTATTGATGATAATAATTATTTTGTTGAAACAAACGTACAATTTAGTACCAGTTTTCTCAACATTAATGAAAGCTCACAAGGATTATTTTGAGTTAATGTCATTGAAGACGTTATATAATATGATGATATGTGAAATAATATCTCTGGCCGTAGTTGAAAACACCCACAACGAACATAAATTATTATGACACCGTTTTCGTAAATAACTTGAAAATATAGAAAACGTGATCTTTTTGTGGTTTTGAAAACGAAAATTTGTCAGCTGTTCAACACAAAACTGCATGAAAATGTATAGAACAGCTGATTTCCGGCTGAGGCCAATGTTCTGTCTACATTGTTCACGTTTCCAAAGGCGCTTAAACTCAGCGTTTATAAGTATTAAGTATATTTCATATATGTAAGTAATTAGAATCAGAATCAGAAAATCTTTATTTATATAAACATAGGTAAATGGTTGTTTTGACATAAAATATGGGCCCATATGCTTTGCCATATTCGGCACACAAAAAATTCAACTTAATACTAGACAAAACATAAACATAGAAAGAAAAAAAAACATTATAAATTAGATTAAATTGTTATATGTGAATTCTATTAATTAATATTATACAATTATTGTCTGGAACATCATTTCACATCTAGAAAATAATTAGGTAAGTACATGTTAAAATCTTATAGCTAAAAAAAAATGAACAAGTGAGAAAGTGTATTTCTGAGTAATTGATATCGAGATATCTGAATACCAGTGTATAGCTTTCCATATCGCTAATAATAAGACTAACGAAATAATAACGAGGTACAAACGAAGAATTCGCGTAACCACTGCCCGACTAAGTAACCAACATACCATGAAGCAAAGAGCAAAAAGTTCGCTTGCCTCGACAATCTCGACCCACATTAGCTAGCGAGCGATCTTTGTAGTTTATATTTAGAGGCAGGCAGAAATAAACGGCAGGGCACACGGCCGATTTAGAAAAGACGCTTGTCGATTGTCACCGGCGCCTCAGGAATGAGCCGAGCTGGTCCAGCAATTGGTGAAAACGTGGAAATGAGGATGCTGGTAGGAGCTCGAGGAAGAAAACGGCATGGAAACAGGGTTGAGAAATTGATAAATTACTGATTCTAGTAACTGGAAGAACCGCTGCCAGTTTCAACTCTGCTTAGTGGTTAAGAATATGGATTCCTCTTATAATGAAGTTTTCTTAGTAAATAAATTTGTCGTAGCTTTTACAGTTATGGAAACTTTGTCAAAAACGAATATCAATCGATCGTAGAAAATAAAAAGTTATACAAAATTCAAGAATTACTAACGCAGATCGAAGAGCATACTTTTCCTAGAAGACGAGAAAAGTATTTTATAAATATTGTTATTTAAGTTCAATGTAGATAATAAATCTTGTTAAAGCTTTTGGGGTAAATAATTTGCTGCAAAGACATAATAAATAACCAATCAAGTGGCAAGTTAAATAAATTGTTCTACTAAATATAAGTGAACATTAAAATAACTGACCAAATATTTGTACTAGCTAACGCCAGGTTAGATGCGATAAATAGATGCGATAATTCTTCCGTAAAGACGTTACTTGCCGAAGCAAACGGTAATGTTTGTGTAAACACTGAAAGTTCTAGACATTTATAGAATTATCTAGCCTAGCCGATTAAGTTCGATACCCGATGCTATTATAAAATGACGATACTCTTCAGGCCCGTTACAAGTATGCACGTCTTGTTCAACATCCAAAAATCCACCTTCATCGCTCTAGTCTTGAATTCAAAATGATTTGGCACGCCTATATGCTTCAGCACAGAGAAAAGTGAGTCTTTTAATCACGGAGGAAGATAGAAATTGGAGTGACACGGTTAGGTCTACCTGCTAATAAGAATAGATTTTGGCAGAGGCGATTGTGACGCGAATATTGGGTTTCTGAATCTGGCGAGCTCGAGTGACTCATGTCTGTGACAGGTCAGTTAACTACTAGTCCAGGTCTCCAAACACCTGATTAGCTGTAACAACCAAATCAACTTTTAAATATATCTACCACCTCTCTTGTACATTTTCGCTTTATGGGGCTCTATATCTACCTGCTCATGTTTCCTGGAATAAATAGAAAAAATGGAAAGGATAACAAAGGCTTAAAATCTATCACCAGATGTATGTTGCACTCACAAGTATTATTTTCTTGTCCATATCCTTAAAATTAAATAACCTACGAAGCTCGTAGCTCCTGGAAAAAGTCACCAAACATTATTGATAATTTTCACACACCTCTTGCGCCTCTTTCACATTCATCGATTGTGTCATATCTTATATTCTGGGTACTTCATTCCATATCAACACTTTTAGGACGGCCCGATCGTTCACTTTCTCCTCCATATATTTTTTTCGTCACTCTTATTTCATCAATACTCTCTATAGGTCCAAAGCCAAATCCTTTTGTCAATACTTTTTACCTTCTTTCAGGTCGCAGTATCCTCCTGTATCATATGTGTATATATTTTCCGTCTATTATGCAATGTCAAATTATACTTACATACGGAATGAGCATAATTTAACAGCGTTCAGAATAAAAGTACTCTGGTGCTTTTCTTGCCATCCCCAAAATTCACATTAAGTGTTAGACTAAGTCAACTCTCCTGAATGCACAGCCACTTGTCCTGCAATCACCCTCCAAATTCCATCTCGCGTAACTAGACAACCCAAACTCCCTAATCTGTTCCCTCGTCTTCAATCCTCCATGCCCCTCTAGATCCATTTTTTCTGGGTAAATTTTATTTTTTTTCCATTTAAAAGTACCATCCATATAAGGCTGTAACCATCTCATGCAATACAGAACAGAATAAGTATGCGAGTTTAAACGTGGCGCATTTAATACGAGTAACTTCCTTAACTTCAGCCAACATTCACTATCTTCTAAATCAACTGTAGACAAATAGATTGAAGATGAACAGCCGTGGGGATGTCACACAACCTTGCGAACTCCCCATTTAGTGCATGTCCCGTAAGTCCTATCTAGGGAATCACTAGAACCTTAGTAGAGATTTAAGGGTATTTTTTACATAATTAGTGGATTTAGAAAAACTTACGCTACTGTGGTGAGAGTAGACATAATGGACGACATTGGTCATGTCATCGTGGTGCCAGGTGGCTACTTATTCCGTACTTCAGAAAATAAGGAAAATCATCGATGATGACGTATTCGAAAAAAAAAACAATATTTAGTATTTCTAAATCCAAAAATAATTAAAACATATTCAAGTTATATGACGGTTTAATAAAATTGAATTTTATTGTTGAATCTTAACTAAAAACTTAAATAACATCCAAAAACTTAACTAAAGATGACCTAAAATAAAAACCTAACAAAGTAAACCTAAAATTGAAATATTTATGATAAATAGAAAAATCTGGCCAGATCGCTGCCGTCGTCGTTAGGAAGGGTGCCCAAAAGGCTGACGGCGTTGCCACGTTGAATGGCCAAACTAATTATCTGGCCAAAGTAGCTTCCAGCCCTTCGGTCACCTGAAGCGCTTTAATTTATTCGGTTTAATTAATTCTTTTCGTTTATAAGAACGTTACAGTATCAAAACGAAAAACTGATAAGGAAGTAATATCTAGAACACAACTCAAAGTCACTCTGTGAAATTTTTGTCAGTATTTGCAACAGTAGCGCCTTTTTAAAGTAACCTTCCTTGCTTTGCTTGAGCAACTGCCTTTAAACCAAACGAGTTTCTTTAGGATAACTAAAATACCTAACCCTCAAAATTAAATGCCATGAAAAGCTTTACAAAAAATACAAAACTTATAGCGATTATAACGTTATTTATAACAATTAGGTCTTAAAATTACTTTATATTTCGTAATGAGTATATAAAATACAAAAGCCGTATATACCTGACTGCTTTTGTATTTTCAAATCAAATCAAATCAAATTTATTTATTTCAGATCAAAGATCCATATAAAACATGTTAGTAATAAAACAACTTATGCTATTGTTAGTAACTTATGCTAATACAGTTTACATGTAAAAAAAAAAAAAAAAAAAAAAAAAAAAAGCGTGATTCTACGCCCCACTACACACGGACATGCAGTTGAATCCAGTGGCGTAGAATCAGAGAGTCCCACCTGTCTACAAACGTGCTCAGCAAGCTGTTGGAGCTGGAACGCACGCGCTCCAACAGAGACGCACACCTTTTTCTTACTCTTCAATAAATATTTAAATTTATAACGTTATTTTTACCGCTAGGCGGAACTAGTACACTGTATGACGTACATATAACATTTTGTTGTTGGCAGCACTGCATCAGGACGGCAATTCTGAAGCTCTTTATACAGCTAAACGAATCAAGCTTTTAAAATTAAAATCTTCTGCCCGAATTTATAAGATGTTATACATGTATTTTCAGGAGTTTTACTTAGTAGAATTATCATCACACGGCATTTATAAGGCGATTAACAAAGACGAATGGAATGTAAAGCGTGTGAAAAATGTAGCGAGAGTAGCCACCCTGATGTAGGTTACAGGACTTCCTCATGTGTTTTATTGACAAGATGTTTCAAATGTTCCATCAAGAACCAACAACGACAAGTATCAATTTCACTTCCTCATAACCGATGAGGGACTCCATTACTTCGGTTGAATTAATTGATTTAATTACAGATGAATTTGTAGCAGGCGGAGTGGTGATACGTCTTCAATATAGGGGTAGTTAATTATACCATCTAATTCTGTGTTGACCTGAAACATATGTTCGGGATTTGATTAACGGACGTTTACTCAATATTTCATTACAGAAGTTGTATTAATCGAAATTGATCAACTTAAAATATATGTATGAGGAACTAGCTTTTGGCCGCGGCTTCGCCCGCGTTCATTTAGGTTTTACTAATCCTATCGATTTATCGAAGCATTAATTGTATAGTATGTATTTGCACTGAAATTTCAGCTCAATTCGTTCACTCCGTTCAGTAGTTACGTCGTGAAGGAGTAACACACATTACTTTTCTATAGAAACTAAGCACTCCATTACCATCCCATCCTATAGGTACCAATTTATGGAATAAAAAGTAGCTTATGTCCAATTTCAGGTATTGAGCAACATTTGTGCAAAATTTCAGCCCAATCGGTTCAGTAGTTACGGCGTGAAAGTTTGACAAACATCCATCCATCCTTCCATCGGTCCATCCATCCAATAAATAAATTTTAATAAGATGAGATAATTTGATTAAATCATTTAATCTATCAATTTGAACAATTCATCAATCAAGTATTATTTTTTAATTTTATTATTTCTTTTCTTTATTTATTAATGTAAAACAATAAAATGGGGCCGTCATCAGTCAAATGAAACAAAATATTGTCATTTTTTATTTTTTGTCACTTGCAACACCTCTGTCAGATTTATTGGTCTGAGGACTCTGGTCAAACCTCTGTGGATACATGTCGATGTCGTGTATTTTTTGTATTATTTATTAATAGTAAAACAATAAAAATAGGTGCTCGATATATTTCGGCCCACGGTATGGGGCCGTCATCAGTCGAATGCAACAAAATAATTTTTATTATTTTATTTTTTATTGTTTTACTATTTTAGATTTGTAACTATTTTAAGTTGAATTCATAATTAGTATATAATGCGAAATAAATTCATGTAAGTCGATCCATATTTATACTTAATTATGTTTTACTATTAATGAATAAAGCTTAAAAAGCTCATATTACTATGATAGAAATAAATTCTACGAGTATGTTTGAACACTTGGCGATTTATCCATCGCAAGGAGATATAAATTAACATTATATCATTGCAGTATAGAAACGCAGAAAGAAAAGCTTTTCTTTCTGAGTTTCTATACTGCAATGTTATAATGTTAATCAATATAATATATTTATTAACATTTTTGTATTACAATTTCTATAAATTAATCTTTCCTTCCACAGACAACAACAGCGATTTAAAAACAAGTAGTAAAGTAAGTAAGTAAGTATGTAAGTAATAATTAATCTATAGTAAATAAATTACTCACACTCCTGAATGAGTCCTCTTTATCTGACTGATTCTGGAGACGCTCCAGCTGGCTGAAGGGAATGCAACTTTGATGAGCATCTTTCTAAATATATTGGCTAAACAAGGATTTAACAGTATGGGAAGATTGGATACGGTAATATCTTACAATAAATTAATAAATTAAAAAAGATTTTTATTCAACAGATCAAACATAATAGTACAAACAAGTTGTTATTTAAAACGAAGTTAGAGGAAACTTAGCATGAATCCGTTTAAAAGGACGGTGACTCAGCTTTTGTCCCTACAGCAAAGTGGACGCTGTTAGTCTGTCACCGCCTATACTAACTTAAATAATAACTTAAATATATACAGAATCGTGTTAGTAATAGAGATTAATACTATGTTAGTGTCACTTCACTTATGCACTATGTCTTTGTGCGGTCGGAACACCACGCCCTGTGTCCAAAAGTCTGGCTCCATGACGAAGTGCAGAAAACAGTATGTATGATTTGTAGATGTAAGATACTTTCTAAGCATCGATTCGGTTTGGACAGATAAAACCGTTAAATTCCAAACGACAACCATTCTTTATCGCAAAGAAAAGAGTCACATTTTGTTTTATCGAATCGATGTCAAGTATCGAGTCGATATCAAGCTAATTAAATATCGGTGGTATATCCTAGGTCAGTCGTTTGATCTGGGTGTTGATTGATCAGTCAGTCAGTCAGGGCATTCATTTCTACAATGTACATTTCAGCCGAGCGGCAATGCATTTTTCTATGAAATAGTAATTTTTTTTTTCGAGATACTGTGTTGGCTCCATAGTAAAAGTTGTTCTATACCATTGACTGAATAAGCTCTTCAAATATGGTTACACCTTTCTGTTACACGTTGTTTTTTTAGTTTTTTTTTTTCATAGTTAAATTTACTTACATTTTTAAGAATTTAAAGCCATCCGACTAAAGCCACATGGTTTATGCGCGGTATGGCGAGATCGCAAACTTTATGCTAAACTAACTAAACTAATTCTACCTTATATTATGTCATATAACATCACGCAGCCACAGGCTTTATGGCACTTTTTCGCTTTTTATTATTATTTAGGTTTTTTAGTCTATCTAATGTATGGGTGAGTATTTCATTTAGTATTAAAGGAAGCATGTACTCCCATGTTCTCATACCATATATATTATTATAGTTAGGTAGTTTATAAGTAGGTAGTAACTTAAAGGTAGTAACTTAAACTTAAAGTTAGGTTTCGTAAGTTCTTAGGCCTAGTTTTCTTAATAAATTTATCTTCATTATCATATTCTTCACAAATAATAGCCATTTTTATTTTACTATAGATATTAATAATTTCACAGTAGTCAAATAAGCCTTTTTCGTCGCCATTGTATTTGTTTTTAATATTGTTAGGCACAATGACTTTTAATAATCTAAGTTGTAGTCTATATATGTTGTGTTGTCGATATAGCTTTTATAAGTACGACCATAACGACTAATACCGTAGCTTATAATTGATTATAGATACGTATAATTGTAGCTTATAATTGTTTATAGATACTTACATTATGATAACATGACTGACTGACTAACTGATCTATCAATGCTATCCAGACCAAACGGCTGGATCTAGAAACACGAAATTTGTACCTACTGTAGGTTCCTTATGATGTAGACATCAGCTTTGAAAGGATTTTACAAAATTCCCAAGGGATCAGGAGAAACGGGATCCAAGAACGCTGCGAGGCGTCCACCATGTACTTTTTAGGGTTCCGTACCAATGGGCAAAACGGGGCCCTATTATTGTCATGGGTCTCAAGCTCTTGGACGGAAAGAAATAGAGTCTGAAATGTTGATATGTTTTGTAAAATTTTGACCCAAAATGCAATATAAAATGATTTTTCAGGGCTCATACACGAAAATAAAGCCGAAAAGATTTTATTTTTTGTTAAAACAAATATGGCGGGTGTCATTGTCTAGAACTCATTAAGTAGAGTGTAAATGTATTTTTAATTGAAAATTAAAAAAATCTCTTTGAAAATAAGGAAATTGGAGGCTGTCAAAGTTGTTATCTTTTCAAATTATTTAAGTATATTAACCTATTTAAATGGCACAGAACCCTCAGGGCGCGAGTCCTACTTACTACTACTCGGTTTTTATATCTTCACCTGTCATGATATTGTGACCATTTTCAAAATCCCATTAAAATACGGCGAGCTGATAAATCAACGTATCCTCGTATTATTTTCGATGTAGAGTCTCGCGTCTCTATTTAGCTACAGATATTTCGGTCTCCTCAGATCTCACAGTTTATGACTCGTTGGCTATAAATTCACGTATGGGTTCCAACTCCAAGGCTTGGGAGATTTGTTTGATGGATTCAATCATTACTGCAATTAACAATCTATATCTTTTTCTACATTTTTTATTGTCTCCAATCGAAAATTATTGATACCATTATTTGTATCCTTTTTTCTGCTTCCGTACCCAAAGGGTAACCAACGGGACCCTATTACTAAGACTCCGCTGTCCGTCTATCTGTCCGTCTGTCCATCTGTCAGCAGGCTGTATCTCATAAATTAATAGTTACACAGTTGAAATTTTCACAGATGATGTGTATTTCTGTAGCCGCTATAACAACAAATACTAAAAAACAGAATAAAATAAATATTTAAGAACAACAAACGTGATTTTTTTACCGTTTTTATAGATGATGATGAATTAATTAAATATTTTATCTGTTTTAAGTTTTTAGACAAATTCTCTTCAGTATATATATATCCATCCATTATACTTATTTATTTATGTAGTGGTATATATATCCATTATACTTATTTATTTATGTAGTGGTATATGTAGTTTATCATTTAATGTTGTTATCTCCTATTAATTACTGTATATGTTTATTAGCATGTAGTATAATATAATTTACTAAGTGTTTGAGTAATATATATATTTAAATCGGTACCCTATAATATTTTGACTTCATGGCACTACCCTCAACAACTTCCCCATTACCAAAGGTTAGCTGGTAGAGAATACTAAATAGTATTAAGCTCGCCTATGTACGAAATTTTTGTCTTGTGCAATAAAGAATTTTATTATTATTATTATTATTATGGTAGGAAACCCTTCGTGCGCGAGTCCGACTCGCACTTGGCCGTTTTTTAAGCCAGTCATTCTGATTTGTAACTTAATGTAGTTTTCATTGATCTTCTCTCACTCAAGGACATGAAAGAGTTTTCTGTATCTGATTTCTCTATTATACCAACTAATAAATTTAAACATGTGCATTCGTTAAGAGGCTATGCAAATTTTATTTTTGTCACTGTCGGATTCAGGGCGAAAGCGAAAAATGTTAGTTTTATAATTTTTATAAAAAAACTAAAATAGCTAGCAAAATTTCAAATATCAAATCTCTTAAAACACACCTAATAAAATATGTTTGAGTTCTGTATATGGTTCCTATTCGTCAAACGAGGAGAAAAGGTGTGTTTGAAGACCTCATTTCAACAATTATTTGTATCGAGGAAAATTTATCCAAACATGTTTTCCAATTTTAAATCCCTAGACTATATAATCAAGATGCATGTACCAGAAACTGATTATAATTTTCCGTGTATTTCATGAAATACATAGAAAAGAAACACTCGTATTTTTTTCGCATGTCGCCTTAATAGACTACATCATAACTAAACTAAAATACTTTGTCATTGTATAAAAAGCTGAGATAGGAAACACATCTGTTACCCAGACCGACACACATACAAGAAGATTTTGCAGCGAATCAATTTGTTTTTGTTTTGAACATTCTTGCCACTTCTCGACTTATTTTAGTACGTTGAAGTACTTTTCTAATGTCGTTCATCGACAGGAATTTTCATTTTTGATTCCTCGTTTTCATTGTCGAAACTTACAATAATTATTACCGTAATTCCACTCAATACTGGAATTAGAAGATCCAATATATATTCCTGGCAATTACAATGTACCAATAATACTATGTCATTAGCTTTCAGTTAGATAAATAAACGCAGTGCCCGAGTCTTAAGGCTTTGTCTGTATGAATATCGACGGAAACGACATTGAAATAACGTTCAAATCAGTGCACAATGCGTGGTGGCTGTTACGACGCTCGCTGCGTCCTTGAAAGGGCAAAATAGGAGAAAATAATACTTTTCACATGGGCGTCATTGTTCGATAGAATAATTCTATGTTATATTTATAGCTATCGAGTTTATCTATTTATCAAAGCATAAATTAATTAAATCACCTAAGCCGCTTAGGAGCAGTAGGAAATTCAAGCCAAAAAACACCATTCAGTTGAAACAATTTTTCATATAGAAGTTTTAGTGGTACGAAAAAGAAAAATGTTGCATATGTTGTCCTAGAGTTGATAATCCATAATACATTTTTTCAATATTTTTGGTTTGGCCATAAAAGGAGAGTAGGCTTTAGAAAGTACCCATTTGGCGATATTAAGGGCCTTAAGGCGCATAGTAACACCAAATTAGCATCTCAATGTGTGTCGGTACGATTATCGACGGAAACGACATTGAAATAACGTTCAAATCATTATGTTAATAACCATAAAATTATCAGCTATCACAATTATTCAAATAACAATCATGATTAAAAAAAATATTATCTTTTTGAAGGATTCAATCATATTCGTCTTCGTCTATACTGGATTTTATGAACAAAAGCTGCAAACCTCGAGGGCATTGAGTAACAGCTGTGCTACGTGAGAAGGATACATCTAGCTAAACTAAAATTATGCCCGAGCCGTCATGAATGTGACGTCAGCCTTGCTTACCGCATCTAGGAGAAAATTAAAGAAGACGCTGAAAACATTCTAAACATAGACTTCATAAGAACTCTCTATGCATTGTATAAGACTGTAAATGCTAAGTCGATCCGTTAATAAATAGACATCTAGTTAAACCGAAATGAGAGTAAGCTAAGCTATATGTTGCTACAAGTTTAACGCTAGCGATGGAAGAAAAATATTAGAAGCCAAATTAGAACAAGCAATTAAACAAAAACACAAAAAAAAAAAAACTTTCAGGAAGCGACGTATACACGACGTATATAAGAAATATGAAGCGGAAAGAAGACGGTGTCAAAATCTGTCGATAAATATGTCACACCTGAAAGATACGCCACCTTACAAAAGTTTCCATGACACACATAAGGTTAAGGGATAAACAGGTCGTTGTTACTTAAAATAACGTTCATTCGTTGCCCGATACAGAAATAGCTCAGAGAATCACGTCTGATTCACCCGATAGACTCGTAAAGCAAAAATATGTGAAGCAAAGTGAAACGGAACGTACCGTTTTGACTTCCCACACGTAAGGAACGAATTTTGTTTGGTGCTGAAAGAATTGTGGTGATGAAACGCAGAATTTGTTTTGAGTTTAGATTATTTATTGGCAGAAACAAGTACTTGCTACCTGTAGGTTATGTTTTAAACAATTATATTGCCAATACCATAGTACTGATCTGAAAACGAAAATAAGTTGATTTATTCCTCTGCGGCTGACGTGGTAGTCTGATAGACACCACAAAATCTAAAAATGTGTCTTGCATGCTTATTTTTCAAATTATGACTCCCGCGTTCTAATTTGCTAATTTCTTTTATAATTGGTTAATATAAGTATTAGCATTGATAAAAATATAACATTCCTTCAAATAATGTTATGGCTTGTATATTTGTACTTTTTTTATAAACATAAGTTTTTGAAGACTGATTTTGGCATTTCAATAAAAATATATTTATATTTATTCTTGTTGCACACAGAAAACTTAATTCTAAATTATATAATAAAAGTTATGTACAATGGCGTGCTTATCTCAATAATGAGATTTCTTCCAGCAAACCAAGGGTGATAAGGATATTTGAAATAAATAAGATATTCATATTGTGCACGATAATATTTATACAGAAACAAGATTAAATTAATAGTAGATACCTAATTAGTTAAAAATAATAACAAACTACATAAAATTTACATGCCTACATAGTATAAATAAATATAACAATACATATTCAGTAAATAAATACACAATAAATGATATATATACATAATACACCTACACGATAAGTTGTCGAAGATAGTGCTCTTTTATTTTCCTTTTGAATACACCAATGGAGGGGCTATCCCTGATAGTGTGAGGAAGGGAGTTCCACAGTTTGATGGACTTAACAGTGAAAGAGTTTCCATACGCCCCGGTGTTATGAGAAGGTGTTTTTAAAAGTGAGACTGTATGAGACCTGACTTGCTTGTCTCTAAGGAAAATATACTCATAACGATCGCGGAGGTATGGAGGAGAAGTGGGACTCTTTAAAATGTTGAAAAGGCAACAGAGGATATGAACATACTGAAGCTGTTTAATGGGAAGCCATTTTAATTGTTCACGGTACTGAGATACATGATCATATTTTCTTAGTCCATAGATAAACCTGATTCCCAGATTTTGTAAACGTTCAAGTTTACCAAGCAGCTCCTGACTGGCATCTAAAAAACAGACATCAGCGTAGTTGATGATCGGCAAAAGTAGAGATTGTGCGAGAGTAACTTTAGTTTCAAAGGGGAGAAATTTCTGGAGACGCTTAAGAGAATGAAATGTGGCAAAGACTTTCCTGCTGACCTCATTAATATGCGCAGCCCACGTCAGATTACAATCAAATATGACACCCAAATTTTTTGCAGATTTAGTGTAGGCAATAGGGATATCGTTATAAACTACTTGTGGAATTACCGTTTGATTGAGAAGGCTAGTCATATATCTGCTACCCAAAATAATGGCTTGAGATTTTTTGGGATTAACCAAAAGTCCGAATGCCTCCGCCCACCTGTGAATGTTTGAAAGATCGCTGTTCATTTCTGAGACAGCAATATTTGCCTCAGTTACGTCAAAGTGGCGGTAGAGTTGTAAATCGTCTGCGTAAAGATGGTAGTTCGAAGAAAGAACATTGGAAACAGAATTTATAAAAATTGAAAAAAGGAGAGGAGAGAGGACACCACCTTGAGGTACGCCAGCAGTTAGTTGGCACCACTCCGAGGAAACCTCGTCCGAGCGTATGCACTGCAGGCGACCCCTTAAATAAGTATCAAACCATTCTGTGACAAGAGGAGATACGTTAAGAGAGCTAAGAATGCTAAGGAGTACATCGAAGTCTACACAGTTAAATGCACTACTGAAATCCAATAGTGTGAGTATAGTCAGTTTCTTATTGTCAATAGCTAATCTTATATCATCGGAGACTTTCAGGAGTGCCGTGACGGTGCTATGCCCTGGGCGAAATCCAGATTGAAAGTGATTGAGTAAACTATTTTTAGATAGGAAATACGAAAGTTGGTTGTGGACTAAAGACTCAAGAACTTTAGAAAGGATAGGAAGAATGGAAATTGGACGATACTCAGAAAACGATGAAGGGTTTGTAGTCTTTGGAAGAGGGATGACATGTGCATTTTTCCAGGCTGTGGGGAATGAGCTGGTGACAAGGGAGCAGTTGATAACGTCAGCTAGGACAGGTAAAAGTTCATCTAGTATAAGATGCAGCATTTGAGAGCAAATTTTGTCATCACCCACAGCCTTTGAAGTAATAGAAAGAATTGCTCTCTTAACGTCACACTCAGAAACAGTCTTGAAGGTAAAATGATCGCAGTCGGGTTTGGGCTTATTACGAAGGTTTAGGAGAGTTTTGTTTTTTAATTTGTCTTCTAAGGAGACAGGCGGTTTAGAAAAATGCTGATTAAGTGCATTCAAATCAATAGTCCCTGGATGGGTTTCGGATGATTTGCCAATTCCGAGCGTTTTTAAGAATTTCCAGACCTGAGCAGGGCTGTAATTATTGACAGATTTGTGAATATGGTGCCTCTTTGCGTTTCTACACATCTTTGTACAGCGATTCCGCAACTGTTTGTAATTTTCAAAATTAATTTCACTAGGACATTTTTTATAATTACGCTTGGCCTTGTCTCGCAACGCCATAGCATCTCGTATGTTCTGTGTGAGCCATGGAGCTGGCAGATGCTTGACTTTAATTCTTTTAATTGGTGCGTGTTTGTCAAATAAAGAAATAAGTATTTGATTAAAGTTATGCACCTTGGCATCTACTGTTTGAGAACATAAAACAGGAGTCCAGTCTATGGCCAATGCCTCCGCTCTAAGCGCCTCCAGATCTATCCCTTTGAAACTCCGCAGAAGAAGAAACTTGGGCTTATGTTTGGGGGGGCGTACTTTATACGAAAGGAAAATTAAATCATGATATGAGAAAGGAGATGTGAACTGACCATGAGTGGCTACTTTTGGGGGATTAGAGACAATAATTAAATCAAGAAGAGATGGGACACAGCGGGGCTTATAATGAGTTGCAGACAAAGGAAGTATTTTCATATTTAATGAGGAAACAATGGAATTAAGTTGCTTGGAGCGATGATCGTTTTTCAATAGACACGTATTGAAATCACCAAGAACAATGACGTCATCATATAGAGGACTTAACTCATCAAGCAGAGATTCAAAATTAGCAAAGTAGTCAATCTTGAGGGAGGGACTGTATAAGACACCCAGAAGTACCTTAGTGTGATGGAGATATAACTCAATAAACAGATATTCAGCTGACTTAGTGTATGGATTAGGAGATTGCTTGACAACCTTACAAGGAATGTCTGCACGAAGGTAGATCGCAACACCTCCCCAGCCTTTACCGATCCTGTCATTTCGAATTAATCTAAATCCAGGTAAGCTATACATGGTGGACGGTAGTGTAGGCTTCAATACGGTTTCGGAAACGAACACTGCATCCACACGCACATTGCTAAACGCTGCTAACATATCTGGGTAGTGAGCATGTATACTTTCGGCATTAATGTGTACGATATTAAGATTATGTTTATAATTACTACTATCAAAAACAGAAAATAAGCGATCACGTAACGAAACACCGCTATCAGAGTCATCATCGCTATTCGCACTGGTGTATTCTTCGGACGAAGAGCATGAAAAGAAAGTATCATCAAAATGTGGTATACTCATAATATCAAATAATACTTAATAAATAATTATAATATTATAAATATAATGTAAAAATAAATATATACTAAAATAAACTAGAATAAGTACTTAGTAAAAAAAAAAAAAAAAAATTTATATTTAGCTCGACCCCTTCTACATTAGGACTGCGGGAAGAAAACTCTAAAATATCTACATGCTTAAATTAACAGAAAACTATTAAACACTTAACATTTTCAAGCAAAAAAAATTATAACTAATAATAAAATTAAAAAGTAAAATAAACAATTTAAAAACAGAACAAGCTAATATTTGTATCTTCATACACGAAAAACAAAAAACAAAGAATATAAAGGCCTGTTAAAATGTCGTGGTAATGTTCAGATTTGGTTTATTGGTCTGAGAGATTTGGGATAAATTATTGAACGCAGGCGGCGAAGTGCAGAATGCAAACTTCTGTTTAACCAAATCGGAACAGAGCCAACATCCCAATCCCAAACAAACTTCGTAAATGTCAATCAACTAACTCAGCTCAGCTGTCAAGTCACAAATTTTTTTATGAGTAGGAAATGAATGCACAAAATTTGAAGTGATTTTGATAATATAATAATACCCACCTCAAACTGTAGGTAGAGTGGACTTTGGAACAGTACATCGGATAGTCCTGACAAATTAAAGTGACCATGTGGCGCGCCCCAAAATCTAAACAAAACAAGCAAATCAAGTGTCCACTCAGATGATTACTGATAAGTCTGATTATGGATGGAGAGTAGCTTCTATTTGGTTGAAGCAGCTGCAGCTGCTCCTCGCCTAGTGGATTGTTTTTTTGGCTTTTCTGGGTTCTGAGATATGTCTGTCGAAGGAAACTTTTTCATAAGAATTGCCAGCTCAGCCATCCGCTCCACCTTGTGCCGAGTCTTGTCCGGTAGCAGCAACACTATCCTTCCTTCTGATGTCCAACACTTATTCAAACCAAAGTGTTTGCGGGCAGCTATAAATGTATCTTGTCGAGCTTTGGTTAGGAACTCTGAGACTGTAACTCCAGTTCCCTTGAGTCCCGTTTTGGAATTCCACACAGCAGCACGTGAAGAAAAGACTGAGAAACGCACCAATAGAGGTCTGGTTTTGGAAGTTTTACTGCCGAGACGATGACATACAGCTATCTCCTTGGTACATTGATCTGTCAACTTCATTTGGTCAGTTATTACTTTTGAGACTTTCGCTATAGGATCTTCATCTTTAGTTTCAGGAATGCCATGGAATAAGAGGACCTTTCTTCTTGACACCATCTCATGCCGATCTAGGCCAAGGGCTAGTAGCTCAACTTGTGATCTTAGCATGGACAGTGATTCACACACAAATGTTTTAAATTGTGCAAACTCACCGGCCAGTGCAGATAAATTTTGAGGAGCTTTTGTGGCAGTGCCAGGAGCAGCATTGTGTAGATTCTTCTCATAGTCACTCATCCTCTCAAGAAACATAGCCGCCATATCCTCCATGCTCTTGGATAGCTGGGTGTAGGGGTCCATTTCACACTCAGGTTTTGTATACAACTTCCACTAGTAATTCTTGAAGAAATTTTATCTGTCCAGGTGTAGAAGGGGTCTATTAATGAATTCCACTAATTATAACATATAAAAAACAGCAACAAATAATTAAAAATTAAAAAAATAATATGGAGCTCTATTTTCATGTGTGGCACATATGACTACCCACGTAAAAAAAAAAAAAAAAAAAAAAAAAAAAAAAAAAAAAAAAAAAAAATGTTCTTGAAATTGACAATGATTTTTTATTTCAATATAAATATTGATTTTAAACCCATACACACCCTAAACATGGAAAAATTATCTTCACGGTATGCCTTTAAAATTAAATTAGTAAGATATAAGCTGTCAAAGTGGTGTCTGGTGGACTACACCTTAGGGCACGTCAGTTGCAGAGGGTTATGAATCGATGATAGCAGGCCTTACTCGATACACGTTTTTTATTAGCGACTGGGTAAAGTATTTAATATATTTGAGAAATTGTACAGCGCCCCTGGCGGTTTACGAGAGGAACCAGAATTTCTAATACTAAATATTTTACGCAGTCGCTAACGTATATCGAGACCGAGAACTCATAGTAGGCCTACAGATCTAAAGTTAACGACATCGAAGCTCTCAGTTAATGACAGACCACTGTCACTAGCATTTTGCCCCAAACTGTGAACTCGCGATTCGATCTTGATCGATTTGGCTCATGTTCGAAGTTGAAAATTATTTATGTCTCATTTACTCGCCTACCAAATTTCATGACGTTCCGATCAACGATACTCGAGTTATCGTCGGACAAACATTCATACATACAAACGCTGGATTGTTCAAGTAGACTCGGAGAACTTTGTTCGCTTCTCTCACTCGTTCAAAAAGTCTGTAAAGCGTACGTCGTTCACTATGCAGATGTGACCTGCTAAAATAGTAGTTTATGCTACAAGGGCGCAAAGGAATAAATCACGAGGACGATTTAAAACACGAGCGTAGCGAGTGTTTTAAACGTAACCGAGTAATTTATTGCTCTTACGCCCGTGTATCATACTACGTTTTTCAATGCATAGTATGAAGAAATAAAACAAATATAATTTTGTGAACTTTAAATTGTAATTGGCTCAAAAGTACTGTATCCAGAGCCGTTAAACAGTGGAAAAAAAAGTATGACATTTATGGTACACAGTAAAGGCTGCAGGTTAGCCAACCATTGTAAATAAATTAAAAAAATAATAATAATAAAGCCCTAGGGCAAAATAATCGACTTTCTGTTCGGTTTTGATGCATAAAAAGTGGGCCTTTACGAGCACATGCATTGAAAAAGACATTTAATTCTTTTATTAATTTATATTTTCGAAATAGGACTTCGTCAAAGATTTAATTTAATTCTACAATACCATACATGTAATCACGCCTGTCTCCCAGAGGGGTAGGCAAGACTGCACAGATTTCCATCTGCTACGATCCTGACACACCACTTTTACCTCTTCCAGATCCATCAATCTGGTCGTATGACCTGGAATAGAAGAGCTTGTATAAGCTCTTCTATTCCAGGTACTTTTGGCATTGCCCTTCTTCAGTATATCGCCAATTTGGTCAGCATACGTCCTTCTAGGACGGCCTGAGGGCCTATTTATTATCTTTAGGTGCCAACTGGACTGGGTGCCTATCATCAAAAACAAAGATCATAGGATATCGAATTCCGATTGTCTAAATTAAATTTCACCTTATACAACGTGTAACAGAAAGGTGTAACCATATTTGAAGAGCTTATTCAGTCAATGGTATAGAACAACTTTTACTATGGAACAAACCCTGTATCTCGAAAAAAAAAATTAACTGTCGGCTGAAATGTATGGAAGGGCAGATTTTTTTTTTGAGATTTCAGCGTTGGCTCCATAGTAAAAGTTGTTCTATACCATTGACTGAATAAACTCTTCAAATATGGTTACACCTTTCTGTTACACGTTGTATATTTCGACCTGTTTCTGATTGATTTTCTATCTTGTAATGAACTCTCATACTCACTCATAACATTTAGAGTTTCCCAAGCAATGCATTTCACATGCAATATTTCATCAAAATATTAAATATTTCATCAAGCGTCAGTTTCTAAGCAAATTAGAGATCGCCTCGTCACCGAAATCAAATTATCTGTCACTAATTTAGGCTATCGACTCTTCATGACACAGATGATAGAGAGTCTAACGTTGGGGCTAAGGAAAATACGATAAATTCAACATCAGATTTAAAGCTGTCATAATATTCAGATATTATAGGAATAACGACAGCATAGAACGTGATCTTTCGTTGGTTTAGTTAACCTAGCATGATCACTACATAGTATAAAACAAAGTCGCTTCCCGCTGTCTGTCTGTCCCTATGTATGCTTAGATCTTTAAAACTACGCAACGGATTTTGATGCGTTTTTTTTTAATAGATAAGAGTGATTCAAGAGGAATGTTTATATACATGCCCGTGCAAAGCCGGGGCGGGTCGCTAGTATTTAATATATTCACAGTTCAGCCCCCCTATTCTGTATCTTTGGTTGCCAACTGGACTGGGTGCCTATCATCAAAAAAAAACTTTTAACAAAAAAATAGCAACCGACTTCAATAGTAACAGCAGTCATTCACTAAAAAGTTAATAATAATTCTATAAAGACCGATGGTACCGAAGCAACACTTTTGCCGACTTCTTTCTTTCTGAAACGTTATGTTATCTAGAAGTCGGCGTTCTTATATTGGTTTTTATGTTGCTATATCGTAGGAAATACGCCGACTTCTAGATAACATAATGTTTCAGGAAGAAAGAAGTCAGCAAAAGTGTTGCTTCGGTACCATCGGTCTTTATAGAATTATTATTAACTTTTTAGTGAATGACTGCTGTTACTATTGAAGTCGGTTGCTATTTTTTTGTTAAAAGTTTATTTTATTTCACATTTTTTAGTGTTGCTGGGTTAAATTGTGAAGTATGGGTAGTTCTTGCAAACGTGGTGTTAATATGAAACGAAGTTCAAGTGAGTATAAGTAGCTATGTTTGAGTAGCTTCCTGCTATCAGCACCCTAATACAACATGATTACCGCAATCTCGAGTTATGTGCTGTCATTCGTTAAAGAGTTCTACGGTGATGAAGCCAAGATCGAAGGTCAGGTGGGTACACTGGCAATTTTCAAGCAATGCCCTGCAATGAGCACCCTAACACAAACTGATTGCCGCAATCCAAAGTTATGTGCTGTCATCCGTTGAGGAGTTCTATGGTGATGAAGCCAGGATCGAAGGTCAGGTGGGTATTCTGATAATCTCCAAGTAATACCCTTGAATTAGCACCCTAACGCAGTGATAGCCGCAATCTCGAGTTATGTGCTCTGATCCGTTGAGGAGTTCTATGGTGAATATGGTGATGAAGCCAGGATCGAAGGTCAGGTGGAAGAATGTCGATTTTCAAGTAATACTTTGTAATCAGCACCCAGGTACAAAGCGATTACCTTCATTAATTTCGAGAGGTATGCTGTCATTTTCTGAGGAGTTCCACTGCCTATCTCTGAAGACCTTCATCAGATCATGACCAAACCCAAAATGGGACCTACCTGGAAGTACACTCTTTCAAACAAAAAAAGAGTTGTTCAAATCGGGTCAGAAATGACGGAGTTATGGAGTAACAACGCCAAAAAAAAAAAAAAAAAAAAAACATACAGTCGAATTGAGAACCGCCTCCTTTGTGAAGTCGGTTAAAAACGTAGATAAAAACTGAACTTTCAAAATTTCCTTTAGTGGGTATTGAACTATTTACGAACTGTGTCGTCACTTCGGAATCAGAATTCGAGATCATCTATGTTTTTGATGATAGGCACCCAGTCCCATCCATCCATCCATCCATCCATCCATCCATCCATCCATCAGCCTAGTTCGTCCACTGCTGGACATAAATAAGCCTTTCCAGGACTTTGCCACTCCCGGCGGTCATCCTGGAAGAATTGCCCATACTCACACACGCTGGGCAGGCGGGTTGGTGAGCGCGGTGCCGGAACCCTCGCACCAGTGACGCCGCTGCCCGTCACCAGTCTGTTCCATATAAGGCCCGGCTTTTAGGGATGGATATCCATCGGTCCCAGGCATGGTGGGTATCCTGGTTTTTTGCCTGTGAGCTGTCCTCTTACTCTCCCCCGAATTACTTCGAGGGGGTCTCTAAGTAAGATGGTGGTACCTCTATAGTCGAGCCCGGCATCAGCTCTACCATCTGTATTTCGTATTGGCATTCACCCGAATATCTCCGAGATTGTCGTACTTACGCGTCTATGTGTGCGTGCGCCTGTTTTCGCTAGTTATGCTGAGTAAACATTCTGTAAGTAGTTTTTTTTCTTTTTTTTTTTTGAGTTGATCTTTTTTGCTGTCGGCCTTTTGGCCTTTTCAGCTTTACCTTGAAGAGGGGGACAGAGAGTACCCAACCTCTGTAAAAGTTCATTTATTTATTTTTGTTTTTAAAGGTCCTTTAAACGTCTATTTAAAGAGTCTGAAAGAGGTTAAAGAGTCTGAAAGAGTCTGTAAGTAGTTATTTTGTGCTTGTACGTTTGACAAAAACTTTTGTATGGGGACTGTAAACGTCTAAAAATGTTAGAGAGAGATCCGTCAAAACTCTACGCAGATAACAGATAATATTTGACTCCAAGAAAATAATTTTATTCAAAACTTAGTCTCGCCTTTCGCCTTGCTGAAATTTTGGTATACCTAAGTTAAGACAAACAACATAATTTTAATGAGAAACGATTCTTCAGCCTCACCAAAATCACTTCAAACTCGAAGATCGGGTCAAATCAGGAAGCACTAACCTAACGTGCTGTATAGTCTCTAGATCAAATACATATAAAACTATTGGCGGAAGGAGCTGAAAAAAAGAAGCGGCGCAGATATGTAGCCCTGAGTACGGACTACATGTTTGCGCCCTTCGGCGTTGAGACACTCGGACCGTGGGGACCGAGTGCACATTCTTTATATATAAACATTTATCAAAACGCCTGGTCGATGCCTCCGGGGACCCTCGGGCTGGGACTTATCTCGGCCAGATAATCAGTCTGGCCATACAACGAGGTAACGCTGCCAGCCTGCTAGGTATTCTCCCGCACGACGGCAGCGACCTTGATAGAATTTTTTATTTAGTTTAATTTAAAATATTATTTAGTTTTAATTTTATTATTTTTTCTTGTTATGTATTTGATTTGTTGTGTGATAAAGTTGCACATCTATTACATTCAAAACTATTGGCCAAAAAAAATCAAATTTATCTTTATTTTAAAGTTAATTCAACATGAGTGAAACCGTGAGCAAAAACTAGTTAATTATAATTTTGCACTCTCGTATTTTTTGCCGATTTCGTATTTATAGTGTTTATTATAATTTACTTGCCAATCAGTTGCTTCTACACACTTAAAAACTCTTTTATATTTAAAAATAAACTTGTTACTAGCAATAAATTTGTACTCTCTAATTATCTCGTGACTTACAATATTCATTGCACATTTCTTCGCTAAATCTTATTTATGTGGTCCGTATAGACAAAGAAATTAGGCAACCCGATTACATCAAGGTGAGCTTAAAAAGCTTCAGCTTTTGCTACAATATTTTCTACGTATTATTAGATGGTGGCTCTTATTAAAACTACTATCATATCAAAATAAATATATCGAAATGTAAATATCGACATGAATCCTCGTGGGGTGTCAGAGGCGTTCCGGGTGTTATCTGTGAAATGCTAGTGACAATCTACACTAGGTACTATTATAAACTGTTAGATTATACAAATATCGAAAGACTTTCCATCTGCTGATCCTTTGCTACGAGCTCTTCCAACTCTTCTATTCCAGCTGCTTTTGACTTTGCCATTCTCTTGTATGTTGTCAATTTAGTCAGCATACGTTCTTCTACCGCGTCTGGGTCGAAATTTTTCTGTGCATATTTATAAATGGGTATTTATTTAGGTATATTTCTTTCGTCTCTCTTTTTTACATTCATCCTCTCTTTATACCCAAACCACCAAAATATTCCCATTTTTATTCTAGATATATATAATATTTAGGCTCACTTTGTGATATATATCGAAAATAACTCAATTGTGATTTTCCTTGTGTTTATGAGTATAAAATTAAATCATCCATCAGCCTAGTTCGTCCACTGCTGGACATAAGCTATTTCAGGACTTTGCCACTCCCTGCGGTCATCCTGGAAGAATTGCCCATACTCACACACGCTGGGCAGGCGTGTTGGTGAGCGCGGTGCCGCCGGAACCCTCGCACCAGTGACGCCGCTGCCCGTCACCAGTCTGTTCCATATAAGGCCCGGCTATTAGGGATGGATATGCCGCCATCCTTCGGTCCCATGGCATGGTGGGCCTCTTGGTTTTTTGCCTGTGAGCTGTCCTCTTACTCTCCCCCGAATTACTTCGAGGTGGTCATAGGTAAGCATCCAATATTATTACAATTATCTATTACAGTACTTACTTATCGCTTACAGCTGAACTCTCCGCTAGTTTCAAAAACACAACTGAAAATAACCAAAGTATGCGTCATACGATTCAATTGTATAATCCTTGCCAAATGAGATGCAGTTCAGATGCTGTCTCGAAATACACGTGTTTAAAATTGTTTCGATTTCTTACATACCCCTTCGTAATTGACCTTGGGAGAACTGGTTCTTTTAATAAATATTTGGGATTTGACCAAGGTCTTGATCTTATTTTTCTGTATCCATGTCCGTAAATATACGAATACGATCCTTCAACGAATTCAGACCGTCTATATGTAGCAGACCGCATCTTTGGTATCACCACCTCTATGATCTGAGCACCTCTGTGGTCTAACCACCTCTGTGGCATAGTAAAACCAGGGGCTCTACCGCGTAATTCTCATTTGTATCAACTTCAAGCAAATGCATGCGAAATTCAACGCGTGCAAAAGAGATGGCATGTTAGGCGGGCGTCGTCGCACGCACGCCAAATTTCAATCTCAAGTTGATGGTGATGTAAATGAGAATTACGCGGTAGACCCACAGAACAGTAGTTTAACTCACGCCCCGTACGAGACTTAAATACCTAATGTTGCAATGTTTGCTAATGTTTTAAAGCCGATTATGACAAATGAGCTATCAATCGACGACGTAGTGAAACGTCCAAACATACATACCTACTACAAACAAACATACATTCATATCATAACATATATCATAAACATATAGACACTATAACTCATAAAGAAATCTTACTTGCTTATCTTAATTATTGTAAGAAAAAATATTGGCTCCTGAAATTTACTTTAAAAACATGGGCATCGTCAAAGGGGGGTCGGTGACGCGCGGCGCGCGGCTTGGCGGCTTGTTCGAGAGACATGACTGAGCGCGATCGCGACGTGACCCCGACTAGCGCCTACCTTGTATACTAAGATATTGCTGTTGTGTGCGTACTGTAGTTCGTGCGTACTAGCACGCACACATATTAGCCGCGCGATGTACCTTTGCTTGAAGGTAAACTACTGTTCTGGTTTTACTATGTCTGTGGTGTAGTGGTTCGAACGTCTCCTAATCCGGAGATGGAGAGTTCAAATTCCGTAGGGACATAATTCACTTAGATTAAATAATTCAGGTTAATTCAGGTGGTAGATCTGATGCCGGGCTCGACTGTGGAGGTACCACCATCATACTTGGAGACCCCCTCCAAGTAATTCGGGGGAGAGTAAGAGGACAGCTCACAGGCAAAAAACCAGGAGGCCCACCATGCCTGGGACCGATGCATGGCGGTATATCCATCCCTTATAGCCGGGCCTTATATGGAACAGACTGGTGACGGGCAGCGGCGTCACTGATGCAAGGGTTTCGGCACCGCGCTCACCAACCCGCCTGCCCAGCGTGTATGGGCAATTCTTCCAGGATGACCGCCGGGAGTGGCAAAGTCCTGGAAAGGCTTATGTCCAGCAGTGGACGAACTAGGCTGATGGATGGGATGGATGTGTTTATTCGAAAACCATTTCGAGATTTAGGTTTAATTAGCTTGTGGTCTAAAAAACCTCATGATGATGAATATTTTTACGAAAAAGCTGCAACTTCCAAATTTGCCTTCGTGTGTCGTCACTGTTTAATGTAAATGGCTGTTTAGAAATGTATCCTTTGCTATCAAAATAAATTTGTGATGAGTAGACAGACAGACCACTTTTTTATAAGCAATCACACATCACAATTAGTATAATAAAGCTAATTCAGAAGGCTTTAATTTAGTTTTATTGGTGTCAAAACTTCAAATTTCCCATGGTAATTTAGCTTCTAAAACTAACACTTAAGGACTATTTTGCATTGAAGAAAATTTAGCTTTGACAGCACTAAAACTAAAATTAAAGCCTTCAGAATCGGCTTTGTCTAACTAAAATTCTCATTAGTGACGTCACAACCGACAATTCTTTAAAAATCTTAAAAAATAATGGTTAGTTTATTAACCAAAATAACGAAAACTATGTCCTAAAATGGCGCATATCAACAGTTTTTTTTTTTCATGTTTTTGAAATCAAGCTATGGAATATATGTGTTCGGCCTGCGTGCTTCTATAGGTCCATACTGTACCTGAAGTATGGTGATAGGGCTAACCATTGATCGACACCTATGACATCCCCTCGGGGAATTATGTCTTTACGATATCTCCTTCAAATATATTATCACTGGTGTTATGATGATTAGGTATTTACTTAGACCATCGCTCAGCTCTAAGGGGATTTATCGTTTCAATGTTCAAAGAGTTTTTCACAGTAATCATCGGCAGCTCTTTTTGCGCCACCAATTTGTCCTGGGCGGTTCCCATCCGGTAAAAGTAATTTTCCACCTAGCCGGTGCCCTGCCATCATAACTCGCGTGCCGTTGTCCCTTAGCTATCACCATAGACTAAGTATTACTACGTATAGACTAGCAGTTCCCATACATCAGTTTGTAGCCACAAAAAAGGTGTAAAATTCTAACGAAATCTAGATGGCGTTGCTAAATCCTCTAACGAATACGATGCTAAAAAAGACCGATTGGTGACGCTAGTAGCATAGCTATGTCACGTCACATGAAAATAATTCCCACTTCGATAAAAGATGGCGCTGAAATATTCACTGTTAATGTTGCCAACTTAGCGCCACTCTAGTATCTCTTAGCAAAGCTTTTACAGGCACATGTTTACTTGGTAACCATGAGAGTTTACTTGCAGCCAATTAAACAAATTATGCTTATTTGCAACACTTGGTGTCACGTAGTGTAAGAGCGCGTAAAAAATTTGCTACGCCTTGATGTATGGGAGCTGTCGGTCTATACGTAGTAATACTTAGTCTATACTACCACTTAGTCAGGGATTTACTCTATCCACCTGTCATCACTTTGCCGGGCCTAGTGTCTTTAACACTGCGATGACTAAGATAGACAACGGAAGTTAAACTGACGATACTCAGTGTACAAATCCATTACGTTTGTATATGTCTATTTACAAATTTACATAGACCATTAGCGTTTCCACGTAAGCATGCTTTTACGTAGAAGTTTTGGAATTCATCCTTAGGTATAAATAATACGTAACTACAATGTTTGCGTCATAGAATGCGGCTAAGCTATCTTTGCCCGTATGTTTGAAATTGTTCTATTTTCTACTGATTCATTAATAGTTTATAGTTAAGGCTTCGTACCAAGCTAAATGCACATTTCATTTAAATACAATTGGCGGGTTAATACCATATATAAAATACAAAAAATATATATTATGTTATTAAAGTCGTTTATATGTCGTTTCTCCGGATTTGTAACAAAATAATTAGAGACAATTATAACGGCCAAAAGACAACCTTTAGCTAAGACAACTTTTATCAATAGTTTGCTATATGCATAAACATATTTTTAATGATATTAAAATAGCTGTAAAACAATTTTCCACAGTCCTGCCGTAAATTCCTAAAATAATCTAATATCAAGGTAGTATTTGTGTTTTGGCCGTTATAATTATTTCTTAACATTTTAAGGTGATTATTTTTTTATTATAAGGTGGTTGCGTCAGGGTTCGTTCCCAAACACACAAATTATTATGGTTTTTATTATTTTTGAATAAAAAGTACTAAATAAGTACAAATGTGATTTATTTTAGGCATTACTCGACAATGGTTTAATGTCAATTAGGCTTCTTTAGCATTGTTGTGCATTACGTTGTAAATGATCGTCCACAACAACTATAAACGCGCTTTAAAGTTGTTGTGCTGGATCATTAACAAAGTAATATATATATAAAATAACACAACTTTGCTAGAAACATTTAACTGACACTAAACTTTTGTCACGTAATGCCATAAACCACATTTACTTAATACTTTTTATTCAAAAATAGTGAAAACTATAGAGTGAAAAATAAGTTTGGTAACGAAAACTGACGCAACCATCTTAAGACATTTGTAGATCTGAAAATGTGATTTCATCAACTTCGCTCTATAGATAAAATCCCAAAGTCAAAATAAAACAGTCAAATTCATGCTCTTATAATATATATATTTCGCCATAAATTCCGTGAAACAACACCTCAAATAGCAAATCTATCGTTTCTCTCATTCCACTCCCGGCACTTCTTTACAAAGTCAATGTCATCGGCTTTACGGATGACTTTATCGTCATCCTTTATTCTGTAGGTGGACTGGGTGCTGACGTCATCTTTAGTGGCCTTGGATGTCTTGATGTTTCTGATGAGAGCTGCGGACAGTTTCCCGAAGACGTTCATCACACCGATCACTGATAGGCCGAGGAGGAAGCCCTGAATAAAAGAAAAGCGACTCAGAGACATGTCGCACCGCAAACTGTACGAGATTAATATGACCCGCTCCGAATCGTACCTCATACATATCTAAAAACCATAATAACTCGCGAAAGTGGAACAATTCAATCAAATAAATTTGAGGCTTTCATTTAGACGGTCATAATCATAATCATAATCATAATCATAATCATTTATTTCGTAATATTCATTACATGTCACTTTATAAATACTTAAATCTAAATTAAAATAATAATACAATGTATAATTTTACAAAACACATAATAAGTAAGCCTTACATTGCGCTTGTCATAAAAAAATCTTTCACCGAGTAGAACGCCTGCTCGACAAGCCAGCGCCTCAACCTGGATTTAAATATTTGTAGATTTGGAGATCCTATAATATTTTTAGGCAACAAATTGTAAACAGTGGGGCCCATAACATGCGTAAGCATACTTGACTTTTTAAGTCTATGTTTCACGCCAATGATTTTGTCACCCGTACGCGGTCTTAAACGTATTTTATATGAGCCGATATTTTGGTAGGTATACACCGCCACCTGAAAGATGACAACAGATGGGAGTGTCATTATTTTCAGGGACTTGAAATGTGGCTTCACTGTTTCTGTCCGTGGTATTTGCATAATAGCTCTGATCGCGCGTTTCTGCATACGGAAGGCACGTTCGCAGTCGGCGGCGCGCGCCCACAGCTGGGCGCCGTACTGCAGCAGCGAGTGTACGGTTGCGAAGTAGCAGGCGCGCACCACGTCCCGCGGCACCACGCGCGCCAGACGCCTTAGCGCAAAGCACGCGCCGCCAAGTCGACCACATAGCGCGTCAATGTGGTATTTCCATGTCAGGCCTCTGTCAAGTTTGAACCCGAGGAAGGTTGTGGACTCCACCTGTTCTATTTGAGTTCCATTCACTTGAACTGATAGAGGTCGGGGAGGTGTACCACGAAGCCAGAAATGAATGAAATGTGTCTTTTTTGAGTTGAGTACGAGACCATTTCCCCGAAACCATTGGGATAGCTGTAGCGCTGTGTTGTTTAATTGCACTTCAAGTTTCTCGATAGACGGTGCGCTTACAACCGCGGCGACGTCATCAGCGTACATGAGAATTTCAGAGTCACAAACCGCACACGGTAAGTCGTTCAGAAGCAGGGAGAACAGTATGTTCGAGACCGAAGATCCCTGAGCCACGCCCATCGTAGTGTCGAGAGGATCAGATCTTGTGTCACCTCCATCAGCTACGACAGTTTCAATATGAAGTGGTTTATGTCCCTGATTTTTTCACAAACATCGCATTAACGACCAGAAAAATATTTAAACTGATGGGTTTTCGCCCTAAAATCGAGTACCTTTACAAGGCTTCGTTAAGTAACTTATGAACATTTAGCAAGCACATACACCACTTGGAAGTATCATCAATATTCTAATTAATTAAAACAAAATAAAAAATAACAAGTAATCGAGGCTCAATTATGGTATTTGGAAATAATTATTAAAGGGCGAGACTCGCTCGGCACAGTTCGAACGGCGTGGGGCAAAGCTTGAGGCGCTTGTTTAGATCAGCCAGCCAAATATGCGGTTTATTGTCGCGATACGTCTCGCTTCGTATCGGAGTTGGCGTCGTCCTTCACCGGGTTCTTAACGCCAGGGTATTCAGAGAAATCCTCCCTGCTCCAACGCTTTCAGCTTACACTACTTTATCCTGCTCAGTGAAAGCGGGCCATTAAAAAAACTCGCGATTTGGAGGTGTTTTTAATATGACGGCCTTTTCATATCATATTTCTTACGACATTTATTTTGTATAAATTATTGTCCAAAACCTAATGTAAAGCAAATGAAATGATATTTATATCATAGTTTACGCCTATCTTTGCGATTTTATTGGATGCAGAAAAATGAAAGTGTTTCAAACAGCCGAAATATTAATTTCCTAGTTAGTCTGAAAATGGTGCCGATTCGGTGTAGCACGTCATGAGCAAAGCATACCGTAGACATGGTACCGGGCCTCGATAAGTGGCAGAGCAAAACTAACACAAATCGTAGCAGTTCGCTCTAGTCGCTCACGTAACGTCTTGGAGGATAGCTGTGCATTGTACCCGAGTGATTATTGTTGTTTTACGGTGTAAATGCCTGGATGCGCTTTTGATAAGTGCAAAACTTACTACTTGAAATGTTAAAAACATGATGGAGTCACATATCATGCGTAAGTATCTCAAAAAGTCTTTGCTTTTTAATATTTTTGTTTAAAAGCAGAATATTTTACGGAGATCGACCATTTCAAAACACAACCAGTTGAATGGTCCGAATTATTCTAGTACCCTCCCCGCGGTGGCCTATTAGTTCAGCAGGAGAGGGGGGTGGGATAGCGCTCTACGCGATACGTAGATTGGCCGACACCAACAAAGCTCATCGCAGGTATTCGCGCCGTTTTTGAGTAGAGATTTGTGTGACGGTAGCCGGTCTTCCTTTATGCTTTAGTGACAGGACTAAACTTAATTTAAGCGTTCTATCCTTGTCTTTCCGATAAAAGTGCTGTCAAATAAGTTATGTCGTGTTACTCCGAATTTACACCAATATGTTCAATTTGTTTAAGTTATAAATATAGTAACCGTTGATTGTTCGGACTTACTACACTGCCTCCGAGATCAGATACGAAGAGGTGCCAATCGTAATTGTATCGCTCCTCATACACCGACACCATCATAGAGTTGAAATGAATATACATCTGAAAAATTACATGAAAAATCGAAATTAAGGAATTGTTTTAGTCAAAATTACAGATAATCACTAGCCTCTACTCTAGAATTCTCTTCGTTGTGAAGAAATAAAGTCAAAACGGACGGCAGAACCAAGTTATCTTATTATTAGACTTTTTGATCGTTGTTGACCCGCAAACTGGTGATATAATGCATACGAATAACTTTTAGTATGGATCCAAACATGAAATCGTAAAATAAAACAACTGTCGACACATTTTGGTCGAGAAGATTCCAAAAAGGGACAGGGTAACTTTTCCGCGATTGTTTGGAACAAGATTTTTCGCGGTTTGGTTAGCTCCATGTAAATGTTAAGGGATAGCGAGTCACTATTGTGTATGGACGCGTCCAAATTACTTTCAACAGCCCACTATTTATATGCGTATACAATTCAATATGCACGTTTCTGAATGCAGTAATTTGAATCGACACAAGTTTCGCCTCTGACCGAGATATCATTGGTAACACAATTCGTCCAGACAGCAGCTTACCACCAAATATCGTTGATACTTTAATTTATTATAGTCTACCTGCGTCTGCAAGGAAGCCTCTGCAGTCTTCAGCATCCACGTCTTGGAGCTGGTATCCCAGCAGTACATGTCCTGCCGATTTGTCACGAACGCGTTGTACAGATACGAACGGCAGAACCGAGGGCACTTCGACTGGTGGTGTTCTTGGTAGTTCCTGAAAGGTCCATTCATTTCAGAGAGGAACTACCATTTGGTACAACCAAAGAGGCGAAATGATACTTGGCTTGTTGGAAATAAATTCCGACAACTTTTTGTGCGCTTTAACGATTGATGGTGGTATATTCACACCCAATTGCCGGCCCTTATATAAAAAAGACTGGTGACGGGCAGCGGTATCACTGATGCGAGGGTTTCTACACCGCGTTCACCAACCCGCAAGCCGTGTGTGAGTAAGGGCATTTCTTCCAGGAGGATAATTTTTTCTTATTTATAGAAGTGGATGATTTGATAATCTTTGGAATTTGTCAGAAAATAACATTTGCAATTAAGATAAGTTCTAGGAGCAGTTCTCACCCAAGATAGGAAGAAATGAGGTTCCTCATGTCGCTGTAGTTCCTGCACCTGGGGACTGAGCTGGTCATCCAGGGTCCTGAGCAGCCGACTTCTTTCTCAATCATACTCCACACGTGCCGCGTTGTACACTGAGATATAGAGATACACGACGCTCAGTCATATCAAATTGATTTTAGGGTTACAAACTTACAACTGCCTCCCACCCAAAAATTAGAAATTGTATTTCAAGCTGTATCAACAACATGTCAGGTAAATTAATAGATTTGATTAATGGTTCATAATAGAACTTCATCAGATCAAATAAAAAAAAACTTACTTGAAAGTCAAAGTGAAATAAATTTATTTGCCACAAAACATATATATAAAAAGAAGAAACTGTGCAACATAATATAAAATGGTAAAAAGGAACAAACTCATGCTGATGCTGTTTGGTTCTGTTTAACTTTTGAATTCAGTGGCTTGAAACACCCGTACAACAATGCAGACTCTTAATCTAAAGACCCAGGTTCAAATCCTGCTGCTCGAGAATGCACCAATAAGTTTTTCGGAATTTGTGTGCATACGGTGAAGGAGAACACTGAGTAAACTAGCATGCCCTAAAATGCGTGTATTTGTACGCGAAGTATGGCGATAAGGCAATAAGTGATAGGGATATTACTTCGGGACGGTAAACGAGGGTGTTACAGTTATGTAATTTTAACTAGAACAGTCAGAACTACTCACATTCGAAAGCACCTCTCACACCTCTTTGTGCATACATGTCGTATGTGACATTTTATAATGAAAAAACTTACATGCACTAGTTTCACAGTATTTATTTGTTCTTCTTAGCCATTGAAATAATAAGGGAGGGAAGTATAAACGCGCTTGAAAATTGACGCCACTAAATAATTGCCACGGTGGGCATGTGCTTAGTTATAAGTGCCGCACGTCAAGCAGTCTCGTGACAGCTGTGCTAGAACTAAGTCGTCGAGTTTATACATGTAACGTTTAAAAAAAGCCACAATATGCCTAGTTGCATTGTGAAATGGTGTCTAAGCAACTCCACGAAACATTCCAAGCGTGATGGTATGAGTTTCTATGCATAAATATGAAAATTGACATATTTTTTCAAACTTTAGTTGAAAATAAATAACCTAAGAATAATTTAAAACGAACCACATACGTTTATAGTCGGTTGTAGCATTTTCATCCCTATCAGGTTACAATAAAGATAACAAAAGAGTCTAAATTGTGTGGGGCAGCCGCCGTAGACGTGGTACATAAGAATTGGATGGTGTTATGCACGAAAAAGTATGTATGCAGTAGGTTTTTAGTCGTAGATATATCAAAACATTACTGAGTATATTTTGAGGTTTTATTTAAAGTTTCTTTTATTATTTTATTATTATGCTGTTGTGATCACGTAAAATTGCAATTTTCCCAAATTCTGATAATAAAATATGTACATGAATATTAGTTCAAATAGTTGTACGAAATTTTTTTAATACAGCACGCACTTAACCCTTTTTATAGCCGCGTATCTTACGTTTTAAATAAATATTTTTTTCTTGTTTAACATTTCTGTATTTTGATTCTAGCATCTAAAAAAATATTTTGAGTTATGTGTATAAGTAAAGAATAAATCTGTAGTTATTGTATTATAATTTTTTTATTTTTTTTATTCTGGTATTTTATTTATTATCCTTATTTCTAAGTATATTGTGGCACAACCTGGCAAACAAATATCAAAAGTTTTTCGATAAGGGTATCCAATATATTTATGGACGGAACCGCATATAATATTTTCATACAATTAGACCAGCAAAATTGTTTGTCAAGAGAAAATCCCAGATTCAGCACACAAATTTCTACAAGCATATCTAAAATTATTTCAAGTATCTCGCTCTGCATTGTCCACTCGTATCTTCCGCCAGACCTAATGAAGACCGTCGTGGTGCCAATTATTAAAAATAGAACAGGTGATATATCGGAAAAAAGTAACTACAGACCGATATCTTTGGCCACTACAGTGGCTAAGGTGCTTGATGGTTTGCTTGACGCTCAGCTTAGTAAACACGTTAAACTACATGACTCGCAGTTTGGTTTCCGTGCCAGACTATCAACTGAGAGCGCAATTCTGGGCGTGAAGCACACCGTCAGGTACTATACCGACAGGAGTACTCCGGTATACGCCTGTTTCTTGGATTTGTCAAAGGCGTTCGACCTGGTGTCCTACGATGTACTGTGGAAAAAGTTAGAAAAAACTGACCTGCCCTCGGAGCTGCTGTCTGTCTTTCAACACTGGTACGCTCACCAGGTTAACTATGTAAAATGGGCAGACGGAGTGTCAGAGGAGTACACAGCGGAGTGTGGAGTGAGACAAGGGGGTTTAAGCTCTCCACGGCTGTTTAATATATATGTAAACGAGCTCATCGCCGATCTCAGCAGCATGCGTGTCGGTTGTCACATAAGTGATGTCTCCGCGAATAACATCAGTTACGCTGATGATATGGTGCTGCTGGGACCGACGGTGGGTGCGCTCAGAGAACTCCTGGCAGTCTGCGAGGCATATGCGGGGTCACATGGCTTAATATATAATGCAAGAAAAAGTGAATTTATGCTTTTTAAGGCAGGGAACAAGTGTCCTAGTGTAGTTCCGCCTCTGACCCTCAATGGTACTACACTCGAGAGGGTGACAAAGTTTAAATATCTAGGCCATGTTTTAACAGACGACCTCAAAGACGATGAAGACATAGAGAGGGAGCGCAGGGCGCTGGCGGTGAGAAGCAACATGATTATCAGGAGGTTTGCTCGATGTACACAAGATGTCAAGATCACGCTCTTCCGAGCTTACTGTCAATCATTTTACTCGAGCAGCCTCTGGTGTAAATACTCTCAAAAATCGCTGAGCGCCCTGCGCGTCCAGTACAACAACGCTTTCAGGATGCTGTTGGGGCTGCCCCGCTTCTGTAGTGCATCGGGAATGTTTGCCGAAGCATGCGTGGACGGATTTCCAGCCATATTGCGTAAGCGGGCTGCGTCGCTAATACGCAGAGTGCGGGCCAGCGACAACGGCATCCTGCAGGCGGTGGCGGACAGCTGCGACTGTCCTGTGTTGTGGCACTGCGTAAGTGTGGCCTGTGGTCAAATTTCAATTTAATTTAATTTTATTTTATTCTCTTTTACTAACATAATTTTTAAGATAATTGTTACTAACACTTATGGATCATTGATATCTGAAATAAATGGAATATTATTATTATTATTATTATTAACAAAAAACAAGTTATCAGTTTTATTTATTAATAATCTTGATTCCTGTTGAATGTTGCATAAACATATCCATTTTTATGACGGATAATCCTGCCTATTCGAGTTGCTTTGCTTAGAGCGTCATTCGACTTTGTTGTCTTGTTTCGTTCACACACAGCGTATTGGTAGAGGAACACGATACTGTCGCTAACTTGCTGATTGTCAATTGGTTTGGAATCACTCTGTTGAAGGTGTACAACCATGAAAAAAGTATAAAGTTGCGAAGTATTAACATGTACGTTTACTTTAAAAAACTTTTTTGCTAGGCATACAGAGGTGGGGAGATAACATCACGTGATTTTTGCTGACCAATGAGCTAAGCGTCTGTCGTACACCAGAAAGCACACAACCTTCAAAATGTGGCGTCACGTTTTAATGGCGTTTCCTACTGATATTATACTTCCCTTTATAATTATTTCGATGTTCTTAGCTACCGGTTTCGTTTAATACATCTTCAGGCACTAAGTCTTAAGGTCCTGATAAATTCTAGGAATAACATTCATGTCATCATATCATATCATTGTTCTGAGAATTTGAAATGTAATCATTGTTAGTGAAAAGCGGGTGTGGGGATTTATTTAGAATCCAGCCGCTAGCTTTGAGGTGTGGGGTAGGGGGATATTACCGTTTTGGACCAGTATCTTTTGCAAAAAACTTGTTCATCTGCATTCCTCTTTGAGTTTGCCGAGCATGGAGTTGCAAGACGACTGGGGACAAGATGTTTTTGCGGCGGCACCGACTCACCATGCAGTGGATGACTACGGACATCCGCAGTCTTTTTGTAGGGCAGTCGCTGTCCAGGTTTCAATTACTAATTTGAAAATGTTTTTGTTTGATGACATTAACAATAAAAATTTTACTTCTTGTTAACGATGCCGGCGCACACATTCGCTTACAAAGACGTTTCAATATTTTTTATCATTCCGATCAAATAAACATTAATTTATTATGAATTAAAACTAATAACAAATAATGAACTACTAAACACACATTAATTAATCCATCGTTAAAAAAAAAGGTTATCATAAATGTATTTTCACGAAAGATGTCCCCCGTCAAAATAATATTATTCAAGAATGCCTTAATCTGCGGAACTCTTTTCTGAGACTTCAGGATCACGGAAGTGACGTACAAGTTTTGAATTGGATCCCCTAGGCGTGACCCGAGGTGCAATCAAAGAAGCATTCGCTTCAAAAATAAAATTTGTTTTTGTACCTTTGTTCCTATTCCTGTTTATAAGTTCACGCAAAACGGCAACACTGTTCCCGAAAAGACAATCCTTATAGTTTGGGGTTCAGAGTTGTATTGTTTTTGTGAAACAGTTTTTGTGACAATAAATAAATTGTGGTTGGATAGTATTTTCTCACATGGTTAGCACTGTAGTTGGATCCGAAGGTGCAGGGGTCGTCTTCGTCGCTGATCTTGACATACTCGTCCACTGTCAGCTTCACGTCAATCTCCTCGCCAGTGTGGATGTACAGGTACTCGATCAAACCACCGTTGTACACCTCCACCTCTGTTCAACAGAATTTAATGGTGCACTTCAAGAAACATCGACAACGACGATTTTATTGAACAACTAAGTGACTCTATGTCCATTTTTAACTCGCAATATGAATATGGTCTTATTGTAGGAGATTTAAATGTTGATCTTCAGATCCCTTGTGATAGATACAACAACTTTTCTTTAAACTTATTAAGGAATATTCACTGACGCAAATAGTAATGAACCTACCCGAATTACAGATAATGTAGAACTTTGATAGATGTTATCTATAGATCCCAAATCTATAGATCTCAAACATAATAAGGAATTAATAGACCATGGCTTTATTTGTGTAGAATTTCCGATTGCTGTACCTAAATGCGTACCACGTACCACGACTTTCAGACCGTTTAATCACCTCGATGAAGAAACATATAAAACAGCTTCATGAGCCACACCTTGGCAATGGGTTACAGCATCGCAGGATGTAGATACAATGGTAGTAACATTTAATTCTGGGTCTTTTTGATCACTTCGTACCTGAAACTACACGTAAACTAAGGAGCCTTCAAAACCCTGGATAACTGAAAGAAAGAATATAAAGAAGAGAGAAGGAAGCATACTAATCGCAACACGTGAATAATAATGAAAACAACCCTTGGAAAATGTGGACTGGAATTAATAAAATCTTAGGACGTAAAGTAGAACCTGAAGAAATTAATAATTTCTTTATAACGTCTACTCCCGCCGTACCAAACTTAGAACCAGCCACGGAAAAATCTTTAGCTCCGGAAAGAGATAAGTTTCAATTAATAAGATGTGTTTCGGAAACAATTATAAATTCCATTTCTTCCAGTGCAATTGAGTATGACAAAATATCTATCAAAATGGTAAAACTAACCCTACCATTTTCCCTCAACGCAATTACGGGAATTATAAATACTTCATTAAAATCCGGAATAGTTCCAGCACAGTGTAAAACATCGATCGTAAAGCCAATGCCAAAGAAAAATAATGTAGAGACTTACGCCGATTTACGACCTTACGACCAGCAAGCATATTCCCCGCATTTTCAAAAACTCTGGAAAAACTGGTGCAAAATCAATTAAGGCTTATATTACCCAAAACTCATTTAAGATTTCGTAAACATCGTAGTAGGTACTTAGAAGGCCCTTAGTAATGTAGTGGGTAACATCCTGAGCACATCCAATGAAGGTCTAGCTACAATACTAGTTTTACTAGACTACAGCAAAGCCTTCGATTGTCTATTTGTAAAATCCCTCTTAGTAAAAACTAAAAATTATGGGTTTACGGACTAGTTCTCATCGACGCTTTTCATCAAGCGAGGTAGCAGCCAACCGTCAGCGCATTCGCACCAAGTTGGCAAATTTTTGATGCTATGTCCTGGACATTATATTTAAAAAAACGGTTTTGTACTTGTCCACATATAAAATAAAGATTTATTATGTGGGACCGGTTTTGCTGTTCAGCATTTTCTAGGGTCTTTTATCAGCAAGACGTTTGTTTCGTCTATTGCACATCATTAGATATGGATAAAATTATCAAGTAAGAATTGTTATCATTACGAGTAAAAAGGCCCTAGAAAATGCTGAACAGCGAAACCGGTCGAGCATAATAAAGCTTTGTTTTATATGTGGATAAGTACAAAAGCATTTTTTAAACATAATGTGTAGTAAATTCCACCAAGTGCCAACAATCGTACACATCAACTATGTCCTGTACATTGCATAAAGATTTAGTTACCCTGGGTTAATTTGCTTGGTGCTAGTGGACCTAAAAGTCTCTAACTACAAATAACATACACGATTTCTTTTTTATTTTCGTTTTCTTTGTTACTGTCTTGTTACAACTTTTCTGTATATTTTGTTAGGTATCTAAATGACGGAAGCTATCATAATTAATCAAGCTGGTTTTCTTACTTCAACCGTGTAGATAAGTTGGTTATGTATGATCATAGGAACGGACTCTCCAGCTAAGTTAGCATCCATGCTGCCTATTGCAATAATGGCGATTACGGGTAAAGAATGAGACCGTCATCAGGAGGAGCCTAAGAGGCAAAAGATACTTAAGGCTGCTTCTCCAACAATCTCAACCTTCTCGTAACTAAAACATTTTTACTCACGGTCGTGGAAAGTCATTGAGAACTCATCAGTATACATTCTGTCCCACAAGTACCCGGAAATTCTCATTTCAAAATCCCGTGCTAGAGATATTTAAAAAATTATTTTTGCGTTAGGTTGGTACAACTGTCATTGATTGGCGGTAAAAAAAAAACCTAACCTCTGTAGAGTATTTTGTGACTAATTAACATTTGTGACAACCAACTTTTGTGGTCGCGTCGTTTTTTACTATGGCCGATTTTGTTGAGCAACGATCTTGTATTAAATTATGTGTTAGAAATGAAATTTCTTGTGCCGAAACGCTTAAAATGTTATAAAAAGCGTTCGCAAATAATTGTATGTCCAAAAATCAGGCATACGAGTGGTATAAATCATTCAAAGAGGGACGTACAATGGTAGAAGATTTACCACGGGCTGGAAGGCCCTCCACTTCTACTGACGATGGTCATGTCAATAAAGTGAAGCAAATTGTCATGCAAAATCGTCGTGTGAGTGTGAGAGAAATAGCCAGAGACATCGGCGTACCAAAAACTACAGTACACCGCATATTGACTGACTTTTTGCAAATGGTTCGCGTCTCTGCTCGACTCGTGCCAAAAGATCTGAATTTCATGCAAAAACAGCGCAGAATGGACGTTGCTAATGAGATGCTTTCTGAAGCACGAAACGATTCCACGTTTATGAAACGCATCATAGCCGGTGATGAGACATGGGTCTACGAGTACGACATGGAAACAGAGCAACAAGCATCCGAATGGGTCGTTTCAGGTGAGCCGAAACCAAAAAGACCGCGTCAAACCAAGTCAAAAATCAAGGCACTTTTGACTGTTTTCTTTGATTATCGGGGTGTGGTTCATCATGAGTTCCTTCCAACGGGCATGACAGTCAACAAGGAGTATTATCTCGAAGTCATGAGGCGTTTACGCGATGCTATTCGCCGCAAACGGCCAGATTTGTGGGTGGAAAACACATGGATTTTGCACCACGATAACGCGCCAGCTCACACAGCCATGATTATTCGTAGCTTTTTGGCCAAACATTCAACAAACATCGCTCCGCAGGCACCCTACTCACCAGATATGGCACCATGTGACTATTTTCTCTTTCCTAAACTTAAATTGCCGCTTCGCGGAAAGCGTTTCGAGACCATAGAGGCGGTGAAAGAAAATACGACGAAGGCGCTGAAAGCTATCCCGATTTCGGCGTATGAAAAGTGTTTCGAGGACTGGTTGAAGCGCTGGCGTAAATGCATTGCCTCTAATGGAAGTTACTTTGAAGGGGACAAAATAAATTTGGATGATTAAAATTACCCCTTGTGTTTTATTTACAATTTCCGGGTACTTTTGGGACACAGTAGTACTCCCACCTAAAACTTGGAATTTCACTGTCGTCTTTATCGTACATTGTAGATTTTGGAGAGGTATAAAACTCTTGTTAGTTTCTACAATGTAGCTGAAACCTATTCAAGTTGAAGAAGTTTTGAAACGAGTCACCACGTATTCTCCCTAAAAATAATCATACCTGTATATGGCTCCTTCCAGTAGTGAATGTAGACGTGGTACCCGGGAGGATAGACGCTGGTGCTGGTTGCCACATCTTCGGGGGTATGCTGCAGCATAATGGAGTAGCCGGTGTCTCTGCTAGCCTGGCTAAGCAGCACCAAAGGGGAGAGGGTGAAGCAACGCCCGTGAATTAAGGTCATCCGCGGGGTCACTTGAACGTCTGGAAGAAGTCCGGGTTTTTTTATTATTTAGCAAATTCCATTCCCATAAGTAAAGATACGCACGATTTATTCATACAAAATTCGTTTTTAATTGAAAGTCTACTTAATAATATCTAAAGAATTCATCGTAATTTTTCCAAATTCCTACGTAATTCTGCTAATATACTCTTATGTTAAATTTCAAAGCAATCTTACACAGCTGAATCATATCAGAAAATAAACGGTTTCCGAAAATAAAAATTCTAAAACTTTTCTTACTATTCTTAGAACCGTTGAGTCCATACATGATAAAGAAATCATCCTCGGTGTAGGTGACGTTATCCCACAAGTCATCCAGACTGGTGTTGAAGTTGAAGTTGCGCCAGATTGAGGTGAAGTAGGGGTGAGAGTACAAGCCATATTCCTGAGACATAAGGCATACAAACAAAAATTGTTTCAGAGTATTAATGTAGAAATGTAGAACTGTACGTGTAAACTGTACTGTACTGTACGTGTACGTAACGTGACTGCATTTACCACGCTAGCTTCTTGGTGTATTGAATTTCCGGAATCAATATCTTTATTCAAAAATTATACGAGTAGATAAAAATAAATAAGGTAAACCAGATGTCACACTTACCCAAACCATACTCTATGAAGATTAAGCCTCTGATTTAGTTTTGTGATTCTATAATACATATGCCTTTAAGGATATAAAACAAAAAAAAAGAAATGATGAGTTATATAAGTACGTGTATGAGAACTTTACTCAGCAAACATACCATCATTTTGTCAAACTTGTATGGTGGTTCTCTGCAGAAAGTGACGCTCGGATAAATGATGGTCTTGTTGAACTCAAAGTGGGTGTACGTCGTGATCGGGATGTTGATGATCTTCTTGATGCATGACGTCAGCTATATTGAAAAATATTGTTAAAAATATTTTTTATATCTTCTGTTTTTTATATTGAAAACTACAGCGCTTCACCTTTGAAGCCTTAATAAAGAGAAAAGAGAAACTGTGAAAAAAAGGTTTTAACTTGCCTGCTCCACACAAATAACCACGCAAGCGATGACTATCAAAGTCCTTATCAAGTTCGCTCCTTTAATAAACATCACGCATTTCTTCTTTACTGTCATCGCTAGCTTCTCCTTCTCTTCAATCTTTAGTGACATCTTCTTCTGTCTGTTCTCTTTCAGTTTATGGTCTCTCTTTTCTAACTTTTATTACATTTTGGCCAAAAATCCGTCCATTACGTAACATGTGTCGAGGCCTTATGGCAAAGTTCCTAATATTGATTTAGAAAATTTATTGCATCTATAAAATGATAAGAGTGGTGATGGACACATAATGGACATTCTCTTTTAGATCGGGACGATAATTGAAACTTATTTTGTTATCCAGCACAATATTTTATAATCAAGCAAGAGCAGATAACATTTAGGTTTTATCCAGTAAAATCCAGTTACAGCATGCGGGTTATGGGTGAAGGTAAAAGAACTGTCAATTCTCCTAGGATTATGCCTGCGTGTACTCATATAATTTTATTTCGATGGAATTATGGCATGCGTTATGAGGCGCAAATTAATAAATTTATTACCAGCATTTATTATCTATGTACTGAAGTGGGCGGTAGGATCAAAGAAAATGGAGCGACATGTTTCGAGTCTCCATTATCCATTTACACGTCAATTTTCTCTCAATGTCGACAAATGTATACGGTATTGTTTTAATCAATAATATTCAAACATCAAGCTGATTACTTACAGTAGACTGACGCATACGCTACCTTGATCTGGTTTTGTTTCCCATATATTTTGTATGGGAGGATGTGGCTTTGTGGCTCAGCCATCACTACAATATAAAGTAACTTGTTTATATAGCCAATTTCATACTGTAGACTCGGTAAGTGGTCAGAACCAAGGTTCAATGACGTCTTTAGAATACGAGTAACATGAAAAAAAAGGTACATTTTTAGTTTTTAATTTATACTAATATAGTATAGTATAATGTGACTTTGATTGATATAGCGAAATTCATACTGGAGACTTTATAAGCAATCAGTAACAAGGTTCAATTACTCTTTCTGTAAAAACGCAAATTACAATTTAGCTTCCCGTACTATTCGTTAAACTACTTAGAGGCACAAATAATATTTTTCGTATTTTGCAAAAAGGGTCATTGAACCTTGTTCCTGAATATTTATCGGGTCTACAGTATAAATTTGGCTATATCAATTAAATTCACCTTATAATAATAGTTTATGTTACAAGGGCGAAAAGGAACAAATTACGAGGACGATTTAAAACACGAGCGTAGCGAGTGTTTTAAACGTAACCGAGTAATTTATTGCTCTTACGCCCGTGTATCATACTACGCTTTTCAATGCATAGTGTGAGGAAATAAAACAAATATAATCTTTAAATTATATTACTTTAAATTATGATTGGCTCAAAAAGACTGTATCCAGAGCCATTAAACAGTGGAAAAAAATTATAAAATTTCACAGGAAAGGTTGCAGGTTAGCCAACCATTGTAAATAAATTAAAAAATATATATATTATAAAGCCCTAGGGCAAAATAATCGACTTTCTGTTCGGTTTTGATGCATAAAAAGTGGGTCTTTACGAGCACTTGCATTGAAAAATAATTTATTTAAACTTAAATAATTTTGAAATTTGTGTTTGCTGTTTTCTTATAAAAAGATAAAGTAAATACTCCAAATGGTAAGTGGCCACATTACCAGCAGGCTAAGTAGGTTTATGCCTGGGTATTTGAGCCTAAGGGCGGTAGATTTTGTAACGTGTTTTACTACAGTTCCATATTCTCTTTTAAACTATAATGTTAAATATTTCCCCCTTAAACTCAATAAATAATGGCAATAATCACCAAGTAATGAGCGTTTTTCTCGTTGTTTTTTTTTCTTAGTTCTTAGCTTTCCTCCAGATGTCGCTGTCCATGTCATCATAGATAAAATATGTTTCGTAGCAATCAATGTCAAAGTGGTTTTTAGTTTGTTTGCAATCTGTGTAAATTTTGTCTTTGATTCTGTTGCTAAAGTATACGACAGTGCCATCTAGGAATCTTAGTGAACACTAAATTCGACATAAGGAAAAACGCTCTACTGGTATCCCCATTCGACAGTATCGGAGCGAACGAACGCGAGCGACTCATTCAATGGGGTCGGCCGGTAAAAAAAACCTTCGACCAAAATTTTGGTTGAAGGTAAAAACTAAGGACAGATGGCGCTAGCGTAGCTTGATCCCATGCTCATTGAGTTTGACGTTTTGCGATTTTAAATACCTGATAATTTTTTGCATTTCTGAGAATAAAAACATAAAAACAATCCATATCATTTTTTCAACATGTATTTCTCATGGAGAATAGCTGAGTTGAAGGCTGAACTGAACAACAGGTCAAACTTTTTTTTTCCTGCGGAGTCTGACTAGCTTCACGTCTGCATCTAACGAAGCCGCCCGAAACTAACTCGAAAATGAAAATCCCTTCTTGTAGTGGCACGGGGCGGCAAAAAGTTTGTCTACGGACGGAAAACTGGTAAATCGTAAATCCAAAATTTTTTCAAGCATTTATTTCACGTTAGTTGACACATTATTTACAGAAAAAAAAATTAATACACAAAATTACTTATGCTATGCATAAGTTGATCATAGATATGCCTCAAGTAAGATATCACTCGATTTCGAACTTAAATAGAATCGCATTCTTTAGTATAAGGAATTACAAATGAAAACTTTATAAGTATCTTGGAAAATTACAAAACAAAAAGACAAATAATTGTTTCAATATTAGGTACATTCAGATTTATTTATTATCATGCAAATTATTGCACCCATGGCACTCACACGCTTTCATTATTATAATTTGTAGGAAGTTACTTATTCTTAGATAATAATAAAATAAATATCACTTGGCAAACGGCACTAAATTTACAAAATACGAGTAAGTACCTAAGTACAAAATAAGAAATTTCGGCGTATACCTATTTTAAAACTACCTAAAACCTATATCAAATGACTCAAGCACGAAATGTAGTCTTGGAATGTACAAAAAGTACCTTATACATACATTATTTTATCGGGTTATTATGACTCAGAGGGCAAGGGGATTAAAATTTTCTTTAAAGTTAACCGATATAACCGTTTTAACCAAATTACATTTGAAACAGGTGATATGATATTGGTTTTATAGTTATCCTAGCTTTTCTTTGCTGGCCAAGTCCATTTGGTTCTGGTTTACTGACCATATACACATAATCAGTGCTGAACTATGAATCACTGCCCAATTTTAAAAATTGAAACCTACTTTATGTACTCGCCTTTTTTTCCAAGGCTGCTTACTAACTACTGTTTACTTTTGTACCTCCAAAATCATTGCATTATTAGATACATATTTTTCAAATGAATTAGGAATGTAAGTTTCTTTCATTTCGTTTGTAGCAAAATTTAACGTTCCAAAGCCGCTTCTGTTTGATTAATTACCCAAAACAAAGCTAACTCCAAACATTCAAACTATTGAAACTTATACCATCAATAACGATTACTATCACAGCAAATCAAATTATACACAAATATTTACGATACATATCTAAACCTACTTATTTGAAAGCAAATTGTGCAACAAACCAACTCACAAATAATATTGATACGAATGACATTGGAGCGAAGGCGTTGGCTGAATTACCTTTGATATTTGACTTGATAGTGTTAGTAACATTCTTGATTTTATTAACGAATTTATCCAAGATATCGGACCTGGGGGTTATGTCACAAGCGGTGTGACTGATGGCATCAACGACAGGGGCTGAAAAAATCCTGAAGTTTACATCATTCATGTCCAATTTGCTGTACATCCAGAGTGGCATCCTGTTAGAGAGAATCCAAAGATTATCTTTGTAGTCAACTTTGATATCAGTTGGGTAAACCATCGTCTCCTCATTCATATAGATTCTTCCTTGGTTCTTCATAGCGTACTCCTTGTTGGACGTCCTCCAGCAGGCTACTGCATTCAGATTGACCAGTGAATAGAAGAGAACTCCCGTCTTCTGGTCCATAAATGACGCACTCGATTGGGCATTAGGGCCCCTGCTTCCCAGCAATTTAAAAGCGTTGAAGTTATCGTCAGCTACAGATTGGTTTCTCAAATATTCAGTCGATACAGAAAATTCGTTGTAGCTGGACATCGGGTGGAAATACAAAGTGCTGAAGTTGTCAGCATTTGGGGCAGAAATTCCAAGTCCGAAAACCGCATCGGTCCAACTGAAGTTTAAACCTTTCACGTTGTAATCGCATGCTAAAGGATCTGGGTGGAAAAAGTGGTGCGTAATTCTCCATGACTCATTCTTTTCCCAGGAATACACGACAATGGCTGGTTTTCCCAAATCCCCGGCGTATGCATATGTCTTGTCACAATCAGAATCTTCAATAGCAATGTTAGCAAACCCTGAATCTTCTTTAACTTGATCAGCAGGCAGTTCATACTTCCGCAAAAGATCATCATTCTTCAAATCGTAGACGATAATGGACGGTGGGTAGGTACGAGTTTTGTTAGTTTCTAGGTTTTGATTTCCAATCTTTCCGTTGTCCAGCACCCAAAGTCTTCCACATCGATCAGCCCGAACTCGGAAAGGTGATACTATTTCTGGTTTACTTTCATTGGTGATGGAGTGAGCAGCCCAGCTTGGGTAGGGTATGAGCTTCGGAGACGCAGTCGTGTTATCTGGAAAAGAAAATAATTGTTTCATTGTAAAGAGATTCAGTTGTATATCATTTTTTCTTACGATTGTCTGGTTCAAATCTTAGAACAATCACTAATTGTTCCAATTATCTACGTCTCGTCTCATTGAAATTAAAGAAACTTCTCACTGGCATTCGAGTAATTGTGTAAGAAAGAAAGCGTGTTTACAAATAACTTCTTGTTTGACGATTTAAACATGACATTTTTTACTTAAATTCTTCGTTAAATTGACAATAAAACCGGTAAAACAATGAGTCAACAATTTTTCACTGATTCATCGTCATAATTCTTTGTAACAAACGCTTAATAACTTAGTCCCCGCTGTCTTTTAGCTCAATTTTACACCTTGTTCTAATATAACTAAGGGTCTGATGAAAATTTCGTGGCTTGTTAGTTTCGGATGTATGGTTTGCGATTTCTATTTGATGTTAGCTGATGATAAGAGGTGCGATATTGTTACATAAACATTATGTAAATCTTAAGATCTGATTCGTTTGAACGAAATAAATTTGCAAATTATAACTTCACTATTTTACATAAGGTTAACTTTATTTCAAATGTGATAAACTAACTTGTTTTCAAAACACCATGGGCCTCATTTGCATAACAAAACAATATACAAGTCTATGGTAATGAAGTTGTCTGCATTATCCGTGAACAGTTTCCTGGCATACCCCCAAACATAAGCTGACCTACACGCTTTCCTTTATAACCAACTTACACGCTATGGCAATGAGGTTGATTGACTAATCCCTACTTTAATGCAGGAATAGGTATATGTAAATTGTTTATGTGCAATTTTGCATGTAATTTTGGATTTGGCTGCTGCAACTCCTCGTAAGCTTTTAAGGCTCTTTATTTTGAATGATTTTCTGAATCTTTATAAGAATTTTATTCGTCATGATGCTGATGTTTATGCAGCAACTCATGAATTACCAACTAAATATTTTAAATTTACATTGAATATCATCATATCTGATAAATTAGTGCTCTTTGAGGCTAACTTTCTATATTGCTAAGGAGTTAGAGACAGAATAGAATTTTAAACTGTATCTCGTGGGACAAAGCCATTATAATTTTATGTGGAAGAGTGCTTTGCATAAAATGTGACAAGCGAGACAGCTGTCCGCAAAGCCGTGTCGGAGCTAAGACATCTATGAAGTCAAACATATGGTGACTAACTCAAGTCATATACTCAAAAGACCTGGTAACCTGAAATTAACATAATAAATTAAGCATGTAGCGGAAAAGGCTTTTACGACCGAATGTTAGCAGTACGGCACCGATGCAGCTAAACGCCATGCATGGTGGGCAGTAGCCAGCTTGCCAAGTGTCGTGATAGGGATCTCAACCCTACGTCACAGTAGCGTAGAACCTTCCCTTGTAACATCCAACGACAAAAAAACGAACAATATTGCCGTAACACGGCTTGGAAGAGTCCTATGTCCAGTAGAGGACAGGCCTGATGAATAATAACAATGATAAAGCATGTTTGTTACCTTTCAAATTGATATAGTTCAAGCTGGCTGGCACACCAGACCGCCATCTTGGCACGGTGACGAAGAGCTTATCCTCGTAGATCTCGATGCCCATCGGGATGTTGTTCTCTGGGATGAACTCCTTGCTGTCCAGCGCCTGCTGACGAGCCTCTTCTGATGGGAACTGGAAGCAAGGAAATTGGAGTTTCAAGACGTTGATTCGATTTGGTTTTATTTTACCATAATATCGTAGTTGGATAATTAGTCAACAGCAGCTATAGCAGGAGTTTTCACATAAGTCGCAATACTTTGTTTATTTAATGAAAAAGGGTTTCATGAAAAACGTTACGGAAATATGTCTATCCGTAAAACTACGAAGACAATAGAAACGTGTAAGGTAGTCGAAGGGCCAAGTTCAATTAGGGACTTGATCAGGGAAGGGAGTATACCTGGTAGTCAAGCTGCTTCCACTCGTAGCGGATGTGCAGCTGGTCCATGCAGGAGCTGATGCTGAGAAGCTGCAGCAGGACGACCACCGCGGCCAAGTCCATCGTGGATCTGGAGATAATGAAAAATACCAAGTGAGTTCTTTATCTTCTTCTTTCTTTCTCTATGCGTGGAATACAGCTTTTTTGGTCTATATCACATCTATACATATGTATATACCATCGGGAGAAGCAATATGGCTGAAATTGAGGTCTACGAAATTTTGCTAGTCATAATAATATAATAATAATAAGGCATAGGTACGTTACAATCCCATCGCCCTCTGTTACGGCCAATGCAATCAGTCACTGCAGGGCGGTTTGTGGCGAGCTGATGGTGAGTGGCGACACCACGGACCCTACCTCCAGGGGACACTATCAAACATACGCTTACACGCACACATACACACAGCAACAAACACCCCGCCTCTGCGCTTGCCTTAACCAGCCGGCTAAGTGAACCTTCATACTACACAACACACGTCATGAAACACACCTAAGCAAGTCAGCAGTACTATACGTTGAAACTATAGATACATTACGAAGCTAAAACACCAATGCAAAAAAAAATAAGATGGATATTCGTCAGACATTAATAAAATTTAAGCTGGATACAATTCGTCAGCCATTAATAAAATTCTAAACGAGTTGAGGTCTTAGATTTCGCGTGAAAGATTTCTAAGGTTGCTCTGGCGGAGCATGCTTAGTTCATACAATACCATCTGTAAATCATAGATATTCTTAGAATAGTGTGTTATATAATATATAATATATAAAAATATCAACAGACTGAGTGATGAAGTGAGACTACTAAATGATTACCATGAATACTACCATGAGACAAATGGTTATGGTATGTCGTTTGTATGAACTAGGCACACTTCGCCGGCCTCTTAAGACTTGTATGAAGAAAGGATGTGGAACAGTAACGGTAGTTCAGAGACAAGTTAATGAACAAAGACTTTTTCAATTCTTTCTCAACAAAGCTTCTAACTAATTACGGTAAAAGCTTACATGACTAAGAACTTGAATAAAAACCATACTTTAAAAAATTATGCAGCCTAGTTCTTTACAACTACTTTAGGTAGCCCAATGGAGTTTTATTTCCTATGTAGATAGTTATTTTCAAAGTAACAGTGGTATTCTGAAATTGTTTAAAAAATAAAAATAAACGTTATAATAATTATTGTGTGTTATCAATTCAGAGATTGGATAATGGGATCGATATATGTATACCTAAAGTTGGAAAAACTGTGAAAGTTTGTAGGTGTGGAGTCGGCTTCTTATAATATTATTTGGATAGTAAAAATCCCGGAATTACGGAATTGCTTAAAACTTTACGATAATGTAATACTTAATAAATAATTATTTTCCTGGAAATGTAAATAATTAATTAATTCATAAATTTAACACTATTTTCTCTACATATAGCCGAAAGACGGTTTCGGAATCGAAAGAAAAATTGGCCATTTCAGTCTTCGGCTGAGCTGGTATTATACCTTTTCTTCGGCCTTCTGCTCTGTTCGGCTTAAATCAGCTTGAAATTTTATAAATTTCCTAGGAATTGTATACAATTTCTAAATAATATAAATTTACGGTGACATCTATTAAGTATTAGGTACATCATCGTAAGTTTTTAAGAGCAATGCCGTAATTTCCGTAATTTTCACTATCAAAATAAATAATATTTTATGAATCCGACTCCACACCTACAAACGTTTTCAAAGATTTTTCAAACTTAAGTTATATATCGATCCGATTATCCTACCTAAAGCTATTATTGGCAAGTGAAATCTGCATTTTTTATGCTGATTTCAGTTTGTTCAAAATAAGCAGTTTACCGAATCAGACGAAAATGTAAACATTAACGGGACACCTGACGCTAGAACATCAACAACACCAGGTTTTCAAGGGTTCATTGGAAGAAACTAGGTCTCTCCTTAGATTGAAGAATATATATTTGATTTATCGATCTGTTTTATCTAGGGATTCCACCTATAAACAATGTATTTATAATTTTGTCCAAAAAAAAAAGTTTTCCACCCTCTTTTTTTTTGGTTTTCAAGCGTTCGTTTCAAAAACGCGGTTAAGAGATCAACTTGTTTTTTTTTTATAAAATAGGCAATAGAAGGGAAGGGATGTTAGCTAAATCCAATATTTTTTTCCCTACAAAATATTTCAGTATTAGCTAAAAACACACTAATTTGTTGTTTCGCTGTGTGATCACTAGTATTACGCGTCCAAGAAAAAGAGGCCAAGGAGCCAACATATAATCGCCTCTATGAAAAGCAAATAAGGTATTTTCCATTTTCACTTTTTGTGCTGGACGGGTAATAAAAAGTTGCTAGGGTATGCGATCCTCTTAATGTGGTTCCTTTTTTCTGCGGAATCCTAAAATCAAAGGGAATGCCAGCCTAGTCAGTGCAAGAAATGTTGTTGTGCTCTTACTCAATCAATCAGTACACCTTGTGTGATTGTGACCTTGATATCGAAATTAAAGTACCAATGTCAATTGAGTGCATACGCACTGCTCGGTGGGCGCTACGAATTACACTTGACAGTTTGATTATAACTCTTATGCAAGCGAAATAAGAACTACCGTTGGATTTTAAAAAGTATTGGAGGCAATTGAGGGAGAATGTAATTAGACTAGGAACTTGATTTTTAACAAACTTTTGAATGAATAGACGTTATATTTTCAATATTTTCAAGACAATTTCTTTTAGAAATACCTAAACAGATTTCTAGAACCATCAGCATGTTTTCATAAAAAATTTTATTTACGTCAAAAAAACGCGCAGTGCGAGAGGGGTGGATTCAGGGCGAAAGTAAAAAGTATGTTTTTTATTTTTATAAAAAAAAACAAAAAAATATGTGTTTGTAATCTCTCTCAGAAAATTAAACCACATGCTCAACTGATCATACTGAACCACTCCCATAGAAAAACTGTACAACAAAGCGAATTAAAAATTTCACTTCCCCATACAAACTTTTAATACCTACTCGTCGTTCTTTATGGGAAAGCGATTTACCAAATTCATAAAATATAAGTTTATCTACAATATATAATGTGAAATTTAATCAACCGACCTAATTAATACTGGAGACTCGGTTAGTGAACAGGAACAAGGTTCAATTACCCTTTTTTTCTAAATCATGAAAAAATAAAAAAATAAATTGTTTTCGAATTTCACCTGAAGAGTCATTAAACATTGTTTCTGATCACTAACCGAGTCTCCAGTATGAATTCGGGCGGTTGATTAAATTTCACCTATATGATCAGTAGAGCATGCGGTTTAATTTTCTGAAAAAGTAAAATTATTACAGCCTATATAGAGCTTAATTAAAAAATAAATTCCGCAATTATTTATTCGCAACTATGTAACTCGGAAAAAGTCTCCACTGTCCCACATTTCGCTCCCTGTACCTTCGCAATAAGGTCGAAAAGTAGGCCTAGGGATTTTACTTCGATAATACAAGATACACTCATGAAGTCAATCGGAAAAACCTTCAACAATAAAAAAACAATTTGCTGCAACGGGTTTATTGTTCATGGCATTTCTTGGGAGATTTATTTCCTTTCCACCATTCATGTAGCTCTTATTGCAAAGGTATAATGTTCAAGTTATATTAATTTTACGAAAGGCCTGTGCTGTAACTACCGACATAATACCTATATGCTGTCGGAAGTACACTTCGACAAAGGTCAGAACATTCTTTTCATTGCAAGTGCTTGTAAAGGCCCACTTTTTATGCATCAAAACCGAACAGAAAGTCGATTATTTTGCCCTAGGGCTTTATTATTTCTTTTAATTTATTTACGAGAAGTTGGCTAACCTGCAACCTTTCCTGTGTACCATAAATGTTGTACTTTTTTTTCCACTGTTTAACGGCTCTAGATACAGTCCTTTTGAGCCAATAATTAACTTGCAACAATGTAACAATGTAACTTTCAACTTTAATAATTAAATTGTTTTCTTTGGTTATATTTGTTTTATTTCCTCAAACTATGCATTGAAAAACGTAGTATGATACACGGGCGTAAGAGCAATAAATTCCTCGGTTACGTTAGCTTCCCTCGTGTTTAAATCGTCCTCGTAATTTATTCCTTTTCGCCCTTGTAACATAAACTACTATTCTGTACAACCTCACCTTATCTTTAGGTATGCATTTTGCTGTAATATTGTGTACAAACAGTAGAATATTATAATAGAATAGAATACACGTTTATTTATCTACTACAACACATTGCACAATACAAGAAATACAAAAGCAATCAACAAAGGAAAAAAAACCGGCCAACTACGAGTCGGACTCGCGCACCAAGGGTTCCGTACCATTATCTATAAAAACGGCAAAAAAACATGTCTGTTGTATGGCAGCCCCCTTAAATATTTATTTTATTCTATTTTTTAGTATTTGTTTTTATAGCGGCAACAGAAATACATCATCTGTGAAAATTTCAACTGTCTAGCTATCACGGTTTATGAGATACAGCCTGGTGACAGACGGACAGACAGACGGACAGCGGAGTCTTAGTAATAGGTTCCCGTTGGTTACCCTTTGGGTACGGAACCCTAAAAATCGTAATAGTAAAATAAATAAAAATAGATTTATTAGATAATAGAAATAGATAGAAATAGAAAATAGATAATAAATTTTATATCTTTTAACGTTACTGTTAAAAGATATAAAAATATAAAGATATACAGATATAAAAGACTGACAGCGCCGATTTTCAGTCCGAGCCCGTGTTACGTCACGCACGAACAAACAAAACAGCGCGAGTATTGTTTATGTACACTTTTCCGTTACTGTTTAGCATTTGGAACAATAATTTACTTCGAAATAAATTAGTAAAAAAAATGTTTTCTCGTTGTTCCTAAATATTTAAGAAATCTTCACTCTCATCTTCCAAATATTATTTTTGCAAACAGTAACATATTTAAACTTGATTATACATCGTCACGACATGAATCCCCGAGGGGGTATCAGAGGTGTTTCCGGGTATGGACTGTGAAAGGCAAGACTCTGTCCACACTCGTACACCCACGTTTCACTTCCCAGTATTATGAGTGCAGCTCCTCATGAGTACTTCGGACACAAATATGAAGCCACAGCGACACGTGGTTTTTTTTTTTAGTCCAGTTTCCCCCGATTTTAATTTTTGAAATTGTTGACCTTGTTTTTTTTTATTTATTTATTATTATATTTATTTGCATCATTATACTTTTACATTGTTTATTATGTTACTTAAATTTTTATTGAATATTATATTACATGTATTTGTTTATCTTTAATAAAATTTGTACTGTTATTATAATTAATCAATGAAATTTTTTATTTTATTTTTATTTATTAGCGTATATAAAAATATATATTTATTTTCGTGCTTTCCGAAGCACGTACACCGAACACAAATGTGCTCCGGAATTCAACCCGCGACCCGTCGAGTACTCGAAACACTAGACCAGCGTTTCTCAAACTAATTGTTGCCTTGGCCCGGTCACTTTTATTCTTCCACTTCGCGACCCATTTTTTTTTAAACAAAGTTCCTAACACTCCAGACATTTGGCGAATGAGAGTTACGCCGAAAAAAGTGTAAGACTTTGACCGTCACGACACTTTTGCTGTTGTATGTGTGTTGGTGTGTTTACAAGCGTATGTCTCTCTGTATAGGCTCTTATATATATCTTGCGGCGTAGCGCGTCAGTAGCGAAAGGAACTTCATTCCAACCGGGTGTCCCACGACACCTCACTTTCTTTTTTAATTTGCTGGTATATCGGGTGTAAATTGACAGGTATAATTAAATAAAACCACATAATACAAAACGACTTTCCCACACAAAAATATCTCCGCAAATGAGAAGTAAAATAGGCCGTGTTCTACAAAATTCACAGTTTTTCAAGGTTTTCAAGGTTTTTTTTTTTAGGTTTTCAACATTAGTCAGGAAAAAGCATGAATTTTGTTTTTTATTTCTACAAGTATGTTTGTTAAGAAATGTTGTCATTGTAGTTTCATTTGAAGATACCTGTCTTTTGGCACCTGGTATAAACAGTGGGTAAAATTAACCATATTGATTTGAGTGTCTACATAGAAATAGAAGTGTCTAAAATCGTAGTTTGAACAATGGCTGTGCGATCCGGCGTTTTATTTTCATGGCCCGGTGCCGGGTCGCGACCCACCATGTGGGAAACGCTGCACTAGACCAGAGCCAACACGTGATTTAATTTTCAAAATAGCGGAACATAATCCTTTTTCCTTCAAACAGGTTGGTCTACCCATAAATATGAACAACTTTTACTACGGGGCCAACATTTCCATAGAAATGCTGATTTATTTTTTGCGATTGTGGGCCACCCACAGTAAAAGTTGTTCATATTGATGGGTAGAACACCCCGTTTTGAGGAAAAAGGTTATCATTTTAACACCCTCCATAATATTATGTAGTTTTTAAATTTACGAGTATTTTTCCTTCACTTCTATTGAGACTGTTAAAATTACACAGTAAAGTGTTTTCTAGCTGAATTACCAAATGTCCGGATTTGTACGACCATCTCCGGACTTTCGGCCGTTTTTCCGACCTTTGTCCGGCTTTTTATATGTCCCGATTTTTGACTTTACCAGCTCAAACATAAAATAATAAAGTTTTTAGGAATAAAATAGTTCTACCTCTACATATAATATAATCTTTCTTTATTGCCAGTTTTCTTAACATACTTCTTATATGAAATGAAATATGGAATATATTTATTTATATAATGTAGGTATAACAGATACACTTATTACAGGTCAGTTTTAATGTAATATAAGTAATTAAATAATCTATGTGTATAGGTAATATTTTTATGTCATAAATAATAATATGGGGAAATATGCAGGGAAATAATAAAGGTTGGGTTTATTTAAATTTAATAAAAAAATACACTTAAATAAAATTAAAATATAGGAATAACGAATGAAGGTATTTTCACCCTCCCCACGTCGACTACGCTTGTGAATTGTGCGTATATGTGATTTATTATTTAATTTTGTGACTAAAATGTCCTCACTTTTTTTACTATCTTTTAAACAGGATTTTTTAAATTTCGGGATGGTAACCGTTTTTGTAGCGCATTGACTATAATATTCCTACAGGTCCTCTAAAAAGGCCGCTTTGGATGAATCATATTAAGATTCTGTTCTAATGCCGTCTCTTTTGCACGCGTGAAAAAGCTCTGACTCCATCCTACTTTCAAATCATTTTATGAATCACCCAAGTCGGCCTTTTTAGATCCCCAGAAGACATCAACGCGCGCTCAAATGTTTTCAGGAACAAAACTTTGTTTTGCAATAAAAACCATGTTATTTAGAAATGCTGGAAAAAAATGGTAATTTCCATATTTTTGGAAAAGCTGCAAATTACCATATTCACACGATATCTTTAGAAGCACGAGGAAGCGAGTGTACCTAATAATTCAAGTATGAAATTTCATCTCCATTGTGAGGGTAAAGTTCAGACAAAAAAATTACAAAGGAATAATGAAGAATGAAAATTTCTAATGGAATGCAAACAATTTGTAAACTACAATAATAAATGTAATACAACATTTATTTCAAATATTTCACCCATCGTGTTGACAATGTCTTTTTTTATTTTTTATTCCTCTTTATTAATTGAATACTAAATTAGTGTTGAAAATGAAAATGAATTTTTTAGGTACTCATCTCATTGCTTTGGAATTAGAGGGATGGGTTTTTTATTTAAAAAAAATTATTATATCATATTTTTTACTTTAGTATTTTTATTTTAGTATTAGTTTTATTGTCGAAAACCTAATATAACTCAAATTAATTGATATTTAAATCATAGTTTAGGCTCATATTTGTCATTTTATTGGATGCAGAAAATCGTGTATCGAACGGCCGACATATTAAGATCAAAGAGTGAATGACTTACACCTACTTTTTTCAAAATTTAAATCCCTGTTATTGCAAATTTCTTTGGTTTACTTATTAATATTAAAACAATAAAAATACGGTTTTACTCGATATATTTCAGCCCAAGTTATGGGGCCGTCATCAGTTGTCATCATACCGTGGGCCGAAACATATCGAGTAAAGATTTATTTTTATTGTTTTAAAGAAATAAAAAAGCACAATATATATTTATTAACATGTTTTTACAAATAACCTTGCTGAACTGAAAATCAATTTAGAAAATGATATCTTAGTTCGTTCGAATGTTTTATTAAGAGGCTATGCGAATTTTATTTTTGCAAGAGGGGTAGATTCAGGGCGAAAGGGAAAAAAAATAGTTTCATATTTTTAATAAAAAAACTAAAATAGCCAGCAAAATTTCCAAAATCAAAAACTTTAGATATTGTTGAAATACATTTAATAAAATCTGTTCAAGTTCGGTACATGGTTCCTATTCGTCAAACGAGGGGAAAAAGTGTGTTTGAAAGCCTCATTTCAACAATTATTTCTATCGAGGAAAATTTATCCAAACATGTTTTCCAATTACAAAACCCTAGATTGCCGTAGTCAATATGCATATACCAGAAATGAAATAAATTACAATTCTGTGAAATACACAGAAAAGAAGCACCCGTATTTTTTTACATATCGCCTTAAGGGGCTGTTCTAACCATTATGGCGTTTTAAAATAAGGAGAACAACCGGCTGTGTGTTTAATTTCTATCTAGATTTTTGCACATTCAGCACAAAACGTTGCGATCACAACACGAGTTATTCAAACATGAATGAATGAATGAATGAATGAATGAATGAATGAATGAATGATTGGTCTTGTGTTACTGAAAACTTGTCAGTAAACGACAAGGTCGAGTATTTTAATAGAATCATTCTAACCATATATGATAAGCTTGCCCCTTGTTGTTGTAGGCATCACTCTATTTTTGCAGGATGAGTTTTTAGATGTTAAATGATAAATAATAAGTTCTTAAGGAAAAATTTAACTTAATTTTACATAAATATTAACATGATTAATATTATGTTAAATTATATTTAAGTTAGTTAAACCATAGACTATTAGTCTATGGTTAAACTAAAATTTGCAATGCCCTAACTGGGCCATGTTTGAAACTCTGTGATTAATACAACATCTATCTCCTTACAACAATATGAGCAATAAAGATTTGAGATTAGTTGTGTGATGTCTGCAACAGCGACTTCTGCTGCCTTTCTGTGTTTTTGTTTTTGTGTGTAGATAAGGATACTAACATAGTTTTTAAGCATATAGTGTTACTAACTAAGATATGGATTTCGGTCTGAAATAAATATTTTCTTTCTTTCTTTCTTTCTTTAAAGCAAACCAGAGTAAAACATCTCCCAGCCCCGTGGCTCACACCGGAGATTAAACATCTTTGTCGTTAATTTCATTAACATTGGCTTCTAACTATATATTGATACATATATTGAATTAATTGGTCACAAGTCGTTTATAAATTAAAATTTTTCCTGGTTGGTCATATGACCTCACTTATTAATTAAATATATATAAATACATACTTATTAATTAAACAATGCTACATTGAGGAAATATTTCAAAATTTGTAATTCAAAACAATTAAGTTATACAATACAGTGGCAGGCAAAAACAACAGGAGTCAAAACAAAACTATAACTAATGAGATTTACGATTATATTTAAAACTAACTTTAATTGCTTGAACATTCCTACATTAATTAATTATAACAAAACCAAAAACGCAACATCTGTCTCTCTGGATGTATGCCTGCCTTATAGTATAAGATGATTTTGAATGATACAGTCAAATTTATACTGGAGGCTTGATAAGCGGTCAGGACCCAGGACGCTACGGGAAAAAATTTGACACTTTAAGAACTTGCATATCTAAATAATGCAGTAAATAATGTATTATTTTGATAAAATAGTATATTATTTTTGGAATTTTTTTCTAGGGATCTGTTAAAACAGAAATGCAATTGGAGAAATTCGTCTCGATAGAAATATTTATTGAAATGAGGTCTTTTTGACACCAATTCTCCTAGTTTGACAATTTAGAATGACATATGGACTGCAATCATATTTAATTTAATTAGATGGGTTTTAACGGTATATAGGACATGGTTAAACGAAATTTTGATAGCAACTTTAGTACATTTTATATTAATAAAAAACCGACTTTTTGCTACTTTTTCACGAATCCGCACTGACCTGAGGGTTTTTTCGCATATGGAGTAACAGGGACGCTAAAACTTTTACATATCGCCTTAACTTTTTTGCAAAATACAAAAAATATATATTTGTTATAACTCCGAGTCAATTAGTCTATGAAACCTCAGTTATTTCTTGCGTTTTTCACAGAAAGGTTCATTGAACCTTGTTACTGATCACTTTCGAAGTCTCCATTATGAATTTGGTTATTATCAATCAAAGTCACATTATACAACGTGTAACAAATAGAGTAACCGTATTTAAAGAGCTTATTCAGTCAATGGAATAGAACAATTTTTACTATGGAGCCAACCCTGAACTCTAAAAAAAAATCTGCCATTGCATAAATTTCGGCCGAGCGGCATTGGATTTTTCTACGAAACAGTAGCATTTTTTTTTTTTTCGAGAAGCTGGGTTTGTTCTATACCATAGACTAAATAAGTTCTTCAAATATAGTTACACCTTTCTGTTACACGTTGTATAGCTGGAGAACCACTCAACAGATTTTGGTGCAGCTTTTATTACCACTGGCACCTAAAAAACTTGTTGCGGAAGGTTTTAAGTATTTAATTAAGCTGTGACCAACAGGTGCTGAACAGTAACTGCACAGTATAAGCAATATACTGTGGTAACTGTATAAATCGGTTTGTATACTTTGATTAATTTGTATATTCGCGAATCAGTAATGGATTTCGATGCTATTTTAGTTGTTACCTAGAGATCCTTTGGGAAGGCTTCTTCATGATGCTATTCATCTTAACACTTTTGATTAAATTTTTATTCAAATGATTTCTTTGATTTTATAATATTTTTAAATAATTTGTGTAAATTGTCTGCCTATACTTTAAGTTTAGATTTAAGTCAGTGTATGTTTGTGTATATTTAAATTGTTAATAGGTATTGTCTAGTTTTTTGTAATGTCCATTTGATTTATAATTGCTAATGATTTCAGATCAAGGCCGAAATTATTGTATAATATTCGTAACACGTTTGTGTTAACCTTGTTAATAATGTTATATAAATAAATAAGGCTTGGAACCAATTATTATTGCAGTAGAAACATTTTGTTGAAACAACTAGAAGAAAAGACAGAGCTACTGAGCACAGGTGGAACCGCGTGCAACAGTCTAGTACTTAGGCATTTCATAAATATTACAATCTAATGCGTGGAATGACACGTTCCAGTTTAACAATGCTTCTATTGTTCGATCACATTCACATGTCGATCAATAAAAGACTTTATTGTGAATGAGAATAAGTCATTAAATTGATTGAGACGAATAACGCAAGGAAATCGATTCGTTTTGTGCGTTATCGCTTCGTTCCCAATCTGTTTTTAGAGTTCCAAGAATAAAATAGAAACCCTTTTATAGAAGCTTTGGCAAATTACAGATAGCAGGAGATAATTAATTATGGTAAGGCGGCGTGTTGCTTACGAACGCATGAGGCCAAAAATAGGCGTCACGTGAGACCCAATGTCAAAGTCATGTCAATAGCGCAGCCCTCTTTTTGCGAGTGTACTATTAGCGTGCGTGAACAATATGAGTATGTGTGCGGTTTTCATGTCTGTGAAATAAGTGAGAACACGAACAATTTGAATAATAACGAAATCTCTTGATATCTGTGGCTCAAATAGTCTACAGTACTATCTCTTGATATCTGTGGCTCAAATAGTCTACAGTACTATCTCTTGATATCTGTGGCTCAAATAGTCTACAGTACTATCTCTTGATATCTGTGGCTCAAATAGTCTACAGTACTATCTCTTGATATCTGTGGCTCAAATAGTCTACAGTAATATCTCCTGATATCTGTGGCTCAAATAGTCTACAGTACTATCTCTTGATATCTGTGGCTCAAATAGTCTACAGTACTATCTCTTGATATATGTGGCTCAAATAGTCTACAGTAATATCTCCTGATATCTGTGGCTCAAATAGTCTACAGTACTATCTCTTGATATCTGTGGCTCAAATAGTCTACAGTACTATCTCTTGATATATGTGGCTCAAATAGTCTACAGTAATATCTCCTGATATCTGTGGCTCAAATAGTCTACAGTACTATCTCTTGATATCTGTGGCTCAAATAGTCTACAGTACTATCTCTTGATATCTGTGGCTCAAATAGTCTACAGTACTATCTCTTGATACCTGTAGCTCAAATAGTCTACAGTACTATCTCTTGATATATGTGGCTCAAATAGTCTACAGTAATATCTCCTGATATCTGTGGCTCAAATAGTCTACAGTAATATCTCCTGATATCTGTGGCTCAAATAGTCTACAGTACTATCTCTTGATATATGTGGCTCAAATAGTCTACAGTAATATCTCCTGATATCTGTGGCTCAAATAGTCTACAGTAATATCTCCTGATATCTGTCGCTCAAATAGTCTACAGTAATATCTCCTGATATCTGTGGCTCAAATAGTCTACAGTACTATCTCTTGATATCTGTGGCTCAAATAGTCTACAGTACTATCTCTTGATACCTGTAGCTCAAATAGTCTACAGTACTATCTCTTGATATATGTGGCTCAAATAGTCTACAGTAATATCTCCTGATATCTGTGGCTCAAATAGTCTACAGTACTATCTCTTGATATCTGTGGCTCAAATAGTCTACAGTACTATCTCTTGATACCTGTAGCTCAAATAGTCTACAGTACTATCTCTTGATATATGTGGCTCAAATAGTCTACAGTAATATCTCCTGATATCAGTGGTTCAAATAGTCTACAGTACTATCTCTTGATATCTGTGGCTCAAATAGTCTACAGTACTATCTCTTGATATATGTGGCTCAAATAGTCTACAGAAATATCTCTTGATATATGTGGCTCAAATAGTCTACAGTAATATCTCCTGATATCTGTGGCTCAAATAGTCTACAGTACTATCTCTTGATATCTGTGGCTCAAATAGTCTACAGTACTATCTCTTGATACCTGTAGCTCAAATAGTCTACAGTACTATCTCTTGATATATGTGGCTCAAATAGTCTACAGTAATATCTCCTGATATCTGTGGCTCAAATAGTCTACAGTACTATCTCTTGATATCTGTGGCTCAAATAGTCTACAGTACTATCTCTTGATACCTGTAGCTCAAATAGTCTACAGTACTATCTCTTGATATATGTGGCTCAAATAGTCTACAGTAATATCTCCTGATATCTGTGGCTCAAATAGTCTACAGTAATATCTCCTGATATCTGTGGCTCAAATAGTCTACAGTACTATCTCTTGATATATGTGGCTCAAATAGTCTACAGTAATATCTCCTGATATCTGTGGCTCAAATAGTCTACAGTAATATCTCCTGATATCTGTGGCTCAAATAGTCTACAGTAATATCTCCTGATATCTGTGGCTCAAATAGTCTACAGTACTATCTCTTGATATATGTGGCTCAAATAGTCTACAGTAATATCTCCTGATATCTGTGGCTCAAATAGTCTACAGTAATATCTCCTGATATCTGTGGCTCAAATAGTCTACAGTACTATCTCTTGATATATGTGGCTCAAATAGTCTACAGTAATATCTCCTGATATCTGTGGCTCAAATAGTCTACAGTAATATCTCCTGATATCTGTCGCTCAAATAGTCTACAGTAATATCTCCTGATATCTGTGGCTCAAATAGTCTACAGTACTATCTCTTGATATCTGTGGCTCAAATAGTCTACAGTACTATCTCTTGATACCTGTAGCTCAAATAGTCTACAGTACTATCTCTTGATATATGTGGCTCAAATAGTCTACAGTAATATCTCCTGATATCTGTGGCTCAAATAGTCTACAGTAATATCTCCTGATATCTGTGGCTCAAATAGTCTACAGTACTATCTCTTGATATATGTGGCTCAAATAGTCTACAGTAATATCTCTTGATATATGTGGCTCAAATAGTCTACAGTACTATCTCTTGATATATGTGGCTCAAATAGTCTACAGTACTATCTCTTGATATCTGTGGCTCAAATAGTCTACAGTACTATCTCCTGATATCTGTGGCTCAAATAGTCTACAGTAATATCTCCTGATATCTGTGGCTCAAATAGTCTACAGTACTATCTCTTGATATATGTGGCTCAAATAGTCTACAGTAATATCTCCTGATATCTGTCGCTCAAATAGTCTACAGTAATATCTCCTGATATCTGTGGCTCAAATAGCCTACAGTACTATCTCTTGATATCTGTGGCTCAAATAGTCTACAGTAATATCTCCTGATATCTGTGGCTCAAATAGTCTACAGTAATATCTCCTGATATCTGTCGCTCAAATAGTCTACAGTAATATCTCCTGATATCTGTGGCTCAAATAGTCTACAGTACTATCTCTTGATATCTGTGGCTCAAATAGTCTACAGTACTATCTCTTGATACCTGTAGCTCAAATAGTCTACAGTACTATCTCTTGATATATGTGGCTCAAATAGTCTACAGTAATATCTCCTGATATCTGTGGCTCAAATAGTCTACAGTAATATCTCCTGATATCTGTGGCTCAAATAGTCTACAGTACTATCTCTTGATATCTGTGGCTCAAATAGTCTACAGTACTATCTCTTGATACCTGTAGCTCAAATAGTCTACAGTACTATCTCTTGATATATGTGGCTCAAATAGTCTACAGTAATATCTCCTGATATCTGTGGCTCAAATAGTCTACAGTAATATCTCCTGATATCTGTGGCTCAAATAGTCTACAGTAATATCTCCTGATATCTGTGGCTCAAATAGTCTACAGTAATATCTCTTGATATATGTGGCTCAAATAGTCTACAGTACTATCTCTTGATATATGTGGCTCAAATAGTCTACAGTACTATCTCTTGATATCTGTGGCTCAAATAGTCTACAGTACTATCTCTTGATACCTGTAGCTCAAATAGTCTACAGTACTATCTCTTGATATATGTGGCTCAAATAGTCTACAGTAATATCTCCTGATATCTGTGGCTCAAATAGTCTACAGTACTATCTCTTGATATATGTGGCTCAAATAGTCTACAGTACTATCTCTTGATACCTGTAGCTCAAATAGTCTACAGTACTATCTCTTGATATATGTGGCTCAAATAGTCTACAGTAATATCTCCTGATATCTGTGGCTCAAATAGTCTACAGTAATATCTCCTGATATCTGTGGCTCAAATAGTCTACAGTAATATCTCCTGATATCTGTGGCTCAAATAGTCTACAGTAATATCTCCTGATATCTGTGGCTCAAATAGTCTACAGTACTATCTCTTGATATATGTGGCTCAAATAGTCTACAGTAATATCTCCTGATATCAGTGGCTCAAATAGTCTACAGTACTATCTCTTGATATCTGTAGCTCAAATAGTCTACAGTACTATCCCTTGATATATGTGGCTCAAATAGTCTACAGAAATATCTCTTGATATATGTGGCTCAAATAGTCTACAGTAATATCTCCTGATATCTGTGGCTCAAATAGTCTACAGTACTATCTCTTGATATCTGTGGCTCAAATAGTCTACAGTACTATCTCTTGATACCTGTAGCTCAAACAGTCTACAGTACTATCTCTTGATATATGTGGCTCAAATAGTCTACAGTAATATCTCCTGATATCTGTGGCTCAAATAGTCTACAGTACTATCTCTTGATATCTGTGGCTCAAATAGTCTACAGTACTATCTCTTGATACCTGTAGCTCAAATAATCTACAGTACTATCTCTTGATATCTGTGGCTCAAATAGTCTACAGTACTATCTCTTGATACCTGTAGCTCAAATAGTCTACAGTACTATCTCTTGATACCTGTGGTTCAAATAGTCTACAGTACTATCTCTTGATACCTGTAGCTCAAATAGTCTACAGTACTATCTCTTGATATATGTGGCTCAAATAGTCTACAGTAATATCTCCTGATATCTGTGGCTCAAATAGTCTACAGTACTATCTCTTGATACCTGTAGCTCAAATAGTCTACAGTACTATCTCTTGATATATGTGGCTCAAATAGTCTACAGTAATATCTCCTGATATCTGTGGCTCAAATAGTCTACAGTACTATCTCTTGATACCTGTAGCTCAAATAGTCTACAGTACTATCTCGTGATATATGTGGCTCAAATAGTCTACAGTAATATCTCCTGATATCTGTGGCTCAAATAGTCTACAGTACTATCTCTTGATACCTGTAGCTCAAATAGTCTACAGTACTATCTCTTGATATATGTGGCTCAAATAGTCTACAGTAATATCTCCTGATATCTGTGGCTCAAATAGTCTACAGTACTATCTCTTGATACCTGTAGCTCAAATAGTCTACAGTACTATCTCTTGATACCTGTAGCTCAAATAGTCTACAGTACTATCTCTTGATATATGTGGCTCAAATAGTCTACAGTAATATCTCCTGATATCTGTGGCTCAAATAGTCTACAGTACTATCTCTTGATACCTGTAGCTCAAATAGTCTACAGTACTATCTCTTGATATATGTGGCTCAAATTGTCTACAGTAATATCTCCTGATATCTGTGGCTCAAATAGTCTACAGTACTATCTCTTGATACCTGTAGCTCAAATAGTCTACAGTACTATCTCTTGATATATGTGGCTCAAATAGTCTACAGTAATATCTCCTGATATCTGTAGCTCAAATAGTCTACAGTACTATCTCTTGATACCTGTAGCTCAAATAGTCTACAGTACTATCTCTTGATACCTGTAGCTCAAATAGTCTACAGTACTATCTCTTGATATATGTGGCTCAAATAGTCTACAGTACTATCTCTTGATACCTGTAGCTCAAATAGTCTACAGTACTATCTCTTGATATCTGTGGCTCAAATAGTCTACAGTACTATCTCTTGATATCTGTGGCTCAAATAGTCTACAGTACTATCTCTTGATATCTGTGGCTCAAATAGTCTACAGTACTATCTCTTGATACCTGTAGCTCAAATAGTCTACAGTACTATCTTTTGATATCTGTGGCTCAAATAGTCTACAGTACTATCTCTTGATACCTGTAGCTCAAATAGTCTACAGTACTATCTCTTGATACCTGTAGCTCAAATAGTCTACAGTACTATCTCTTGATATCTGTGGCTCAAATAGTCTACAGTACTATCTCTTGATATCTGTGGCTCAAATAGTCTACAGTACTATCTCTTGATATCTGTGGCTCAAATAGTCTACAGTACTATCTCTTGATACCTGTAGCTCAAATAGTCTACAGTACTATCTCTTGATATATGTGGCTCAAATAGTCTACAGTAATATCTCCTGATATCTGTGGCTCAAATAGTCTACAGTACTATCTCTTGATATCTGTGGCTCAAATAGTCTACAGTACTATCTCTTGATACCTGTAGCTCAAATAGTCTACAGTACTATCTCTTCATATATGTGGCTCAAATAGTCTACAGTAATATCTCCTGATATCTGTGGCTCAAATAGTCTACAGTAATATCTCCTGATATCTGTGGCTCAAATAGTCTACAGTACTATCTCTTGATATATGTGGCTCAAATAGTCTACAGTAATATCTCCTGATATCTGTGGCTCAAATAGTCTACAGTAATATCTCCTGATATCTGTGGCTCAAATAGTCTACAGTAATATCTCCTGATATCTGTGGCTCAAATAGTCTACAGTACTATCTCTTGATATATGTGGCTCAAATAGTCTACAGTAATATCTCCTGATATCTGTGGCTCAAATAGTCTACAGTAATATCTCCTGATATCTGTGGCTCAAATAGTCTACAGTACTATCTCTTGATATATGTGGCTCAAATAGTCTACAGTAATATCTCCTGATATCTGTGGCTCAAATAGTCTACAGTAATATCTCCTGATATCTGTCGCTCAAATAGTCTACAGTAATATCTCCTGATATCTGTGGCTCAAATAGTCTACAGTACTATCTCTTGATATCTGTGGCTCAAATAGTCTACAGTACTATCTCTTGATACCTGTAGCTCAAATAGTCTACAGTACTATCTCTTGATATATGTGGCTCAAATAGTCTACAGTAATATCTCCTGATATCTGTGGCTCAAATAGTCTACAGTAATATCTCCTGATATCTGTGGCTCAAATAGTCTACAGTACTATCTCTTGATATATGTGGCTCAAATAGTCTACAGTAATATCTCTTGATATATGTGGCTCAAATAGTCTACAGTACTATCTCTTGATATATGTGGCTCAAATAGTCTACAGTACTATCTCTTGATATCTGTGGCTCAAATAGTCTACAGTACTATCTCCTGATATCTGTGGCTCAAATAGTCTACAGTAATATCTCCTGATATCTGTGGCTCAAATAGTCTACAGTACTATCTCTTGATATATGTGGCTCAAATAGTCTACAGTAATATCTCCTGATATCTGTCGCTCAAATAGTCTACAGTAATATCTCCTGATATCTGTGGCTCAAATAGTCTACAGTACTATCTCTTGATATCTGTGGCTCAAATAGTCTACAGTAATATCTCCTGATATCTGTGGCTCAAATAGTCTACAGTAATATCTCCTGATATCTGTCGCTCAAATAGTCTACAGTAATATCTCCTGATATCTGTGGCTCAAATAGTCTACAGTACTATCTCTTGATATCTGTGGCTCAAATAGTCTACAGTACTATCTCTTGATACCTGTAGCTCAAATAGTCTACAGTACTATCTCTTGATATATGTGGCTCAAATAGTCTACAGTAATATCTCCTGATATCTGTGGCTCAAATAGTCTACAGTAATATCTCCTGATATCTGTGGCTCAAATAGTCTACAGTACTATCTCTTGATATCTGTGGCTCAAATAGTCTACAGTACTATCTCTTGATACCTGTAGCTCAAATAGTCTACAGTACTATCTCTTGATATATGTGGCTCAAATAGTCTACAGTAATATCTCCTGATATCTGTGGCTCAAATAGTCTACAGTAATATCTCCTGATATCTGTGGCTCAAATAGTCTACAGTAATATCTCCTGATATCTGTGGCTCAAATAGTCTACAGTAATATCTCTTGATATATGTGGCTCAAATAGTCTACAGTACTATCTCTTGATATATGTGGCTCAAATAGTCTACAGTACTATCTCTTGATATCTGTGGCTCAAATAGTCTACAGTACTATCTCTTGATACCTGTAGCTCAAATAGTCTACAGTACTATCTCTTGATATATGTGGCTCAAATAGTCTACAGTAATATCTCCTGATATCTGTGGCTCAAATAGTCTACAGTACTATCTCTTGATATATGTGGCTCAAATAGTCTACAGTACTATCTCTTGATACCTGTAGCTCAAATAGTCTACAGTACTATCTCTTGATATATGTGGCTCAAATAGTCTACAGTAATATCTCCTGATATCTGTGGCTCAAATAGTCTACAGTAATATCTCCTGATATCTGTGGCTCAAATAGTCTACAGTAATATCTCCTGATATCTGTGGCTCAAATAGTCTACAGTAATATCTCCTGATATCTGTGGTTTAAATAGTCTACAGTACTATCTCTTGATATATGTGGCTCAAATAGTCTACAGTAATATCTCTTGATACCTGTAGCTCAAATAATCTACAGTACTATCTCTTGATATCTGTGGCTCAAATAGTCTACAGTACTATCTCTTGATACCTGTAGCTCAAATAGTCTACAGTACTATCTCTTGATACCTGTGGTTCAAATAGTCTACAGTACTATCTCTTGATACCTGTAGCTCAAATAGTCTACAGTACTATCTCTTGATATATGTGGCTCAAATAGTCTACAGTAATATCTCCTGATATCTGTGGCTCAAATAGTCTACAGTACTATCTCTTGATACCTGTAGCTCAAATAGTCTACAGTACTATCTCTTGATATATGTGGCTCAAATAGTCTACAGTAATATCTCCTGATATCTGTGGCTCAAATAGTCTACAGTACTATCTCTTGATACCTGTAGCTCAAATAGTCTACAGTACTATCTCTTGATATATGTGGCTCAAATAGTCTACAGTAATATCTCCTGATATCTGTGGCTCAAATAGTCTACAGTACTATCTCTTGATACCTGTAGCTCAAATAGTCTACAGTACTATCTCTTGATATATGTGGCTCAAATAGTCTACAGTAATATCTCCTGATATCTGTGGCTCAAATAGTCTACAGTACTATCTCTTGATACCTGTAGCTCAAATAGTCTACAGTACTATCTCTTGATACCTGTAGCTCAAATAGTCTACAGTACTATCTCTTGATATATGTGGCTCAAATAGACTACAGTAATATCTCCTGATATCTGTGGCTCAAATAGTCTACAGTACTATCTCTTGATACCTGTAGCTCAAATAGTCTACAGTACTATCTCTTGATATATGTGGCTCAAATAGTCTACAGTAATATCTCCTGATATCTGTGGCTCAAATAGTCTACAGTACTATCTCTTGATACCTGTAGCTCAAATAGTCTACAGTACTATCTCTTGATATATGTGGCTCAAATAGTCTACAGTAATATCTCCTGATATCTGTAGCTCAAATAGTCTACAGTACTATCTCTTGATACCTGTAGCTCAAATAGTCTACAGTACTATCTCTTGATACCTGTAGCTCAAATAGTCTACAGTACTATCTCTTGATATATGTGGCTCAAATAGTCTACAGTACTATCTCTTGATACCTGTAGCTCAAATAGTCTACAGTACTATCTCTTGATATCTGTGGCTCAAATAGTCTACAGTACTATCTCTTGATATCTGTGGCTCAAATAGTCTACAGTACTATCTCTTGATATATGTGGCTCAAATAGTCTACAGTACTATCTCTTGATACCTGTAGCTCAAATAGTCTACAGTACTATCTCTTGATATCTGTGGCTCAAATAGTCTACAGTACTTTCTCTTGATACCTGTAGCTCAAATAGTCTACAGTACTATCTCTTGATACCTGTAGCTCAAATAGTCTACAGTACTATCTCTTGATATCTGTGGCTCAAATAGTCTACAGTACTATCTCTTGATATCTGTGGCTCAAATAGTCTACAGTACTATCTCTTGATATCTGTGGCTCAAATAGTCTACAGTACTATCTCTTGATACCTATAGCTCAAATAGTCTACAGTACTATCTCTTGATACCTGTAGCTCAAATAGTCTACAGTACTATCTCTTGATATCTGTGGCTCAAATAGTCTACAGTACTATCTCTTGATACCTGTAGCTCAAATAGTCTACAGTACTATCTCTTGATATCTGTGGCTCAAATAGTCTACAGTACTATCTCTTGATACCTGTAGCTCAAATAGTCTACAGTACTATCTCTTGATATCTGTGGCTCAAATAGTCTACAGTACTATATCTCGATATCTGTGGCTCAAATAGTCTACAGTACTATCTCTTGATACCTGTAGCTCAAATAGTCTACAGTACTATCTCTTGATATATGTGGCTCAAATAGTCTACAGTACTATCTCTTGATACCTGTAGCTCAAATAGTCTACAGTACTATCTCTTGATATCTGTGGCTCAAATAGTCTACAGTACTATCTCTTGATACCTGTAGCTCAAATAGTCTACAGTACTATCTCTTGATATCTGTGGCTCAAATAGTCTACAGTACTATATCTTGATATCTGTGGCTCAAATAGTCTACAGTACTATCTCTTGATACCTGTAGCTCAAATAGTCTACAGTACTATCTCTTGATATCTGTGGCTCAAATAGTCTACAGTACTATCTCTTGATACCTGTAGCTCAAATAGTCTACAGTACTATCTCTTGATACCTGTAGCTCAAATAGTCTACAGTACTATCTCTTGATATCTGTGGCTCAAATAGTCTACAGTACTATCTCTTGATATCTGTGGCTCAAATAGTCTACAGTACTATCTCTTGATATCTGTGGCTCAAATAGTCTACAGTACTATCTCTTGATACCTATAGCTCAAATAGTCTACAGTACTATCTCTTGATACCTGTAGCTCAAATAGTCTACAGTACTATCTCTTGATATCTGTGGCTCAAATAGTCTACAGTACTATCTCTTGATACCTGTAGCTCAAATAGTCTACAGTACTATCTCTTGATATCTGTGGCTCAAATAGTCTACAGTACTATCTCTTGATACCTGTAGCTCAAATAGTCTACAGTACTATCTCTTGATATCTGTGGCTCAAATAGTCTACAGTACTATATCTTGATATCTGTGGCTCAAATAGTCTACAGTACTATCTCTTGATACCTGTAGCTCAAATAGTCTACAGTACTATCTCTTGATATCTGTGGCTCAAATAGTCTACAGTACTATCTCTTGATATCTGTGGCTCAAATAGTCTACAGTACTATCTCTTGATATCTGTGGCTCAAATAGTCTACAGTACTATCTCAGAAACGATGTGAAAATAATAAGCATGACGTACAAATTACAAATGAAAAAACCGGCCAAGTGCGAGTCAGGAATCGCTCTTTTAGGGTTCCGTACATATGACCAGTTATTTCAAAGTAGATATTTATTTAATTTTAAGTAATGCTCTAAATCTGTCAAACATAAAAGCTGCAAAATTAAGTTGGTTAGTATTTGGGGACGTAACCCTAAAACTACGTTATAAAGCAGCGTAAAAGTTATACAGAAATTTCAAACTCCTAACTGCTTTGGACTTTGACATAGACCCCGTAACAAAAATGGTCTAAAAATGGTAACTTTGATAGCACCCCATTTCTTTATTTTTTAGGATAAAAAAGATGAAAAATATATTTATACTCTACTTAATGAGCTCTAGATAATGACGCCTTACATGCATGTAAAAAAAATGTTTTTGTCTTCATTGTCATGTATGATGTATGAGGGCCCCCCTTAAAAATGAATTTAATTACATTTTAAATTCAAATTTTGGTTTTGCGTCAACATTTTACACAACATATAAAAATTTCAGGTCTAAGAGCTAGAGACCCGTGACATACGGACAAACAGGCAGACAGACGTACAACGGAGTGACATTAATAGTGATCCGATTTGCCCTTAGGGAACCCTAAAAATCTGAATGCTCCCCACGCGAGTACTGACGTTTCACGGAAAGCCGTCGACTACTCTAGGGGTAATGTAACTTGTCAAAAGAAAAGATTTCAAAGCATATCACATCTGCATTGACGGAACCAATTCATTGTGTAAAAAGTAAACTTGTCGGTATGTTTCGATCTCGATATGAGCACTCTACCGTACCGTGCGTGGCCGAAGAGTATTTGCCTCAGTCGATAAAGACTTTATAGATGATTGGCCTATGCCTCAACTCCGACTATGGTCGTAAATTTTCTAAATATTCCACAAGCGAACACGACGCCTCATTTATTCATACTTACACTGAAAATTAATATATTTGATGTTAATGGTCCGTATTGTGTCAAATGCTCAAATTTAATTGACCTTTTCACATTGGTCAATCGGTTTAGTAAAAATAATATAGATAGTATACTATACTTTTGATAGGCATGTCTTGGCAAAAATGCAATAGCTTTAAGTTCACTCACAAGAAAAAATTTATGATGTTACCTCTAACTTTTACGTTTTACAAGTGTTAAAGGGCCTTCCTTAGATGATATTACCTTGTGTATTAAAAAAATTATATTTAATTATATATTTTAATAATTTCATCTATAAGCCGAGTTATTAAATAAAAACTCAGTTTTTCGTGAGGGCGTATTTGTTGGTGGTCGAAACAGCCACGGCTTAAAGCGCGCTATGCGTCGTAGAATTCAGTGGGTCTACCGCGTAATTCTCATTTTCATCAACATCAACTTGAGATTGAAATTTGACGTGCGTGCGACGACGCCCGCCTAACATGCCATCTCTTTTGCACGCGTTGAATTTCGCATGCATTTGCTTGAAGTTGATACAAATGAGAATTAAGCGGTAGAGCCCCAGTTCTGATTGTTGCAAAATGAGATACTCAATCTGACTTTATGCATATAAATGATGTAAATGATGTTAATTAAAAATTAAATAAGTTGACTTTAATTGAAACCACATCCTTTAGTGATGATCATACTGAACAACTTTCCTATAGAGAATTAGAAACATACCCGCCCAAATAAAAAAATACACTTGCAACATATTCAGAACAACAAAACCTTTTTCTTTCCAGTAAAGAATGATGGAGACTTTTATTACACTTATTAAAAGTCTCCATCATTCTTTTCTAAACCTTTTCTCTTCTTTTTTTTTTAATAAAGAATGATGGAGGCTTTTAAAAATACCTAACAACATATTCAGATCAAAAAACCCTTTTTTTTTTTTTCAATGAATACACTTATTGAGACGAACAAACCCTTTTTTGTCGTTTTTTTTCAATAAATACACTTACAACATTATTGAGACGTACAAAAACATTTTTGTAGTTCCTTTTCAAAAAAAAAATGTGGTGGAGGCTTTTAATAATACACTAACAACATTTGAGACCAACAAAACCTTCTTGCTGTTTTTTTTAATAAAGAATAATGGAGGCTTTTAGCCTGAAGTAAGAATTTTAGGTAGCTGGAGTTTACTAACCTCTCACCCACCGCGGCTCCGCCCATGTTTATTCAATCTTTGCCCCGTTTTTGGCTTGGGCGTTATTTTATTAACACCTCTCGTAGCCTATAACTCGCTAGCGACTCGCTATGATGATAATAAAGAAAACCGCATCCAAATCAGTTTAGATCATCTCGAGTTAAAACGGAAAAATGTGTAACATATAACTTATATTTGTGGTCAGGCCAGGTTTCGTACAAAAGCGCCCATCATTCTTTAGATTATGTCTTTACCTATGAAATTGCCGTTTTCTATAGAGAATTTGAAGGAAACTGAATTTTCAGTACTATCATTTTTGTATTTTTTAGGAACGACAAATCAAAAATGTAATTTCTGTATGAATTAGACAACATTAAGCTAACAGCAACATTAATTTAATTTTTGAAAAGTGTCAGCTGAAAAATATTATTACGAATCTTAACATGGAAATGGATGGCATTTAGGGCAAACTGTTTTTGAAGATTTCATTTTTATAATCAAACTGAAAATAAAAACAAAATTTAATACGCAGATGTAAAACCTTGAAATCAACTGTCAAACAAAAAAAAAAATAAAATAGCTATTTAATTACAAGAGTTATGAACTCATAAATCTGTAAGAAAATTTCGGCAACTTCTTATATGTAAGGACCTATTAGATTTGAAATATATAGATAGGTATTACAGATATTTACAGAGACATGAATGAAAAGCTGAAAATAAAAAGCAAAAAATTCAAAAACTTCTTAGTGAAAACATTTTAGGCGTGTGATTGTATGATTTTTTTTTTTTTTTTTTGCTGGAGCTGGGGTGGAGCCAGGGAGTCAGTGTCTTTCCTTGACAATTTAGTAAAATCCGAAACCGGTTGGGAGTTAACATAAATAAAGTGAAACTATAAGTACAAGTGTTTTTAATTCAAGATGTGTTTCAAGTTTCACCAAGTGCCGACAATCGCAAGTTTGATTTGCCCACATAATATTACGAAAAAAATATATGGAAAAACACAGAATAATATGTAAATACATTGCACTGCAGTCATTTGCAATGCAAATTACAAGATGGTACTACGTTTTGTTGTTAGTTGCCTTATGGTGTATTGTTTAAGGTAATAAAATGTACAGAAAATGTTTTATTATAAATCTTGTAACCTCGATGCATTGAATAATTATTTTATATTATTTTAGAATCAATATTAATGCATATAATAAACGAATAGAACCCAATGTGTCTGTAGCAGTGGCGTATTTTAAGATCTAGCCCCCTGGGCCTGTAAGGTTTGCCGCCCCATAAATGAACGAGAATAAAGAAAAAATATTTCAAATATAATAGTAGTTTATGCTACTAGGGCGAAAAAGAAGAAATTACGAGGACGATTTAAAACAGGAGCGTAGCGAGTGTTTTAAACGTAACCGAGTAATTTATTGCTTTTTCGCCCGTGTATCATACTATGTTTTTCAATGCATAGTGTGAGGAAATAAAACAAATATAATCTTGTGAAGTTTAAATTATGATCGGCTCAAAAAGACTGTATCTAGAGCCGTTAAACAGTGGAAAAAAAGTATAACATTTATGGTACACAGGAAAGGTTGCAGGTTAGCCAAATTCTCATAAATAAATTTAAAAAATAATAATAATAAAGCCCTAGGACAAAATAATCGACTTTCTGTTCGGTTTTGATGCATAAAAAGTGGGCCTTTACGAGGACTTGCATTGAAAAATTAAATTAAATCCAGCGGTGTGTTGATGTCTGAGAATACTAAAAAGTAAAACTACATAAAACACCATTTATTTCATATTTCCATTTTTATTCCGATGTTTTTTTTTTTTTTTCAATGACAGTATAAGTCAAAAACAATATAAATTACAGGGTAATTTGATTATGAAAGATGCCCAAAGCTGGGCGCGATACTACGGCTTACGCCGCGCCGCCCCGCCCGCCCCTCGCATCCTGCCACCCCGGGCAATGGCCCTTTTGGCCCTAGGGTAAAAGTTATCGTGATTTAAAGATTTTTGTAATTTGCTTTTTTACTGTTCGAAGTTAGAAGTTACATAGCAAATAAAAATTCCTGGCGATGAAGGCCTATACACGTTATGAACGATTGTCCAAAAGAACAAAAACAAGCTAACTTTGGTTAGAATTATGTAGCGTATAAAATTTTAGTACATACAAAATCAACAGGTGGCGCTGTTCATTATTAGAACACGAATTAATAAATATTTAATTTCCTTTGAATAGCTTCATCTATTTTGGTAAATAAAAAGTATTAATGCGAATTAAGTTGCAGCAATTGTATAACAGATGATGACATTGTCGGATACAAGGGGGGACCGTGGCCAAAACCACGATTTTCATTAAAAAAAAAAAAAAAACAAAGATATAGTATATAATTATCTATAATTGTTGCGTTGAAGACCTTGATGAAGAAATATTGAAATAAGCAGTCTGTTCAAAAATAAAATTAATCAATCCTTGAACAACGACAACCAATACATTATTTATTTTGTCAAATTAATAATGAATATGGTAAATACCAATAAAATTGCTGTGTTTATTTGACTATGCAAATTTTAGTTTTTCGGTCAAAACCGTAATTTAGTTCAGACTCTTTCTTACGTGCAGTTTTTGGTAAAATTTTCTAACTTCACTCTTATGTAAAATCCAATTAATTTGAAGCTACCATAATATCTTTAAAATATGTTTTTGTATCATCCATCCATCCATCAGCCTAGTTCGTCCACTGCTGGACAAAAGCCTTTCCAGGACTTTGCCACTCCCGGCGGTCATCCCAGGTTGGTGAGCGCGGTGCCGCCGGAACCCTCGCACCAGTGACGCCGCTGCCCGTCACCAGTCTGTTCCATATGAGGCCCGGCTATTAGGGATGAATATACCGCCAACCATCGGTCCCAGGCATGGTGGGCCTCCTGGTTTTTTGCCTGTGAGCTGTCCTCTTACTCTCCCTCGAATTACTTCGCGGAGGTCTCCAAGTAAGATGGTGGTACCTCCACAGTCGAGCCCGGCATCAGCTCTACCACCTGTTTTTGTACATAGTAAACTATATCGTTCCGGGGCATTTGTAAAAAGGATAGCTTTATATCATATATGTTATATATATCATAGATCATTATATTATAACATATGTTATAGTTTGGTATATAGTATCTTTATTTTATTGTAATAATTTATTAAGTATTATTAATGTTTTAACTGCACTATCGTATCAGGTTCAGACCTGTAAAGATAGTTGTATGTTTTAGTTTAAATAAATGAATATAAAAATTGGGATATTGCATAAAGCAAGTAGTGGTGATGGATAGGTAATGAGCTACAGAATCTTATATGACTTGGTGTTTTGTGTCACAGTGTGACCGAGCCGGTAAAGTGACGTCATGATTTTTTTGTATACCTAGTGTTTTTTGAAACTCTCGTGTGGGGTATCAAATGAAAGGGCTTTATGAGCTAGTTCTAAAAATGTACTACATCAAAGCCACTAGTTTTCCAAATAAAACAACAAAGCATTTGCAAAACACACCAAGTTTGGGCTGCTCCAGGTAGGAAACGGCTGAAGAAGTTTTGTGAAACATACGGTGAAGTAAAAATTATGACGTCATACACCGGCTTTTACCTATCCATCGCCACCAATCATACCCTGCGTTCCGAAATAGAATTATATCGCTAAAATCGATTACGAAAGTATGAAGTGAATGGCTTATGATCCATTGTAATTCTATTACGGACCGCAATCATCCACTTGCTTCTTTCAAAATATTCAAATGACGTATGCCCCAGAATTATTAGCTAAAAGTTGTATTTCGGGGGTTATAATTATTTCTTAATATTTTTTTACAAATCCGAAGAAGTAAACTGCACGGAAGTTGACAAACGAGAACTCTTACAGAGAACCCTGCCAGAGCCGTCTTGCCAGACCCGTCTGTATATATCCGCGACCTATGGGTCGGATGATTTTAAGCTTAAGGGGCAGGTAGTCACCAACGACCTTGAGTCGCCTTGTGTCGGTACAAATATCAACAGAAACTATATTGAAGTAACCTCCATATCAGCGCGCACTGCATTACGACTTCGCTGGGTTTCCGGACAGCGCAAAATAGGAGATAACAATACTTTTCACATGGACACGATGGACGGAAAAAAATAGGAGATAACAATACTTTTCACATGGACACGATGGACGGAAAAAAATTCCATAAATGATTTTTCTAAGCAACATTTTCCTTGTATTTTAGTGCAAGAACCATTACAAATTCCATTAGTGACTTCAAAGAAATAACTAATTTTACTTAAATTTAGTCAACAAAACATCTTGACTTTGAACAATATTTTCATGCTGTTTCTTATACGTGAAAGAGAATAATTTCCTTAAATTTAGTTGTTCTTTATAGTTTACCTAACAATATATTTTTTTTTCAGAATTTTAAACATACCGTTTGAGAGAAATAATTTTATCAATAGAGTCATATTCGGATGACGCTGGGACGAAGCGCCTTAAATTTGGCATGCAGCTAAAAAAATACCTTGATTTTTTTATTGACAGTTAATTACGAACGAAACAAATTCTGCTGATTTTTTGCAAAATCTCTAGTTTTAAAGTGTAATTTCTTGTTTATTAGACGTGATTATTGATTAATTATCGTTACTAAGCACTAAAATGTATTGCACCTCGGGCAACCAAATAAAAACAGGCCACTAAAATCAAAAATATACTAAGCCGTCGCCTACCTGCTCTGATCCAATTCCACAAACCTGCCTTCAAGGTGAACTACGTCTTCATGCGCGGGCTTGAGGGGGGGAGGTCGAGCGGCTCATGACCCCCCCCCCCCCCCTTCTGAATGGTTGATTTGATTTTGTTTAGAAAATTGGGTGGAGTTGAATTTCTGTTTTGTACCAGGTTCATTATTATTTACACCATCATAATATGTCCATCATCTAAAACAGGGGTCTTCAAACTTTTTTAGCTCAAAGGCCAAAAAATTGGTCCACGTCTGTCGGAGGGCCACATTGCAGCACGGGAACATTAAATAACAAACAAATGAATTGACATTTATTTATTATTTATTTACTTTAATTAAAACGGACAAACCAATTACAATAATTAAAGATAGTAACACAAACACAAAATGGTACAATCAACTAAAATAAATAAGAATAACACACAAAGTCAGAAACAGGCCTTCTCACAAAAACACAAACACTCTGATAATATTTTCTGCCATCCATCAGCAAACAGATCACAGTCCTGATTGGCGTTTAGAAGAGCGTCGAGGGAGAGAAGAGTACACGGTATGGGTGAGTTAGATCGCGCCTTTGTGTGACACGACGGCACAGCGAAAAACCTGTGCTTACGGCCGCGAAGATAATTATTGGGAGTGAAAAATCGACACAGCTTACCATGCAGATCTGGAGCATCAATATCTTCCCGAAGAATTCTACACATGACCGCAAGCTGGTGCTTTATTTGTTTAAAAATTACAAGATACAGATTAATGTGAGGATTGAATTTGATTCTTTTTAACCAGATTGTCGATATCTGCTTTTATTTTGTGACCGAACTGCGTTTGATTTTAGAGATGAGGCGCGTAGATTCCAAACGAATATCTCTTCTAGTCTCTGAGGGCTGCAAGAAATACAACGGCGGCGAGGGCCGCGGGTTGAAGACCCTTGATCTAAAATATAATATTAACTGAGTGCATAAGAATACAGAAAAATGAATTCGAAACAAATTCTCAGGGCCGCGTTCATAAACTAGGGGTTGCTATACGGGTTCTAATGTCATTTCTGTCGCACGCGTTGAAAACTGTATACGCTATCCTGCTGCCAGTGTTGGAACCTGACGAAATTGTTAATTTATGAACGGCTATCTGAGATACAGAATTGGAGGTGTCAACACTTTCAATCGATTGGGTAACTAAATATTGTTAGTCATAGAATAAGAACCCAACCCAGGTCAGAGAGCATTACAAGATAAAGGTAAAGTAACAATTCGCTTAGATTAAATTATGTTAAGGTGTGTTAATTCGAAAACCATTTCTAGATTTTGGTTTAAAAAGCCGTATTTTAGAACTTGTGGTCTAAAAAGCCTTATGATGATAAATATATGAGAGGTTACGCGAAAAGTGGCCTGAAGGACCTGAAAGAATTTGGCAATTAGAGCTTTCAGGAATAAGTTTTAAAATTTGTTTTTCTCTGGATAATTGTTTTCGCGTGACCACTCACATATTATTACGAAAAAGCTGCACCTTCTATTTGCCTTCGTGTGACGTCACTCTTGAAATGGCTGTTTAGAAATGTGTCCTTTGCTATAAAGATAAATTTATAAAAATTTGCTGCTGTCTGATTTGACAGATGGATGACAGATGAGTAGACAGATAGAGACAGACCACTTCTTTTAAAAGCAATCACACATCACAATCAGTATAATGTCTAAAATTCTCAAGTGACGTCATAACCAACAATTCTTTAGAAAATCATAAAAAAATAATGGCTAAAAAATTAAAAAAAAAAACTTTTTGAAATTAAGCTATAGGAACTACAAAAAACTTCTCCCAAAAAAATAAATGTCAGACGGGGCTCTGCCTATCGCGGGCCAGAGACTTATTTAGTTTGTCCGCTGAGATCTACTAGCTAGACTCTTGTTGTCTGGAAGAGATCGCTTTTAGTGATAAGAACGCCAATTGTACCCTACTACATATTATATAATTGTTCCTTTTTTTCTGTTTTTTGGTGTGAAATAAAGAATATTGTATTGTACCCTTCCGAATTTTGCAACTACTAGATACCTAGTAATGTCATATAGACGCGCACGTATAGTCACAAAATACCTATATGTAGCCTCGGTTAGTTAAGACCCCCCCTACAAATCTCATGCTGGCTCCGCGTCTGTTGTACATGTCTATAACCTGGGGTCAGCAACAAGTTATAACTGGAGACCGCGAAATTGGTCACGCCTTGCTGAATTACGTTTGGTATTCATTCAGCTGAGGTTCACGAACGTAGGTCGTAAAGGTGGGCCATCCCGCTCAGCTGGCTTTGGCTTTGATCACAATGAAACTTTGCATACATCTTTATATGTATTTCCCTTCCCCCCACACTGCTTTCCGACCCATCTCTCATCAAGAGCTGCAAGATGGCAAGATAATTCAAAAAGCGACGAATTTGTAAAATGGTTTCGAATAAAAACTGTTTTCCATGAAACTGTTTATTTATAAAAATTGTATAAACTTAATATTTTTTACATAAACGACGTCTGAATTTCTCCTTTTTTTTTATGTCCGGTATAGATAAAAATTATACAAGTTGCTAAACTTTGCGTAAAAACGAGGCAATATTCACGATATCCTGACAGCTATTGATGGTGTTTCATCAAATTTTGCTTTTTGGGCTGTATAGAGACGTAGTTAGATGTCGCTAGAAAATACTCATGAAAAAAAATATGAATAAAAGAAGCTTTTGACTTCACATTCAGTTTTTACCTTTTGTATGAATCTTAAGGTTAAACGTCAGTAGATAAGCGCAAAGTGCATAACTTAACTTTGCTTTTCTGGTTTAGAAATTTAAAATTGAAAAGCATTTCGGTATGTGGTATTTGACGCCAATAGTTCAGTAGTGAGGTTTATAAAGCAAGATTTTGAAATTGTATTCACAATTAGTCATGATCTTCTCAAAACCAACATAAAATGCTAACCAGCTAACTTTATTTGGATAAGATCATGACTAATTGTTCATTAAATTTGAAACTCCTTATACACCTTATACACCTAATAGAAATTATTCTTATAAGAAATTATTCAATTATTTGTATGTGAACTGACAAGCTAACAGATACAAACACACAGTGCCCTCTATGCGGAACTAATTTGACAGTAAGCATCTCTTTGCAGTGCAATAAAATTGTTAGTGACATAAGTGATTTATTCTATTCATACATCAATTACGTGCTTCAAGTATCTTTCGGCGCGTGGACGACAGTAACTTGGGTCGCAGCTGTGAAGTAAGGGATGGATAACAGCGTTAGTTCCAATTTTAGCCACGACCAATCCACGCGGCAAAAATTCAGTTGTTTTTAGAAGAAAAACGAGAAAAACTTTGTTTTTTTACTTATTTATTTCGAAGTAATTAATGTTCCAAATGCTAAACAGTAACGTAAATGTGTACATAAACGATACTCGCGCTGTTTTGTTTGTTCGTGCGTTACCCACACGGGCTCGGACTGAAAATCGGCGCTGTCAGTCTTACTTTTATAGCATATGCTGAGTCTGCCCTTTTGTCTGCTGTGACACATGACTTCTCTTAGTTTTAAGTCACTTTATTTTACTATTTTTAGGGTTCCGTACCCAAAGGGTAACCAACGGGACCCTATTACTAAGACTCCGCTGTCCGTCTGTCTGTCCGTCGGTCCGTCTGTCACCAGGCTGTATCTCATGAACCGTGATAGTTAGACAGATGATGTATTTCTGTTGCCGCTATAACAAAAAATACTATAAAACAGAATAAAATAAATATTTAAGGGGGCTCCCATACAACAAACGTGATTTGTTTGCCGTTTTTATAGATAATGGTACGGAACCCTTCGTGCGCGAGTCCGACTCGCACTTGGCCGGTTTTTTTATTATTGCATTGTCATCCAATTCTGAGGTATATTTAATGTTTCGAGACTCTAGCTAGCTCATCGGAGAGTTACGAGTGGTATAAAATTTATTACAAAATTTGTACCGAACAGACAAGAAAACGAGTTAAGGCGATACGTAAAAGTTTTAGCGTCCCTATTACTCCATATGCGAAAAAACCCTCAGTGCGAGCGGGACGGATTCGTGGAAAAGTAGCAAAAAGTCGGTTTTTTATTAATATAAAATGTACTAAACTATTTTGTCAAAAAGATATTCAAGGAGACTTTACAAATACATTTTAATGCAATTTCACAACGAAATTAGTTAGGATTTCGGAATTACAGGAAAAAATAAAACAATTTAGAGGTCTTTTTTAATTAAATTTTATCAAGAGAATTTCAACCAACCGCGTTTTCCTTCAGTGAGAATCTTAATCAAATACTCAATAAACATTTACCCAAAAATAAAATACGTAGATGACGTTATAGTGGAGTAAATGTATTCGAAAAAACTCCATTTTTCTTTTGGTATCGCCTTAATAAAAACTTGTGAAATTGATAATTTTGTAGATTAATATGATGAAGAAGTGGTTAATACGCCATATTTTTTATACGTAGGCGTTGATATATTTCTTTCATAGATATGGTAGTGTTGGTGATATGAAATCGATACGCTGGTTTTTATTTTGTTAGGGAAATACGATCATTTTGGACAACATGTCCGTCAAACGTAGTTTCGTGTGTTCAGATATACCGTTACGACATGAATCCCTGAGGCGGTGTCAGAGACGTTCCGAGTGTAAACTATGAACTGCAAGTCACAGTCCATACTTGATACACCCGCGTTTTACCGACGATTATTACGTCCCAACGTGATGGGTGGTGAGCCCTATCGCTGTTCTTCGGGCACAAAATACACGCTTTTTAAAATAAAAATAAATAAATGTTTTTAGGGCATGCTGGTTTCCTCACGATGCTTTCCAAGTATTAGGTACTACAAATTATGCACATAAATTCTGAAAAACTCATTAGTGCATACTTGACCAGGGATCGAACCTGGATTCTAAGATTGAGAGGCCAGCATTCTACTGCTGTGCTACCGCCGCCGCGCCGCTATACTTTCGTGAGTTTAGTTGTAAAATAGTGTCGATTCAGTGTAACACGTTTTCTTATTTGGCAGGACTAAACTTAATTTAAGCGTTCTGTCTTTATCTTTTTGTATCGAAAAGACAAAGACAGAACGCTTAAAATAATGTTAGTCCTGTCAAATAAGTTAAGTCGTGTTACACCGAATCGACACCAGTAGATCGCGTACTGACTTAGTTTAAATGCTGAAGTGAAGGAAGCTCGAAATTTTCATTTTTTAAATCTATATACAGGCTGGCCCGTTATGTTTTTCAGGGTTCCGTGCCTCAAAATTAAAAAACGGAACCATTATAGGATTACTTTTTCATCCGTCCGTCTGTCTGTTAAGACCCTTTTTTCGACCCCCGTATGAGATATCAAGTTTAAACTGATACTTCCTACAGAAGTTTACGGTTCCATGGTATTGTAAAAAAATTAGGCTTTTAACTTGAAGCGCAAAAAAGTTATTGCACTTTACGTAATCAATTTCATACAAATTTTTTTTGACTCTCACACGGGTATCAAAACTTCACACACATAAAAAAAAATTGAAAATTAAAAACATTCAATTATTGAGGAAGTTATCAACGACCAACTTAATTAACCTTTAGAAACATGAAGTTTAATAGATCGTAAGTGTCAAGTTATGTTGGAACTGCAATAGGATTTATTCACCATGTTTTTAGGGTTCACCACGTTATGGAACCCTTTGTGCGCGAGTCTAACTTGCACTTGGTCGGTTATTTTTTTTTGTGTCAGTACGTGTAAAGTTTGGTGTTTAAATTGCACACAACCACACCTACTCCTCTCAAAAGCCTTCGTTGATTTTTTGAGATTTTAGGGTAACGTACCCGCAGGGTGCCAAACGGAACCCTATTATTAAGGCGATACGTAAAACTTTTAGTGTCCCTGTCTCCATATGCAAAAAAACCCTCAGTACAAGTGGTGTTAAAAAATGGATTCGTGGAAAAGTAGCAAAAAGTCGGTTTTATATTAATATAAAATGTACTAATTCTGTCTAAAAGATTTTCAAGGAGACTTTACAAATACTTTATATACACATTTTGAATGCAATTTCACAATGAAATTAGTTAGGATTTCAGAATTACAGGAAAAAATAAAACAATTTAGAGGTCTTTTCGGAATTAAATTCTACCGAGAAAATTTCATCCAATCGCGTTTTCTTTCAATGAGAATCTTAATCAAATACTCAATAAACACTTACCCAAAAATGAAATACGTAGATGACGTTATAGTGGAGTAAATGGATTCGAAAAAAACCCATTTTTTTTGGTATCACCTTGAGCTTTCGCTGTCTGTCCGTCTGTTACATGTGTCTACAGCTTCAACCGTAAGAGGTAGCCAGTTGCAATTTTCATAGAATACGTTAAGACGTATAGTTAGTATGATAGCGGAAAATAATAAAAAGAAAATAAATTGAAACCCAAGGGGTGTCACTCAAATAACAGGATTAGAACCAAGGGTCTGTAGTGTAGAAGTCTGGACTGATGATTGAAACACAGACGTTAAATTGACATGTTTAATTGTCAACTGCCAAAATAGAGTGCACCCGTAAATTGTACAATATTCTGTAATATTAATAATTACTTATTGCTAAATAAGCAGCATGCGTCACAATGTTGCAGTGTGTAGCGCAGTGGCTTTTTTCTTTTTTCCGGAAAAGCAATCAAAAGGTCAAAAAATATGAAAAAATTTAAATAACACTTTGAAAAAAAAAGTTTGCATGACGCCAGGGTAGGCACTGCCTACCCTAGAGTGAATATTTTCATACAAAAATGTATACGTATAGTACTATACGTCATCTCCCTTTTTAAGTCCCTTCATCCCCATACAAAAATAAAACACGAAAATATGGCATTTTTTCAACGTTATTTGTTTGAGCTTTTTCTAAAAAGGTAATACAAGGTACAAGTTTCAAATTTGGTCATATTGTAGTATATAAATAAAACAAGAGATAATAAAAATTAATTGTCTGTCAGGCGCTACCATTTTAGTGCCTTTGTGTGGTGGTACGGAACTCTTAATGCGCGAGTCCAACTCGCACTTGACCGGTTTTTATGTTTAACTTATCAGGTACGATTCTAAAGAAACGGGAAGTTTCAATATCTAATGAATGTCACACAAAAGGAAAAGTCACACAAAATACATTATGGACATGATTATTATTAGAATATGACATCAATATACTAAACTATTTTACGACTCATTAAAAAAGATTTATTTATGTAAAATATGTAACTTTAAAACTGGATTTCATCGAACACCGTTTCCTCGGTATTGCTTCTTTTTTCATTCGTGTAGAGCAGCGTTTCTTAACCTTTTTCGTCCACCGACCCCTTACGAAATCAAGCACAATTGTAAGGATCCCCTTAATAAAAAAGCAGCAATAAATTTCTGACCATTTAATTTAGTTCTACAAATTACAAAAAATATATAATTTTTTAGGTTAATGAGAAGGTTGGTGCTGCTTTTTTGCAACTAATATATTTGGCTTTATATTACTAATGAGTTGTAGTCTCAAATCGGATTCCACTTTTAATCTATTTCTGTATTTGTTTTTAGTATACACAAGAGCAGAGAATGCCTTTTCACAGAAATATGTCGTTGAGAAAAGCAGTAAATATCTCAGCCCATAGATTAGGCTGCGGACCCCCATCCATACATATGCTCGCGGACCCCCAGGGGTCCGCGAACCACAGGCTACGAAACGCTGGTGTAGAGAACTGAGCGAAGCTAATGAGCGCACAACCAGAGATTTGCTGCGGCAAAAACTACAATTTTTAAAATTTTTGTCTGTATGTGTACGAGTATTTTTGTATGTTCCGTTTTAACTCGAGAACCACTCAACATTTTTTATTTATTTATTATCATCAGTTTTATTTATTATCATCGTGCATCGTACTGATCCTGGTAAACATATAAGCTATTAGGGGTGTTGATAAAATAACCGTCAAGTCGAAAACGGGGCAAAGATTGAATAAACGCGGGCGAAAAATAAATTTATAACTTTCTAAGCTTGATATCGTCCTTCTCAGCGCCAATTTGAGGTGGTCGCTAAACCCTGTTTGCCTTCAAAGAAGCGGTACAAATTAAGTGAAACTAGTCAGGCAAAATCTGACACACCAAATCTGATATACCACCTACAACCTACAAGGTGACTTTATTTATGCAGCCAAATCCATAAAAGAGGCCTGCGGAGCAATCCTAGTTCATACAATCGAAATACCAAAACCATTTGTAAATCATAGATATTCTGTGTGTATATATTCCGATTGCATTACAGAATATCTAGGTTTCAAAATATATATTAAATAAGATTTAATTTTTTTTTTGCTTTCGAGCGGTCGGGCGGACTACACATCCCGAGGATGCCTCGTTTAGAGGCGAAACACGTGTCGATAAGTTTTCTTGCTTGTTATTTAAGATTGCTTTATTTTGTGCTCGTACTGCTTGCTTTGCTTGTGCATGTTTTATGCGGGAGCGTGGGCGGTGCTTTAGTCTGCATTTTGAATAGCATGGGAAGAGTGTTTAGCGGAATATTGCAAATTATTAATATATCCACAAATTCATGATGGACTTCCGCAAAGTAACGCCATTTTCAATAAATGAGATTTAAGCATGAAATATGAGAAAAATAAGTTTTCCATGGAAATTTTAAATTGCTTATATGCCGTCTTTAAATCAGTGTCCTTTCAAAATATATATTTGGGAACCTAGATATTCCGTAATCCAATCGGAATAAACACACACTATCCTAAGAATATCTATGATTTACAAATGGTTTTGGTATTTCGTTTGTATGAACTAGGATTGCTCCGCAAGACTCTTAAGGACCAATAATTGTTTATGCGTGTTTGAAAATACAATTTTGTCATTCTATCTGGAGGATATATCATTCTATGTAGGTAATGCCCAGCTGCCTTGACCAAAGTTAGGAGACTGTGTAAAGAAAACTGTTACCTACAAACGCAAGCACAGTCCTGAGTCAATGCAATAGGTAATGCCCTGCTGCCTTCGGCTTGTCTTGGCGGGGGCAAGGCAGCAGGACATTACCTACGTACATTTTCTCGAAGCGTTTCGCCGTAGTTTCGAACCCTCCTAGCTTTGGTCTACAGCCCAAATTATCAGGATAGCATTGACTCGGGACTGCGCTTGCGTTTGTAGGTAACAGTTTTCTTTTTAGAATTTCCAAAAAATTGTCTTCGAGCTTTGATACCGTCTACTTACCGAGTCTTCAGTATGAATTAACGTCTCCTTATGTTATATGGAGAACTCGATAAACTTTAATGACGTACCATTTAGAAAATTCATTTAGTTTTCATGAAGGGTGTCAAACGAAGCGACTTCAATCAATCAATCAATAATTTATTGCACAGAAAATTAAAATGAAAACACTGAATACAGGATAACACAAAAGGCAAGGGCGAACTTATTCCTTAAAGAAATTTCTTCCAGTCAACCGATTTTACCAAATAATGATTTTACATTCTATTGTAAGTGTGGTCGGCATATCGTAGAAATCGGCGTAACACTATCTACCTAGGCATATCATATTTCTGTAAAAACTATGAGGGAGCGCCTCGCTCCGCTTCGCTTCAATCGGCTCCCTAAATTTATTTACATGTAAAACTAACACGCTCCTGCTCGCTTCGCTCTTCGTCGCATCTATTTTTGACATTTTGGTGTATAATTTTTGATTCCATATATACTTTACAATTTGCCGGATTCTACGATATACCGACGGCTTACGGTTTAGGTGCGCGCGAGTGTTTAAAATTTGTAGGTCACGGTGTTCGACTATAGACCTGACAACATTAGGCGTTCAATTATTTAATTGCCTTTCTCTTTATGGTAAGCGAATAAAGCATATTTTCCAATGGCTTGAAAATTATGTGAGAATTGACAACTGCGCTAGCCTGCACAGGAAATATCGATTTGGCGGCGTTATCTTTTCGATTGGGGTTTGGACTGCAAGGCTTTTTGATTAATACAAGGAAGTAATATAATTTACGGCTTAAATATCTAAGTTGGTTTTCGAATAAAAATCACAGAGAAGTTTGAACTGATATTACTCAGAAAACGTTTCGGTCTAATCAAGGCGCTACGGAAAAAAATCGACACTTTTAGAACTTGCATATCTACTTCAGTAAATAATGTATTATTTTGATGAAATAGTATATTTTTTATGGAATCATTTTCTAGGAATCTGTTAAACAGAAACGCGATTGGAGAAATTCGGCTCGATAGAAATATTTATTGTCTTTTTCGACACCAAATTCTCCTAGTTTGACAATTTAGAATGACATATGGACTGCAATTGTATTTTATTAGATAGTTTTTAATAGTATCTAGGACCTGGTTAAACGAAATTTTGATAACAACTTTAGTACCTTTCATATTAACAAAAAACCAACCTTTTGCTACTTTTCCACGAATCCATCCCTCTAGCACTGAGGGTTTTTTCGCATATAGAGTAACAGGGACGCTAAAACATTTACATATCGCCTTAATCACTTTTGTGGTTAATTTAAAAAGCCATAGCTCAGCCCACAGCGTTGACTAAACTTTAAAGGGCCAGACCTGTTATTGCCAAACTTCAACATCGCTTTCAAATGTATTGTGATTGGCTGGATCACACATATTTTTAGCCAATGAAGTTAAATTGGACTAGTTAAGAGTATGACATAGCCAAAACAAAAACCAGTTCCGGGCGTGGCTTATTCTATTTTACGATAGCGCGCGGGGGGAAATTCGTCCCGGTCTCTAAGCTCGCGTCACCATAGCAAAAATACGAATAGAGTGGACGAGGCAGGGTCAAAAGTAATACGTATTTTATTTTATCTAATTTATTAGTGTATTTCGATCATCGTCACACGGCATTGATCCTACTTGCTATCACGTCGGGACGTAAATTTATTATGGTCGGCTAAAAGTGGTTTTTTGAGTGTTTGATTTATCAGTTGACCCTCGGAACATTTCAGACACTCCTTTAGAGATACATAATAATATTGTGACGGTTAATTGTCACCATTACCCATTCTTTAAATATTTTTCGCCCGTTGAGCTGGTTTTACACTTGCGGGAAAATAAATTGGACCAAAAATTTCTTTACAAAAAATTTTTACAAGTTGTTATTACAAAAAGTGGAAACTAACAAATATTCTCAGAAGGAATGCACCACGTCACTATATATCTCACTGTAGCCTATATCAATTATGCCTCTCTCATTCAACCACGTTTAACTGCGTTACTATCTCATTCCAACTCCTTTTAAATAGCGTCACTATTTATCTCACTCTAACGCGTGTTAAATGGCATTTCTAATGAACGTCAAATAGTTTTACTGCCAGCCACTCTTTCATTCTAAATTCTTATTATTTTAAAAAATACGCAGCTCCTTTGGTAGTAAAATAGCAATAACTTTTTTTTCAAAAGTAATACACAGAAATTGCCAGATCATTTGAAAAACAATATTTGATGAGCCGTTATTTAAGACAATTTGCAAAACTAACATAGGACATTTTTTTTCAGGGTGTGGTATCGAACTAACCTAATTACAAAAAATTGCTCATAAATTGGGTTTTTATTTTTCTTCCTGATGTAACAGCATTTCAAGGTTTATTTTTGACTTTATCAATAGCATGACTATTCAGAGTTGCGCAACAAAAATTTTATTCTTAGAATTTAGAACTGGTTAGCTTTGACTCTCAAAAATCTATTCGAATTTATAAAAGTACCATCAACTCGAAGACTATCTACTTTTTGCTGAGGTCATAATTTGATATTCTGGTCAGTTCATGAGCTGGCCTACCAGCCTTCCAAGGGAAAGCGTTGACTTTTGGGACACCTGTTTACCCCTGGGATAAATCGCCAAGTGTTTAAAATATAGAAATTTATTTGTATCATAGTCTGAAATGTTCAGGTCCCTTTACGCAAAATGAAAAAACAAAACTCTTTTAGGATTAATTTGTTGTCCCTATGTTTGTCTGTTTGTCCGTTTGTCTAGGCAATTTTTCTGGGTAAAATCAATAAATGCTAATATTTACAGCCCTGTAAAATATACATATTATAACGTTTTTATGGCCTTTTGTTTAACTTTTTCATACAAATTTTCTCCTTATGAAAATATAGAGATCAACACTTTACATAATATTTTGCATTTGAAAGAAAGCACAGAAAGGAACTGTAGAACAAATAATGTAAAAAATATAAAACCATATCTTTCTATTCTAAAGGGATTAATAATTTACTGTTTGTTCAATGTGGCGATAGCTTTGTTTATTTTTTTTTTCTTTGTTACAAAGATAACAAATATTTTCATACAAGGTTTTCCTTAAGGGCTATTTCTCCGAATTTGTGACAAAATACTAAGAAATAATTATAACGGTAAAGTACAACTTTTAGCTAAGACAATTTATTGTTAAAAGTTTGCTATATGCATAAACATATTTTAATGATATTATGGTATCTTCAAAATAATTGGGTTTTCCATAAGCGTGATATCAGATTATTTAAGAAATTTACGGCTGTTATCACGACGACGGATAAGCCAATTATTTTATTACTATTGTAATATAATTAAAAATATGTTAATGCATACAGCAGACTTTTAACTATAAGTTTTCTTAGCTAAAAGTTGTATTTTTACTTATTGAAATTGTATTTCTCATCAAGAAGTGCAAGATGACAAGATATTCAAAATAAGTTAATTGAATTTGTGAAATGGTTTCAGGTCAAAACAGTTTTCCATGAAACGGTAATTGTTTATACTTAGCAAAGTGTGTAAACTTAGTCATCTTAACATGAACGACGCCTGTATTTCTCTCTTTTTTATTTGCAGTATAGGTAAAAATATACAAACTTGTTAAACTTTGCGTAAAAACGAGGCAATATTGACGATATTCTGACAGCTATTATGATGGTGTTTTATCAAATTTTGCTTTTTGGGCTGTATAGAGACGTAGTTAGATGTCACTAGAATATACTCATGAAAAAAGATATGAAGAAAATAAGCTGTAGAGTTCACATTCGGTTTATACCTATTGTATGAATTTTAAGAAAAATACAGGGGTAAAGGGACCTCTTAAGTAAAACCTTGTATTAAACTATTTGTTATCTTAGTAAAAAATTATTTCAGGAAAAAAATAAACAAAGCTATCGTCACATTGAACAGTAGACAATTAATCCCTTTAGAATAGAACAACATGGTTTTCATATTTTTTACATTATTTGTTCAACAATTCCTTTCTGTGTTGACTTTTAAATGCAAAATATTATCTCGAGTGTTCATCCCTACATTTTCATAGTGAGAAAATTTGTATGAAAAACGTAAAAACCTAAAACGTTATATAAATAAAAACGTCAAAAGTATGTTTTTACAGCTCTATAGAGGGCCGTTTATATTGGTATTTGTTAATTTTACCCAGAAAAATTGTCTAGACAAACGGACAGACAGACAAACATAGGGATAACAAATTAATTCTAAAAGAGTTTCATTGTTTTCATTTTGCGTAACAGAACCTGAACATGTACCGACAGGATTATCTACGATCTAATAAGTTTGCCATGCACTGTAAATAATTCAAAATAAATTTCTATATTTTAAATGCTTGGCGATTTATCCCAAGTAAGTGTACCTATATAATTTGCAAAAAACTTCACTTATTGGACCTGAAATGGTGAGCCAATACTAGAGGTAATTTCACGAAAAGGTCATTGACCTTTGTTACAGATCTCAGTAAGTATAAGTAAATTAATTTGGGTTTCAATAACGATCACAAAATTATTCTTTTAGAGTAACATATATTATTTTCCCGCATAAAAGTATGAATTCATTCCAAATTCATTCAGTTTTGTTGTTATGACTATGGCACGATGTAGCTAAATCACTCATACGCATATTTTGTTGAGTTTTTAACGGCAGGAATATGATGCTCCTCGAAATATTACTTTATAAAATTAATTTCAATGTGTTTTGAAGTAGTTTTGGGAGATATTTATAGCTTGCAAAAAAGGGCACAGGTTCCACGTCTTACGTGCGCCAACGCTAGGCGTAGACTGACAATATCTTGCTGCCGCTGACTGCATCAGTGGATTTACGTATTTTTGGAAAAAGGGGGTGCTTTTTTTGACTCGAATAACGTGGTATTTGGAAAATGAATAGATATCATTCACACTAATTTTATTAAAAAAAAAACCAACGAAATCGCGAAAGCGATACCTGAAACAAAATCGATAAGAAGTGTGCAATAGAGGGTTACAAAAAAATTCATTGACAGTACAAATATGAATCGATTAACGTGGTTTATGGAAAATGAATACCTTAAAGTTCAACCAAAAACATGTATTTTTTTTATGGCTATACGTAACCTAATTATTGCAACAAAATCATCCGAAAGCTGACATTTTATTTCTGTTTGTATTTTCGTTCCCCTTAAAACACAATTCCTAGGGAGTAAAAAAAATATTTTTCTTATATCACCTGAAGGGTCATTAAACATTGTTCCTTGTCACTAACCGAGTTTCCAGTATGAATTCGGGCGGTTGATTAAATTTCACCTTCTATTTAATAGTACGTTGAGGAAAACTGAATGTGTTCCTATCAAAACCAACATAATATATGTAGTGTCCTTAAGGGGCTCCACAATGCTAAATATCAGTTTTGCATTGGATTCAGTTCCGTCAATGTAGCTGGTAAAAATTTGAAATAAATATGGCGTGTTTTTTGACTCAAGACAACTTTAAAAATAAACATACCTTTAATCTTCTTTTAATTATAATCCTTTAAAAAAAGCATGAATTTCACGAAAAAAGCGATTCAGTTTCCATATTTTAAAACCGATTGAAACGAAACCAACACACGCAGATACTAACTAGAAAAAACCATCATTATTACATAAATAAATTAAAGTTAATGTCTTAATGTAAATTTCAAAATAACTAAAGTTTTGCGTGCGCGGGCTCAGATTAGAGCAGGATAGACAGTTAAAAAACAAAAGTGTTAGAGCAGGACTGAATTTTAGCATTGTGTAGCCCCTTAAATAAATAGTCAACATTTTCTTTTTATTTAAGTACATTTAACTTTGCATATTAATTTTAAAACCGGAGAATGTAACCACCTGAACAAATTTGTGATAATTAATTAAATGGGTACCTACTTATTAAGGTCATTGCTTTTATATACCTAATTTGCACAGTCTGCAGATACAAAATATATACTACCAGAAGGCCGACTCCATCCAACGAGCGAAAACAGACGCACACATGCATAGACGCGTACGTATGATGATCTCGGCAGAATTTCGTATTGGCATTCGACCAACTTCATCCGAGATCGTCGTACGTACGTGTTTATGTGTGCGTGCGCCTGTTTTCGCTAGTATGCGGAGTGAACCTTCTGTAAGTGGTTGTTTTTTGCTGCAGATACAAAGCAAAATACACACTATTAGTCACGATCAAGCATGATTATTTATTACTTATAACTACCTACTTATGACGCATTTTTGCTATAAAATCGATTAATATGTTTCCAATGTGATTTATGGTCCAATATGTTTCCAATATGTTAGGTCTTTACCTATGAAATTGCCGTTTTCTATAGAGAATTTGAAGGAAACTCAATTTTCAGTACTAACATTTTTGCATTATTTTTTGGAATGACAAATCCAAATTATGTAATTTGTTTTGTGTGTGAATGAGACAACATTAAGCTAAGAGCAACATTAATTGAATCTTGGAAAATTGTCAGGTGTAAAAAATTATTAAGAATCTTAGCATTTACGACGAACTGTTTTTGAAAATTTAATTTTGGTTATCAAATTGACAATAAAAACAAAATTTATTACGTAGATGTAAAACCTTGAAATCAACTTTTAAACAAAAAACAAATAATGGAAATCGCTATTGAATTACAGGAATTATGAACTCATGAATCTGTAAGAAAATTTAGGCAATTTCATATGTAAAGACCTATTATTAATATGTTTTTATGGTGAAAAATTAAGTTTCATTGATTTTTCATGAAATAAATTTATAAAAGATGGGGCATGGCGGGAAAGGTTATCGCCTACCTAGTCCATCTACCAGTTTTTTAGAACGATGTTATAATACATATAGAACTTGTTAGCGCCTATATAGCCCTTTTTACGCTACATTTACATAGAAGGCAAATAATTCCATGTGTACTACCTGAAATGTACATTTTTCTGTTTTTTTTTTGACAATTATTCATGCCAATACCTGTTTTAAAATTTTCGCTGTTATTTTAATTAAGACTCTTTGAAGAAAACTGGATAACTTATCAAATTTTCAAATGCTTAATGTGCTATTTTCTTCAAAACAAACGGGTCGATTAATTATACTGAGGTATACCTACCATGTAATTTTAATAATATTTTTTTTCGTGCTTTCAAACTGATTTTATAAGTATTTAAGCATTAACAGGAAGTGACGTCATTTATAATAGGTTAAAATAGTCGTGTATCTTATCAGAATTTAGGATGCATTCAAGAAAAGACATATTCCCATAGAAATGTGTGGTTAAGACGTCACTGAAGTTGATATAAGAGACATCGCTTTTTTCATTTAGTAAAGAATATGTACGCTTATTTTAAAATCTGTCTAAGCTATTCCTCGAAACAGTATTCATATCATAAATACTGGCGAAAATAAGAAGTGGACAATTACGATGCCTAACTTCACGCCTGCCTTCTGTCTACCTGCGCATGAGTGTCTTAAAATTCCATAAGGCGTGAACGTTAAGTTAGTGCTTATTGATATTTTATCTTTACGTAGTCATCTTTTCTACACTCTAATCATTTAAATAAATATAATTTTCTCATCAGAAAACATCACAATATTTACAAGACTACCATTACATAATTTTAATGTTTACTTTGTGCTCCATTGAGTTCAACCACAGCAAATCCCATTGCAAGATATTTTGAAAATAGAATTTGTTTTGATTCCCAACGTACACTTGTTTGCGACCCCAAGAAAGGACTACTCCAGGTGATGTGCGGTATTCTTGTCAATTTGAACTGGCAACTCTGAGCAGGCATGTGACATGAGGGTACGATTTTCATTATCATCATTATCGCCTGAAAATGACGCATGTCCTAGAATAATGTATTTTATATTCGACTAAAAGCACAAAGACGAGGCTTATCTAACATTATGATACAAAGTCACTACATTTTGATTAAATTGCGTATACTCGTATAATTATTAACAAAGGGATACGCGGGTTAAGCGACATTTCAGAGGATCACTCTTCGGATTTATAACATCGCCCAAAACACAGCTAGCTTAGAACAACATAAGTATACCAAATAATTGATTTTATGCATAAACACATACTCATTTAATGTTAGTACGAGTATTAGTAGGCTCAAATTAATTTAATTTCCCATAGGCCTGAATTAGGAATTTATTTGGGAATTTACAGCTAAATCACGACTTAGGATAATAATAAATGTTAAAGTTACTGTTATGTATGTGTAAAGAAATCCTGCCCAATATGTGAAGGACATGTTTTTCTTGTTTAGAAGTTAAAAAATAAAAGACATTTTGGCCTGTGGCAATTGACGCCAATAATTCAGTATTAGTGAAGTTTATAAAGCATGAATTTGAAATTTAATGGAACTTTAGTCATGATCTTGTCCAAACAAAGTTAAAACAGCATTTTAACATGGCTTTTGCAAGATAATGACTAATTGTATATACAATTTCAAACTCTTGCTTATAAACCTCACTAATACTGAACTATTGGCGTCAATTGCCAGAGACCAAAATGTTTATCAATTTTTTACTTCTAAACAAGAAAAACAAAGTTAAGTTATGCACTTTGCGCTTACGACTGACGTGTGATATTTTCAATAATTATTCACATATTGCCCTCTCATTTTGGGCATTTTTCACGCTGTCCGGACATTATGAATCAAAATGTCCTATTGATCACTTGGTCCATGACAAATACATAGATTCAGATCTGCCGCCGCCGATACAATGCTCATAGAAATCTACATTCCGTAGATTCTGTCATGGAATTTATAGAAAATACTACCTTAGCCGAAGAGTGGCGAGGATTCTTAGGCAGCATAATTTAAACTGCTACTGTAATGATCTTACTTTTTAAAAGAAGAATATTAAAAATTGATTTGCCCATTTTCTGGACTTCGGAGGCTATAGGTGTTCTGCCTCAAACATTAGTCACCTTATACGGAACCCTTGGGTTGTAGCTATTCTACTCAGCGGGACACCACACGGCTGGTGGTATATAATATATATACAGGGTGTTAAGATGAAGTTGTGGAAGCCGAAAACTGGCGATAGTAGTCGTCCATACAAACAACCTTCCGTGAAATAAATCGTGAAATCGAGAAAAAAACCTGCTATTATAGCGACAACAGAAATACATCATCTGTGAAAATTTCAACTGTCTAACTATCACGGTTCATTTATAATTACACAATATAACTTGAAATATATGCAATAAATAAAATACTTGACTGATAACGGCCCACTAAGGGCCGAAATATATTTCAAGTTTTCAATTTTCTTTTATTTATTGTATATATTTCAAGTTATATTGTGTAATTATAAACAAAAAGCTAATTAAGGCATATTATATATATTTATTAAAGTATCACGGTTCATGAGATACAGCCTGGTGACAGACGGACAGCGGAGTCTTATTAAAGGGTCCCGTTGGTTACCCTTTGGGTACGGAACCCTAAAAAACTGTTGTTTCCTACATTTTGTTCGGGTAGCTATGTAACTTATCTATGGAACAGCTGATTTTTGCGATTCGAGGGTTGGCTCCACAGTAAAAGTTGTTCGTATGGACGAGTACTATCGCCAGTTTCCAGCTTCTACTACATCATCTTAAACAACTGTATAGATACCTATTATATTTATGTATTTGAAAGTAATGTTACTATCTAGTATAACTGTCAACTTGTTAAAGTTGTAATAATGTTCAGTAATAATGCTTTTTATATGTGTATAAAGTTGTATAATAAATTACCTAATGATCTCAAAGAATATCGTATGCCAAATTTTAAACACAGGCTTAAATTATATTTACTAGATCAATGTTATTATAGCGTAAATAAATTTCTTGATCAATGAATTGTAACAAATAATTAATGATGACATGTTTTTATAATAATGTATATAATTAATTTACTATTGACTAATATATTTTAAGGAATTAATATTTGCACACCACAATGTGGTCGAATTTGTGAATCAATTTATTATTATAATTTTGTTATCTTTAATGTACCAAATTCTGAAGCAAATAAACGTTTTGATTGATTGATTGATTGATAAATGTTATGGAATGTAATGCACTTTGTAACTGAGTGAATAAACTAAATGAAAAAAATGTATGAATAAAATTGTAGTTATAATGTTTTACATTCCTATTTGAATACTTTACCTGGCGGTTTCCCCGAGCTAAGCTATTTATTGGCAATAAAATTAAATGCAACTTGTTCAATATGCTTAGCGATATCTATTCGTCTAACCGATATCTACAGTTGTTTTATTTACGTAAATATTTTCTTTACGTATGGCTATAATCGGTGTGGGTAAATAAATATACAGGTAAAGGACCATGGGTATTTTCGTATGTACCCTGGCGCCATTTTCAACATTGTTGTCAAACAGTAGTCATATCAAAGCTTTCGGGGTTTGCTTCATTTCACTACCGTAAACATATTGGCACTTTTTTTGAAGTCCTGTGTAAACTTTCAAGAAGTTGTACCAGTTTGAAAAAATGGTATATCTTTTCGAAAACATTTTATTCCAGTTGAACAGAAACGCGATTAAAAAGCTTTCGCTCCATAGAAATAATATTGAAATGATATCTTCAAAAACACTCTTTCTCCTCGTTTGACGAATAGAAATAATGTACAGAACTCAAAAATATTTTATTAGATGGGCTTTAACAATATTTTGATTTTATTTTAAAGAAATTTGGCTAGCAATTTTTTTTTTATAAGTACAAACCTACTTTTTTCTCTCTTGCCCTGAATCCTTTTCTGTCGCAATGCGCGTTTAGTGACCATTGAAAAATTCCCAATCCAGCGCAAAGAAGGTGCCTGGCACGTTTGAAAATTATTAGAGTTAATCCATTCTATCGTTCACCATTTACGCGCTGGATTTGATTTTAGCTGCCAATGAAATGAATTACACCCTTAGAGCTTTCATATGACATGGGTCTCATTACTTCACTGTTGGGCAATGTTGGAAAGTGGGTCCAAAATGACGCATGGTCCTTTAATTAAACTAAATACGCCACTGGTCATACTGAACTGCCTATTTACATTTGTATGTATTTACATATCTAACATAAGAGAAAACGTGTCAGTTGGAGCTATTCCTCTCTACGATTAGGTAAAATTTGGCCCCTAACTTCCAGTACCTATGGAAAACAGAAGAGAGAGAAAATTATGATCTCACAAATTCTGAAAACCAGTAAAGTAAGTATTAGGGGTGTAAAAATGGTGGAAATTTCCCAATAGCGTGAACTAGGTAGTACTAGTACGGTCGTAAGGGGTGACTAGGCAAACTAAGTAATTTGGAAATTTTATGAGTCACTAGCAAATAATGACTCACTAATTTCAACTGAAATGCGGGCATTTTCACTTTTAAAGCCAAGCTTTTAAAGTGAAAAATAAATACACTACAACATCTGTTAATGTTTTTTTAATAGAAATATACTGATAGGATAATATAAAATAAATATAAAGTGATCTCAAGATATATTTCGGGTCCGATCTGGGGCTCTACCGCGTAATTCTCATTTGTATCAACTTCAAGCAAATGCATGCGAAATTCAACGCGTGCAAAAGAGATGGCATGTTAGGCGGGCGTCGTCGCACGCACGTCAAATTTCAATCTCAAGTTGATGTTGATGAAAATGAGAATTACGCGGCAGACCCGCTGGGCCCGGCATCAGTTGAGTATCTTAATTAAATTGGGTAATAATAGGAATTTTTCAAAATTTCAAACCGTTTTGTGCTTTGCTATAACTAATTAATCAGTTACTATAAAAAATATACTGATATTTCACTACAGGAGACGCGTCCATTATAAATTTTACTAGTCTTTTCCCACGACTTTGTTCGCGTGGAAGTCTTTCAATCTTTGAGTAGTACTTTGAGTAGTAGTCTAGTTCTCGGCTAAGAGGGTATTTGACCAATACCCCTTATAGCCGTATGGCGTATTTACCCTAGGGCCAAAAGGGCCATGGCCCGGGGTGGCAGGCTGCGAGCGGCGGCGCAAGCTGCACCTCGCGCTCAGCTTTGGGCGCCTTTCATGGTCAATCTTCACCTATCTCTTTATTTATATTGTTTTTTGAATTTACATAAATATTTATACATATAGTGTTTTTTTTTATTATACACATTAATTAATGAAAGCAAGATATATTTCGAGTCCTCTTGGACTCGGCATCAGTCGCATTGATTCTTTTGGAAAGAGGACTCGAAATATATCATTATAATGTGTATAATTAAAAAAAAACACTAATGTATAAATATTTATAAAGAAAGGCCGAATGGTGACATTATATTTTATTATTTTTGAATTTATACTTATGTAAAAATTAAAAAAAATATTGTATTAATGCTGTTTATTCCTTTGTATGTCCTTTTGAGTTTTTTTATTCATTATCATCATTCTCAGCCCAAAACAACACACTGCTGGATTTAATTATTGAAATATTTTTACTTTTTTCACGTTCGTTTATGGGGCGGCAAACCTTACAGGTCAGGGCGCCGAATCTTAAAATACGCCACTGCTTTTAAAGCCTTTATGTTGAACAGCCCCCGTGTCGCTGGCGCCCATGATTCTTATGGAACCCAAAAAACTCGCAACCAAATATAATAAATATCACATTTGTATCGCGCGAAGTTTCATAACTACATAGTATAAAACAAAGTCGCTTTCCGCTGTCTGTCCCTATGTATGCTTAGATGTTTAAAACTGCGCAACGTATTTTGATGCGGTTTTTTTTAATAGGTAGAGTGATTCAAGAGAAAGGTTTATATGTATATTTAGGTATAATACAACGTGCGAAGCTGGGGCGGGTCGCTAGTATATCATAAATTGCATTTAAGAGGCTATGCGAATTTTATTTTTGTCACTGTCACTCCAAGCGAAAAATCGCGCAGTGCGAGAGGGGCGGATTCAGGGCAAAAGGAAAAAAGTTGGTTTTATATGTTTATTAAAAAAACTTAAATAGCTAGCAAAATTTTAAATATTAAATCTCTAGATATTGTTAAAACACACCTAATAAAATATTTTTGAGTTTTGTATATAGTTCCTATTCGTCAAACGAGGAGAAAAAGTGTGTTTGAAGACCTCATTTCATCAATTATTTCTATCGAGGAAATTTTATCCAAACATGTTTTCCAATTTCAAAACCCTAGATTATATAGTCAAAATGCATATACCAGAAACTGATTATAATTTTCTGAGTATTTCATGAAATACACAGAAAAGAAACACCCGTATTTTTTTCGCATATCGCCTTAATAAGCCAAGTAGACCGTAACAGTTTACAATTGTTTAACTGTAATATTAAACAATCGCGTTTGAAATATTTTAAACAAGCGACCTTGTAGGCGGTAAGTGCATCAGATAATATTTGCATAACATGTCTTCGTAACGCCCGTGTTATGTACACTCAAGGAGAAAGTGAGTCCCTTGAGGTTAATGTCACTAGAGAATCTAGCTGTACCACTTTTTTTGCAGTTTACCTTCCAGTGTTGACTCATACGGCCAAGGGTCAATTCGATTAATCTACAAGACTTTTTTACTACTTTATTGTAGCCGATTCTGAAGGCTTTAAATTTAGTTTTAGTGCTGACAAAACTAAAATGATTCCAAAGTAATTTAGCTTCTGTTCCTAGCATTTAAGGACTAATTTACAATAAACAAAATTTAGTTTTGACAGCACTAAAACTAAAATTAAAGCCTCCAGAATCGGCATTATTATAAGTATAGTATAGACTAAATAAATTTATATTGACTTTTATAGTTTTGTTTTTATATTTTATATCTAAATTTACTATTTATTTGTTATTTGTCTATTATTTGTGTAGTTTTATGACAATAAAATAATAATAAAAATATAATAGGTACAGATAATGTCTACTAATATATATCTCTACTAACAATAAAATAGTAAAAAGGTCGTGTCTGTCCATTTAATATATTTGCGAAATTTTAAATGAAATAGTTTATGAGCTTATTGATTGTTATGTACACTCAAGGAGAAAGTGAGTCCCTTGAGGTTATGTCACTAGAGAATCTAGCTGTACCACTTTTTTTGCAGTTTACCTTCCAGTGTTGACTCATACGGCCAAGGGTCAATTCGATTAATTTACAAGACTTTTTTACTACTTTATTAACTGTCACGGTTCATGAGATCCAGCCTGGTGACAGACGGACAGACAGACGGACAGCGGAGTCTTAGTAATAGGGTCCCGTTGGTTACCCTTTGGTACGGACTATACGGATAAAGACTAAATAAATTTATATTGACTTTTATAGTTTTATTTTTATATTTTATATCTAAATTTACTATTTATTTGTTATTTGTCTATTATTTGTGTAGTTTTATAATAATAATAATAATAATAATAAAAATATAATAGGTGTACAAGACTTTTTTGCTACTTTATCATAGTATACACTAAATAAATTTATATTGACTTTTATAGTTTTGTTTTTATATTTTATATCTTTATTTACTAAGTTTATTTATGTTATTTGTGTTGTTTTATAACAATAATAATAATAAAAATATAATAGGTATAGATAATGTCTACTAATATATATCTCTACTAATAATAAAATAGTAAAAAAGTCTTCTCTGTCCATTGAATATTTTTGCGTAATTTTAAATTAAATAGTTTATGAGCTTATGAGTATTGTACTGAGACCCAAACTACAATTTTTTTTATTTTTTTGTATCTCTGTACATGTTTCGTTTTAATTTGAGAACTACTCAATGGGTTTGGTTGCGTTTTTATTTAATATCATCCTAGTCCTGCACCCAGGGCCGTCTTAGGAAATGCAGGGGCCCTGGGGCACACTTGAGTTTGAGGGGCTCTTTTGATAAAAATCAGTGAATCAATGTGGTCAATGATCAATGTGATCAATGTGGTGTGTTTTTGTTGGTTATATACCGGGGACATTACTTTGAAAAAATTTACTATAACTGAAAAAATTCGGAAAAATTCAAAAAATATATATGTCTGTCTGTATGTATGTCCCGTTTTATTTAACTCGAGAACTCAACAATCATCATAGTGACCCTGGTCAATATATTATTATAGGCTATGAGGGGTGTTGATAATATTACCTTCAAGCCGAAAACTGTCGATAATTGAAAGAAACTTCGACGCGAGCGAAACCGCAGGCAAAAGCCTGTTATAAATAAAGTAGATAACTCAGTACGTGATTGTATCATCGGGAAAAGTTCTACAGACCCACCTTTCGCTCTTATTAGAATCGTAAACAGGGATGGGCGTGCGCAATTTTCACCGTTAGCTTAGACCCCATAACGAAAAATAGGGTAACCATTATTTTGTAATTATTTTGGTACACCGACAGGTAGTACCAATTATTATTGTACCTACCTGCTTTCTTGGTCAATTGCGATTTGCGACAACACAAGCACTGCTTTCGTACCTTTACCAAAATAAACCTGAATCATAAAATAATCTTTAACATAAGGGTTGCTTCAAAAAATATACTTCATGAACAAAACGTCATTTCTACATGTTTTTTTTTTCGTAGAAGCACAATACCAGACTGTTTCTATTTATATGTTATCTTCGAATACGAAGTGACAACATACCCATTTACGTTTATCTTCAATTTGATACGTTCTTTAACACGAATGCCTTGTAATTAATCGCCTTGTTATCTTAATAAGATGCAGTCTGTAATTACAATTACACCAGTGATGAAAACCTATCATTATCCATTGTTAAAGCTTTTTAAGTTTTTGTCCGTCATTTTGCTGACTGATGTCTCGCAATAACGTTTTATTCCACTACCCACCAAGTCCTAGAGAAATAAGGTACAGAAACAATGTCGTACAATTCTAATAAATGTTATGCTAATAAGGCTTTTTTATATTTACATGTACATAAACTTAGATCAAAGAGTAATGCTGTGGCGGAGTTAACTTAATACTCCAGCCATATAAATAAATCTGAGAAGTTGCAGTGCAATGAATTAGGCACCAAGACTTACCTAAGCCTCAGCTGAAAATATTAATTTAATGGGTTATTTTGTTCAAACAGTCTCACTAGAAAACTTCATACCGTTATTTACGACTCCCAACTACCTTTGGCGTCTGCAGAAAAAAAACGCTATTTACTAACCTCAAAAGATGAACTCCGCAAGAAAACTCGTCCAAAAAGTTTGTATATCACTCAAAAAAGGTGTAGGTTGTGTATGCTGTGTTGTAAAAGTAGGACACGAGCTGCGGTTACGCTGTGTGCTACAAGACTGAGTTGCCGGTTCGGTCGGCCTGCTGCTTGTGCAGGTCGCATACCGAGGGGCTCGGGCGACCAAGGCTTAAACGTATGTATGGACTTTTCATGATAGAGTGAGACGGGTGAAAAAAACCACGCGATGGAGATATAGACCATTGGAGACATTATGGAAAGCGAGGGTGACAGTGCTATAAATAAATTGGTCAACTTATCCTACTTGAAGGCCTGCTGCTGCTGACGGACGTATTATGCCTAAATTTTCAATTAGTCAACTGGGTATTTGATATTGATTTTTAGTAGACACGCCCATAAGCGATTATGTGAGGCTACTAGGTAACATCAACCACGCAATAAAATTAAAATAGTTTTAATAATCTTTGGTCGAAACCTACTTACAGCACCACCTCTAACTTTTTGTTCCTCTTAATAACCAAACATTCTTCCTCCCTCTTCTCCTACAACTTCCTTGATTGAGGAACAGCTACTAATTGATGATCTTCTCCTACAACTTCCTTGATCGGGGAATAGCTACTAATCGATAATTTATTTGTTAGGATTAATAGATACAAGTCCCCTTCAAAAACACTCCTCCTCTATACAATAGGGGAGATGACAGGGTAAACAAAATATTATTCTATTCAGTCCGCCATTTAGATTATCAAAAAATATTGGACACGTATTTTTTCTTTTTTGCAATCAAATAAAAAATGACAGAGATAAAGCGCGTCGAAGTTTGGGAGTCGGGGCTGGTGATGTCACGCCTAGGTAAAAAGTGTACTTAGACGTGAGGTCACGCTGAACTTTAGAGGGCTATATCTTCATCATTTTTTGTTTAATTGACAAAAGAAAAAATACGTGTCCAATATTTTCTGATAATCTAACTGACGGACTAATTAGAATTTCTTAGTCATCATGCCTATTATATAAATTTAATAATAAATTATTTAAGAAAGCAATCGATCCGTCAAAATATTAAACCATGGTGACCCTTCTTTATACCATTCGTCAATGACGCGCCGCTTGGTGATTTAAGACGGACCCGCCGACCTGTGCATAGGCCTAGACCTTATAAGAGATCGTAAACTATACTCAAATGCCTTGGAATAAGAGCCAATAGAACCGCGAAAGAACATGTGATGACATTGTTATTGCACATGTATTAGCGAGGTCGCTCCCGCTGGTTGGTACAGTGGTACTTGCACCTTTAACTTCTTACCTGAGGTTCTGATGTACCGTTTTTAGACTTTGAGTCTGTGTCCAACCTTTCATCTATCAGACAATGGCATTATTAGAAACAAAGAAGAAAGAAAATGCATTTATCTTGAAAGCTACGACATTAAAAAAAAACAGCCAAGTGCGAGTCGGACTCGCGCACTAGCTAGGGTTCCATACCACCACACAATACGGCTACGGAACCCTTAAAACATTATGGTAAATAATTCGACTTTCAGACTTCAGTTACGAGGACCAACTTAACTTAACACTTAGGTACTTTACGATATCCAAAGGATTTTATTAAGTTGGTCACTGATAACTTCCTCAATAATTAAATATTTGTAAGCGAAATTTCAAGTTTCTAAGTCAACTGGAAGTGCCCTTTAAGTTTTGATTCCCTTGCGAAATTCAAAAATGTTGTATTAATTATGTAAAGTGCAATAACTTTTTTTCGCGTCAGTTAGAAGCCTGATTTTTTTACAGCACCACAGGGCCGTAGACTTCTGGAGGAGGTATCAGTTTCAACTTGATATCTCATACGGGGCCCGGGCATAAGAGTCGTGACAGACAGACAGACGGACGGACAACAAAGTGATCCTATAAGGGTTCCGCTTGTTTACTTTGAGTACGGAACCCTAAAAACCAAATACACTCAATAAATAAACAGTTTCAGACTTACATTACTTATATACATAATGAGGTAGTTCAAATTTTTATAAATTTATCTTGATAGCAAAGGACATATTTCTAAACAGCCATTTCTCAAGTGACGTCATACGAAGGCAAATGGAAGTTCCAGCTTTTTCGTAAAAATATTCATCATCATGAAATTTTTTAGACCACAAGTTCGAAAATAGGGCTTATTAAACCTAAATCTCAAAATGGTTTTCGAATTAACACACCTTTACATAATTTAATCTAAGCGAATTCCTTATTGGTGGTGGAAGGTTATTCTAGTCGCCACATTTCTAAAACTGCCATTAAAAGCTTACTGATTTAGTACTAATTAAAAATCTGCCATGAAATATTTGCCAGTTTTCGTCTAAATTATGTACTATATGCTGTATTTAAACAACAAATACTGAAAATGCCTATTTATGATGTAGTTTTAGAGTCCGACCCCGAATACTCAACCAACTTAATTTTGCAGTTTTGTTTCATACATTTTGTAAGTATATGTATAAGTTTGTAATTTCTGTAAAAGTTAATTAAGTATATATTGTAGCCGATTCTGAAGGCTTTAATTTAAGTTTTAGTGCTGTCAAAACTAAATTTTCATCGTTGCAAAATAGTTCATAAGTGTGAAGAACAGAAGCTAAATTACTTTGGAAAAAATTAAGGATTGACAGCACTAAAATTAAAGTTAAAGCCTTCAGAATCGGCTTTATTAAGTATATTAACTTATTTAAATGACACGGAACCCTTAGGGCGCGAGTTCTACTAGCAATTAATTGACCGGTTTTATTTTATCCGATGTCCCTGTAAATTTTCCACCGAATATGCCACTAGCCTCCTTTTTTTGCTTTCGATATTACGGTAAGTTGCCGTGTATTTAACAAAAATTTCTTCAGCTGTTTGCTAGCTGGAGGAGCCCAAAAACGAGTGGCTGAAATGTAATGGTGTGGTACATTTTTACAACCGGCTCATAAAGCCTTTTCATTTAATACCCCACAACAAAGGGTTCAGAGAAAAAAAATTATACAAAATCTTATGACTGACGTCATAAAAATCAAGTGTTATGTAGCTTAAATAATATAAAGAGATACCAGTCGCAACTTCCCGTCACAATAAATCTGACAGAAGAAAAATATGTAACATTATGCACCTCAACTACAAAAAATGTCATGTATAAACACTGAAAATGTTCCCACCAAAAACATAAATATAAAAAAAGAAAGCAGCAGATTGTGTCGGAGATACAACTGTGTATTATTTAAGCGAATACTTCTTGCCATGTGATACCTTTTGCCATCACGTTCAGCCTTGGGAAAGCATTGTTGTTTTCTTGATATTTACCGTTTTGGACCAGTAACTTTTTCAAAAAAGTAGCGGGTTATGTGGTACGCCGCCATAATGTTCAGCTTAATTAACGATCTAATAATTAATTTAGGTTAGTCCGTCCGAGTTGACTGCCTTTGTAGCCGTGTAGTTCACCTATGCTAACTCACAGGTTCAGATCCCGCGCGATGCACATTCATTTGTTTCCGATATAGGTGCTTCGGAAGGCATACGTCAAGCTGTTGGTTGAAGTATGGCGATAGGGCTCACCACTTACGTATCACTTTGGGCATTTTGTTCTGACCGTTTGTGACTTAATCATTGTCAGTGAAAAGCGGGTGTGGGGATTTACTTGGAATCCAGCCACAAGCTTTGAGGGGTAGGGTAGGGGGTTATTACCGTTTTGGAGTTGATATTTTGCAAAAAAAATTGTTCAATTGCACTCCTCTTCGAGGTTGCCGAACATGGCGTTGCAAGACGAGTGGGGACAACAGGGGGACAAGATGCTTTTGCGGCGCCCGACTCGCCGTGCAGTGGATGACTACGGACATCTGCAGTCTTTTTGTAGGGCACCCGCTGTCCAGATGAGGGCCCAGTTGCGTCCTAAACTCCTACCTAATCAACCACCAAGTAACAAAATAATTATTAAATTTTAAAATAATGTTTGTGTGATGACATTGAAATTGACAATACAAAAAATTAACTTTCTGTTAATGTCAGTGTCCGTCCTGATGCCGGCGCACCAACGAACTAAAATTTGATGGAAATCTATCTCAGTACATCCCTTCCTAGGATTATGGCCCCACGACACGGAGGTTGTGTGTGATTTTGAGTATACTTAGCTCACTACGATAATCGCAACATGATTGGCCAGTGATTATCACGCCATTCCGTTGCCAGCCAATCATAGACTTGAGTCGGATCGAAAAGAATGGACCTAGTCGTAGTCTTTATATAATTGTATTAAAGACGAAAATGTAAAAGGACTAGACGTGGTAATGTGTCCATCGCTTATAAGGTTATTTAGTTTTTGGATTTAAATTTATGAAAATTTCGTATACTTACGCATAAAAACTGATGCCATGACTGCTCGAGTGTTTATTCGAGTTGCTTGTGCACCATTTCACAATGCAACCCGCCATTTTGTTATAATTTCGTTGCGCTCACTAGTGCGGACAGCGTACTGCGCAGCGCAAGACAGATCAACGTAATACACATAAACATAAGCATTGCCCACCTGGGCACGTAAATGGTGGCGTCAGTTTTTAAGCGAGTTTATGCTTCCATAAAATTTTGGTTCGTTGCGGCTAGGGAATGCAATCTCGGTATACCGAGACACAGTATAAGCAAAGACAGTAGGGAAACTACCTGTAAGCGCTCCGATTCGAGCCTCAGACATCAGACGCGTGCTCTACACGCCGTCTAAGCAGACATGGGGGGTCAATCGCTGGGGCCGCGGTGGCGCCGCGCCGCGCTTGCCTTGCCAGTACGCGCAGACGTAAGCGGGTGATAGGACGTGGCGTTTGTAAAGTCTGTGCCGACCTGAACACGATGTCGCAAAGATATTGTTGCGCATTTGGATGCCTAAATTCGTCACGAAAAAAGGAAATCGCCTATTTTAAACTTCCGGCTGATGTCCAAAGGTAAGACTAAAAAATATCACTCAAGAGTAGTGCCTACTTACATTACAAATTAAATTTTTGAAATTGTCGCGTTCTTTTTATGTATGTTCATACTGTCTGTTACCAGGGCAAAATAAATAGTTAATAGATTTAAGTACGCTTGTCAGAACAAAAAGCAGGTTTCTTTGAATTTGAATTTGACTTTTTTGTCGGTTGTCGCCGCCGTCGCCGCCGCCGCGCTGCCGCAAGCAAGTCTAGCCAACCAATCGGTGGAGCGGCGCGCGGTACTTTCAATCAAACGGCAGATACGACGAATATGCGGAATATGTCTCAGAGTAAATATATTTATGGTATACAACTCCGCTATTATAGAATTTGCTGGAATGGGTCAGAGTAAATGTGGAGGAAGTTACCGTGGGCAATCATTACGTAAACAATCATCTATCTTTAGCTATAGTAGAAAAAAAGTCATGTCTATCTGTACATTAAATATTTTTTATGAAATTTAAAATTTAACGAGTTATTTATTAGTAAATATTTTTGTACTGAGGCCAAAACTACAATTTTTGTCTCTCTGTCTATCTTTCTGTCTTAAATTCAAATTCAAATTAAAAAATAGTTTATTTTGCAAAGTAGGTATATACAAGATGACTTTTTGATCATCGTCCAAATTCATGCTGGAGGCTTGATAAGTGATCAGTATCTTGGATTAGTAACAATTTTTGTGAAATTTCATTTTACGAATTTCACCAAAATTGTTATTGATGCATGATACCGATCACTTACCAAGCCACCTGTATTTCCAGTATTTAAGTTCGCCGGTACAAGTCGCCGGCGCAGTTCCTAGGGATGTCCCCGGTCACTAGGGATGGGAATTTTTTTTTTCTAAAATTTGTTACAAAAAAATTTTGTTTTGGCCATATCTTCGGAACGGAAGGTGGTACATCCCTAGGGGTCCGACCATAGGGTGACAAAAAAGTTTTTTTTTTTTCAAATGTCAAAACTTTAACGGCCCGTATCTCCGAGACGGCTTGAGTTAGACCCATGTTGATGGGTGTCTAAGAATGTCTAAGATGGGTGTTTAAATTTGGGAAAGCTTATTGACTTGATCTGCTCATTAGGGAAGGATAATTTAATTTCTTAATACAGATTATTACTACGTTTTTTAATCGTTCATTATTTATTATTTAAGATAAGTTAATGCTTATTTTTAATTTTGATATGACGATGACGAGTCTTATCGTATCTCGAAAAACCCAAGTAATGATATGAGTGAGCGACAGCCCTAACGCTTCGGTGGCGCGTAGGTATTTAACTCAGGAATTCGGTTCAATTTCCCTACTGTCTTTGCTTATACTGTGACCGAGATCTTGAAATACCGAGATCTCGCACATATATTGCAAGATCAATCACGCATCGTTATCAGTGCGAGATCTCGCAAGGCGCATATTACAGATTACTTGAATTACTTTAAAAAAAGATAAAGCTTTACATTTGCTGGGTCGAGAAGACAATAACTGCATTTTGCATCATAAAATCATCATAATTTTGTTAAAATTGATGACTACAAACATGGAATTAGAAAGATCCTTGTCTGCGGCTGGGTCAGCCTATAAGCTAATAAGCCTATAAGCCTATAAAGTGAAAACACACACAATCTTTAAATAAAATCATATACTCTACTCTACTGTTTACACTAAACAAATTTTCCAAAGAAACAACAAAACAAATGAAAAAAAAAAGCAAATTCCCATACAACATTTACAGTTGGTTTTTAAAGTTATTACGGAAAGGAAATTTTATTTTTTCATTTGCGCTGGTATGTTTTGGGAAAGTTTTTCAGTATGATCGGTAGAATAGGTACCTAATATAATTAACTATTATAAGTGTTTTTAAATACATCCCTTTAATTGGATTGATATCTTGCTTTAATTTTTTTACTAACCGGTAGTTAAAACAATATTTTTTCAAAAGAATTTTTATTAGTGCAAGATCTCGCTAATACCCCCTGGACCTGAATTGGAATACCCTTGAATTGGACCCCCTATCTATCTGAGGCGCGAAAGAAGCATTTGCTTCAAAAGTTTTTTTCAGAGGTCCTATTAGTTCGGTACAGAGCAACCGTTCTTTCTACCTCCTCTCTTAAACATCCCAGTCTTCCGTAACCGAGCCTTTTCTTTCTGTGTTATTTATCACGACCGTTTTTTACGTTCGTCTGTGCAAGTTCTTCGTGTTCTAATCTAATATACTTACCAACCACTGCTCCCGTAGCACAGTATGCCAATTCAATATTTTAACTTGACAAATTTATTTTCGTGAATAAACTTCTTAATTAGGCACGTGTTAGTAGTAAAAAAGATAATAGGACAATAAAAAAATAAAACTTCAATATTTTCAACATAAATAATTTATTTAATAAAATAAATTACAAATTTGGTTCATTTAATAACTCTAAAACTCTTTTTTGAGACAGGGTTTGTTCTTTTTGTAGGAACTTTTCTTAAGCCTGAAATAAATGGGTCTGACGCAACAAATAAATATAGCATCATATCCATATTGCCATCATATCCATTGAACAACTCCTGCCGCGTTATAGGAGAAGGTCCGGCTGTAAAAAAAACATAAAAAAATATATCGCATCATTTCGCAATTTAAAAGTAGAGGATATTCAAAGTGTACACTTTATACTGTGTAACGTGTATATAATCAGAATGGAGCGGCACGGGGCTACATAACTTTTCAGTGTTTTAAGTAAATTTTTTGGTGCTAAATTAACTAATACTTATTTCAAGTTAGATTTTAAGGGCATCAAAGGATAGATAATAAAAATTAAAAACTCACCTGTTGAAGTAGAAGCCATTACAAAAGATCCCTTTAATTTACTTTTCACAAAAACTAGTTAGTACGACAATTAGCGATAGGTCTTTGAAGCGCACTGACCGGGTGCACAACGAAGCAATACCGGTTATTAGTCTTTGGTCGCCACCTATTCATAGAGTTTATTGTTATGGCAGGTAGAAAAAATATATGTAGTCCACTAATGGGTCCTGTATACAAAAATCAGTAAAAAATTTGTATTAGAGAAAGTTGAAATACTTAATGAATTTTGTCAAGCTACTTTTTAAAATTAGCACATTGTGCGTAGTCTTGTGTCCCGGCACAGGATCTTATTCTATTTTGTTCTTCGTTTTCTACACCACTTTTCCAGTTTTATTCTACCAAACACGAGTTTCTTTTCTGCCGCCTTTTTTTATCCACCATTTTTTTTTTTTTTTTTTTTTTTTTTTATGGCAATTACGGACTCCTTTTTTAAAGGTCAGTTTTGCCAGCGTCAAGTGATATTAAAAGAAAAGTATAATGTATAATAAGAAGAAGGAAGGGACGAGTTATTACCTCTTGAGAGAAATAAAATTATAATAAATATAAATATCGATCGATGGAAATGTAATATACGTGTGAAGATGAGTAAAATAAACGTTGGCTTCGTATGGTGAAGTTAGATACATAGTGGAAGAATAAACTTAAGGGTACTACTAGTATATGTATAGTAAGGTATACCTGTTTTAATTATACAGTTAGATAAATAAGAAGGGTTGGATGACATCTGTAATGGATTATAGTGGTCTACTTAGCTACAGTGTGATTTTGTTGAGGACTAAGAATGAGGCTAATGCTCTAGTGGCGTCTTTATCAGAAAAGGAAAGGATATATGAAGGACTAGTTGGAAGGTTTACTTTGTTAATAATTAAAAGGTCTAATAAAGAGGGAGAGTTATTTATGGGACAGTTAAATAAAATATGTTCAATTGTACCATCTTCAATTCCACATTCACAAAGGGAGTGGTCCCGAATCCTTATTCTTGCAAGGTGGGCCGGAGAGCAACAATGACCTAAACGTAACCTTGATATTATAGAGGTGATTTTTTTACTGAACTTAATTTTAGAGAACCATGGTTTTAATTTTATTGAAGGTTGGATGTTGAATAGGTGTTTTCCTTTAATGGAGCTGCTGGATTTCCAAGAATTGTTCCATGATTTAGAAATGTATTGAACTGGAAGGAGAATTTAGTCATGGGAGTATATTTTGAAATTATTTTTTTCCCCGTGAGTGGTGGCTGTTTTGGCTAAGGAATCAGCTATTTCATTACCCTTAATCCCAGAATGGCCAGGAATCCAGGCAAGAATTATGTCAAGACTAGAAAGTGATGCTAATTTAAGTAAATGTTTTATTTCGAGGGCGATAGGACATATTGAATTTTTATCGAAGGGGTTGGATATGATAGACTGGAGTGCAGAGTGACAGTCGGAAAGTATTAAAGATTTATCTAAGTTGTGTTCTAATATATATTTGATTGATTCTAGAATGGCCATGCACTCTCCTGTGAAGACTGTACTAATGAATGGGTATTTGAATAATTTCGAAACATTGCCTGATTCATGATAAAAAGCGGAGCCAACTGAACCGTCCGGATTTAATTTTGACGAATCTGTGAAAAATATATCATAATCGGACCACCTTTGATGTATAATGTTCCGGAGTTTAGTTTCTGTATTAGGGGAGTCTTTATTTATATCTAAAGTTATGTGGATGTTTGGTTGGAAAATTAATGATTCGAAATCAAAGCGAAAATTTGGATGATGAGAAAATTTGTGGATGTCAAATTTAATGGCACCAAGTTTCCTAAAACTTTTGATTAAACAGGGAATGGTTCTGTTTGACCAGAAGGGGTTTGTATGTACGTAATTATCCAGAAGACGAAGTTTTGGGATGAGGGGGTGGTTAGAAAATTGACAAATTTTAAAAAGGAAACGGTCCGACAAGAATTGTCTTCTGATGTTTAATGGAGGGTCAGCTGATTCGACTTGCAGAGCGTTTATTGGGGAACTTTTCATGGCCCCAATGACTAGTCGTAAGCATTTGGCCTGGATAACTTCTAATTTTTTTAATGATTGTTTGTTTGCGGGTACGAGGGTGAATGATCCGAAATCAAGAATACTTCTAATAATTGCATTATATAAAAGACGGAGGGAGAAAGGATGGGCCCCCCACCAGACTCCTCTCAAGCATCGAAGAATGTTTATATTGCGTTCGCATTTTTTGAGAATGAGATGAATATGGGAATTACCAGTCATTTTGGAGTCGAATATTTTACCAAGGAATTTGGCTTCTTTTTCAATTGGAACAGGAGAACCTTCACAAAAAATGTTAACCGGTGGGATGATGCGTTTTCTTGTAAAAACAACAACAACAACACTTTTAGAGGGAGAAAGGGATAAATCATGGGATGTTAACCATGTAGAAAGGGAATCCAGACCGGAATTAATATTATCGACTGCTGTAGGAATAATTTTATGATTGTTATAAATCAGAAGGTCATCAGCATATTGAAGAATTCTGCAGGTGGTGGTAACAGATCGTTCAAGGTCAGCTGTGTAAACATCATAGAGAATGGGGCTGAGGATAGATCCCTGTGGAAGGCCTTTCCATGCCTGTCTTGGGGGGATATCGATGCCGGGATATCTCAAGACAATAGTTCTCTCTATCAATAAATTAAAAATGAAATTAACTATTTTTAATGGGATTTTTTGTACTAATAATTTGTTTTTGAGTATTAAGAGGTTGACGTTATCATAGGCTGCAGAGACATCCAAAAAGGCAGCAACTAGTGATTCGTTTCTGGAAAATGCTAGATGGATATCTGTGGTAAGAATGCTGTGACTATCAGTAACACTTCTCCCTTTTCTAAAGCCATATTGGGATTTTGCCAGTAGACTATGGTGTTCAAGGTGCCATTCTAATCGATTTTTTGTAAGATATTCAACGACTTTAGGGATGACGGAAGATAAGGCTAACGGTCTGTAGGCGGATGGGTCAGATGGGTCCTTAGATGGTTTTAATTTAGGAATAATGATTTGTCTCTTCCAGGATTGGGGGATGTGTCCAGTTTCAACAATTAGATTTATTAAATTCAAGAGGTAGCTTCTGGAAGCTAAGTTGAGATGATACAGAAAGGAATAAGGTATACCATCCGGACCGGGGGCTGAGTCTTTGACATGGTCTAGTACTAGAGAGAGTTCTTGGAGTGTGAAGTGACAGTCAAGAGGGCTAGAGGAAGATGAAGTGTAGTTGTATGGCATGGAGTCATAGTTAGGAACTGTGGTTGGGGCGAGTTTATCCATGAATTTATTTACCCAGGAAGTGTAGAAAGCAGAATTGGAGTCATCTTCATTACGACCTGACCTAAAACGTCTAATATTTTTCCAGACAATACTTGAAGGTGTTTGAGGAGAGAGAGAGGAACAAAATTTTTTCCATCCTTGGGATTTCTTTTTACGGAGAAGTCTTTTTGTCGCTGCTTCGGTGTTCCTGAGATCAAGAAAATTGGAGAGGTTTAGGAAATTATTGCAGATCAATTCTTTTTCTTTACGTTTTTTTATAGCTTCGGAACATTCTTGATCCCACCAAGGTGGGGAACTAATTTTACCTTTAGCAGAGTTCTTTTTTTTAAAAATAGCGTTTGCTGCAGATATCAGAGAATCTGTGAATTTTTTTATGCATTCTTCGGTGTTTGATGAAGAGGGAGTAGGGAGATTTGTAATATCAAGGTCGACTAAATCACTGAATTTAGACCAATCACCATTATTAAGGATATATGGTAATAGGGGAGGGAGTGATGGAATATATCTGTTTTGGGATGGGAAAGAGATGGATATAGGATAATGGTCTGAGCTTAGAGTGAGAGGAAGACGTGACCAGTATAATAGGCTTGCTAATGATGATGAGCAAAAGGTTAGGTCAACATAACTAGGGTTCTGACCGGGGGTAATTCTACGGGTATGTGAGCCATCATTGAGAGTACAAAGATTAAATTCGTCAATAATTTCAATAAGTTTGTTCGCAAAAATATCATTTTGAGGGGCACCCCAAGATTGGTGATGACAATTGAAGTCTCCAAAAAGGACAAGAGGTTGAGATACAGAGTTAAGGATATTACTTATAGCTGAAAGAAAAGAGTTGTCTTTTTTGGGGAGGTATATAGATATGTAGGTAATGTTATTTACTATGATAGCTACAGCATTCATATTGGGGTTGTTGTATTGTAAAGGAATTATAGAAAAGGGGATGTTTCTTTTGATGAAGATAGCACTTCCACCGTAGGAGTCACTTCTATCATCTCTTATGCATTTATAACCTGAGATCTTAAAAATAGAACCTGGGCTGAGCCAGGTTTCTGAAATTGCACATAAAAAGGGTTTGAATTTGTTAAGGAGGTAGATGAAGTCAGAACGTTTATTTGAGATGCTTCTAATGTTCCACTGAAGGATTCTGTCCATGATTGAGTGATATAAATAATGATTGTGTGAAAGAGTTGATGATTTTTGTAGCAACGTCGTGCGGTAAGTTACATTTGAAAATAATTTCTATTATGGTTGAGACCAGTGAGTGTATATTTTCCTCAATACGAATGGTTTTATCAGAAGGGGCAGACGAATTATTTTCAAGGGCGCAACCATTAGAAGGAGGGGGGATCGTGAAACTCTTGATTATGTTATTGTGGGCTTGTTAGTCATATCCTGGGGTAAGAACGGGTCGGGGAGAGGGGTTTGAGAATATTGTCTTTTTATAGTTTTTTTTAATGTTGTTTTGTGATTTTATGGTGGTCAGGGAATCGGAGTGAGGTTTCTGAGGCATAATGTAAGAAGCTGCAGGGGATGATGAAGATAGAACTTCTGAGAATGATTTTTTGACCGAGGGGAAATTTTTACTCGCATCCATGTAAGAAACTGAATGACACGACATATAATTCTTAATGTTAGCCTGTCTATGGTGTTCTGGACAAGTGCGGTCGGTGGCATAGTGTGAACCGGAGCAGTAAAGGCAAATTGCTTCGTTATTTCCAATGGAACATGAGTCCCCAGAATGGTCACCTGAGCATTTGTAGCATTTTGGTTTGGATCTACAGATTCCTCGAGTGTGGCCGAATCTACAGCAGGAGTAGCATTGTATTGTTGGGAAAATGTATTTTTCAACTTCAAGGGCTGAGTAATAGCAGAATATTTTTTTAGGGAGGGTTTGACCGTCAAATGTTAGGACTATCGTTTGGGTTGGGATCCAGGAGGGAACAGTGGAGTCTTGTGAGGCAACTTTCCTATTTAATCGTCTTATTTTAACGATGTTACCAGTGCCTGATGGGAGTTTAATGCTTTCGATAATTTCTTGGTCCGTCCAGTCAGTTGGTACGCCACGAACAAGCCCCATCCTCGTGATGTTATGTGAGGGAATATAGGCTTTGAAGTTATGTTTTGGAAGGATATCATTTGTCAGGAATTCGTTGGCATCTTTGTAAGAATTAAAAGTAATGGAGAGTCTGTTTCTGCCAATTCTTTTAATTCCGTCCTCTAGGATGTTGAACATTTTGTTTTTGAACAAAAATGATCCAAATTTTACGGGATGTAGGGAAGTACCGGAAGAAGGTGTTGATTGTACTAATTCGACGTAAGCTATATATGGACCAAGGTCTTCTGGGTAATATATTTGTCGCGATTGTGTAGGTAGGCTTTGTGGATTTTGTTGATTGGTTGAATTATTGGTAGAGAGGTTTGTTAGGGATGGAGGGGTAGTTTGGGATAACGGTATTTGTAAAGAGGGGGAGATAGGGGGAGTGATGTCGTTATTATTTCGGGTAAGTTCATCGCCATCAACAGCCTTAAATGTTTTTTTGGAAAAGTAGTCATGGTCGTTGGCGATAATTTTGTGTTTTAACTCCTGACGTTTCGTGAAAATGGTGGAATTAGAAGAAGGATTCGTTACAACTTCTTCATATTCCATATTATTGTCGGATTCATATTCTGAATTGGAAGAGTTCAGATTCCTGTCCAGGGGGTCGGGAGGTTTGGGAGGTTTGGGATTGATGTTATGGAGGGACATATTTGTAGAACATGGAACAGGTGAGAAATGAGAGTTGAAAACTACACGAAAACTATATTAATTATGATTATGAGGATGAGATTAATGACAAAAACGAATAAAAGAGGTAATATTAACGAAAAGACTGCAGAAAACTTAAATTGGAAGCAAAACACATGTGCACCGGATCAGTTGACAGCTGACAATCCCATTTTTTATTTTCATAAGAGTTTTAGCGGGAAAAAGGGCTCCTGACTTCTAACCATAGACAATCTAGATTATTATTTTTTCTCTAGTGTTGCCAGCATTTACATTTACCACAGTTTCGCGACCGTGTCGTCGGTCGTTGCGATAGAAGTTAAAAGAAAAACTATCACACCTAATTAGGCTTTAAAAGTTAAGGGTATGGGCACAGTATAAGGAAGTTAGACAGTAGTTTAACTGGGTGGTGTCCTTGAAATCAATACATACAGCCCCTCGGTGCCTAAACACGCGCTAGGACTGCTAACGTATTTGATAATGCTATATTAAATTGTCGCATTATTTAATTTAAACAGCCATACAATGCACAACAGATTCTATAATTATTATTTCGTGCAATAATTTACGAAAATGCGCGGGAGCAGCTAACAGTGTCAACGCGGTAACGTGCGTACGTGACTGAGGCACAACTGCCACTGCCGCCCCCCGACAGCCTCCGAGATTTCGACGCGCGTCGTTTCGGTCCGTTTCTATGAAGACATAATACTGCTTCCTTTTCCTTATACTGTGGTATGGGTGACCCGAGATAGAGCACCTCGTTTTGCACCAAACAAACTTTTGCTCTGAGCCGTGGCTGTTACGCCAACCGAAATAACTAACGCGCCCGAAAAACTCTGCTTCTCATTGAAAAGAAAACGCGATTTGTTCAAACTAGCTAGATAACATTTAAACAAATTTTATAATGAAACAACTACCTAAATCCTGTTATCGATACCTGAGAGAAAATCAATATGACGTCTAAAATTAGTAAAATAGAGGGTTACAAAAGATTGTATTTCATTCATTTATTGCATTTGCTTGAAGTTGATACAAATGAGAATTACGCGGTAGAGCGGTCAGAGCAGGGCTGAGTTGACGTTGAAAAATCACAACACTCATTTTTGATCGGTTGCTGTTGGGACGCAAGTTGATTTTTGAACTGCGATCCGGGTAGGAAACCCAACTCGGTGTGAGTTTATGAACGACTATTATCTGGATGGGAAACACTGAAATCCGGAGAAAGAAAATTTTTGGACGGAAGAATAGACACTTTCTATTTTCAATATTGGCAACACTCTTAAAAACGTCAAATACACGTCAATCATTCATTCAAAAGTTTGTTTCATTTCGTTTCGTTTGATTAATATTTCTCCAAATTAGGGAATTTATTATGTAGGTAATGAAATGAGTGAGAGTAGACTGTACTCAGTAGAGAGTAGTGTTGAGCTCATCAAAACAAAGTTACAAAGAAGTTTAATTTAACTCTTATTACCATGAGGATTATCCAGTCTTCCGTTTACGACGAACTCTGTGGTGTTATTTTCTTAACAATTGTATCGATTTCCTCCTCAAATACATGCGATTTCAACGTGAAAATTAAGCAGTTGCTTCACAACGAAGGGTTGCACAGGTAATTTTTATATTCAGGTTGCTACCTTCATATAAAACATATTACGCATGACTAGTCGGTGTTGTGTAACTTTCCATATAATATACATAAGTAATAAGCAATAACTTTATTGAAAACTAGCGACCTGCCCCGGCTTCGCACATGTGAAATGCTGATACTAAATATACTACAGTATTTAAGGTACTTAATTGATTAAGGATTAATGCTGCATTGCTTAAAATATCTTCGTAAATAAGCCATAATTTCTCGTAAAAAGTAAAGGATAAAAAATGGTTATTGTGGGTTATCCCTAAGAGATAGACATATATACCACCGCGAACTTTTTTGTTGACGTTTTTAAGGTGTACAATACAGTAGTACATTATTTTGATCTATCTCATAGAGTTCAACCAGCATTTGCAATGTAAGTGCAAAAAAATGCATTTATTTACGACATTACATTAGAAACCTCTAAAATTATCAGTGTTTCTCTACTATATTATGCATGTATTATACATATAAACCTTACTCTTAAATCACTCTATCTATTAAAAAAAAAACTGCATCAAAATCCGTTGCGTAGTTTTAAAGATCTAAGCATACATAGGGACAGACAGCGGGAAGTGACTTTATTTTATATGTAGTGATTGTCCGAAGTGTTCACCGTGTTTTCTATTACCAGAAAGTAGTCAATATAAATATAACCTTATAATTTCAATGGTTCTAATTAACTTTACATAACACTGAAAGCAATGGCGGATCCAGGATTTGATTTTGGGGGAGCCATTCTGACAAAGTTGACAAACCTGTCAATACCTTACCTAAGCTGTGTAAAAGTGCACCCAAATCGAATCGAAAAGTCAAGTCATATAATCAAATATATGGAATTCCTGGGCGTTTTGGGAAGCCATGGCCACCATAGCCCCCCCTGTATCCGCCAATGACTGGAAGCATTGGATACTTAAGAATACTATCTCCCTGTTTAGGAATATGAGTTATAGCATACTGTTTCAACATGGAGACAATCAAGAACGGAAGATGTTCGGCAGCTGTTTACTGGGTATCGAGCAAGAGTTGCCAGCCGGAATCTATGCCAACCCGGATGAATTGGGAGACTTGAGGAGAATACATAAAGTAAGAATCAGTTAAGCTGCTGTAATATTCATCTTTTACTTATTACAGTTAAACCAAACAAGGTTAAAATTTCCCTTTGATTAAAATTCTAACATTGTTCACATAGATTTAATTCTAAAACTTGGCTCCATAGTCAACCTAATAAGGCATAGAGGAGTAAAACATTAGGCCAAGTGCTAGTTGGGTTCAACAAAGGGTTCCATACCACCACAATACAGGTATGGAACCCTAAAATAAAATTGTTATGGTAAATAACAACAATACAGTTACCAAAGAACATCAAGTTGACAAAAAATTCTGGTTTCTGCCAACTGGCGTCACACGTCACTCCTCTCATTTTTATTGCCTGTAGTGTTTACCTGTAATTGGAATTACACTCTATTCCTACTGTACTCTAGTTTAATTGTATGTTGTAAAGTGTATCATCTGTTGGTAGACAAAATAAATAAATAAAATAAAAATTAATTATCCCTTGAGAGTATTTACCAAAATGTGACCAAATTTGTATGTTTTACCAACTTTAAGGTAGGGCTGAAACAAACAACTCTGAAAATATTGGGTTTTGTATGAGAACACACCTTAGTTTTAATTATTTTTTCAATGCATGTGCTCGTAAAGGCCCACTTTTTATGCATCAAAACCGAACAGAAAGTCGATTATTTTGCCCTAGGGCTTTATTATTTTTTTTTTATTTGTTTGCAATGGTTGGTTAACCTGCAGCCTTTCCTGTGTACCATAGATGTCATACTTTTTTTTCCACTGTTTAACGGCTCTGGATACAATCGTTTTGAGCCAATCATAATTGAAAGTTCACAAGATTATATTTGTTTTCATTTCCTCACACTATGCATTGAAAAACGTAGTATGATACACGGGCGTAAAAGCAATAAATTACTCGGTTACGTTTAAAACACTCGCTACGCTCGTGTTTTAAATCGTCCTCGTAATTTATTCCTTTTCACCCTAGTAGCATAAACTACTATTTTGTAGACTTGATTAATTAACACAAGTAGTATACTAGTATCTATAAACTCAAAATGTTAAGCTAAAATACAAAATGCTAATATTATATAATGTTAATCAAGCCAAAATTATACAAACAATTAAATCATAAAATAAATATAGTTTCATTGTTTGGCTTCATTATAACTACTTTTATTGTGATCGATAATCAAAAAGTTTAGGTGTATTTTTCTCGTTCATACAAACAGGATACGAAAATCATCTGTAAGCTATGCAGATTCTTACAGTAGTGTGTATTTTTATTTCACAGATTAGATTACAGAATATTTAGGTTCCCAAATGTCTATTTTATATGAACACTGATTTAAAGACGAAATATATAGAATTTGTTATTTCCATAGAAACATATTTTTTTCTCATATTTCATGTTGAAATCAATGTTCTTATAAAATAGTTATTATATATTAGTCCTTTGTTAGCAGGGCAGTATATTTCATGATGCCCACTGTCAAATTCAAGATGGTTGCTGGTTTGTATCAAAAATAAAAAGCTATAAGATTTCGAAGCGCGTCGTTTCGGGTCGTTTCTATGAAGACATAATACTGCTTCTTTTTATATACTGTTACTGCACTCACATTCGTCTCTGATTCGTTTTTAAGCTGCCAACTCCATATTATTATTATTGTTATTACAGCTTTATTTTCCACTTAACAGTTCTTAAAAAATATACATCTAATTATAATTATTTCTATTAATTTCTTTGCTATGTGGCCCCCCTATGGGTAAAAGCCTCCTCCATTCTTTTCCACCTTTCCCTGTCTTTGGCTGTATGCATGCATCCAACTTTTTCCTGCTGTGTTTATTATGTCGTCGGCCCATCTCTTCTTCTGTCTTCCCACATTTCTTTTGCCATATAAACAGTATAAACAACTCCATATAAACAGTGTTAATTGTTCCAGATAAATGCAATACCAAAGAACCGAGTGAATGTAGAACTACCAACTGAGCAGGCTAGTTCTACATCAGTATACATCATCGGGAAAGTCCTAGACAGCTATGTCTATATGTGGCTGCCAGTGCATGCTCGGTACCATCAGGCTGTGCCTGGGGGAGGGTCAGTATATACATTGATTTTGTAGGGTTCTATCAAAATAAAACTGTACGAAGCTATTGGCATTTCAAACACAGGTCATTTGGACTAAAACGCATAGAGATGCAGGACCGTGAAGAAAATGAGCAATTTATCAAAGATTTAACTATATTTTATATTAAAAAAGTCCTCTGTGTGCTGACAAATGAAGAAAATCAAATCTGAATTGTTTATTCTGTTGCTATCCATCCAAATTTGTTCAGACTTATCCTTCGATTTGGACTTTGTCCTACTTTTTAATATTTTTTCTTCCTTATATTTGTAAAACTTTGAATCAAATGTAGGTAACAGAAGACGTTGACCAATATTTTGATTATTTTTCATTTGAGCTTTTTGTAGATCCTTTGAAGTAATGCGTCTATTAAAATATGAAATTTGAAAAAAAAAATGGAATTTCCAGCCACTTTACTAGTGTATTGTTGTGATGGCAAATTTATGTTGTAATCTAAAACTTGCCAATAACTGATATATCCTTCCTATACTGACTGTTACCCACAAATAATTTTCAGGTTTGCCAGAAATGAGATTGCACCTCCGAAGCTCTACCTCAGATGTCCAGATGAGAGACTGCAGGCTTGCGACAGGAATATGGCGAAAGCTGTCACCTTCCTGTGTAGCGGGAACTCCAAGGAGAAGTGTGACTGGCGGGAGATGTCGTATACCTTGGTAACAGATCTCTTTCTTATATGATCTTGACACACATTATTTACTATTGGTTACGAATTACTCTTTGTGAATTTCTGATCTCGGCTGCTTATACTCACGACTTGGGCCTTTAATACAGTGACTGCTCAGCCTCAACCCCTTTTATTCACATCTCAATTATACGTTCTTCCGATCTTTTCTATAAGAACCATTCTTGACCTTATCAAATTTAATAAAAAAACTTAATTTATTATATTGTGTAAGTTTTTATTTTGCACAATTGTTGAAAAAAATCTTTAAAATGAAATTAAATTTTCAGAGGTCTCCTTAATTTTTTTTTTATAAGCGAATATACACAACACTGTAAAGACAACCTGAATGCGCAAAAACGCATGTATTGTACCCACACATATCAAGAGATATGGTAAAGGGGCGTGGTGCTTGCTATGTCAATGTCGGTAGAAATGAAACAAAATGACAAAATTTAATTTTTCATCCACGATACGGAACCCTAGGTACGCAAGTCTGACTCGCCCTTGACCGGTTTTTCACCTGTGTGAAAACCTCTGTGCATGCCACTGATCTGTTGTGTGGTCCGTAGTTACAGGTTGATGAGCTGCACTCTTTTTGCATGTATGATATTAGTGTGCGTGAGAAATATGAGTAGAATGTGCGCCATACTTATAGTTTTTGTGTGTAATCGTTTGTGTGATGATACGTGGAGACATCTGTAGCCTAAGCATGAAAACATATCCGTATAGTTGCGTTTCAAACTACATCAAAATCGAATGGAATCAGGGAAACCGCTCCAAGCGGACAGTAGCGGAACTAACAGCTACATATGGCAACCTAAGTTTAGTTTCAAACGCAAATATACGGAGATGTTTTCATGGTTAGGCTACTGAACACGAACAATGGATACGCCTCGTATAGTGAAATATCAGTATATTTTAACTCACTAATTAATTATAGCAGAGTACAAAACATTTCGAATTTTTGAAAAATTTCCATTTATACTAATCCGAAATTAGCGATATAAATATTGATACCTACAGGTCGCGGTACGATTTTTGACTGCTCGGCGAAAGTGATGGGGGACTAGCGCATGTGTTCATTCGCGCACAAAATTACTAAGTGCGATAGAGAAAAAATGACTAGCGCAGTCAAGGTCAGTCCTTATAAACCGTGCCGCTACCTCTATAAATAATAATAAATAGTTTTTATTAAAATATACACATAAATAGATTAGGAAAGGCTTATGTCCAGCAGTGGACGAACTAGGCTGATGGATGGATGGATGAAATAGATTAGAGCAAGATATATTTCGAACCCTCTTGGGCTCGGTGAAGTTAGCGATAGCAATATTTATCACTTTTAGTATGAAATCGTGTCAGATGACGTCACGAGATATGTCGTTAAGCTGACTTTGCCAATGACTTCGTCATTTTTTGAGATATCGAAAAAATAATTTTACTACTGTTTTTAGCTTTTTAAACGCAATTGATTTTTATAAAAGTCTTCATGCCGTCTGGGCTCATTAGAGTAATAAACAATTAAAGTTATTGCACCTGCAGTACAGCAATAAGCCCCTTTCATTTAAGAACAGAACAACCTTTTTCAATGATTTACATTTAGATATTTATTCTGTGAAAAGTGGATGTACAGTGTTTGGCTAGTCAACACTCTTATTTTATTTTATATTTTATTTGCCACTTTGCCTTTGAGTTTTGTTTATGCTGGTTTAGCCAGTAAACACTGGTTGGCTGGAAGAAACCTCTTGTAGAGGTAAGCTCACCGTTGTGCATATCTTTTCAAATGTTGTTATGTAAGTTTAAGTTTCTGTGTGCAATAAAGGATACGTATAAAGTCACTGATCTGCTTCTTTTGGTCTGAGCGGAGTGATTCAAACATTAACATTTTCTTATAAAAATGCTATTAGTTAAAATTAGGGTGAGTTTACATCATAAATATTTTAAAAACGGATTTAAGTCACTTTTTTATTATCTGTGCAAGGAGGCTTCTAAAAAGGCCGACTTGGGTGGATCATAAAATGATTTGAAAGTAGGATAGAGTCAGGGTTTTTTCTCGCTTGCAAAAAAGACGGCATTAGAACAGAACCATAATTTGATTCATGCAAAACGGCCTTTTTAGAGGACCAGCGGGTCTACCGCGTAATTCTGATTTGTATCAGCTTCAAGCAAATGCATGCGAAATTCAACGCGTGCAAAAGAGATGGCATGTTAGGCGGGCGTCGTCGCACGCACGTCAAATTTCAATCTCAAGTTGATGTTGATGAAAATCAAAATTACGCGGTAGACCCGCAGGTCGAGCTTTCGATGAGATAACGACTCATCATCTTCAGTAGCCTAAGCATGAAAACATCTCCGTATAGTTGCGTTTGAAACTTAGGTTGCCATACGTAGCCGTTAGTTCCGCTACTGTCCGCCTAGAGCGGTTTCCCAGATTCCATACGATTTTGATGTAGTTTGAAACGCAACTATACGGAGATGTTTCCATGCTCAGGCTACTGGTTGCAGATAAACATGCATGAAAAAGAAAACCACACGGTTTACGGTTAGCTCTGTAATAATTTGATGATGACAAGAGGTAGAAGAAAACGGAGCTATTTTATATACAAATAAAAGAGGTAACGAAGCGTACTGTCTCTAAGCTCCGTGCTATTCATATTTCATACTGTACTGTATGGAAAAAACTCCAACGTCTCTACTAGCCGAATCACTTCTTGCATTTTATATCCTTTATTTTCTATGTGTTCAGTGGCGTGCACAGAACTTTTTGCTGGAAAAGCAATGAATGGGTCAAGATATAAATATAAAAAAATGTTTTTTTTTATGACTCTAGGATATACACTTTCTACCCTAGAGTTAAAATTTTCATAAAAACTTTTTATTTTCAAATACCTATCGTCATCCACCCAATGTTGGACATCCCCTCGCCAGCCTTATCTATTGCCCACAATTTCTGCCTATAATGTTTACAAATTCACTTGAAGCTTTCCTCAATATTTTGCTTTCAGGGTTCTTATTGCAATTTTTGTTAGTGTTGCCATTGCATTGCAAAATTATTCTTACAAAACCTTCGGTTGATCATGCTCTTTTATTTTGTTCCTTAATGTATATATATTTTTAAACAATTATGTTTTGTGTCAATTCCCGCTTTTAAGGCTTTTGTTTCATATGAAAATATCTTCCCAACGTATCGTAAAAATACTTAGAAAGTTAATTTTACAGATGACTGACACACCACACTGGGACGTCCCTGTTGGCAATACGGATCATTATTACGTGGTCTCGATCGGGACAGCTTTAGTCATTGCTGTCGGATCCCTATACATCCTCAAAGCGGTACATGACTACAAAATTGGTGCCAGCAAAAAGAAACAATGAGCACAGTTGCGATGCTCAAAACAAGGTGGTGAAAGTGTGGAACTAAATGACTTGCTAGTGTAGTGACGACCCTTGTTAGGTCGGATATGACCAGTTACCAAAGAGAACCGCTAGATGGCGTTACGTGTGGTGTTTTGTTTTAGTGGTGAATATTGAAGCTTTCAGAAAATAGTTTATATTATATGCCGTTATGTTGGTATCAATAATATCTTCCAGTGTTTTTAGACGTTTGCCAACATAACGGCATAGGAACTATTTTCTAAAACGCTCTTTACCATTACATATGTGCAAACTTATACATTCCAATGTGAGTTTTTTGTTTCTATCAACTTAAGTATTTATTAAAAATGTTATTGAAGATTACAGTAAAGTAAAGCAGAAGCGGCAATTTCATTTTCTTAACGCTATCTACCGGGCAAATCCAGAACTAAGCATAAAGTTTTCAGGTTTACAAAGAGCGCCTTTGTCGAGTTTACCTAAAGATGGCAGCTGCAGGCTTCTTTATTGATTTTGTCTCGAAATGGTTACATTGAACTGAAATACGTTGAACCCCTACGAATGTAGGTTTCTCGGTAGGTTATTAACTCTTCAGCTGAAACTTGTTTACTAAAACTTGTCATGTGTCAGAGACTCGGTTAAGTTGATCGCTTTATGAGTTTATGAGGTCCCCAGGCCCCTATTATTTACTTCCTGTTTTTGTTCTCCCCAAAACAATTGTGTCGGACACGCTTTGTGCGGAACATCAGTCGGCCGCCTCCCCTCGCCTCCTGAGTGAACCGACTGTTGTTGTTGACCGCAAAGCGTAGACGAGCCCCGAGGGGACATGATTAATGCGTTGTTATGTCAGATGCAATTAGGATCGATTGACGAGACGTAGAACTGCAGCTCGGCCGACCGTGCCGTACTCCAGCAGCGACCGTAATGAACGATAATTACAACCATACTGTGCTAAACCGTTCATGCCCCACTTTAGGCTTCAAGGTGACTTTGAAAGTGACGGCGCGGGTGCGGGTGCCGGGTTCGGTTCCCGCGCGAGACGGGGGCGTGCCGCGGAGAGCGGTGGCGGAGTGACGGATCTCTCGCGTCCCGCGCTCCACAGATATGGATTTAAGATTAACGAGGCCGGCGTTGTTGCGGGGCTAGGGAAGGGGGGGCGGTGTTTACCGTGGCGGGGGGCGGGTGGTGGCGGGCGCAGTATCGACGTATGGGCGGAGCCGGATCGCCGGCGCGCGGCAGTCCGCCTCGGGACCGCGTCCGCGCGGTCGTGTTTCCCGCCGTGCGGCGCGCCGGAGTGTGTCAACGGGCGCCCGGCGGCGGCGAGGCAGGCGCCGCTCGCACCGGAGCTCGCGCCCGCAGCGCGCCGCCCGCCCGCCGCCCGCCGCGCCCCTCCAGCCAGCGTCGGCATCGACGCGCGCGCAGCCAGCACTGGCCCGAACGCCCCCCGCGCGTCCCGCATCTACGCCCCGTGTTCCTGTGGGCGCGTCAGCTCGACGGCACCGTTCAGGAGGTGCACTGTGAGGACTACGACCCGCGCAACCGCATCCGCATCGCGCGCACCGCCCTCGGCTGGCGCGTCATCCCTCGCACGGAGATCTACAACTCTATCCGACTACCGCCGCCGTTGCCGCGCGAGCGCTGCTCGAGGGACCGACGCAAACGCCGCTACGGCAAGTCGAAGCGACGGTCCGCCGCCCGTGTCGTCGAGCCCTGGTCGGCGACCGACCTCGAGTCTGATATCCCGTCTCACACGATAGCGATCCCGCGGCGTGAGCCTGAGCCGCACCGCTCGCCGTCCCCTCCACTGCCCCCTGCCGAGCCGACCCCGCTCGACAATTTACTGGCTGTGGCCGAGCTCGAGTTCCACCAGCAGCAGGGCAAGGAGCGCGAGCTGGAGCTAGAACTGAGTGCGGGAGCGACGCCCTACGCCTTCCTGCCCGACGAGGAGGTCGCGCGGGACGTCATGTCTTTCGACCTAGGCGAACCTCCGAAACAGGACGCCGGCGAAATATTCTTCGAAAAGCCACCAGACGCCGCCGTCGCCGACGTGTATCCGGCCACGATGAGCGTGCACAAGGATCTGTTCGAGACGATCAGCGAGGCACACTACCTGCCCGACCTCGCCGGGCCTCACGACGAGGAGCTGCTCGAGTCGCTAGTCGAAAAGGGCTGCGAAGACAACCACGTACTCGGACAGGCGCTCGATAAATTAGCTCACTTGGTGGCGGGCGCAGACTACGTCGAAGAGGAAGACGACATGATGCTAGGTGGGGCCCCCGTCGCAGACATCATCGACCGCCTCGAGCATGAGCTGTCGCCCGGTCGAAGTAGCATAACCGCCGCACAAGGCTTGCTGCACTTGCACCACATAGCCGACCATCTGCCCTCACATGACCCCGGGCAGCAACCCGCTCCTAGTGAACAGGACTACATGAGCGACGATGTGTTCACGTCCAATCCACCGCCGGATTGTGCGTTACAAACTCTGGCAGAGCAAGCCGAAGCCCCTAGTCAAATAAACCGATTGACGTACGAGCATGACGCCGAAAAGAGGCTAGAAAACGTAGTTGCGACCGAAGTCGCTTACAACGCAGGTGTACCTGAAATCCACGATAATTACCAAGATGAATCTGCGGGAGAGCTCCAGGCGCTTCCTGATCGGAGCGACCTCGCCGGTGATTTAGTGCTAAAAGAGGAAGTTAGTGATAGTATCAGTGAACAAGTTTTAGAGAATCCTCCGGAATCGGACAAGTGTGTGGTAGAGTGTGAGAGTGCGGGGCCCCCGGGGGTAGCCGCGATGGACTTTACTAAGTTAGAGCCGGAAAACAGTATGGAAGCCCCGACGGATTTGAGCATAAAACACGTGGACGATACGAGCGTCACGCTCGTGAGGCCTGCAGTGTCTGTGAGCGTCACCGAAACCAACAGCTCGATGGAGGATAACATGTCAGAGAAGAGTGACGAACAGCCAAGGGATTTAAGTACGCATCGTCGATTACCGACACCGCATGCATCGCCGCGGCGGTTAGATATCCCGCGGGCACCATCTCGTGAGTCCGACGCGATGCAATCGCCTCAGCCCAGTGGCATCCCCGCCGTACCCTCCTCGCCGGAGCTCTTCACCGTTCCTCCTACGAAGAGCAAGCAAACGTTGTTCCTAGAGACGCTGCTCTCATCCCCCTCCCCCAAAATGTACACCTCAGAAGTCACGATAACTAAGCAACAATGCGAGCCTTTAAACTTGGGTAAACACAGGAAGTCCGCCAGTCCAACCGTGTCGAGTTGCTCCGACGAGATTAGGAAAGTGAACAAAGATTACGGGGAGCCGCAAGAAAAACGGATACGAAGGGAGTCGACTGAAGATCTTGCCAAAATTAGCAAAGTATTTACTAAGTCTAGTGACGATCACACATCGGATTGTAAAGCTAAAAAGCCTGAAAGGCCTCACAAGCCTAGCGAAGAAAACAGTCCACTGAAACAGTTGCAACTCTTGAAATCGAGTCCAGATTTTAACATTCCAGACCCACTTTTAGTACCTAAGGATAAACTGAACGACATATTATCGGCCCCTAGCAGAGAAATTCCCGCTCTGCTGATTCAAAGGCCAGAACTTCGATTGCCAGAGGCTTTCGCTTACCCCGCGGTCCTTCAGGACCCGGATATATTAGTTATATCATTATCCCAACTAGAAACTATTATAGAAAATGATACTAAATTAAAAAGTGCAGAAAGTAATAAACCGACTAAATCGATTAGCTCTAATAATTCAAATAATAATAAGAATGCAGATCAATCGAGAGAGCAGTCTGGTAAACCTGATCAAACTAGTCAGCAACCGAAGCCCATACCTTCCATGGACGCTCTAGCGGGTGACATAGACGCTGCTACTTCTGCAGCTTTGAATCAAATGCTCTGGCTACCTTACCTCAGCCAATTAGAAGCTGCGATGGCTTGTTCGCAGAACATGGACTTCTTAAAAGCACTGAATTCTTCTGGCTACACTGGTGCTAATTATCCGCCGGAATTATCTCAAATGTTGAGCCCGTCATCTAGATTTATGGGGCCCGGAGGCTTTCCTATGATGCCAACGATGGACTACGATAACAGATTGCAATTTGCAATGTGGCAGGAAGCGATGAGTCAAGCGAACGCCGCGTCGCGATCGAAAGCGCAGAGTTCCGTCGATGCGCAGATGAAAGAGATAGCCAAATCCTCCGACGTTCAAAATCCATACGTACATTCAACTAAGAACCACCAGAGCAAATCGCATTCGTCCGCACGAACGAGTCCCATAGCGCATAACTATAATAACACCTGCCAACGCGGGGCAATGAACCATAACCCGTTCCTGCAAGGGATGTATCCCTCCATGAATCCGAACGTGAGGCCGAACGTGCCGCTCCCGGGCTTGCAAATACCTTACTTCAACCCTAACATGATGGGAAGCCAGCGCTCACCGCGGACGAATCAGCAGAAAAGTCCAACATCGCCTTACTACCAAAACAACAACTATCTACAATCCCTCAAACAATCTGAGAGCCAAAATCAGCAAAGGAGCAGTAGCTCGAGCTCGCAGGAGTCGCCTCGGCCGCGGATAAGTGTAAAAAGTCTTCAGAACTTGCTGGATCCGGCAGCAGCGGCCGCGCAGGGTGGTCCGTCAAGGAGGCACTCTAGTTCCTCAGTTGCGGCGATGGCCTCTATGGGTCGGAGACGTGACGAGCCCGAGGTCGGCAGCACGACGCCGCTGGGTGAAACACCTCCGCAGCTGCCGCCGCATCCACATGACCCCATCCATCATCTGTGGCATCCGCTGTTTGGAAAGTAAGTTACTTTTTTTATATATATTATATCTGTGACTCTTTCAGCGAAGCCTTTTGCGTCGAGACCTATATATTTTTCTTAAAGACAACTCGGTGTAGCTATTATAAAATCCATGAAAACAACGCTTGATAAAAGTATAATAATAAAAAAATTGCTACGAGTTACAGTGAAACAATGAATAATAAATTTGGTATTGTTTGTAGCTACAACATTCTAGTTTGTAATGACCGCCATTATGTAAATTCTATATGAAACGAAAATATTAATTCATGGAAGGTTTTTGTAAAGATAATTTTATGCGAAAGTAAATGTAATAATAAGATAAGGGTCATTTGAATTACAATAAATTAATATTCATTACAATCTACGAGTACACACATGCATATTCAGGCCTATTACGAAAACTTTATCCTCGACAATAAAGGGGGTCTAAATTTCATTTATTCCAAACACAAAATTTATGTTTTCTTAATTACTTATAGAAAATTCTAAATATTTTAGAATGTGCATAACTTTAATAATGGATGCACACCTATAAAATTGCCGAAATTTTCTTACAGATTCATGAGTTCATAATTCCTGTAATTCAATATCTATTTCTATTATTTATTTATTGTTTGAAAGTTGTATTCTACACATTAAATTTTGTTTTATTGTCAGTTTGATAACCAAAATTAAATCTTCAAAAACAGTTCGTCCTAAATGCCATCCATTTCCATGATAAGTGGATTTCATGTAATATCTTTTTACAGCTGAAACTTTTCAAAAATTAAATTAATGTTGCTGTTAGCTTAATGTTGTCTCACTCATACACACAAAAAAATATAAAATTTGGATTTGTCATTCCTATAAAAAATACAGAACATTTTAGTTTTCTCCAAATTCTCAACACAAAACGGATATTTCATAGGTTTGCATCTAATATCAGCAACTTCACTGACCTAACCTATTTTCCAAATTACACTGAACCCTCCAAATATTATTAATACATGCACCAGACAACTACTTGTTGTGAATATATACGAGTACCTAAATTCGCAGAAGTAAAACAGGCAATATAGACCTTCTACTTTTGTAATAGAGGTTCTTTTGCAAGTCTTTGTAGGTGTAAATTCGTCGGTTTAATGAAGAATTGATCGATTCCGTAAATAACTTTCGGGTCAAGTTAGCAGGTTTGTAGGAATTTTTTTTTCATTTTAGGACACAAAAAATTATACATTTAGACTATATTTTAGTTTTGGATTCTACTTTTGAGCAAGTAGGTAATTGGGTCGATTCGGCGCAACACAACTGACAAGACTAACCTTATTTTGAGCGACCCATCTTTGTCTTTTCGATACAGAAAGAAAAGGACAGAACACTCAAATTAAGTTTAGTCCTGACAATTAAGTCAAGTTGTGTTGCGCCGAATCGGTGTTAATACCAACTGGAAAGATTGTTGGGTCAATTTATTTATATCTTAATGCCCATATACAGGATGCTTGGTAATTCGACCTATTCCTTTAAAGGGGTTATACTAGGGATAATTTCCAACAAATAATGCCTATCAACTAGGGGTCAAAAATGATAATTTTTTCTCAAGTAAAACACGTCGATATTTCAAAAATTAGAAAATAAAACAGAAAATTTACTTTCCACTTTAATACCTTTTGATTCTGAGATTATGGGAATTCAGGGCACGTATTTTTTATGAATGATCACTCATCTATCATTGATCAGAAATATAATAAATAAGTGCTGAGAGAGGAATAGTTATTTTTAAATGATTTATTTTTGGTTATTAGTCTGAAAGTTGGAAAAATAATATAAAAACCAATCATTTTCGACACCTAGTTGATAGGACTTAATTCGTTGGAAATGATCTCTAGTGTAACCCCTTTCAAGGAATAGGTCGAATTACCAAGCACCCTGTATAATACATATCATAAAGACTGTCTATCAGCACACGTGTTTGCCCTCTAAGTTTCTGGGGGAAGGTTGTTTGATCAACCATGCAACCCAACGACCAAAATACTGGGTGTTAAGATGGTGTCTATGGAACCAACCCTCGAATCGTGAAAAATAATCATCTGTTCCATAGAAAAGTTACATGGTTACTAACTCGACCAAAATTTATGAAACAACTGAAATTTTTTTCACGAATTCTCTATTTTTTTTCAAGAAAAGTTGTTCGTATGTACGAGTATTGCCAGTTTCCGGCTTCCGTTACATCATCTCAACATCCTGTATATGTATACATAAATGAAGAAAACTTACACAGGTGTCTCTGCATACTTTAAATTTGAAATTAATTTGCATTGAAATAATAAACATTCGACATGAAAATTTTGTTTTAAAAAGGGTTACTTAGAGTTGACTGCCAGATTTTGTCTCGGTAGAGTTTCTAGCTCGTGTATATTCATGGTAATGGGCATGACTCTCAAACATTCGTCTTATTGCACATTTCCCTGAAAGCTATTAAGAGGGTATATCGTGAAAATTGTCACTTTTTGATGTTATTTATCTGCTCTTTTAAAGAAGTTCCAAGTAAAATAAATTAGTATAACAATTTTGGGATCTTTTTCTAGATTTTGGGCTATCGGAAACACGATTGGAGGAATTTCACTCGAAAGAAATAAATTATTGAAATGTGGTCTAAATTTACACATTTTTTGATATTCTGACAAATTGGGATACCACACAGACATCAAAAATATTTATTTAGATGGGTTTTAGCCCTACCTTAATTACTGGTTATAGAAATTTTCGTAGTTATTTCAGATAATTTTGTGTTAATTTAAAACCGACTTTTTGATAATTTTCCCTGATTCCGTCCCTCTCGCACTTCGGGTTTTTCCGCCTGGAGTAACGGGGACCTTTGCACGGACGTAATATCACCTTAAAGGACTTTTTAGGTCACAAAATGTAGTTTTAATGCTTCTCGTTTTGTGTTTTTATTTCCAATTACAGTCACTAATAAAATTACTGTACTTCAAAGAATGCCAACCTTGTAGTCGTAAAAGCCATAAACTGTGTAACATAACTTACATAACATAACTAAAGAAATTTAATAATAACGCAAACGTTTTATATAAAAGCAGTTTTCACACGAGTCGCTTGAACAAACAGTAAGAAAACAAATAAAAACACAAATAAAGCTCGAAGAAATGAGATTCGAGTATAATATGAACAGACAGACGTCGTATTAAAGAATAGAATGACAGCTGTCAAAGTCACGTGTCTCTAATAGAATATGGATGTTATTGTAATGGAATTTCAGATTTTCTTGATCTGACTCGATTTGGACAACAACTGGCCCCACCGTGCGGTAGGGTTGCCAGATGGTCGGGATTCTTCTAGATTTTCCCGACTTTTTATTATGATGTTCAGACGCCCGACAAAATACAAGATCTCGCGACAAAATAGGGAAGTTTTATGCACTATTTACCTGAAATCTTTATTAGAGTAGAAGCTCATTGTTTTGAACCTGAAAGAGGCAGATTTACATGGAATTGGGGAAACCTCCTGACTTGCTAAGTATTTCAAGATATTGACAGTGATGCCACAGTATAACTTTATATTTCGGTTACTGCTGTTGTCGAGATCTAGGTGATTGGTCATCTTTGTTAGATGAAAAGACAGACATGTCAGATGATAAAATTTGGACACATGCTTTTAATGCTACAAAAATGAACAAAAAAAAAACGATATTAATTTATGTTGCCAATTCCCGAGAGCAATGCTTACTGTGAAAGAGTATTTAGTCTGCTGAATAATTTGTATAGCAAGAAATAAATCGAGTGGCCTTTGATCTAATATTAATTAGTCTGGACTTTGATGAAAATTGTTTAAAACATATTTTCTTAATACTTCTTAAAGATCCAAGTTAGTGGACTCAGTGAAAACAAATGCGAAATACTTGTGGCAATTTAAAAACTAAGTTCTTTGAGTGCATTATATATTTACAAATTTAAATTATATGTTTACTTTTTTCTTTTTTCGTTATAAGATCTCAAAATACCAACATTTTGATTATTTCCAGACATTTCGGTTCTTCGATCTGGCAACCCTACGTGCCGGTAGGCACTCGTATATGGAATTAATAAAACGCTCATATACAGTACCATTTTGTAACGTATGGTATTGTTTTACTACGTATGCCTGTTTCTCTAACAGCATTCATTACGTAATATTAACAACTGTAACATTGTGTAAAACTTTAAACGTGTCGTTTTAATTTTCAAGAATTTTGCCTTTGTTAATGAAATTTTCGCGAAATTGAATTCTCAATTCATAAAACACCTGCAGTTTTTCAGAAGGCGCTTCTCTCCTTGAAACCTCTTGAAAAGTGACGTGGCTTTGTGACTAAAATAACTGCTGCCATAAAATACCTATTACATTAATATTCTTGTGGGAAACATGCCGTCTTGTGTTTTACCTCTTCGGATAATTTCGCAAATTACCTATAATGGCGAAAAATCGATACTTACAAGTATTTTATTTTGCGTGGTGGGTATAGCTGAAGCAATATTGTTATCAATTTTTACAAGTTCTTTGTTTGCTGGCCGTAGGGGCTATTTCGATAAAATCGACACATTTTCAATTTGGTTGCGTTTTCTGGGAGTTCTTATACCTTGACCTCGGTTGAGATCATACAGACTTGTATTCCTTATTTATCAGCAAGAGAATTGATAGGATGAAAAATGCAAAATATATCAAATGTTTTTTTTCATACAATTCGATCCTCTTGCTGATAAGAAACATAAGTCTCTATTGGGCCAGTCAAGGTCAAGCTATTAGAACTACCAGAAAACGCAAAATAAATCCCATACATTTTGTGTGGAATAAACTTTCTTTTTGAAGCTATTAAAGGTTGGCTGTCCGTACAAAGTGGATAGGTGCTGTTATGTTATGAGATAGGTTTGCTTGTAATCGCCGCCTGGTCCATACAGGATCTTCGTCTCCTTTCACCCTGACTTACTTCTTACACTTCTTTTACATTTATCGATAGCCTATTTACAGTAGCTTTCCACACATCCATGGATACGCAAGTGATCGAAGCTCGCTGTTCAAAAAGATTCCCACCCATAGGGAATAATAATCCAGCGGGCCTATTGTGTATCTCTAGTTGCCTTCTGGACTGGGTGTCTATCATCAAAAACATAGATATACTATCGAATTCCGATGTCCTAAGGATATTTTCGCACTTGAAGTGACGACACAGATTGTTAATAGTTCAATACCCACTAAAGGCAATTTTGAAATTTCAGTTTTTAGCTATGTTTTTGATGATAGGCACCTCGTGCAGTTGCCAACTAAAGATACAGAATAGGGGGGCAGGGCGTACTCTAGGATGCATATCCGGTACTCTCTACTATCCTATCCACATCCTGAAGGCACGGTCTTCCCTACCATTACAGTGCCCCCGGTTTACTCTTGGATATGCAATGGTTCTTGTAGTCCCATAAAACATGGGGCTTCAGGGGCTAGTGTAAATCCTTGGGTTAATTCGTTAATCGAGTCAGGGGCTCTACCGCGTAATTCTCATTTGTATCAACTTCAAGCAAATGCATGCGAAATTCAACGCGCGCAAAAGAGATGGCATGTTAGGCGGGCGTCGTCGCACGCACGTCAAATTTCAATCTCAAGTTGATGTTGATGAAAATGAGAATTACGCGGTAGACCCACTGGTCAAGACACGCTGGGATCGGTGCATTTCATTCATTCATTCATTCATGTATATACATAAAGACAAATAGGTCTTATATCTTTAATTTTTATTGTTTGATATATAATAATCGATATTATATCATGGTAAAAACGCTATACAATAATCGATATATTTATGATAAAAGCAGTTAAAATATTGTTGTTCAACTTTAACCTTTATCAGATCATAATAAGGACAGTTTTTACTAACCCTCAGAAACTCCTATTCCTGTGGATGATGATCTACAGCCTGGTAATCGATACTGGTCAAGCCACGCTAGGATCGGTGCATTTCATTCTTTCATTCATTCATTTTTGAAGCTACTAAAGGTTGGCTATCCGTACAAAGTGGATTGTTGCTATTATCCCTGCGGTCCGTAATAGAATTATAATGGATCATAAGCCATTCACTTCATACTTTCGTAATCGATTTTAGCGATATAATTCTATTTCGGAACGCGGGGTATATAATGAGATAGGTTTGCTTGTAATCGCCGCCTGGTCCATACAGGATTTTCGTCTCCTTTAACCCTGACATACTTCTTACGATTCTTTTACATTAATCGATAGCCTATTTACAGTAGCTTTTGGCTTAGCCACTGAATACTTAATACTGGCTAATACGTAGTTGTATAGTTCAAACACACACTACAGCATTACCACATAAATAATGCTCGTACAAAATCGGCTAAGGTCGTATTTCCGAACGCTTTCTTTGCCATAGACTTATATCCTAAGTCTATGCAATCCATTGAACCATGACAACTAGTGCATGTCCGGTAAAATGACAACCTTAAGGGTCATGCATCCGCTAACGACCTTGAGTCGACATGTGTCGGTACAAATATCGTCCAAAACTATATTGAAATAACGTTCATATCAGCGCGGATTGCATTAGACGATCGCTGCGTCTCCGGATAGCGCAAAATAGGAGAAAATAATACTTTTCACTACGACGCGATTAAGGGAAAAAATATATATATATATTTTGTAGATCTATAGGTATAATGTGGTGAAAGAATCATTAAAATCGCTTCAGGCATTCGGAAGCAGTAAGAGAATTATTGCGAAAAACATATGAAACTATCTACAACTTTCGTTTTTTTGTTGTCAATAATAACAACAGGAAATAAAATGTTTAACTTGAAATTTATTTTCGACTTCATTATGCTTATCATATATTATTTTTAAAGTTTTTGTACCACCCGTGTGGAAGGAGTAGGTCTTCAAAGACAGGTCCAAACGGCAGTTGGAGTATGTATTCATCTTGTTCCAAATATTTTCCCTAGGTTCTAAAATTACTTTGACTCATGTTTTCTTTCTAATAGGTTTCCAAATGCTAGTACAATGTTTAGGGCTCTTACAATTATTTTTGAGAATGAAAAATCTATGCATATTACATCTGTGCCTAATCTGTATGCTTAAGGGGCCTGCAAAGCCATCCTAGTTCATACAAACGCAATACCAAAGCCATTTATTTGTAAATCATAGACATTCTTAGGATAGTGTGTGTTTATTACGATTAGTATACAGTATATCTAATCTTTAGGTTCTAATCGATTGGATTACAGAATATCTAATTGTTAAGGTTCTAATCGATTGGATTACAGAATATCTAATCGTTAAGGTTCTAATCGATTGGATTACAGAATATCTAATCGTTTAGGTTCTAATCGATTGGATTACAGAATATCTAATTGTTAAGGTTCTAATCGATTGGATTACAGAATATCTAATCGTTTAGGTTCTAATCGATTGGATTACAGAATATCTAATTGTTAAGGTTCTAATCGATTGGATTACAGAATATCTAATTGTTAAGGTTCTAATCGATTGGAATACAGAATATCTAATCGTTAAGGTTCTAATCGATTGGATTACAGAATATCTAATCGTTTAGGTTCTAATCGATTGGATTACAGAATATCTAATTGTTAAGGTTCTAATCGATTGGATTACAGAATATCTAATTGTTAAGGTTCTAATCGATTGTATTACAGAATATCTAATCGTTAAGGTTCTAATCGATTGTATTACAGAATATCTAATCGTTAAGGTTCTAATCGATTGGATTACAGAATATCTAATCGTTAAGGTTCTAATCGATTGGATTACAAAATATCTAATCGTTAAGGTTATAATCGATTGGATTACAGAATATCTAATCGTTAAGGTTATATAAATAGTTTCTAATATCTAATCGAATAGGTTACCAAATATATATTTTGAAAGGATACTGATTTAAAGATGACATATAAGCAATTTAAAATTTCCATAGAAAGCTTATTTTTCTCATATTTCATGTTTAAATCAGTGTTCTTCTTTAAAATATATTTAGGAACCTAGATATTGATAGAGGCCATAGTAACACCTATTCTTTTAAAATTTCAACTAGCTAACTACAACGGTTGAAGCTGTAGATCCCTGTGACAGACGAACAGACATCCACCGGAGGCTTAGTAATAGGGTTCCATTGGGCACCCTTCGGGTGTACGAAACCCCAAAAATGTAAGAATGCGTAAAACACATTACGCGTACTATGTTCGCCACCAAAGTACGTCACACCTTACGTAGTCAAAGTTGAATAAATGCCTTTAGGTTTCAATTTTTTTTTTTTTTATTTCAACTGGCTACTAAAGCTGTAGATCCCTGTGACAAACGGACAGACAGACAGCGGAATCTTAGTAATAGGGTCCCGTTGGCCCCGTTGGGTACCCTTCGGGTTGTACGAAACCCTAAAAGGGAATGCGTAAAACCATAGACAATACAGCCCAAAAAGACGTCTATTGTTCAACATCTGGCGCACAAATAATTCTGTCAACAATCGAAACGGGATACTGCAATCCTATTGGCTCTTCCAATCTTACGTATAACGCCACAAACTTATCCTTTTCGAAGACGAAGACTCTAACGTAATGAATATAGAAGCCATTTTGGTTTGGCCTACCGAACCATATAATTTTGGAGTGGCGAATTGTATCTGCTGCTTCAGTCAGATGTGTTGACAGAAATCGGTCGCCTGTTATGAGGAGTCTGTAGGCTGTATTCGTCTATGCGTAAAACACATTTCTATGTTCCCCACTAAAGCACGTCACACCTTACGTAGTCAAAGTTCAATAAATAGGTTCAGTGCTAATGATAGGTGTCCTAATGATAGGTTCTGCTTTAAGTAAATGTCAAAAGGCTTTTACACCTGGATCGCCTATTAATAAATCACACTTTAATTACGAGTGTCAGCGAAGCAAATTGTATTGTCGTTGGGTTTGCCGTCTTAAGGGGCAGGTAGTCGCTAACGACCTTGAGTCGACTTGTGTCGGTACAAATATCGACAGAAACTATATTGAAATAATGTTTATATCAGCGCGCACTGCATTACGACGTCGCAGTTTACGGATAACGCAAAATATGGGAAAATAATACTTTTCACATGGAAAAAAAATCCACAGATGATTTTTCTAGGCAATATTTTTCTTGTATTTTGGTGCAAAAACCATACAAATTCCAATAGTGGTTTCAAATGTTGCTTAATTTTAGTCTAAAAACAGCTTGACTTTGAATAATATTATCATATTGTTCTTTTAGCGAAAGGATAATTTTCAGAAATCAATTTTTTTTCCTTATTCTTGGAGTAACACTATATACATTATAATATATATAATCGGTTCTACCGCGATCAATTTTTACCTTTTTTTCGTAGACCACGAGACATGCAACTGTCTCGAAACTTCGGGTGTCCCCTTTTCGTAAAAAAGGTAAAAATTGATCGTGGTAGACCCGATTATATATATATATTATAATGTGTACGAAACGCGAGAGTTTAAAGTTATATAACACTATATACTTTTTTGATAATTTTTTAAATATTGCTATCAGTAAGAGTAATTTTCGGATGACGCCGGAACAGGCGATTCCTGACATGGGGCACCCCATTTTACATCAAGTAGAAGTAGTAAAATTGATCTCTATGACGTTGCATTATTGTTGAAAATAGCGTGCCCTGAGTCATGGCTGTTACAAAAACCGAAAAATCGTGCGCTCTCAAAAACCACGTTTTTCAGTCAAAAAACTTTTTTATTATGAAATTTTCAAGAAAATATCCGATAAAATACAAATAACTTTATTTACCAAAAGAAACAACACTAAATTAACTGCTTTTCTGTGTGTACATTAAAGAATAAAGAATAAATTACATGCACAAATTTTCAAAACATAAATCTTAATAAATACTACATAGTGTTTAGTATAAATAACAGCGGACCCCACACTAAGTCAAACTTGTCCGGTGGGACCCAGGAATGATTGCCAGGTATGATAATGAATTTTAAACAAACAAGCAATTAAAAACTTTGGGCAAATATGAAAAGTACTTAGCTGGTTTACAAAATAATTAGTTAAAAAATAATATCTAAATATCTTACAAACAATTATTCTAAGATTTTATAAACTATAAGAATTAAAAAACACAAAATATTTATATCACTAACTTAATTTAAATTAAATACTTCCTAACATATCTTTTCTTTAATGTCCTGCAATTTAAGGGACTTATACCCGATTTTGTCAATTTTCTAATTCATTTTAAACCATGAAATTGTGAAATTTTACGTCAGAAAAAAGTGTTTTAGATAAGTACATCCTTTCTGTAGATTTTTTGACGGTTCAATACACGATACGATACTTTGCTCTACTTACCGAAAAAAAGTGAAATTTGTTTTCATCTTGGGCGTTATTTGATTAACACCCCTTACAGCCTTCCGCTATCTTCTTTTACAGAAAACCGCATCCAAATCCGTTTAGTGGTTTCGGAGATGTGCGCGAACAAACAAATAGGCAGATATGTGTCCTGTTACTTTTCTTTAGTCACCTCACCCCCTTTCTATTTTTATTACTTTTCTTCAATGTACAGACAGACCGGGTTCTATTGATTTATTATATGTATAGATATGTAGTTTGTCTTGTCCTATAAAGCACTCCGCACGTGCCAAATCATGAACTTCTATTTATTGTACCTATAGCTCTATGAAATTTGTCACCTAAATTAGGGAGCGCTTAGTAAAAGAAAAATGTGCATGTCAACCTGACATGCAATGCTACAACGATCTGCAATGCGAGCACGGGCTACTGTGAGACAGCTTGAGTCACACATTTTATCACAATTTGGGCGATATAAACGCTTTGTCTTAAATGCTAACACGGCGGCGTGAGATAATTTCTTGTTATGGGACGTAGACTTCTTGACGTTTAGTCAAGAAATCTATGTCTTATTTTATTTGCTAATATGGGCACGGCTATTATGTCACATTTTGACAGATGACTAAGAAAAATTTATCACATTCAGTCGGAGGTGGTGATAAGTTGAAAAATTTACCGTGTTACTACAAAATGGTGTTTAACTTTAGACAGTGTTTAAATCTGTTGTTGTCGCCTTTTCTTTCATATTGTAAAAGAGTGACAGCAACAGATTTAAACACTGTCTAAAGTTAAACACCGTTTTGTGGTTACACCGAGTATTTTGCTGTTTATTACTGTACCCAATGGCACTATTTTAATTATGTTCTTGCTCGACGGCGTTGATGACAGTGACAGGGGGGCGCAGCTGTGAAACAAGAAGTATGGTAGCGGCGTTAGTTCCGATTTTGGACACAATCAATCCACAAGCCATAAGATCCTTGTAGCACTGTACACGTAATTGAAATAATTTAAATAATTAAATAATTTCCGAACTTATGATTCCTCTTAAGGAGTTAACATTAATTAATTACAGACTGTAAAAGGAAATAGACTATAAGAGACAGGTAGACAAAGATATATTATGTTTTTCTTTTTTTCATTAACCTGATATTCTGCTGTCTTGTATTTTCTTATCCCTTAGTTAAAGTAGATATGAGTCATTTGTATAGTATAAGTTATATGTTAAAAAAAAATATGATCTTGTTAAGTTTCTTGCCCTTCTTCTTAGCAAGACTAATCGAATGGGCGGAGGTAAGCATGTATTTATATATGTTACCTATTGGTATGTAGTATATAGGATGGGATTTGGTCGGCCGCCTGGATTCGTGCTGGGGGCTCGGTTGGTGATCATTGAACCTTGTTCCTGGTCCCTGGGCGGGTCTCCGGTATGGGTTCGGGCGGTTAATTGGATTTCACCTTGTATTAATATATATTTTACCTATCATTTTAATCGTATATATATTGCTACATAAATTAAATAAACCTTTAATTTAGTTCATGTACATTTATTTTATTACATATATTTTTATACGATTAAATTTGACTTGTAAAAAGTGTATTATATTATATACTTACTTTGCAAAATTAACTATTTAAATTTGAGTATAATTGGGCTATAGTAACCATAATGTGTCTCCAGTTTGAATCCATCTGTGCATCTGTCTGTATCATTCACCTTGTACCACAGCATAGCTCTCCCAGATATCTGTAACTTAAACGACCCCAGCTCCGTTTGTGACGTCACTGCGTAATCTCAATTCCACTTTCTGATTGGCCAGTCCCATTTATCCTAGCGTGTGATTGGTCGATAACATTCAATCTCTTTTCTGATTGGTTTTTGCGGCGCGGAATGTTTTTTTCTGTATAACTTTATTTAGCTACGTGATTAAATTGACCGTTTCTTGAATTGGGTCAAAGTGATTACTTGATTTTTTATTTACTTTTTCTATAGCTTATTTACTTTGTGTTTCTAGCTTGGGATTTACGCTCAAACGGTTTATTATTAGATTTTCTTCGCCTGCGGGGCCTTTCTTGATTCAATTAACCTTTAAAAGAATGTTTTAACCTTTGTAATCTTTTGCCTGAGTATCATTTTCTAAAAACAATTTTATGTCGTCCTTTTTTTCTTTCTATTTCTAAACTATCGCAATTCCGGAGAAATTCTTAGTCGACTCGAAGTATTATTTCCTAAGAGATTGCCCACACAACGATTTTGTTAACTAATTCATATAATTAAACATCGCAATATCCTTTAAGCCGTGTGAAAAAGCCTCTTATCCAAGCCTTCCCACCCAATACAGAACAGACCTTCACAACGTAAGGCAGCAATAAAATCTAATTAAACCGGCCATTATTGCCCGCTGCAGTAAAATCTGTTACGCTCTAATAAAATAAAATTGGCACTGCATCCCTTTCACTCCTTCCTTGAACTACATCCCTCTCGCTTGGTTCACGTCATCGCCCAGATAGCCTTTGGGCAAGGGCTAGCTGGCAGCATCGATTTTGACGATGTACTTTCAGGGATCTGATTTCAGGCTACCGCCCTATATATACCTAGAATCGTATGTGTTTCAGCACAATACGAACCTGTATTATGTAACAATCTAAGAGAACTCGTCTAAATTAAAATTGAAAAATAGTTTATTTATCACATAAAAATTCACAGCACAGGATAAAGAAAATCATTAAAATCATAATTATAAACTAAAAAAAAAAAAAGAGACCTATTTATTTTCTCATCCAAGCTCCAGTAGCTAGTTTATAACGGACCAAACTTAAGAGGATGATGGGCCGCGCTTGCATCAATCACTGTTACTCCACGCGGAAGGGCCCTCGGTGCGAGAGGGACAGTTTCCGGAATAAGTAGCAAAAGGTCGGTTTTTAATTAACTACAATAACTATCAAAATTTCAAACTTGCAGAATTTGGATATTGTTAAAATCCATCTAATAAAATATTGTTGTGGTCTGTATGTCATTCGTTTTTGATATATTTCAATAATTATTTCTATCGAGCGAAATGTCTTTCTATCGCGTTACTGTACTGCAGGAAACAAAAAAAATTAAAAAATGTATATACTTACAAATTTATCAAGCCAACTAGCTGCTTCTGATAAGCAAGTAAACAATTCCCATAGCTTAATTTCAAAAAGTTTTTTTTTTTTTTTTCATGAAATTTACGCCATTTTAGGACAATTTGCATTACGCCATTGAAATTGACCATTATTTTAATATATTTTTTTTTAAATTGTCGATTATTATGTCACTTGAGAACGTTAGATTGTGATGTGTGATTGCTTATAAAAAAAAACCGGGCAAGTGCGAGTAAGACTCGTGTACCTAGGGTTCCGTCTCATGCATGATGAATTTCATTTTGTCATTTTATTTTTAGTGAGTTTCTCAATCGCTTTATCTTTACGTAACCTCATAATACCATGATTTTTTTCATATTTTTCGGTCTACCTTTTTTGGAGATAAGGGGGTAACATACATTTTTTTGTGGTTTTTCGAGGATTTCTCGAAATAAATGCAACTAAATATATCAGCTCTTTAATACCTACAATTTGATACCCATATTGTATTTTTAAAAAATATTTTTTTTATTCATTTTTTTCTTTTTTATATTTCTCATTTGTACTCGATTTTTTTTCAATCGCTATAGTTTTACTTTAATTGGCCAGCATATTTTTCGGTCAACCAGTTTCGGAGATAAGGGGGGGGGACATACATATACCAGTGCTAGTAAATATAGTAAGTACCCATATTGTATTTTTAGGATAATATTTTTTATTTTTCTTACTTTTTAACATACGAGTACCATTAAAAATATGTTTTTGCATATAGTTAACTATTTGTATACATGTTTCTCAGCTAAAAGTTGTATTTTGGGCGTTGTAATTATTTCTTGAACCTTCTACAACCCGAAGAATCGATTCCTAAGGCATCATTAAAAATAATGTTTTGCTTTGCATTTTGCCCTACAGCAGGCTTTCTCAAAGTGGGTTACGTGAACCCCCAGGGGTACGCCAGTTGATCGTAGGGGGATCGTCACAAGATTTACGTTATGGCGGCTGACTCTAGCTCGTTGAACAAAATTGCTCCTAAAAGCGACTCAATTAGCCACAAGAAACAAGCCCAATTTAACCAATTAACAACATTAATTTGTGACTGTATTATCTTTTATATTTAACTATTTTTTTAAATTATACACTATAACAGCTTTTAAAGTTTTTTTTTTTAATATAAGTATACTGATTAATAAGATATAAAATATAAGGAAATCTCAAGATATATTTCGGGTCCGACCTGGACCCGCCATCAGTTGAGTATCTTAATTAAAATAAATAGACATGGACATATATATAATAAAAGTACATGACATGATAGGTCATGACATAAAAACATACAAAACCTAGACAACCTATTTACTATCTACCTTAATATTAACTTATTATAATTGTCATTAATAATAATAATGATGATGATGATGATGATGATGATGATGATGATGATGATGATGATGATGATGATGATGATAAACCTTAATTAAACCTTATACTTAAGTAAAAATCTTTCAAGTTTCTTTTTTAAAGGGGTCCGCAGTCGACTTGGAAATTTAATACGATACGTGGGGCTACAAGTTTGAGAAACCCTGCCCTACAGTATGTTACTTCAATCATGGGAGAGCTTGTCATGATTGTGTAATTTCATAATAAAGCTACACGTGGTAGATAATTATAGAACGGTAGCCTTGAGGCTTATGTTTTACTTATTTAGTTAAAATATATTATATATTATAGTATAAATATTTATATTTGGCTATAATAAGCTTTTCATTTAATTTGATACTTATAAACACAAGAAAAATAGCAATTTAAGGCGCTACGGAAAAAAAATTTACACTTTAAATACTTGCATATCTACTTCAGTAAAGAAAGTATTATTTTGATAAAATAGTCTATTATTTCTGGAATCTTTTTCTAGGTATCCGTTAAACAAAACGCGATTGGAGAAATTCGGCACGATAAAAATATTTATTGAAAAGAGGTCTTTCGACACCATTTCTCCTGGTTTGACAATTTGAAATGACACATGGACTGCGATTATAATTTACTAGATGGGTTTTAACAGTATCTAGGACCTGCCCCTCTGTTGTGTATCTTTGGTTGCCAACTGGAGAGGATGCTATCATCAAAAACTTCAAGTGCGAACATATCCTTCAACAATCGGAATGCGATAGTATATCTACGTTTTTGATGACAGACACCCAGTCCAGTTGGCCACCAAATATACATAATAGCTAGGATTACATTTTATATTAATAAAAAAAAAACGATTTTTTATTACTTTTCCTCGAATCCGTCCCTTTAGCACTTACGGTTTTTTCGCATACGGAGTAACAGGGACGCTAAAACATTTACATATTGTCTTACAATAAGAACTGCTAATAGGTAGCCAGTCACGCTGTCGTCCGTACTTCGACGAGCTGTCCCCCATTGAAATATGGTATACGACTATACATTTCAGCTACGGGAAGCTAAAATTCAGAAATTCAGACACTTTTCTACCCAGGTTGCCATGAGATAGTTTAACCGATATCTAAACGGTAATCTAGGCTATTACGAAGAAGTACTTCCTCTATTTGTGTCTAGATTTAGTTACGTAAAATTTACCGTTTCGTTCAGTCTTCGATACAAGTATTTAATTCGTCTTAAATCGTTTTCACCATTACTGACTTCCACTCAACAAAACATTTTATTGCCTTCTTTGGAGTTAAGAGGCTATGCGAATCTTATATTTGTCACTGTCACTCCAAGCGAAAACACGCTCAATGCGAGAGGGTCGGATTCAGAGCGAAAGCGAAAAATGTTAGTTTTATAATTTTTATAAAAAAACTAAAATGGCTAGCAAAATTTCAAATGTCAAATCTCTAGATATTGTTGAAACACACCTAATAAAATATGTTTGAGTTCAGTATATGGTTCATATTCGTCAAACGAGGATAAAAAGTGTGTTTGAAGACCTCATTTCAACAATTATTTCTATCGAGGTAAATTTATCCAAACATGTTTTCCAATTTCAAAACCCTAGATTATATAGTCAAAATGCAAATACCAGAAATTTATTAAAATTTTCCGTGTATTTCATGAGATACACAGAAAAGAAACACCCATATTTTTTTCGCATATCGCCTTAAAATATCGAGGTATTAAAAGATCATTTTACTTCTGTTTTTAGCTTCTTAAGGCCCTACGCATGCAACACAATAATCGTATTGAGTAATTTTGAATTCAATGAAATTTTCAGAAAGTCTACATTAGAACGCTCGCTTCGTGCGCTGCGAGCACGCATAATCGGTGAATTTGCGAGGTTTTTCTGGAATTTCTGAAAAAGTATTGAGAAATAAATAAAAATGGGTCTATAAGTGTCTTTAGTTATCTGTAAAGAAAATTCAGGAAAAGTTTTAATTCTCTCCGTTGAACACCTTTGCTATAAACACATTTATTCGCAATTTGACAAGCTTACTTGGTGATTTTTTTCTATCAAGTGAAGTTTACTCAATTACGTTTTTAGATCAACTTGTGTTTAGAGTATATCCTCTATTGTAACATATATTTAACTTGTATTTGAATGAGATGTTGAACTGACAATATTAATTAAACAAAATGCTCATTTTGGAACGGCAGGGCCTTAAACGCAATTTATTTTCATAAAAATTCTCATTCAAGCTCATTCAGGCTAAGTATAATATTTCTAAAGAACATGGTTATTTACATTTGGGTCTTATATACCGGCCAAGTATCCTGCACTTACGCTTTTGTTTTTGAATTGTCTATCCCGCTCTAATCAACTGCTGCGGACTCAAAACTTTAGTTATTTTGAGATTCATAGCTTTAAAAATACATGTTATTCCCGTCAGTTTTAAGATTCTTTTTGGGGCTGACTTTGGGATTATCGAGGGAAGTAATTGAAACCACAAATGCCCAATATGTATAATAAGAATAAGTAAAAGAATAAAAAAGATTTATTACCAAAAAAAAGCTTGAGAAAAAGAACACAAATATAACAATATTAAAAGAGATAAAAATATTTACAAAAAACTTATTTAAACTAACCTTAACTAATATAAGATAAGAGGTGGTAGCTTTTCCAAGGTAAAAGGAAAGTTCGCGATCAGCGTATGCTGTTGGAAAACGAGGTTCCGAACAGCGCTGTTTTTGAAGCGTACCCCTTTGACATGAGATAAAGTATTGAAAAATGGTGCAGTGAAAGGCGCGCAGAATGGTATTTTATTATACAGAATTTATTTACATTTTCAAGTGCTTGGTAAGTGCTTTTTATTTTGTTTGTGCGTGTTAATTATAAGTAATATATATAAAAAAAAAAAAGGAATTTTTTGTCGTGAAGTGTATTTATCTATATACTTGGCGTAATAAAATAGGTACATATATCGTCCAAATTCATACTGGTGGCTTGGTAAGTGATCAGTATTATGCATCAATAACAATTTTGGTGAAATTCCTAAAATGAAATTTCGACTCCCCATAGTGATTCACTCGAGACGGGAACTGAATTTATATGGGAAGCCGAAATTTCATTTTACGAATTTCACAAAAATTGTTACTGATCCAAGATACTGATCACTTATCAAGCCTCCAGTATGAATTTGTACGATGATCAAAAAGTCACCTTGTATATGTATACATTTTTAACTATTCAGATAAACTAATAAATAAATAAGGGTAAATAGTCGAAGGGTGTCGGCATCAAAGTTTGCTTACAGGCTTTTCTTCATTTATTTTTTTTTTATTTTTTACTATTTTGTATCGATTTATTTTGTCCTCATTTATATTTATTTGTATTCTAAAATGTGATAATTAATTTCCAACAATAGTATATAAATAAAATGTGCATTTAGCTTTGTACGGAGCTTAATTAGTCAAGGCGAGTATTTATATGAAAAATCCATTTTTGTCGGAAAAACTCATTAATACGTTTTAGGGAAAATACATTAATCAACTATTTTTTATGCATTATGCATAGTTAATCACAACCTGACGGTTGATTGATTAAACATGATGTCAAACTTATGTTACGTGTACAGTCGCCCGCAGTTCAATCAAGCTAAGTTCAAGTAAGAACTACCAATAGGTAGCCTGACATGCTGGCGTCCGTACTGTCAATGTGCGTTCTTGCTATTTGGAGATAATTGAATAGTCACTCGATTTAATATTTCAAGTATATGCAAAATTTGTCCTTAAAGACCTTTTTCTTGCGTTTTATCTGGAACCCTGTTTAATTCCGATACTTGGCTCAATAGCGTCTGAAAGTTTCAAGTTGTACTAGTTACAGACTGACTAGTTGGACAAAGGAACAAAACAAAGGCTTCTTTTGTGTCGGTAGAACCTTGACGATTTACGTCAGTCGTCATCTATATCATCATCATTGTAAAGGATGGAAACAAATCAAGGAAACTCTATCTATAAATTAAGAGCTACGCTCCTGTCGGTAGAGTAACCGCCATTCTTCTCTTTTTACTTTTGATATGACATAAAGTAAGTGCGTCTAGGTATTCTTCTTCTTCCTCTTTTCAACTCGACCATTCCTTCTATGACATTTTTCAAGACACTGTCATGAGCAATCAAGTGTCCTATCACCTTCTACCTTCGGTTTTCAATGGTTTTTAACAAACATGTTTCTTTCTGTACAATTCTCAGCACTTCCTCATTATCATTAGTCTTCTTTTCCGTCCAGCTAATTCTCTCCATCCTCTTCAGCATCTCATTTCAAACGCCTTCAATTAACCTCTCTTTGTATCTAGATTCTACACCAGAATATCTCGTTCTGGGAATATTATATAGATCATCTGAGCCTTCACAGATTATGTGGGCAGATGTGACCAATTGACCACCCTACTGTCACTTCAGCCTGCTGATCTTAAAAGCGAAAACTATCAACCCAGTTCTTGAAAGTTTGTATAAAGAAACATTTTCTGTTGTTTTTAAAACTGTAGTTTTATAGGACTTCGCAAGCTTCCATAAAAAGCTTATTATCAGACGGAAGACTCAAAACCACGCAGTAAAACTGAAACCAAAACTCGGTTTTGCGCAAAACGCTGCGTCAGACGGTCGTAAACCATCCGCGTATAAAAATGACGTAAAAGTATGAATTTCTTAATTTCCCAAACGATATCGATCTAGCAATAAAATTTGCCATAAACTTTTCCTCCATGAGTCACAGATTAACGATAAGACCTCCATTTGTTCTGTTCGTGGTCGAAATCGGTTCCACGTGTTTTTCTTTGCATAAATAAAAATAATTTAACGTAGAAACACGCTCCTCTATTCAGGTATTTTCCATTATTTCAGTAATTGCTCGAATACGGTAGTATTTTTTCATTATTTCTATTTAAAACTCGAAATCTTTTCGATTTCAGATCGAAAGAGGCTTGTAAGTTCCTTAATAAAACTGATTTTGTGTTGAAATTGTATGATTGTTTATTGGTATCGATTCGGCATAACACGTTTTAACTTATTTGACAGGACTAACCTTATTTTAAGCGTCCTGTCTTTTTCTTTCTTTATCGAAAAGACAAGGACAGAATGCTTACATTAGTTTAGTCCTGTCAAATAAGTTAAGATGTGCTTCACCGAATCGGTACCATTGTGTATTTCACTTCGATTCTTACTTTACTTCAAATATTCTAAGCTACAGTTACGCTTTAAGGTTACACGTCAGTCGCTTAGTAATAAGTTAATTAGTTAAGTTAAAATTGAATAACATATTGGTATGTGGCAGTTAACACCAATAGTTTAGTATTAATGAAGTTTAAAAAGCATGAGTTTGAAATGTAATGCACAATTAGTCATGATCTGGTCCAAACAAAGTTTAAACAGCATTTCAAGTTGGTTTGGACCAGATCATGACTAATTATGCATTAAATTACGAACTCATGCTTTATAAACCTCGCTCACACTAAACTATTGGTGTCACATACCAAAATGTTTTTCAATTTTTAACTTCTAAACAAGAAATACAAAGTTAAGTTATGCACTTTTTGCTAAGTGACTGGCATTTAACCTTAAAGCGTGGTACGTAACTGTAGTTTAGAATATTTGAAGTAAAGTAAGTATCGAAGTGAAATACACAATACACAATCATACAATTTTAACACAAAATCAGTTTTATTAAGGAACTTACAAGCCTCTTTCGATCTGAGATCGAAAAGATTTCGAGTTTGAAATAGAAATACCTTAATGTACGTATGTATAAGTTAAAGGAAAAATTGTTGAAGATGTGTTCAATCTAACAAACTTCGTATTAATACTACAAAAGGTATACGTTATATTCTGTGAAAATGCCTGGAATTCCAAGGAAATACACGTCCGTACTTTCCCTGTTTGTACGAGTATCCTCGTCCTTCAAATGTCCTTGAATGTCCTAGACAAGTCAAGTTGGGTCTTCGTTGACAGAAAATTTGGTTAAGACATCTTACATGATCTAGTGGGGACAACTATTTTTGGCTTCTTTAACAGGTCTTGAGTTAAAAGCACTTGTACAATAGTTTCACTTTATGTTTTCTCCCAACCGGTTTCGGATTTTACACAATTTTCAAAGGAAGATGTTAATTAAAATACATTTCATTGACTCCAGGCACTAGCTCTGAGCAACATAAACAATGATAATGTTGACAGGAAATAGAATTGAGAAAGTTCTTGTATATGATGTTTGTTTTCATGGTTTAATTTCTTAGTTTAGTATACTACTAGTACATCTATGGTCGCACCTGTTTTGTGAACCTAAGGTGGCAGACTTTTAGGTTATAGTAGATATATGCGAGATATCATGATGTCAGTGACATTTCATTCCGCCACGACATTTGGGGCATGGGCTCTATTAAAATAGTCACTATAGCTTATCATTAAAAGTCATGGTGAGGTCCCCAAATTCTGGTGAGGATTTCGTGCCTTACCAAAATTAGCCTCTAACGGTAGTAAATAAGAGTTACCCAATGAAATCACCGATGTCATGATATCCCAAATAGGCTATAGTTTGTGGATGGATTTTTGTTCTTTCTATGTTCAGCTGCAATGAACAACTTCTAGCTTGTTTGTCTTTATGTCGTGGACCTCAGAATAATCGTGGACAGATCGTAAAGCATGAATGATATATATTTCACCAAATGTCAAAAATAGGTGCAACGACGAGCGGAGCGAGGAGGAGCGTGATTTATACATGTAAATAAATTTGGGGAGCCGAGCGAAACGTGGCGATCCCCCTCCCAGTTTTAATAGAAATATGATATGCCTGATATGCCCAGGCAAATTATGTTATGCCCAAATCTACGACGGGCAGACAACATATTAAGCTTGATGTTAATTTCTGGTTTAACACTTTTGTTGATTTTTGATAGTTTTTGCAATGACGAGACTACAAAGATCAGATAAAACCAATTTAGTACTTCTTTATTTTTGTCTGAAGATAAGAAAAGTATAAAATATGTATCTACGAGTAGTTAGCTTCTCTTCTTCTTCTCTGTAATTTCCTCTGCTAATTAGTTGTTTTGGATAAGTGTCTAGCTATGGGACTTGTATACTTATATGCTCACTTTAATGTAATTTAGTAATTGAAACAGTCATACATAACAGTCGAGAAATAACTGCACAATTACCTATGTAAGTTTCGTAATAGGAAGTGTGTTTGACAGCTCTTTCAACAGATACAGGGGGGATTGTCATTGCGTCACACAGGATCCGCAACTGTCATGTTATCGATGTGGTTACCTGCATACAAATATTCTAATTTTATCACCTTATTAAGGTGAATACATACTCCAACTGCAATTTGGACCTGTCTTTGAAGGCCTACTCCTCACACAAGTTAATATGAATTTTAAGTTTAACATTTTATGTTTTAATGTTATTAAAACTCGCGTGAGCTGACATATTAAATTATTTTTACATACGGCTTGAACACTCACGTGTGATTGTTGTTGACTATATGCCAACCGTTTCACCGATACAATTTCGGCATTATCAAGGCGAGTGTCATTCTTAGAACTACAACGTGGCGTTCACCTGGTCCTCTAAAAAGGCCGCTTTGGATGGATCATATTATGATTCCGTTCTAATGCCGTCTCTTTTGCACGCGTGAAAAAGCTCTGACTCCATCCTACTTTCAAATAATTTTACGATTCACCCAAGTTGGCCTTTTTAGATCCCCATTACACCCAAAGATAAAATGCGCATAGAAATCTTTAGCCGAGCGACCGGACGTACCACGTGACCTTATTGATTGTATAGAAAGTGTAAGGAAATACGAACTTTTCCGAACAGTGGCGAAGATTTGTATACGCATTATATGCTTGGGAATACTGTATCTTGACGTCATCTGACACGATTTCGTACTAGAAGTGATAAATATCGCTCTCACTAACTCCGCTAATAATAAGAATTACTCGAAAATTTTAAAAAGTTTTGTGCTTTGCTATAGCTAATTAATCAGTAACTATAAAAGATACTAATATTTCACAACAGGAGACGCGTCCATTGAATCACTACCTGGTTTTGCTCGTAAATATTTTCAAGAGCATTTGAAGTAAGATATGTAATATTTCATTTATATGTAATATTTGATAATATACATTATTTGATACGTACAATTAATGACAAGTTTTGCTCGTAAATATTTTCAAGAGCATTTGAAGTAAGATATGTAATATTTGATTTATATGTAATATTTGATAATATACATTATTTGATACGTACAATTAATGACAAGTTTTGCTCGTAAATATTTTCAAGAGCATTTGAAGTAAGATATGTAATATGTGATTTATATGTAATATTTGATAATATACATTATTTGATGACAAATTACTACGTTTCAAAATAGGATAAGAACAGCTGCTCTTCTAAGCATGTAGAACATTGTCATTCTGGTTATACGGTATATAACTTATACCACTCACCACCAGCCACCAGGAGGTTTCTAGTTTTCTAATCTAAAACATGGGTATTTGCATATCTACTAGCACATACTTTATATCTAAGTACTTCAATAGCATAGCCTTAATGGCTGATAGATAGTGGTGATATACAAGAACCGAGATAACAGGATCCCTGAGCCAATGGAAATGCTCCTCTAATCCCCAGTTGTGAGGGTTTTGACAAGGTCAAATTATAATGGTTGAATGAGCCAAGGAGCTCCACTTTCTGTAGTACTCTATTGTATTAAGATAGAACAGCTAGCATAGTAAATTGGTTGAAGTGAGTTAAGGTGGATGCGACGGAACGCGTTCCCAAACGCAAAACTTATAATTGTTTTTCTTATTTTGTGGTTTATGGCATTAGGCGACTATAGTTTTATGTCAATAGGACTCTTTTTGCAAAGTTCATTTATTTATTTACTTATTACAGGTAATCCTAATAGAATAGTGTAAGAAGTCAACCAACTTAATTTAACATAAACAACCTAAGTAACAACTAGTACATCAATTTTTCAGTAACATAAAGTCCACATAGTAGCCCTTACGAACTCGCTCAGGGTCAATTTTCTCCGCGACCAGATTTAGTGTGCGCATGGTGCGTGTCAAAGGTGCTTTTCCGAGCAAATTGGTCCTCCCGTGGGGCACCGCGAAAAGAAGCGGCATCCTGCGCTTGTGTACATAGTCATCCGGTACACACAATTTCACCCCCAAGTTGTGTTATTTTATGCATTACTTTGTTAATGATCCTGCACAACAACTTTAAAGCGTTTTTATGGTTGTTGTTGTGCAGCATAATATAAACGTAAAGCATAAAATAACACAACTTTGCAAGAAATGGTCGCCAAATTACATAAATCATATTTATTTAATACTTTTTATTCAAAAACAATCATGAGTTTTGCGTTTTCGAACGTCAAACCCCATCCCTAACGTCCGGGACATCACTACGAACTCGAAGACATCATTTATTATTTCGAAGTAAAAAAGATCTCAAACCCCATCCCTAGCGTCAGGGACATCACTATGTCAAAATCAAAGAATGTCGAACCGCATCCCTGTCTTGGATTGTTTTAAAAATTAAACATGTGGTACTCGTATGTAACGGATTTCCATACGAATTTACTGGACACTTATTGACACTTGAAATAACTCTCCAGGATTAAGTACTTACTGGCTTGTCTTTACTTATTTTTGAGAAAAAAAATTTACTTGATTTGAATATTGTACCATCTGTAAAATGTATTACATAATTTTACACCTAAAGATTTTGTACACCAAATGCATCTGTACAAAATCCCAACCATGGAGTGCGTGTAGCTGTAGAACTAGAGTCTAGCTCAGACATAGTCCATATTCCCCCCCTCTCCTCCCCACCTTATCCCACGAAAGTTACTTCATCGAAGACTATCCTTATTTTTCCCGTGATGTAATTTATTACATGGCCAAAAGCAAATCGGTGCAATTATTCTTGCTTTACCTATACCGGCAAACAGCCAGCCCAAGCTCCGTTTTAAAAGTCAACTCCAATTAAATGGCGTGCCGAACCCACCTGAAATTAAAACCAGTGCACCCCACCCCTTCATAAAATAACCCCCGAACAATATGTGACACGTGCTGCCTCTTTTGAATGCCAGGATATCTCAAATTGCCCCCTCGCTTGTGGTCTTGCACCCTACAAATCTTTTTGTCACTCAAGTGCGTCCCCAAGACAACTCACTTAATTATGGGGAAAAATGTGGTGTAGACTTCGTTATTTTTAGCCGAAACGATTGAGTGAACCAACGCGATGCGATGCTAGATGCTGATCATCTCTGATATACCGGAAGCGTATCTTTGGAGCTCCCTATACATGTCACAAGCTACGTTTAAGGCCATCGCCAAATTAGCAGCTCGATATTTGTCACTATAAATATCAACGGAAACGACATTGAAATAACGTTCATATCAGCGCGCAATAAATAGTGGCTGTTACGACGCTCGCTGCGTCCTTGATAGGGCGAAATAGGAGAAAATTATACTTTTCACTTGGACGTGATTACTCGATTGAATAATCTTATGTTTTGTTTATAGCTATAAAGTTTATCTATTTATCAAAGCATAGATGAATTCAATCGGCCAAGCCACTCAGGAGCAGTAGGGAATTTGAGGTCAAAAAACACCATTCAGTAAAAAAAAATTCATGTAGAAGTTTTGGTGGTATGAAAGAGAAAAATGTGGCATATGTTGTCTAAGAGTTGATTATTTATAATACATTTTTCCATTATTTTCGGTTTGGCCATAAACGAGGAGTAGGCTTTAGAAAGTACCCATTTGGCAATAGTAAGACCCTTAAGGCGATACGTAAAAGTTTTAGCGTCCCTGGTTACTCCATATGCGAAAAAACCCTCAGTGCGAGTGCGAGACGGATTCGTGGAAAACTAGCAAAAAGTCCGTTTTTTAATAATATAAAAATGTACTAAGCAATTTTGTCAAAAAGATTTTCAAGTAGACTACAAATACATACTATCCACATTTTGAATGCAATTTCACAATGAAATTAGTTTGGATTTCAGAATTACAGGAAAAAATTAAACAATTTAGAGGTCTTTTCGTAATTAAATTCTATCGAGAAAATTTCTTTCAATCGAGATGACGTTATAGTGGAGTAAATGGATTCGAAAAAACCCCCTTTTCTTTTTAGTATCACCTTAACCCCGTCTTAATCGCGTCTCCTACATGAAGACTACAAAAATCAAGTTATTGGCAACGAAAGTAAGTCTCGCGACGTCATCTGACACCATCGAAATAATTATTACACGATTTCATACTAAAAATATCGCTATCGCTAACTTCGGTAATAATACTAATAATATCTCAGGCAGTTAGTTAGGTTCTGGTACTTGGGCCAAGATGACCCCCCTAAAATCTTAGGCTGCGACCGCGTCTCCCTGTACGGTATACGCAATAAGATGACGATACGATACCAAGCTACGCGTTGCAATGCAATGGAAAGTAGCAAGGCGCAGGCTCAGTATAGATATCTACTGTGGCGCAAGCGTCGCGTCGGAAAGCATCGCGTCGGAAAGCATCGGGTCACGTCGGAAAGCATCGCGTCGCGTCGGAAAGCATCGCGTCGCGTCGGAAAGCATCGGGTCACGTCGGAAAGCATCGCGTAGCGTCGGAAAGCATCGCGTCGCGTCGGAAAGCATCGCAATTCGCTACGCATGATTCGCCCGACTTCACTCGATCACCATTTACATGAAAATTGTCTGAATAATAGACTTCACGTGTAGAATACAATAACATAAATTACCTACATTACAAAACAGGCAATAATGGCGTAATAGTAATTTGCATACAAAAAATGGTAATTTAAATCTTATCCCATAGTAACGTATGTAACTTATTGTATTAAGTATATTATACACACATTTACTCCTTTTATAACCTAATCGTCATCATCGACCATAATTTTGTTTTAAAAAAATCGCAAATTACGGCAAAAAAAGACGTCATAAATCTTGCTCTAAACTAATATGGGCCGGCCTTATTTGTGTGAAATAAATGGTTTGTAATTTGCTACTTCTTTAAAAACCGTGTTTCTTTTGTTTGTTTAGGGTTCCCTGTGTCTTACTACATATACTTGTTGAAAAAAAAAACTGCTTTTTGTCCATGACTTCGCCCGCGTGCATTCTGTTGTGCAGATAACTAATTTGTGTCGGGTCATCATGTTTAAGACGTAATAATCGTCGGTGAAAAACGGGTGTACCAAGTGTGGACTGTGACTGGCTTTTCAAAGTTCACACTTGGAAACACCTTTAGGTACACAACACACCCCCTCGGCGATTCATGTCGTGACGTGACGTGAACAAACCGACAATAATAATGTAAAGAACCCTCCCCTGCACGTTTGGTTTACACTCTGCCACTGTTTTCTTTTTTTTTCCACCTGTATCTGGAATTGAGGCACGTGGCGGTAAAATTTATGGTTTGGTGTTATCCATTTGATCAATTTGCCTACCTCGCCACTGTGAACATAGTGTTTTTTTTTTAAATAACGTATAGTGTTAATTTTCTTATTGTGTAACTTATTATGTGCCCGAAAAGTACGGTGTCGGCGATGGGCCACCCATCACGCAGGGCAGTGGCGTATTTTAAGATTTAGCGCCCTGGGCCGTAAGGTTTGCTGCCCCATATACAACGGAAAAAAAAACGGCCAAGTGCCAGTCGGACTCGCGCACGAAGGGTTCCGTCCCATTATCCATAAAAACGGCAAAAAAACATGTCTATTGTATGGGAGCCCCCTTAAATATTTATTTTATTCTGTTTTTTAGTATTTGTTGTTAAAACAGAACAGAAATACATCATCTGTGAGAATTTCAACTGTCTAACTATCACGGTTCATGAGATACAGCCTGGTGACAGACGGACAGCGGAGTCTTAGTAATAGACGTAGTAATACTTTATATTCTCTGGTAATAGGGTCCCGTTGGTTACCCTTTGGGTACGGAACCCTAAAAAGCAAAAATATTTCTATTATAAAATAAAATAAAATCCAATAGTGTTGATTTGGGCTAAGAATGTAATGAATGAAAAACCTAAAAAGACCATACAAAGAAATAAACACAATTTATTCATTTTTTTTTATATTTCAATTGGTTACAAAATTCTTCATATAAAGAATAATTTGAATTAAAGTTAAAACTAGTTTTAACTAGAAAAAACTATTTCTAACTAGGGAAATCTAGTTCGAACTAAACGAGTCTATCACAAAAAAGTGAAAATAGGTGCGACGACGAGCGGAGCGAGCTTGCTTGTTTGCTTTACATTTAAATACATATTGGGATCCGAACGAAGCGGAGCGAGGCGACCTTCAATACTTCTAACAGGATTTCTATGTTTCAACTGAATCATTTAGTTAGAACTAGGAAAAACTAGTTCTAACTTAGAACTAGTTTTTCCTAGTTAAAACTAGTTTTACCTTGAATCAAAATTTATCTATAAATAAATTCTAGTTTTAACTAGTCAAAACTAGTTGTAACAAAGGCTTTCAGTTAGAACTAGTTTTTACTAGTTAAAACGGGTTTTAATTTTACTAGTTAAAACGGGTTTTAACTGTAACATATACACGACGGACCCCTTACAATATTGTGTGCAAACATACAGGCTTTCTTATATCTTATACTTGACCTCCTTGACAGATATTTAACTTCTACTAGAACTGGAATATAGGACGGATCATAAGCATAACTTAAAACTAGGGCTTGCATAACCGAAAAATATGGGTTATGAAGTTAAACGGTATGACGTCATAACTTTTTATTGCGATGTCTTAATACCTAAATTTTTCACTACCGAAAAATAACACTGTTGTTTTTTTACCTAAACCAAAAACAAAGGTTCTCTTAGTACGCTCCTTTGAATTCGATACCTTAATATTCCGGTACTGTAACGCTAAAACCCAATCGCTTTCGGTCATAGACAAACTACCTTAGTTGTTTTGTTATCGCATTATTAACCTGTAAAGATGTAAGTAAGTTGTTTTAATTGTTGTAATTGTTGTTGTATGAGCACAATTATTCGATTCTTTCGGTCTTCCTTTAATTCAAAGCGCTTCCAATATTTTATACCGGTATCGGTACCATAATCTTATACCTTAGCCGCTTATAGTCTCTACGAAAACTTAAAATGGAGATACATGCAATCATGTTTTATGCAAGTATACAAAGTTCACTGAAACATAGGTCAATAACTTCTAAATGAAACGGGACCGAAATATAGAGACGTTAGTAAAGTAAAGTATTTTGACCTCTTTTGTTGTGTTTTTGTATAAGTATTTACATTATTCAAGATCTGAAGGTCTTTCCTGTTGTTCTCGATGTTTTGCGTGTAGGGATTAGGGACTGATTCTGTCTGATTTTGGTTTCCGACCAAAAAGTCACTTGATCCCAAAGACAGCAGACTAAAATAGGGAGAGCGATAATGATTGGTTGGTAGGTAACAAACCTATATTTTGAGAACCTTTATTTGCAGACCACTGCAGCGGGTGCATAGTATTGAGTTATAATTATAATGGTAAATTATAAATTTAAATGAAAAAGTATTAATTATTTTCGAGATATATTTCGATCAACTTGTGGTCGTCGTCAGTCGACTGAAATACTTAATTAATCTCGAAAATAATTAATATTGTTTATTTAAGTATATTTATAATGTGTCTAAAATAATTAAAAGCTAAAAAAGGCTAAAAAGTAATATTTATTCAATTATAATGGCAAACAGTTTTTCTTTTTTCAATTAACTATTAAACACACTGTGAAAGATATCTTCGTGGATATACAAACAGCGCCATCTAGTGGGACAAGATAGAACTATACAAACTTGTATATTCTTTTTAAGTTTGGCTAAGAATATTATATCCTAATTACTCCTTGGACTTACGTTATTACAACAGTGAAATCGCCATCCAAATCCGTATTGTAGATTTTACGTGAATCGCGAGCATACAGACACATAGACAAAACTTTAAAGATAAATAATTAATTAATGAACTTCCATCAAAACCATGTGTTTGAATCAATTTCCTAAATAAACGATTACGTATACCTTACGAATTACTATTCCAAAGTGTTACTAAAGACCTGAACAATAGCAGAAATAACAAAGACCCAAAGGTCCTTATCCTATCCAGTGACCCGCACCAAGACGCAGAACTTCAACAACTACGAACAAGGGTTAATTTTAGAACAACAAACTTAAGTGTGCTTAAAGTCGTTCAAATGTCATTTGCAAGATGCTCTTGAAGTCGTGACAAGTCCACTTTGTTAATATACTAATTGCTACTCCTCTCAAGTACTTACTTGATTTTTGCACTATTTATAAGAAGATATAATAGGAACCTACTACCAAGAAATCTGGGATCACGGTAGTGCCTCCGCCAAGATGAGCCGAATCAAACAGGGCACTACATACTATTTCTCGAAGCGTTTCGTCGTCTTTTCGAACCCTTATAGTTTCGGCCTTGGTAATACTAGAGAGCCCAAATTCTCAGGATAAAATGTAGTTAGGAGACTAATAAAATACGTTAAGTTTCATTTGCTTAGCTTTTATACTTTGGATTTGATTGATTGATTTCGTAACTCACGACTCACGACACATGATAATTAAAACCTGCAGGGTACTTCATGAAGTCCTAGAAAGCTGAAATTTGGAATGCGTACGACGATTACATTCATTAGTGCTTTCACTTACATTCATTTAATTACACACCTCTTCTCACACACGCACACTTTTATGCACTTCTTTTAGTATTCATGTTATTAAAAATAATAACAATGCTAGTTATTAGTCTGTGTCATTTTGTCTTTTTCAATTATATATTTTAGTGTCTAGTTAAATAGTTCTTTGTACTTTCGTTAATGTACTATTGTGGATATCTGTTATTGGCTTTTTTTCTTGTATTTTTGTTAATGTTGTTTTAAGTTTTATGTATTGTTGTTGGTGTCCCTAATAAAACTATCCCTAATAACAACAAAAAACTAAATCTGTAACTTTTACCCCCCAACCCATCATAAAGGGGGGTCCGGTTCTGTATTATATAAGAATTTCTATTTCAAACGTCCTAAAAAGCTGAAATTTGGTATACAGGATAGGATTTGCAAACAAACAACAAAAAAAATTAAGAAATCCTTAACTTTCACCCTCCAATCCCTGATAATTTCTATTCTTATCTTTCGAAAGTCCTAAAAAGCTGAAATTTGGTATGCAGGCCAGGATTTACACACAAACAAATAAAAATTCAACAATCTGTAATGTTCACCCTCCAAAAGGGGAGTGTAGGTCTGTATATAATATTTCCTTACAAAAAGAAATTAAATCCAATTCACTCTTAAAAAGTTATCATTTATCAGATCTAAACCCCAACACTACAAGTAACAAGCCCTAACTCTACAAACCAATTTTGCCTGTTTCGCGGCTTTCGTCGTGTGTATATTCCCAAAAAATCCTAAATTCAAAAGAAATCAATCGAGTTTCTTAATGTAAAGCATTGATTTGTGTACATTGTTTTTTGGGTGTTTAGTATTATTTGTTATGATTTCGTAAAAATCACTGAAGATTCAAAAGCAATATCTGTATGAATTTCTAGAAGTATCGTCATACATTCGACATTTTATTTATTTTCAATCATCGTCTACGTACAAAAAGGTCCTTCCAGTACTTATTGACCTTTGTTTGTCTCGATTGAGCTCAGTTTATTAGGGACCCGCATCAAACATGTGTACTTAATTTAAGAACAACTAACGAAAGTAAAGCAGCTTTTAATAAACTTCGTTCTTTGAAAACTTTCTTGAATTCATGCAAAATAAGTTTTGTTTCTAATGTTTTTGTAGCTAAAAGTTATACAGTCTTTCAAACGATGAAACAATTTCCTTTGTATTTTATAAAAAATAAAAATAAAACCTTCAAAGAATTTGTAAGGCTTCAAGATTTCATTCTTGGATCTTAATTGTTTTGCAGATGTTCTATTTCACGAAGTCCGTTTGACTATGGTTCTAGTTAGGCGCACTCGCTCTTTTTGGGTTCCGTACCCAAAGGGTAACCAACAAGACCCTATTACTAAGAGTCCGCTGTCCGTCTGTCTGTCCGTCTGTCCGTCTGTCACGTCTGTATCTCATGAACCGTGATAGACAGTTAAAATTTTCATAGATGATGTGTATTTCTGTTGCCGCTATGACAACAAATACTAAAAATCAGAATAAAATAAATATTTAAGGGGGCTCCCATACAACAGACATGTTTTTTTGTCGTTTTTATAGAAAATACTCGCACTTGGGCGGTTTTTTATTTCTAGACTGCGTAACCTCGGGAGCGCTACAAAACGCGCAACACACAACACAAAACGCGCTTCGTCAAACGTCACTACTACAACCATAGCTAAACCACAGATTATATAGTAGTTAAACGGCCATTGTGAGATAGAATATCTGTACTTCCCAGCCAGCGAAACATAACTGTATGTCGATGTTTTATGATTAGCCCTACCCCACTGAAGTGATAAACTTTTGTACAAAGTGAAAAGGGCCTCATTTTTATGGCTATCTATTGATACAGAGGATCTATTTTATTGCTCTCAACTATTTACTTCTAATGATCAGTCTATAATTCCCATAGCTTAATTTATAAAAGTTTTTTTTTTCGGAGAATATACGCCATTTAAGGACATAGTTTTCATTATTTTGGTATATAAATTAACCATTACTTTTTTATGATTTTTTAAAGAATTGTCCGATGACATTGTCATACTGATTGTGATGTGTGATTGCTTATAAAAAAAGTTGTCTGTCTCTGTCTGTCTACTCATCTGTCATCTAGCTGTCAAATTAGTCTGAAGCAAATTATTATAAATTTATCTTGATAGCAAAGGACACATTTCTAAACAGCCATTACTCAAGTGACGTCACACGAGGGCAAATGGAAGTTGCAGCCTTTTCGTAAAAATATTCATCATCATGAGGTTGTTTAGACCAAAACTTCGAAAATACGGCTTATTACACCTAAATCTCGAAATTATTTTCGAATTAACATACCTTAACATAATTTAATCTATGCCAATTGTTGTCTCTCAAATCCAAGCGAATCTTACGAAGCAGTTTCTTTTTTCAATTATACTTTTCGCCTATCAGCCCCTGTGCCTAAGTAGGCTTACCATGAGCTTTGCACTCGAGACACGTTAGCACCTGCGTTTTTTAATATTTTGTATGAGAAACTCTGGTTCCTTTCCTAAACCACTAGGTGCGCTGTGCAATTTCTCATACAAATATTATACGCAGTCGCTTACGTGCAAAACTAATGGTAGGTTTTCTGGTGATTGCAAACAATTCAGAACTAATCCTGCAGGGAAACCAAAATAGTGTTTCCGATTTACATGTAAAACAGTAAGCTTTACAATAACGTTGTTTTGGTTTGTATGCAGATGTACATATATTCATTTATTCAGCATATTGCTGTTGCCCATTGTTTGGCTTTGAATAGAAGTAGAAAGTGGGGCCTCCATAATCTTTTGTTGGTTTAATACCATAAGCCGGTTATCCATATAGGTGGAATATCTTGTTGAGATCCGACATGGTTCCTGTTTTGTCGCCATGTCCCTGTTGTATATCATCTCAAATTGGTTTATAAATCTTTGCCCACCTTCTCAAATTGGAGAGTGGAATATGTTGGGGATAGTTTATCGAAGATGAAATGTAGTTTTTTCGGGTAGATACTGGGATATCAATATTGTTTAAGCAGTCTGGTCCTCTAAAAAGGCCGTTTTGCATGAATCAGATTATGATTCTGTTTTAAAGCCGTCTCTTTTGTACGCGTGAAAAAACTCTGACTCTATCCCACTTTCAAATCATTTTATAATTCACCCAAGTCGGCCTTTTTAGATCCCCTGTTCATTGATGATTCTGAATTGTGATTTTCCAACTTTATTTTCATTATAAGATTCCATTTTATTGACTCTATGAGAAGCCTTTAAAATATGTTCGCTTTTAAAAGTATTTTTCCAGTAAACTTCATCGGAATTGCAATTCAAAGCGTCTCTGCATTGTATAGTTTTCTAAATGTATAAGTATATTGTAGCATTCCTTTCAGAGAAATGTCAGTATACAGAACTATAACTACTTACATACACATACACACTGAACTCTTTGTAGAAGCCTTTTCTCCTTGCTCGGTGTTCTTTCTATCGAGAAAATCTCTTGATCCTTTACAAACTCAACGTCAGTATTGATTCATCCTGGAAACAATCATTACGTACTGTAACGAAAGCTTATTTCACGGTAAAATTGCTCAAGTTCGTGAGGTTTACTTAAATGAACTCGTGTTACCGGTACAGTAACCTTTCCAAGAATTGGTCCCGAATCCGGAATCTACCCAACCGAAAAGGGTTGTCTTGCTATAAAAGGAAACCCACCTATTTCAGCGGCCTCAATTTTGACAAAACCCACGTTTTGTTCGGAAAACTCAAGTTAACGTTGTGTGTGAGGGAGCGGAGGGGCGAGCGGTCGATCGCCTCTTGCTGAGTCTTGGCTCTCCCGGCGTCTGCACGTAGCGGCAACGTGGCGGGCGGGGGCGGTGCATAATGTGGCAACCTCGCTGATCAGCTGTTGCTTGCTCCCGTTTATGAATTCACAACAGGCTCCGGCAAAAACGTGACGGTGTTTTCACGCGGTGCCTTAACTGTGCACGGAAATAGTCGCGCTTCAAAACATGGAAGGACCAATTAGCAATTAGTTTCAGAAAGTTGCACAATGATGACGAATGCATATAACATAATAACATAACAATGTTATACCTAAACTGGGTAAAACACGTTACGTGGGTAACAAAATGGGGTTTGTCACCAGAATTATGCGCCTTTACAAACTTGTTTGTCTCTAGAATGCATATTAAAGGTTAACGATCTAAGCAGTGCTGCTTATAAAAAGCGCATATAAGCTGTCACTGAACCCATAAAAAGCTCAACAGAAAAGCTTGCACCCACACAACATAAATCAGAAACAACTTTCCATCTTTCACAAATCCTAACCTAACACAAATTCCATAACAGCCAGTGAAACTAGAAGCGCGCGGGACGCGGAAGGAAGTGCAGCGGCAAAGGGGGAAGGCGGGTCAATAATTTGCGTGCTGAGGGGCCCCTGCGGAGGGGTGAGCGGAGGTAGGTGCGCGCGGGGGACGAAGCGCGTGCGGTGCAATAGCCTGGCCCAGTCGTGGAGTCAGCAAGGTCACTGCCGATGCTCGCGCGACTCTCCGCACGGACTCATTCATGAGGCAATTAAGCTATTTTCGAATTTCCTATTTAGGGGTTTAAGTTACAAGTAACTGTGAAGTTATGGATCGGCAGTAGTCACGGAAATATTAGTGGTTACGGAAAACTTTGTAGCCTTGCACGATTCTCGCAACTAGGGAGATACAAAACGTTTTGAATCGACCAAGAACTGATTTAATCAAACATTGCTCGTATCAGTTTCTGAAGTAATTATCGATTAAATTTTAAATAAGATCCAATAATAATGAATCCAAGAAAGCCTTGAACGAACAGGCCTAAGTTATAGCAACAATACATCTCCGGCTACACTGTACTTTCAAACAACTTGCTGCTAAAGGAAAATCAATGTCAAGAGAGTGCTTTCTATTTGCTATCTACCCATCGATGCTGTAAATGCTGTTAGCTTGCTTTCTTCGTTTAAATTCTCAAGTTTAACAAATGTATGTTTAACGACCTCTGGAGTTAACAGTTTTGTATTAACGGCAAAAATATGTCATAAACCTGAATATAAAAACTAACATAAAATGCCTAAAGCTTTTGAATATTTAATACATTAAAAAATATTGATCTACTAAAGAAAATCAATAAAATGTTTTATTAAATAACACAAAAATTATAATATTATTAAAACTCGCGTGAGCTGACATACTAAATTATTATTACATACGGCTTGAACACTCACGTGTAATGGTTGTTGACTATATGCCAACCGTTTCACTGATACAATTTCGGCATTATCAAGGCGAGTGTCGTTAAACACAAAAATTTGTAACAAAATGTAGTAACAAACGAGAATAGAAAAATTTGAAGTAATTTTCTACAATAGTTTCCGGGAAAAGTTAGAAGTTCCACAAGGAGAACGTTCAGATCTAATTATGTAAATTGCTTGCCACTCAATTTGAGGTATTACTAATTATAAATGTTAATTCACTTCACGAATAAAAGTTGATAATAAAAAAAACACGTTGAACTGAAGACGTGGCAGTATCTTTGTTTCTGAATATTTTACTCTATTTACATAAATTAACAATTTTTCAATACACTTGCTACAAAAATTAAACATTGCAATTGATATTAACGATATAATTACAGTAATAAATAAATAATTAATAAATGTTTTCGAGCGGAATGTGTCCTTCGCCCGACTGAGGCCGAAATTAATCACGTAATTGCAGTTCCGTTCTTAATTACGTCGCTGTAATTGGTTTTTATATGAAACATTTTTTTTTGTACCTAGGGTGGCAAAAATGTGTTTTACTGTACTCGTATAAAAGTACGAGTTTTGATTTTACCGGTAGGTTACTGACTATTTAATAATAGTTTAAAATCTTTATGGATGACACACATACACATCTCATCGCTACCCCAATTAAATTTATACCTATGTAAATTTGAAACTTTGCTTGTAACTTGTCAACTGAAGACCTTTTGTCTAAAGTAATGTGACTACAAAATTCGTATTTAATTTTAAAGTTTCATATAAACTCATTTAGCAGATTTCAAACACATAACCTCGTTATTATAAATTCACTTTCATCTTTTCAGTACAAAACACATATCTTGCAAGCATTACACACATCCACACACCCTCTCTTACACACACATACACCCTCCCTCTCTCCCTTTCACACACTCCCCTTACAAAATAACCCATTCCTGTAATTTTGGTCTCTTTCCTAGTTGTTACTATTAAACTTACGTACAATGTGATGGGATGGGCACTGTTTCCTAAGACACAGGGTTTTTTAAGCCTGAGGTTAAGAAGCAGAAGCTTCGCTGAGTTATTGTTTTTTCTTTTATGTATATACTTAAGTCCTAAAATATTTTGTTTCACGTGTTTTATGTGGATTTTAACAAACTAATAAATTTAATGTTTATGTTTATATCTATCCCTTATTGATCAACAGATTTGGATGAATTTTTTGCATTAGAGTATTAAAACTCGCGTGAGCTGCTATACTAAATTATAATTACATGCGTGCCTGTTTAACAACGATGGTGAACGCCACGTTGTCGTTCTAAGAATGACACTCCCCTTGATTATGCCGAAATTGTATCGGTGAAACGGTTGGCATATAGTCAACAACAATCACACGTGAGTGTTCAAGCCGCATGTGATAATAATTCATTAGAATATTGATAACCCGGACGAAACGACCACACTTTTCAAGATTGGATGAAAGAACAGCAAGTAAAAAAGTTAAATTACTCATATAAAAATGATCCTAGTACCTATTTAAAAAAATAAATTTGATAAAATTAGTACTTTGTTACATAGACTAATCATAAAGTAATCGAAATTAAGCTGTAATTATTCGCTTTCAAGTGTCTAATACTCGTTCTATACCCATTGGTTGCTGCTATTTCGCTTTAAGGCGATTACCATCGCCAAATTAGCAGCTCGATATTTGTGACTACAAATATCAACGGAAACGACATTGAAATAACGTTCATATCAGCGCGCAATGCATAGTGGCTGTTACGACGCTCGCTGCGTCCTTGAGAGGGAGAAAATTATACTTTTCACTTGGACGTAATTACTCGATTGAATAATCTTATGTTATGTTTATAGCTATAAAGTTTATCTATTTATCAAAGCACAGATGAATTCAATCGGCCAAGCCACTCAGGAGCAGTAGGGAATTTGAGGTCAAAAAACATCATTCAGTAAAAAAAATAATTCATGTAGAAGTTTTGGTAGTATGAAAAAGAAAAATGTTGCATATATTCTCTAAGAGTTGATTATTCATAATACATTTTTTCATTATTTTTAGTTTGGCCATAAATGAGGAGTAGGCTTTAGAAAGTACCCATTTGGCAATAGTAAGGCCCTTAAAAAGGAATTTTGGGCCTCTAAATCTTAGCCTTAGTGGGAGTTTTTGAAATATTATTACGTTTATTGCCCCCTACAATTATTATTCTTTCGGATCTATAACTAGGTATGTTATGGCTTTGTAAACAAATAACCACACTTCAACATGACCGCTTGATGGAATTCATACATCGTTTCTTAGATCTTCCTTCGCTTCGGCTGTCTATTTCAGCATCTTTTGCATTACGTGTTCTTCATCTCTACGTAGTACGTGGCCACTTGGCCAGCCATGCGAGAACCATGCCAGTCGATGGAATTTAATTTTATCTTGTACGGATCTTTGTTTGTAATGGCCTCTATTGCTTTGTTAGGTGTTATTGCAACATTCTCACCTATCATATTTCATCTAGTACCTTCCTGTCTCCGGGATTTGAAATGTCTTTATATCATCTGTACTTATTAATTTTTATAAAATAAATTTCAACGATTGTCAGCTCTAGGCGTAGTTTGAAAACATCTTGACCAAAATCAGAACAAGTGATTTTGTTCAAGATGATGTATCTTCAAATCTATTAAGAGGATGGTTTCCGCAAAACCAGAAGTTATTCTTCCTGGTTTGAAAAATCTAGCAATACTACGTAAAAAAGAAAAAAATGTGTTTCTTCCGGGAATATAATACACACTTATATCGAAACAGAGTCCTCAGAAGCCATTCCAATATTGATAAATAAAATACCAAAGATGGCTCTAAAAAAGTTTTCATGTCCAGATTTAAGATTATTAGAGCAAAAACCCGTTTGTATTATTTATGGATTAAATTCTGTATAAACTTTATTAAACTTTTAACAGGGCAGATATTTTATAGCACCATTGTTTTTTTTTTTATAAAATTAGTGAAAAAAGTTGTCATTTTAACTTTTTTCCAGGAGCCGTCCCTCTCGTACTGCAGGTCTTTCCGCATGGAGTAACAGGGTAGTAGTAAAGCGGAACCTTTTCACTAAAATAAGTACAAATGATTTCATTGAAGATACTCCCTTTCCTGATGAGCACAAAAAGGCTAATCGTAAGGTAGTTCGTTCAACCGCCACTAGCTTTGTACCTACCTATAGGTAGTTCCGAAGTGCTCGTGGTTGGTAGTTTTTTGTTCAAATCAACCGTTTGCTACCATCATGTCGGATGATGACCCTAAATGACCGCGGTTTGCTCTTTTTATTAGTTTTATTTTATCTAACTCAAATACTACACAGTTAAGTGTACCTACTTTAAAAAAGTAGATATGTAATATTAAAAAAAACTGAATAATATTTTACAACCCACACATTTTGAAGTAAGTATAAAGTATTGGAGAAAAAACAGTTTGACAGTTTAACTGATGATGATCAATGTGGAAACACGGAAACACCAAATGAGCTGCATGATAAATAAATAAGGGTAGGTTTTACTATTACTTACAAATACTAAATGAAGGTATAAAAAGCTTTTTCAATGCATGTGCTCGTAAAGGCCCACTTTTTATGCATCAAAACCGAACAAAAAGTCGATTATTTTGCCCTAGGGCTTTATTATTTTTTTTTTTTTATTTATTTACAATGGTTGGCTAACCTGCAGCCTTTCCTGTGTACCATAGATGTTATACTTTTTTTTCCACTGTTTAACGGCTCTGGATACAGTCCTTTTGAGCCAATTATAATTTAAAGTTCACAAGATTATATTTGTTTTCATTTCCTCACACTATGCATTGAAAAACGTAGTATGATACACGGGTGTAAAAGCAATAAATTACTCGGTTACGTTTAAAACACTCGCTACGCTCGTGTTTTAAATCGTCCTCGTAATTTATTCCTTTGCGCCCTTGTAGCATAAACTACTATTAAACTATCAGCCAGCGACACTATCGTTGTCTTCTTTCGTTTGTGACAGTAAGTGAAGACATCGGGACAACATCCGACAGGTTTATTTATATTTTATATAAATAAAGTCACTTGTGCGTTTTCTTACTTATAACTGGACATTTGCGGAACTAATGTGCGGAGACACATTATCAGAAGCCGGATAAAATCAATAAAACGAATAATGAATTGAAAACGGACAATACGTGCTCATCTTTCAATTAACTCTGTTGATAGGATAATTACAATAACGTTAGAAAAATTGTTAAAACACGATAGATTTTTGTTAGGTAGTTTTTCAACAATCTAACAAAAATCCTATATTTCTTATGAACTACCGGGTTTTATGATCTTACTTACTTACTTATATTATAACATTGGACAGGTTCCATCAGTATGGACGCAATAAGTTTAAAAATACACTTCATTTCACTCAGCATCAATCCCATGTTGCTCTGATATCCCAGCCTTCCTTGAGGTTTCGTTTCATGATCTTATGCGTGGCCACTACCACGGCCTTTTTGGTGGAAAGCATCGATAAAAGCTAAGAGTAATTGCCTAGAGTATACATAAACAAGTAGGATTACCATACCTACTACCACCAGTTGAAGTAAAAGGATTTCTCGGCTAAGGCGCTCTTATCCCAAAATCAGTAATTTCAAAGTCAAATAGAACTTTCAAATATAGTCTAAAACTTAAAAAAAAAAATACGCAATATAGTTCGAACCTTTATCTAGGTCTTCCACGCATGTGTTACACGATCAGATAAACTTTGCTCGATAGAAATAATTCACGAACACAGCATATAATAAGACCTTTCAAATCATGCCATTTCCATAATTCCACTCTTTTATTAACGAAACATATCTGGTAATATTGCTCTTTAAATTTTCTAGGTCGACCACGTAAGTGGGTTTTAATAAACATATCCCTTATTTTTAAACAATTTAAAAACCGATAAAAACAACGAAAAAGTACAAAAGTGTGGTTATTTTCTTTACTCCTTACACGTAAAGAAAAAGACAGAGAGTCACTCTTCTGGGATAAGAGCGCCTAACTGTCCAGTACCGCCAGGCATATTTGGAGTAGTCAATGGAGTAGTGTATCTAGGGTTGCCAGATGGTATTGTAAAGGAGGACATGTCCTTATAATTTAGTACCATAGAATATTTATTATTCTAAGTTTAGTACTACATAACTATCTAATTTATAGAAAAAGAAGTGCGACTCCCTCCCCACAGACAAACCAAATTTCTACTTGGTTTTATGGGATGTATTTAGATTAAGTTATCTTTGAAATAAATAAACATATTCATTAATTCCTTTTTTACAATTTGTCCGCCCGTCCTCCCTAACTTATAAATTGTTTTCCTTTTTCAAATTTTACACTTACCATACCGACACCGTTTAATTAGCCCACACGGCACGGTTCGTTATCCTATTTCTCTCGCGTGGAGTTGCGGTATCGCTGTCACGTTCACTCATTGGACTTGCGCTGCACGCGTAACGATGCATGTTACACTGGCAATTCAAATATCAGTTTGAATAGAATGAAAAATATTTGTGCCGTTTTATTTAAGTATGTCCTTTTTTTCTTTTTAGTCCTTTTGGTCAGAGTATCGATAAGGGGGCACGTCTACACCGCAACCCTCCTTTTTTGCTTAGTAGCACTGATTTGTTCTCCTTTTTAGTTTTTCTATCTGGCAACCCTTGTTGTATCCCAGTTCACGCCATTCGGGGAGGCTTCTTTTACGTACTCTCTAAAGACCTCTACTGATATTCACTTCGTAGTGAAATATCACAATATTTTTTATAGTAACTATTTAATTAGTTATAGCAATGCACAAAACCTTTTGAATATTTGAAAAATTCCAATTATTATTATTACCGAAGTTAGTGATATTTATCACTTTTAGTATGAAATCGTGTCAGATGACGTCACGATATATGCCGATGTTCTATACACTTTTAATATGGAAAAAAACCTGTAACTCAAAAAAAATTTTTCATTTTCATAGAAAAATGCAATGCCGCTCGGCCGAAATGTATAGAAGGGCAGATTTCAGGGTTGACTCCATAGTAAACGTTGTTCTATACCATTGACTGAATAAGCTCTTCAAATATGGTAACACCTTTCTGTTACACGTTGTATAGCTTGGCTTTTTATGCGTTCTAAAAAAAAACATGCGTTGAATTTCTTACGGCACTTCCTGAAATGCAATATCCACAACAGTCATTAATTTCAGTTTCCAGCGCACTGATCCGAGCTTTTATAGGCGTCTCATATGACCTAACCTAGATTCAGTTTTCAGGTTAATTGCTCGTGCATTTTATACTTTTCCTATATTTTATTTTATAAAACATTAATTAACAAGGTTTTTGCTTTTACTGCAATTTTTAATAATAATTTTTTATGTACATTGAGTTTTTTATATTTTGTTGTTGGCATTGTAAAAATACGTAAACTAAAAGAGAATTTTGTCTATTTTGTTTAGTTTATAGTCGTAATTATATTAATTACTAAAGCACTGAACTCCAAAAAACATTTCTTTCAGCAATGCCGTAATTTCCGTAATTTTCACTATCAAAATAAATAATATTTTAGGAAACCGACTCCACACCTACAAATATTTTCAAGGATTTTTCCGACTTTAGGTATATATCGATCCGATTATCCTATCCCTGGTTATAGGCTATAATACCTATATATATAAAAATTTAAATAATTTGCCACTTTATAAAAATACTTCAGGTGTTGCAGGAAACGAACATTAAGTTATGAGTTTATTTTAATTATTTTAAACAGATTATAAATATTAAATAAATTAAGTATTAATCATTTTCGAGGTATATTTCGACCAACTTGCGGTCATCGTCAGTCGACCATTATTTACCAAACGTTTGCACAAATAAAAAAAAAAATGCTTTATACCTATTAAATCATGAAAGTTAGTTGAATAAGCAAATCAATGTTTATGCAATCCATTATCTCGCAAGTCTTTTGACAATAAATCTTGAGATTTTCCTTACATAGTGAGTATTGCCACAAAATAACCACTTACAGAATGTTAAGTCCGCATAACTAGCGAAAACAGGCGCACGCACACATCGACGCGTACGTACGACGATCTCGGAGATACTCGGGTGAATGCCAATACGAAATTCTGCCGAGATCATCATATACGTACGCGTGTATGCATGTGTGCGTCTGTTTTCGCTCCGTCGTCGAGTCGGCCTTCTGGTTGTATCTATTTTGTGGTATTGCCTACCACTCCACACAATAGTCGGAGACAATACGGCGTTTCAGTGGTTCCCTTTTAAATTCTATTGTGTACACATTTGTCACCGAAAACGGAAACAATAGAAACTGCTTTTGGTTCGTCGAATCGGGAATAGGATCTGTAATTATTTTTGCGCGGGTAAAATGTATTTACTGAGGGGTATTTGGTATCTATTTGTGTGGATCTATTTACTTAAGGCGCCACTTGCCAGCGTCATCCGAAAATGACTTTACTGATAAAGTTATTTCTCTTAAATGGTATGTTTAAAAATTATGAAAAAATATATATTGTTATCCATCCATCAGCCCGTATCCGTCCACTGCTGGACATAGGCCTCTCCCATATTACGCCACTCTTGGCGGTCCTCAGTCATCCTCATCCAGCCGCCACCCGCAACGTTCTTCAGATCGTCAGTCCAGCGGGCACGAGGGCGGCCTATACAACGTGTAACAGAAAGGTGGAACCATAATTGAAGAGCTTATTTAGTCAAAGGTATAGAACAACTTTTACTATGGGGCCAACCCTGACATCTCAAAAAAAAATCTGCCCTTCCATACATTTTATCGTAATTTTTTTTTCGATATACTGGATTTGTTCCATAGTAAAAGTTGTTCTATACCATTGACTGAAAAAGCTCTTTAAATATGGTTACACCTGTCTGTTACACGTTGTATATTGTTAAAGAACAACTTCATTTTAGGAATATATTCTCACATATAAGAAACAGCATGAAAATATTGTTCAAAGTCAAGCTGTTTTTAGACTAAAATTAAGTAAAATTGGTTATTTCTTTGAAACCGGTATGATTTTTGCTGTATCAAAAACAATCATTACATAACAAATTTGTAACATTAAAGGTAAATAAATAGATAGAAAATATAAAAAGGTATCGAAATAAAAGGTAAATGAAGGGATAAATAAAGAGTAAGAAAACATAAAAAGTTATCAAAATTAAAGGTAAATAAATAGAATAAATAAAGAGTAAGAAAATAAAAAAGTTATTAAAATTAGAGGTAAATAAAGAGAATAAATAGGGAGTAATAAAATATAAAAAGGTATCAAAAGTAAAAGTAAATAAAGAGAATAAATAAAGAGTAAGAAAATATAAAAAGGTATCAAAATTAAAGGTAAATAAAGAGAATAAATGAAGAGTAAGAAAATTAAAGGAATAAATAAAGAGATAGAAAATAAAAAAGTTATCAAAATTAAAGAGAATGCATAATTTCAGAAATTTTTCACAGTAATTTTAAATTCTGTCTCAGCCGTACTTGCAGCGGTACTCAAGTGAAGTACCACTCGAAGACAGACTGAAGTAAATTACATTTAGTGAAGGACTTTCAAATCTACATTTCAGAAAAATTGTTTTACGATAGACATTACCCGTATACCTCGCTCTAATACTTTTTTAAATAAGCTTTTTCAATAAAAGCAGCACCAAATATACAGGGAGGCATTTATTTATTAGGCTTGGTCAGTGATCAGTATTCAGGATCAATAGCACATTTGAAAAATAAACTTTTGTTTTTCCATAGTATTTACTCGGGGCTGGGCTTGCTTTTGTAGGGAACAGGAAAAAATACATTTTCGAATTTCCTCAAAAGGGTCATCGAACCATGATAACGAGTACTTACCAAGTCTTTAGTTGTATCTGGCTGTATATATAAATAAAATATCACCTTATAGGCAAAGATTTCAAGTTTAGATGAGCCCTGGTACCTAAAATCTATTGCATTGTTTTTGAATGTGAAACGTCAAACTTTTGGCTTTATTCGTATTTCTTGAAATGTTAGTGCACTTTAAACATGCACGACGGCATATTGAGACCCTTTTCTCATAAAAATTCATTAAGGGGTCCAACTATCACCGTGTTCAGATGAGCACTGATTCCAAACATGTGAGCGTCACCCATTTAAAGGTGAAAACATTTTGGTGCTATCATACTAGAATTACTAGCGTAAGGGCAGGCATATATGTTTATAAACATTTTATAAAATATCAATTAGTTTTTATTTTTTTGCGTGTCTCTCTAGTAGAGTATAATCAAACGAAGAGTTTTTTTTTTTAATTATTTCTGAATTATATTTCTGTCTCGCTAACAACAGTATTTAACCCAGTTTACATGAATACCTTCACACAAGTTGCCCTTAACCCTTAATGAAAAACCTGCAATTTATTTAATATACAATGCCTTTTAAACGATCTTCCTCCAACCGGTACTGGTGTAAAAACACTTGTATTTACTTGATATTTTTAACTCTGCAAACACCCCGTTGAAAATAGTGGTGGGACAAATTCGTTTTCGAAAATATTCGTTTTTAATCCAAATAGATTAACAAGGTAGACGCAGGTTATTTTTTAAGAAAAAGCTTGTTTTCCAGCATTTTGTCTATGTTTTGGTATACGCCTGACGTAATACGTATATAATTCAACTTCAAAATTCAAATTCAAATTCAAAAAGTTTATTTTGCAAAGTAGGTATATATAATACACGTTTCACAAGTCAAATTTTAATCTTATAAAAATATATGTAATAAAATAATAAATGTACATGAACTACTTAGATTAAATGTTTTTTTTAATTTATGTAGCAATATATATACGATTAAAATTATAGGTAAAATATTATTATACAAGATGAAATCCAATCAACCGCCCGAACCCATACCGGAGACCCGGCCAGGGACCAGGAACAGGTTCAATGATCACCAACCGAGCCCCCAGCACGAATCCAGGCAGCCGACCAAATCCCATCCTATATACTACATAGTAATAGGTTACATATATAAATACATGCCTACCTCCGCCCATTCGATTAGTCTTGCTAAGAAGAACGGGCAAGAAACTTGGCAAGATCATGTCTTTTTTTTTTAACATAAACTTATACTATACATCAAATTACTTATATCTACTTTAACCAAGGGATAAGAAAATACAAGACAGCAGGAATTCAGGTTAATGAAAAAAGAAAAACATATATATCTTTGCCTACCTGTCTCATATAGTCTATTTCCTTTTACAGTCTGTAATTAATTAATGTTAACTCTTAAGAGGAATCAAAAGTTAGGAAATTATATTAATTAATTAAATTATTACCTACTTTCATTAAAATCAGTATCACTATAACACCATGCTTCACCATCATCCAAATATTCATTTATTTTATAATATGCCTTTTTCAGTAGGCCCTGCTTAATATACTGTTTAAACTTATTCTCTGACAAAGTAAGGACCTCCTTTGGAAGTTTATTGTAAAATCTTATACCATGTCCTACGAAAGAGGTACTCACTTTGGCGAGTCTGATTTTTGGAAAAGCCAGTTTATACTTATTTCTGGTTTCCTTACAATGTTGCTCACCAAGCCTTGGGAGAGACTCAACATTTTTTCTGACATATCTAAGGACTTGGTAAATATATTCACAAGGAACAGTTAATATATTAATTTCTTTGAACTTTTCTCTTAATGAATCCCGGTGCTTCATATTATAAATAGCCCGAATTGCTCTCTTCTGCAAAACAAAGACTGCGTCTGTATCCGCGGCTCTACCCCATAACAGCATGCCGTATGACAAAATGCTGTGAAAGTAACTAAAATAGACTAGTCTAGCAGTTCCCGCAGTTTCTCCCCTGTTGATTTAGAAATTTTCATTTCCAAAAGAAGAACTCGTACAATGCTTAAAAAAAAAAGCTGGCGATATCAAGACTCCATTGGAGAATATGTTACAAATTTTCATGATTATACATTAAATTTTCGTGGTTGTTGTTGTGGATACAATCGTTGTCGCGATGTAGAGCGGAGAAACGTGGCGCCCATCCACATCATGACTTTTAAAATTTCAAATCACTCGTTTTTTTGTGCTGGTTTTTTGAGTCGCATATTTTTTACATAGATGGTATAGGTGGGAATATTATTTTACCTACATTCTCTAAAATAATAGGTACGCAACAAAAAATTTAAATAAAATGTATTGAATAATCTTTTAAAAACTGATTTGCGCCTTTCCACTTTAGCCCCATCAAATAGAGAAACATATTTTTGAGACCAAAACTCCTTAAGGGGAACGAAAATACAAACAGAAATAAAATGTCAGCTTTCGGATGATTTTGTTGCAATAATTAGGTTTCGTATAGCCATAAAAAAAATACATGTTTTTGGTTGAACTTTAAGGTATTCATTTTCCACAAACCACGTTAATCGATTCATATTTGTACTGTCAATGAATTTTTTTGTAACCCTCTATTGCACACTTCTTATCGATTTTGTTTCAGGTATCGCTTTCGCGATTTTGTTGTTTTTTTTTTAATGAAATTAGTGTGAATGATATCTATTCATTTTCCAAATACCACGTTATTCGGGTCAAAAAAGCACCCCCTTTTTCCAAAAATACGTAAATCCACTGATGCCGTCAGCGGCAGCAAGATATTGTCAGTCTACGCCTAGCGTTGGCGCCCGTAAGACGTGGAACCTGTGCCCTTTTTTGCAAGCTATAAATATCTCCCAAAACTACTTCAAAACACATTGAAATTAATTTTATAAAGTAATATTTCGAGGAGCATCATATTCCTGCCGTTAAAAACTCAACAAAATATGCGTATGAGTGATTTAGCTACATCGTGCCATAGTCATAACAACAAAACTGAATGAATTTGGATTGAATTCATACTTTTATGCGGGAAAATAATATATGTTACTCTAAAAGAATAATTTTGTGATCGTTATTGAAACCCAAATTAATTTACTTATACTTACTGAGATCTGTAACAAAGGTCAATGACCTTTTCGTGAAATTACCCTCTAGTATTGGCTCACCATTTCAGGTCCAATAAGTGAAGTTTTTTGCAAATTATATAGGTACACTTACTTGGGATAAACCGCCAAGCATTGTAAATATAGAAATTTATTTTAAAATATTTACAGTGCATGGCAAAATTATTAGATCGTAGATAATCCTGTCGGTACATGTTCAGGTTCTGTTACGCAAAATGAAAACAATGAAATTCTTTTAGGATTAATTTGTTATCTCTATGTTTGTCTGTCTGTCCGTTTGTCTAGACAATTTTTTCTGGGCAAAATTAATAAATACCAATATTAACGGCCCTCTATAGAGCTGTAAAAACATACTTTTGACGTTTTTATTTATATTACGTTTTAGGTTTTTACATTTTTTTTTTACGTTTTTCATATAAATTTTCTCACCATGAAAATGTAGGGATGAACACTTGAGATAATATTTTGCATTTAAAAGTCAACACAGAAAGGAATTGTTGAACAAATAATGTAAAAAATATGAAAACCATGTTGTTCTATTCTAAAGGGATTAATTATCTACTGTTCAATGTGGCGATAGCTTTGTTTATTTTTTTCCTTGAATTATTTTTTACTAAGATAACAAATAGTTTAATACAAAGTTTTCCTTAAGAGGTCCCTTTACCCCTGTATTTTTCTTAAAATTCATACAATAGGTATAAACCGAATGTGAAGTCTACAGCTTATTTTCTTCATATCTTTTTTCATGAGTATATTCTAGTGACATCTAACTACGTCTCTATACAGCCCAAAAAGCAAAATTTGATAAAACACCATCATAATAGCTGTCAGGATATCGTCAATATTGCCTCGTTTTTACGCAAAGTTTAACAAGTTTGTATATTTTTATCTATACTGGAAATAAAAAAGAGAGAAATACAGGCGTCGTTCATGTTAAGATGACTAAGTTTACACACTTTGCTAAGTATAAACAATTACCGTTTCATGGAAAACTGTTTTGACCTGAAACCATTTCACAAATTCAATTAACTTATTTTGAATATCTTGTCATCTTGCACTTCTTGATGAGAAATACAATTTCAATAAGTAAAAATACAACTTTTAGTTAAGAAAACTTATAGTTAAAAGTCTGCTGTATGCATTAACATATTTTTAATTATATTACAATAGTAATAAAATAATTGGCTTATCTGTCGTCGTGATACCAGCCGTAAATTTATTAAATAATCTGATATCACGCTTATGGAAAACCCAATTATTTTGATGATACCATAATATCATTAAAATATGTTTATGCATATAGCAAACTTTTAACAATAAATTGTCTTAGCTAAAAGTTGTACTTTACCGTTATAATTATTTCTTAATATTTTGTTACAAATTCGGAGAAATAGCCCTTAAGGAAAACCTTGTATGAAAATATTTGTTATCTTTGTAACAAAGAAAAAAAAAAATAAACAAAGCTATCGCCACATTGAACAAACAGTAAATTATTAATCCCTTTAGAATAGAAAGATATGGTTTTATATTTTTTACATTATTTGTTCTACAGTTCCTTTCTGTGCTTTCTTTCAAATGCAAAATATTATGTCAAGTGTTGATCTCTATATTTTCATAAGGAGAAAATTTGTATGAAATAGTTAAACAAAAGGCCATAAAAACGTTATAATATGTATATTTTACAGGGCTGTAAATATTAGCATTTATTGATTTTACCCAGAAAAATTGCCTAGACAAACGAAAAAACAGACAAACATAGGGACAACAAATTAATCCTAAAAGATTGGTTTTTCATTTTGCGTAAAGGGACCTGGACATTTCAAACTATGATACAAATAAATTTCTATATTTTAAACACTTGGCGATTTATCCCAAGGGCAAACAGGTGTCCCAACAGTCAACGCTTTCCCTTGGAAGGCTGGTAGGCCAGCTCATGACTGACCAGAATATCAAATTATGACCTCAGCAAAAAGTAGATAGTCTTCGAGTTGATGGTACTTTTATAAATTCGAATAGATTTTTGAGAGTCAAAGCTAACCAGTTCTAAATTCTAAGAATAAAATTTTTGTTGCGCAACTCTGAATAGTCATGCTATTGATAAAGTCAAAAATAAACCTTGAAATGCTGTTACATCAGGAAGAAAAATAAAAACCCAATTTATGAGCAATTTTTTGTAATTAGTTTAGTTCGATACCACACCCTGAAAAAAAATGTCCTATGTTAGTTTTGCAAATTGTCTTAAATAACGGCTCATCAACTATTGTTTTTCAAATGATCTGGCAATTTCTGTGTATTACTTTTGAAAAAAAAAGTTATTGCTATTTTACTACCAAAGGAGCTGCGTATTTTTTTAAATAATTAGAATTTAGAATGAAAGAGTGGCGGGTAGTAAAAATATTTGACGTTCATTAGAAATGCCATTTAACACGCGTTAGAGTGTGATAAATAGGGACGCTATTTAAAATGAGTTGGAATGAGATAGTAACGCAGTTAAACGTGGTTGAATGAGAGAGGCATAATTGATATAGGCTACAGTGAGATAGATAGTGACGTGGTGCATTCCTTCTGAGAATACTGTTAGTTTCCACTTTTTGTAATAACAACTTTAGTAAAAATTTTTTGTAAAGAAATTTTTGGTCCAATTTATTTTCCCGCAAGTGTAAAACCAGCTCAACGGGCGAAAAATATTTAAAGAATGGGTAATGGTGACAATTAACCGTCACGATATTATTATGTATCTCTAAAGGAGTGTCTGAAATGTTCCGAGGGTCAACTGATAAATCAAACACTCAAAAAACCACTTTTAGCCGACCATAATAAATTTACGTCCCGACGTGATAGCAAGTAGGATCAATGCCGTGTGACGATGATCGAAATACACTAATAAATTAGATAAAATAAAATACGTATTACTTTTGACCCTGCCTCGTCCACTCTATTCGTATTTTTGCTATGGTGACGCGAGCTTAGAGACCGGGACGAATTTCCCCCCGCGCGCTATCGTAAAATAGAATAAGCCACGCCCGGAACTGGTTTTTGTTTTGGCTATGTCATACTCTTAACTAGGTACGGACTGCGGACAGAGTTGCACCATTTCCATTTTTATATTTTTGATACGGAACATTAAAAACGGGGTAAGACAATAATTCGCTTTTAGATCTCTTCATATTGAAATCATGGGCTATCCCATCTAAGTACTTCGTAATTTTTTTAAATATACAATAAAGCCGATTCTGCAGGCTTTAACTTTAGTTTTAGTGCTGTCAAGACTTAAATTTTTCCAAAGTAATTTAGCTCCTGTTCTTCACACTTATGAAGTATTTTGCAACAATGAAAATTTAGTTTTGACAGCACTAAAACTAAAATTAAAGCCTTCAGAATCGGCTACATTGTCTACCCTGGCGTCATATTTTTTTTTTTCAAAGTGATATTTAAATTTTTCATATTTTTGTTATTGTTGTTCTTGACCAGTTGCTTGCTTTTCCAGCAAAAAGTTCTGTGCACGCCACTGCTTTACAGTATAATCCTCACCAAGGTACCTTTATAACTCTGAAATGCTTGAAAGACTATTTTTGAGATTCAGCATGGCGTCATGACTATTAATGGACTATTTTTTGTTTTTATTTAATTTTTTATTAAATAATTTAAATAAATAAATTTAAATTTTTCCAAAGTAATTTAGCTCCTGTTCTTCACACTTATGAAGTATTTTGCAACAATGAAAATTTAGTTTTGACAGCACTAAAACTAAAATTAAAGCCTTCAGAATCGGCTACAATATAAATACAAATTAATTTTTAAATCATGTACTGTGTTACTTTCATGATGTCTAATCTATTTCGTACCACAGTCGGTATAAAAGGCACCAAGCAAATGTTGTATTTCGTACCACAGTCGGTATAAAAGGCACCAAGCAAATGTTGTATTTCGTACCACAGTCGGTATAAAAGGCACCAAGCAAATGTTGTATTTCGTACCACAGTCGGTATAAAAGGCACCAAGCAAATGTTGTATTTCGTACCACAGTCGGTATAAAAGGCACCAAGCAAATGTTGTATTTCGTACCACAGTCGGTATAAAAGGCACCAAGCAAATGTTGTATTTCGTACCACAGTCGGTATAAAAGGCACCAAGCAAATGTTGTATTTTTAACCAGTTTCAGATACGGATCTACTGGTTTATCCGGACACTATAATCGGAAACGTTCTATCCGTTCCCAGCCCTAGCTCAAACTTGTCTGCTCAGTCATCAGTATGTGGGTCCCCCAACATACTTCTCAAGGATGTACAGAGTACTGGAATGTGAGGGTGCAGCCAAGCGCATAATATTCTCAACGCCATCCGGCCATCGCAATTTAAACCGTAACTTTGAAGTGATAAGGGTGTGTTGACAGGAATGTTAAAGTTGGTGATTGGGAGTCGAGGTGTGCCTGCCCACTGCCTGATCTATAGTGCTATACATTTAATTGGTTTGTGGAACTAAGTAGGGTACAATGTTAATTACGATGGAGAATAAAAAGAGGGGTAGAACGAGTTAACAAATTATTGAAAAAAAATTTAATTCTTGGTACATACAGATCTATAGGTATATTTTTCATCGGTTTTTATTATAGGTATATTGTAGGTATGAAGTTATTATAAGTTAGATACATACATACATACTACATACGCCTGTCCCTTGGAGATGTAGACAAGAGACCACAGATTTCTATCTGCAGTGATTCTGACATACTTCTTGCGCCTAATAGTAGTTTATGCTACTAGGGCGAAAAGGAATAACTTACGAGGACGATTTTAAACGTAACCGAGTAATTTATTGCTCTTACGCCCGTGTATCATACTACGTTTTTCAATGCATAGTGTGAGGAAATAAAACAAATATAATTTTGTGAACTTTAAATTGTAATTGGCTCAAAAGGACTAGGTATCCAGAGCCGTTAAACAGTGGAAAAAAAGTATAACATCTATGGTACACAGGAAAGGCTGCAGGTTAGCCAACCATTGTAAATAAATTTAAAAAAATAATAATAATAAAGCCCTAAGGCAGAATAATCGACTTTTTGTTCGGTTTTGATGCATAAAAAGTGGGCCTTTACGAGCACATGCATTGAAAATTATTTTAGATAATTAGGCCAAGTGCAAGTCGGACTTACGCACAAAGATTCCGTACCACCACACAATACGGATACGGAACCCTAAAAAACATTAAGGAAATCGCAACAAATGGTAGCGCATGACAAACAATTATTCGTTGTTTTACTTTATGTGATTTTATCAATTAAACAATCTGGCCAAAGATATTACCATTTTTAAGATAGATCTGAAACAAAAAAAGTTACAAAAAATGTTACGTTTTTCGAGGTTTTTTTATGGGGGCCCAATATTTCAAGCGATTTTTAGTAGTTGAATATCTTATGGGTTCACGTCACGATCACTGACATGCTATTTTGACATTAAAGTTTTCACTTCTGTCAGCAGTCTCCATGACTTCCGTGATAGAGGGCACCTCCAGTGGCGTATTTTAAGATTTAGCGCCCTGGGCCTGTAAAGTTTACCGCCCTATAAAATAACGAAAAAAAAAGCAAAAATATTTCAATTGTAAAATATAATAAAATCCAATAGTGTGTTGATGTAGGCTAAGAATGGTGATAATGAATGAAAAAACTAAAAAGGCAATGAAAACACCATTTATTCAATATTAAAAAAATTTCTGATGGCCACATTAGTTACAAAATTCTTCAATGACACTGTCATAATTAACGGATTTTGTCAAGTCAGCTTCTATGGGTATTAAGAATACCAAATTTTTAATTGCTTGTGCCGCCCCTCGCAGCCTGCCGCCCCGGGCCATGGCCTTTTTGGCCCTAGGGTAAATACGCCACTGCATACCTCTAGTAACACGTATTTTGTGAAAATTTCAACTAGCCACCTATGACTGTTGCTGATGACCCCCGGACAGACAGATATGTATGTATATTTTCAATGCAAGTGCTCGTAAAGGCCCACTTTTTATGCATCAAAACCGAACAGAAAGTCGATTATTTTGCCCTAGGGCTTTATTATTATTATTTTTTTTAATTTGTTTGCAATGGTTGGCTAACCTGTAGCCTTTCCTGTGTACCATAGATGTTATACTTTTTTTTTTCCACTGTTTAACGGCTCTGGATACAATCCTTTTGAGCCAATCATAATTTAAACTTCACAAGATTATATTTGTTTTCATTTCCTCACACTATGCATTGAAAAACGTAGTATGATACACGGGCGTAAAAGCAATAAATTACTCGGTTACGTTTAAAACACTCGCTACGCTCGTTTTTTAAATCGTCCTCGTAATTTATTCCTTTGCGCCCTTGTAGCATAAACTACTATTTTATATTTATATATGTTTATGTAGATAATAAAGCCGATTCTGAAGGCTTTAATTTTAGTTTTAGTGCTGTCAAAACTAAATTTTGTTTATTGTAACATAGTCCTTAAACGCTAGGAACAGAAGCTAAATTACTTTGAAATAATTCTAGTTTTGACAGCACTAAAACTATAATTAAAGCCTTCAGAATGGGCTACATTATATGTTATATTATTATGCAGATATAATTAAAAGTTACAATTTATAAATTAATTAATTAATTAACTTATTTGGCACTACCCTTGTAATCTCCACATCACCAAAAGTTAACTGGTAGAGAATGCTAATTAGCATTAACTTCGCCTTTGTGCATTGTAAACTTATTTTGTGCAATAAAGAATGTACATACATACATACAGACAGTGGAGGCTTAGTAATAGGGTCCCGTTTGGCTCCCTTTGGGTACGGAACCCTGATATAAATCATTACGGTTATCATTAGCAGCTTGGTTTCATCCTTGGTTTAGCTCCTCTTTACTATGCCCCACCAGTTGCTGTCGTGGACTGATCTAATTGAGGTCTTTCTAGCAATTTTGTGGATGACATCAGCACTCCAAGCGTCCATGTTTTGGCACCAGATTTCATGGTAGGCAGCACTTATTTGTTGCAGAGCTTAATTCTCAAACACCATTATAAAATTCCGAATTACAAGTTCTAGAGTTTTTTTAATTTTGAATTAATGATATAAAAAGTTTAGCATAATTATGTACTATGTAGGTTGAAAAAAAAAAATTTTAAGTTCCAACATGAGCCAAATCGGTCAAGATCGAATCACTAGTTCACAGTTCGGGGTGTACTACTAGTTGTATATGAAATGGTATATGTATTATATTATAAATAATACATGAGTATATTATGTAATGTCTTAACTGCCAGTTAATTGTCTGTAAACGCTGTCATTGAACTAGATTCAAAGGCTTAAAAAGTTTAAATATTTATCCGATAAAACTAGAGTCATGAAACAACTAAATATCTATAAATTCTTAATCCATATTTAGCCATAATATTATTAAAACTCGCGTGAGCTGACATATTAAGAACGACACTCGCCTTGATAATGCCGAAATTGTATCGGTGAAACGGTTGGCATATAGTCAACAACAATCACACGTGAGTGTTCAAGCCGCATGTAATAATAATTTCATATTTAGCTACTTTATTTTATTAGAATAAATTACGCCTTTATCGACAGTTGTAACTTAGTATTAAGGGTGCATATAAGGTCAGATTGAGCACCTCATTATGCACCAATCAGAATTGAACTCTATGACGCTACCGAAAAACTGCATATTTGCATTGTGCTCAATTTTTTTTTTAATCGCTATAGTTTTCTTGTAATTTTCTGGTTATGATCTATAATCGACATTTATTTCATTTTTTTCGGTCTACCAGTTTTGGAGATAAGGGTGGGGGGACATATATTTTTGTGGTTTTTTAACCATTTCTCGGAACCATTGCCAGTAAATATAGTAAAAGTATATATTTTTACAATCAACTTTTTAGTATCTACAATTTTATACCAGTATTGTATTTTTAGGATAATATTTTTATTTTTCTTACTTTTGTTTTGGAAATATTTTGAACAATTTAAAATTTTTCATATATTTTTTACACTGTGATATGTGGACAAATTAATGCTATTTTGTGCCAAATTTCATGTCTTTATTTTTAACGGTGCTAAAGTTATGATGCTGTGACATACGGACGGACGGACAACGGAGTCCGACCATAAAGGTTCCTTTGTACCTTTTAGGTACTACGGAACCCTAAAAATGTGAGATAGGCAGACATACATGCATGGCTTCGCTATACCTTTTGACAATACCTCTTGTGTGGATAATACCCAGGGAATACAAATATTTACAAAAATTCGTTAATTTCTGCCATTGACCCCAAAATAAATTTGAAATAGGTATTATTTCTGAAGAGCTTCTGAAATTGTCAACAAAATATGCTCTGGATATGTTTGGAATCGTCTACAAACGAGGTATTTAAGGGTCGTTTCTGCCGATTTGTAACAAAATGTTAAGAAATAATTATAACGGCAAAAATACAACCTTTAGCCACAAAATAGATACTACCAGAAGGCCGACTCGACGACGACGACGCGACGGAGCAAAAACAGACGCACACATGCATAGACGCGTACGTATGATGATCTCGGCAGAATTTCATATAGGCATTCGACCGAGTGTGCGTGCGCGTGTTTTCGCTAGTTATGCGGAGTAAACCTTCTGTAAGTGATTATTTTTTGCTTTAGCTAAGACAACTTTTAACAATATTTTGCTATATGCATAAACATATTTTTAATTATATTACAATAGCTAAAAAGCAATTGGCTTTTCCATAATCGTGATACCAGACGTAAATCCCTAAAATAATCTAATATCAATCTTATGGAAAATCCAATTATTTTGAATCTACCATAATATCATTAAAATTATGTTTACACATAATTATAGCAAACTATTGTTGAAAGTTGTATTTTGGCCGTTATAATTATTTCTTAATATTTTGTTACAAATCCGGAACATCGACCCTTAAGGCGATTACCATCGCCAAATTAGCAGCTCGATATTTGTCACTACAAATATCAACGGAAACGACATTGAAATAACGTTTATATCAGCTCGCAATGCGTAGTGGCTGTTACGACGCTCGCTGCGTCCTTGATAGGGCGAAATAGAAGAAAATAATACTTTTCACATGGACGTGATTGTTCGATTGAATAATACTATGTTACGTTTATAGCTATCAAGTTTATCTATTTATCAAAGTATAAATGAATTCAATCGGCCAAGCCACTTAGGAGCAGTAGGAAATTTAAGCCAAAAAACAGCATTCAGTAGAAAAAAAAATCATGTAGAAGTTTTGATGGTATGAAAAAGAAAAATGTTGCATATGTTGTCTAAGAGTTGATTATTCATAATACATTTTTTCATTATTTTTGGTTTGGCCATAAATAAGGAGTAGGCTTTAGAAAGTACCCATTTGGCAATAGTAAGGCCCTTAACCCACGTATACTTATCTATCATAAATATTAAATAACCATACACCTTTATAGAGCCATATCTAGATTATTATTTAATGCTTATATGACCATAACAATCGTCTAGTATGGCCCTCTTTTCATTTACAACGCCTGCAGAATGGCTTTATTATAATTCAGCTCGTCTAATAATCGTTAGTTATTCGTTTTATGAATGCAAAATTATATTTGTGTAGGTTTTAGACATTTATAGTTATACAAGGTGTAACAGAAAGGTGTAACCATATTTGAAGAGCTTATCCAGTCAATGGTATAGAACAACTTTTACTATGGAGCCAACCCTGAAATCTCAAAAAAAAATCTACCCGTCCATACATTTCAGCCGAACGGCATTGCATTTTTATTTAAAGTTATAAGTTAATTTTTTTTTTTTCGAGATACAGGGTTTGTTCCATAGTAAAAGTTGTTCTATATCATTGACTGAATAAGCTCTTCAAATATGGTTACACCTTTCTGTTACACGTTGTATAACAATTCATGTAACGTACCTCTATAAGATTAAAATTCATAAGTCTGATTTGATTTAAACTACCTACATAAAACTGCATTGACAGTTAATTTTGACTATATACAGAGTGTAGATTTGATCCACAACTTGCGTTACATGAATATTAGTATACATGATGCTTATTTAAAAAAAAACAGAATAATGAAATTAATACCACTTGAAGAAGGAGTTACGCCCTTTTTATGTGTCCTAAAGTTATCTTGATAAACGGTAATAGCGTGTCCTTCATGGTCTAATCCTCACTTTTGAAAACTTCATGAAATACAATTTTAACTTTACCAAAAAACAGTCATAAATAGTACTGTAATAGTAATAGTCCTATCATAATTCCGAAGTTGTTGGTATAGGTTGGTGAGGATTATGTTGTGAAGGTCACGGTATAATCCTCACCACTCATACGAGCAAACGGCGCGGCGCGTAAACGACTTGGTTCCAATTCCAAAAAATAGTCCATAAATAGTCATGACGCCATGCCGAATCTCAAAAATAGTCTTTCAAGCATTTCAGAGTTATAAAGGTACCTTGGTGAGGATTATACTGTAAAGCAGTGGCGTGCACAGAACTTTTTGCTGGAAAGCAAGCAATTGGTCAAGAACAACAATAACAAAAATATGAAAAATTTAAATATCACTTTGAAAAAAAAAAAATTATGACGCCAGGGTAGACAATGTAGCCGATTCTGAAGGCTTTAATTTTAGTTTTAGTGCTGTCAAAACTAAATTTTCTTCGATACAAAATAGTCCTTAACAGTCAGGATTAGAAGCTAAATTCCTTCAGAAAATTTTAAGCTTTGAGACAGCACTAAAACTAAAATTAAAGCCTTCAGAATTGGGAATAATGTCTACCCTAGAGTGAAAATTTCCTATACAAACTTTTTTTTTCAAAGTGGTATTTAAATTTTTTCACATTTTTTTTATTGTTATTATTCTTGACCAATTGCTTGCTTTTCCAGCAAAAAGTTCTGTGCATGCCACTGCTGTAAAGGTTTCACATTTTCTGATTTCTGCAGGACGCTTACGTTTTTCAAAAATAATGTCGAAAATAGTCCACCCAAATGATACCAATTTAACCTGGTTTACTGTAGAGGTATGTTAAAACAACATGTAAACTTCTACATACATGTTGTGTTGGTACAGTCGTGTACACTGAAATTGCAAATATATTCAGTGTACGTGACTGTACCAACACAACATGCATACGCTGTTTGCTTGCATAAGTGGTGTGGATTATACCATGACCTTCACACCATAATCCTCACCAACCTATACCTATAACTTCGAAATTATGATAGGACTATTTTTTTACCTTGTGATATTTCAGAACTTTTTTTGGAATAGTCAAAATTGCTTTCTATGAAGTTTTCAAAAGTGAGGATTATTTCGAGAAGGATACGTAACAGCGGCGACGTGGTACTTACCTACTCGGGTACCCCTCCCCACCCCGCCCGCTTTGCCAGTGCTGAGTCAATTTCGTCATGTCTGTCGTACACTAGACGTTTTTTATCGCCCCCAAAACATAGTATATAAATTTTCGAAAAAAAAAAGTACATTTTTTATATTCTTTTCATCATCAGTGTCGTGAATATACCTACCCTGTGACGGAAGTTGCTGACCAAACCAACATCCTGTATATCATATTATATACTCGTTGAGGTTACGGAGAGTCTGGGGTTAATTTACTCTTCGTTCGACTAAAGAAAACATAGTAGTTATTTAAAAAAACCTTGTGAATTCTGGTATTCTATAAATTAAGGAGCGATCCTTCGGTTTTGACCTAAATCGTTAAAAAAATATAACGCTCAAAAATCAATTATTTGATGAAAATAACTAATTTAATAAGCAAAAACAGTACTTGGGATTTTAAATACAATAGAGCATTTTTTGCCCTTATAATTATTTCTTGCGATTTATATCTAAATATGTAAAATGGATTCACTTAGTGTGAAAGTCATAAATATAGAAGGTATATAAAATGTACTTTGTGAAATTGAAGTCACGTGATTTTTTATGGAAGCCAAAAAGTATGGTTGCCAAATTTCATTCGAATCTTTGCGTTAGTTTTGAATTACTATCGGACAAGTTGAAGTCATATAGTAAATTCGGGTCTTCCGAGACTCCCTCTAGCGCTACGGAATATAAATCCACAACGTATTTTTTAAATCCAAGTCATTATTAGTAAGTAAAAGAAGATAAAGACTGCACGCGGCTTATAAGATGATTACAGTTAAAAATGCGCACCATCATTCGAATAATGGCGTTTTAAAAGTTATGAGCGAACGCATTTCCTTTGAAAGCGGCAAACGGTGAAACTTTGTTTCATTTACAACGCCTTTTTTCTCTACCTTTATCGTGTGATTAAATACTTTAATTCAGTTTTTTTTCTCATAGACTGAACACGATTGGACTTTTTTTGTGTGTATGTTATGTTTGTATCTATTCTAGATGTTTCTTTGTGCATTATTATTATTATTATTATGTAGGTACCCTTTTCAGTCACGGGCCCATAGAAACCCGGTCATTTATAAGACGTTCATGGGGCCGAAGCCAACATTGAAGAGGCCTATGGTACCATTTAATATAAATGTGAGATGGCTGCATCCATGGAGGCCTCTCCTTCAATGTATCATTGAGATACACTTACGGACAGTCCCCCACAGTTGCCAAACTACTGCTAGGGAGGAAGCGACTTGGAGTGGGCTATGAGGATGGGATACTAAATGGGCCGGATAACAGGGCTATGGAGTGAGATAACGGACATCTGCCTCGAAAATCTCTCACAAATTTAAGTATGGCGGCAGATGGTGACTTACTGCTTGATAACTATCCAGCAGGATAGCTGTTGTGGGCCCCCTATCTAGTCACCATGGAACGGCCAGGGGGCAACACTATGTAAGCAGCTATAGTTGTCGAGAGGTGAGTCTGCGGGGCACAAGATCAAGTGCCCCCGGCGTTATGACATTTTACACTTCCAACCTGAAGCATAGGTTCCGCTCTTGCATCTCCACTCTGGCCGGCTGGTTAAAGCAAGTGTAGAGGCGGAGGGTGTGTTGCTGTGTGTATGTGTGTGTGGAAGCGCATGTGTGATAGTGTCCCTTGGAGGTAAGGTCCGTAGTATCGCCACTCACCATCGGCTCGCCAAAAGCCGCCCTGCGGTGACTGATTGCACTGGACGTACTGGACATACCAGAGGGCGATGGGGTCGTCACATTCCTACGCCTACTATGTAGCCACGGGTCTGTAGGGACCCAGTCATTTGAAAAGCATTCAGGGGGCCGAAGCCAACATTGAAGATGCCTTTAGTACCATTTAATCTAAAGGTGAGACGGCCGCATCTATGGAGGCCTTATCTGTGCTATCATGGAGAATTTGAGATACACTAATGGACAGTCCCCCAAGGGCACTATTCTGTGCCAAGGGCGGATCCAAGATTTAATTTTGGGGTGGCCATTTTGACAATATTTATCACAAAGTAAAAAAAAAGTAATTAGGCACCGTAAGCCTTCAGGCGTTTTTGGCAAACCTGTCAATACCTAATATACCTACCTATGCTATGTAAAAGTGCATCTGAATTCTGAATCAAATTGAAAAGTCTAGTCAAATGTATGGGATACCTGGTTGTTTTGGGGCGGGCTATGGCCCCCATAACCCCCCCCCCCCCCTGTATCCGCCAATGCGGTCCCCCATAGTTGCCAAACTATTGCTAGGAATAGTTTGGCAACTATGGGGGAGTAGTAGTAGTAGTAGAGTGCTATTATTAGCACCAATGTAAGATAAGGTATCCCGAAAAAATAAAAATAAAACGTTTCGGTAAAAAATTTTCTTTTATCCTCAGTGCTTCAGGTCCAAACAAGCAACCCAATTCTCGATAGTGACCAAACCATGTTAAATTTAATTAGGCGTAAAATGTCTAAAATAAGTGACGTGGCGGCTCCAAATTTTCGCATTCCCAAGAGCGTTAATATTTTAGTACGCCTGCCTAAGTGTAATTTGCTGTTACAATTTAGAAAATGTACGTATCTATCTAAATAATCAATTAATTTCAACTACTGAAGGGCTCACTGTTGGCATTTGGCATTGGTACTTTTGCCAATCGATTAGTTTCGAGCTGCTTCTAGAACGTCAAGCCTGCTGTCCCCACTTCAATATCGTGATCTCACTGCCCATAACTTCGTCTGCGTAGAATATCGGATACCAGATTACGACAATGGCTAACATTGGCCGCATCGTAGCTGTTTTTATTTGTGCGTTGAAAGCGAATTTACTTGGTGATTTAGGGTAACTTACACCAATATTTGAATCTAGATTTAGCACACGAGCAGAGTTTAAACTTGATATAGAAATGTATTGATTGACAGGTCGTAAACCTAACTTAGCGACTAAAAGATTTGAGAATTTGGTGCAGAGGGCCTATTATGTATATCTAGTTGCCATCTGGACTTGGTGTCTATCATCAAAAACATAGATATACTATCGAATTCCGATTGTCTAAGGATATATTCGCACTTAAAGTGACGACACAGTTCGTAAATAGTTCAATACCCACTAAAGGCAATTTGAAAGTTCCGTTTTTAGCTATGTTTTTGATGATAGGCACCTAGTCCAGTTGGCAACTAAAGATACAGAATACAGGGGCAGGCCGCCCATATCTAAAGTTATATTCTCTGTCTAAGTATCAAACTAGCAGATGCCTACAGTTACTAGGCATGTAACATTTACCTATTAGCCCTTTTATAGGCTTTAATAATTTATTCTACGATGTCGACTCTATTCTGGGGTACTAGCATGAACTAGGTATCGACTCGACATCAATTCGATAAATAAAAATGTAATTTTTATTTCATTGTAATAAGGGTTATCGTTTAGAATTTATCGATTCTATCTGTCAAATTTATCTAATCGACGCGTACGTGCTCCCATAGCTGTTTTGGTTTCAACTATCGAGGTAATTATGAGGCTATTTTCTGAAGTTGGACTTTTTGGTATATCGAGGTTCAATCGGATCACAAAAAACACTGATTTTCCGAATTAAAGAAAACATTTATTCAATCTTTGCTCCATCTAGGTTATTTTATCAACACCTCTATATGTTGACCACTATGTCATTATGATGATAATAAAGAAAACCGCATCCAAATTCGTTGAGTGGGATCGAGTTAAGAGCGGTTTCGCTGCCGGATTGTGAAAAACCCGCCTTTTTCTAAGAAATCGAAACAACGCTTAAATTCAAAATTCACTCAATAGTTATTCAACAAAACCCTATTACCTATGTACTGTGTATGCTACCGTGGCAAAGTTTCCATTGGTTTGTGTAAATTAGAATTTCAAAATGTTTGATTATTGATTCTAAAATTTTGAAATTCTGATTTACAGAAACCACTGGAAACTTTGTGATGGCAACATACACAATACATAGGTAATAAATGAGTTTTTGTTCTAACTATTGAGTGAATTTTGAATTTAAGTGTTGAATTTCGATTTATTAGAAAAAGGCGGGTTTTTTATAATCCGGCTGCGAAACCGTTCTTAAAACGGAACATAGGTATTCATATACCATCGTAACATTAAATACAGACAGACAGAAATTCAAAAAAATTTAGTTTTGGCTTACAAACTTACAATACTAATAACCCATTTCATTTAAAATTTCGAAAAAATATTCTATCTACAGACATGACTTTTGTACTACTTTATTATTATTAGTAATAGTTTTTTTTATCTTTGTTTTTTATAGAGGGCTTGGTAAACTACGTGACCATGTCGTTCTCGTAGGGACAACAATATACTTACATTTAACTTAACATCTATTTCTGAATGCTACCTTAACAAGTTTATACAAAGACATTATAAATAACAAAAGTCGAATGAAACATATTTTAACGAGTGAAAAACATAGCTTGCATAGCCGTCCAAAAACATAGCTTGCATAGCCGTCCAAAAAAATCGTGTGATTTATGAAGCTTATATTATGTATGATGAAGTGACCAACTGACCAAGAGAGCAGAGGGCCTATTACGTATCTTTAGTTGCCGTTTGAACTGGGTGCCTATCATCAAAAACATATATATATAATATCGAATTCCGATTGTCTAGGATATGTTCGCACTTGATGTGACGACACAGTTCGTAAATAGTCCAATAACCACTAATAGCAATTTTGAAAGTTCCGTTTTAGCTATGTTTTTGATGATAGGCACCTAGTCCAGTTGGCATTAAAGATACAGAATAGGGGGGCAGGTAAGGTAGTGTAAATTTTGTAGCACATTATTATTTATACAGAATGAGAAGCAAGTAAAAAATGTCCTTGGCCTCACAAATCCTCATTGATATTCTGTGCGCAGTGCCACACGTGGGCCCATAATGGCATACATTATTGAGGTTACTTATTAACACCCCTATTCATGGCGTATACGTATACACAGTGGCGTGCACAGGACTTTTTTCCGGAAAAGCAATCAGAAGGTCAAGTACGACAATAAAAAAAATATGAAAAAATTTAAATAACACTTTGAAAAAAAAAAGTTTGTATGACGCCAGGGTAGGCACTGCCTACCCTAGAGTGAAAATTTTCATACAAACTTTTTTTTTTCAAAGTGTTATTTAAATTTTTTCATATTTTTTTTATTGTCGTACTTGACCTTCTGATTCCGGAAAAAGGTCCTGTGCACGCCACTGCGTATACAAGGTGACTGTTTGATCATCGTCCAAATTCATACTGGTGGCTTGGTAAGTGATCAGTATCATGGATCAATAACAATTTTGGTGAAATTCGTAAAATGAAATTTCGACTCCCCATAGTGATTCACTTGGGACTGGAAGTGAATTTCTTTGGGAAGCCGAAATTTCATTTTAGGAATTTCACAAAAATTGTTATTGATCCAAGATACTGATCACTTATCAAGCCTCCAGTATGAATTTGGACGATGGTCAAAAAGTCACCTTGTATAAACTTGTACCTCATTTTGTTTTGTACACGACACTACTTTCAAATGGATAATAATAGGTTGACCATGACCATCTAAAAAATAAATACTAAATGAGCACCTAAATTACTAATTTGGCATCAACTAGGTTAGGTTAGGTTTGAACATCAAATTTTTGATGCCAACTTAGTAATTTTGATGGTTCCCCTTTGAAATTACAAAACGCCACTGTATCGCCTTTTATTATAGTTTTGAATGAATATACTTATAAAAACACATTAAATCAAATAACAGTTCTTTACATCAGAAATTGCCGAAATTTTCTTACAGATTTATGAGTTCATAAATCCTGTAATTCAATAGCTATTTCAATTATTTGTTTTTTGTTTGAAAGTTGATTATAAGGTTTTACATTTACGTATTAAATTTTGATTTTATTTTCAGTTTGATTAGAAAAGTTAAATCTTCAAAAACAGGTCGTCCTAAATGCCATCCATTTCCATGATAAGATTCGTAATAATTTTTTACCGCTGACACTTTTCAAAAATTAAATTAATGTTGCTGTTAGCTTAATGTTGTCTCATTCATACACAAAAGAAACGACATAATTCGGATTTATCATTCCAAAAAAAAATGCAAAAACGTTAGTACTGGAAATTGAGTTTCCTTCGAATTCTCTAAAGAAAACGGCAATTTCATATGTAAAGACCTATTTCGAGCCGTTTGTTTGTGAGTGATGCCGGATCCGAATGTGAATATATCTCACTTATATTTGATTTAATCTGTTTTGATAAGGATATTAATTTAAAACTAAAAAAATATTAGTTATTAGTTTTATTAAAACTCGCGTGATTATTATTACATGCGGCTTTAACACTCACACAAACGGTTGGCATACATTCAACAACAATCACACGTGAGTGTTAAAGCCGTATGTAATAATAATTTAGTTATTAGTTTCTTGAACAAAACTCTTGTAAACTGTTTCACAATGTTTTATTTTGTTGTTAATTAAGACGCAACCGGTTTCGAATATCAATTCGTTATCCTTTATTAATCGTATTGGTTTTTATTTCATGTTATTTGAAAATTGCAAAGAAAAGGTTTTTTTGTATGAGCAATAGATTAATTGGTTTAATTACCGAACCAAATTAACTCTCTTTAGTATGTACAGTGGAGATCACATCACGCTATACGATATAATCGCTAATAATCGTAATTATCACGCTTAGGATATAAGATAGGTACAGTGGAGACCGCATCAAGTAAGACACATTGGACTTTGTACCTATCTTTCATTCTTCTCTATAGAGGCTAATGTCGTACTGCAAGTGTATAGCTTAATGTGGTCTCCACTGTACAAGCTTTCGCTCGCGGGCACTAGGTAATCTAAGTAGGCATATAATTTTTGAAAAGGTACAGTAACCGGCTGTAAATAATGCACATCGGCTATCTTCGGCTTCGTATAGCGCCGTCTCTGTCACGGGACTGTTACTGCTTCGTGCGACAGAGATGACGCTACGATACGATGTGCATTATTTACTGCGGGGACCAGGTATTTTTTTTTTTGTATATGATTTGTGATCTGGGTTCTTTTCATTCAAACTTCAAATCGATCCGTGAGTTTCTTTCAAATGCATCAAGGGACTATGTTTATGTGACAATCAGAGCAATACTTTTTGTCACCCTCATAACGATAAATAACTATCAATTCTCACCCCTTAACATCTGAATTATTAATAGCTACGGAAAGGTGCACATCGCTTGTAGGGTTGCCATTTCCAAATTTTGAAAACGCTGGATTTGAAGCTGGAAATACCAGGACATGTTGTTCGCAATATAAGAGCACTAGTTAATGGATTACTGTTAATTACGCAATGAAAACAGGGTCAATGAAAATCAACTAGAACAATAAAAATAAATACTAATGTTTTTCAATTAAATTATGCAAGAAATTATCTATTATACAAATATAAAATTAAACGACTCCTTGTAGGTAATTTTAGTCCTTTTTAACGCGGCTGTAGTGGCGTGTGAGCTTTAAAACACTGCTTGTTACGAGGCCCGGTAGCATAGTCGCGCGCGACGCGGCTTTGTTGAATCATACGTGCGTGCGAGGAGCGTGACATACTGTTTAATCGCAAAAACATCGTGTCACGCTCCTCGCACTTGTGATTCAACTAAGTGGCGTCGCGCGCGATTAAACGCTATGCTATGACTGTAGGACGATTTAAAAAAAAACAGGACTCTCTTTAAAAGCTATCCAGGACCCCCAAAAACCTGGGAAAACAGGACGGTTGGCAACCCTAATCGCTTGGAAAGTTCAACGATCTCTCTAAATCCGTATAACCTAGATTTTCTTTCATCAGTTATTCAGATCATAGATAAACAAATTCTCTAGACACCGTACGTAAATCACAGCTTGTTTAAATTTATCAAAAATACATACGTTTATTCATGATTGTCTCCAAGCGGGGTGAGCAGAGACCATGATCCTGACCTGACATACATATTCCACATCCTACTCATACAAGCTCGTCTAAGTATTGCCATACTTTTAAGGCGCTACGAAAAAAAATTTACACTTTTAGAACATGCATATCTACTTCAGTAATAGTAGTTTATGCTACTAGGGTGAAAAGGAATAAATCACGAGGATGATTTAAAACACGAGCGTAGCGAGTGTTTTAAACGTAACCGAGTAATTTATTGTTCTTACGCCCGTGTATCATACTACGTTTTTCAATGCATAGTGTGAGGAAATAAAACAAATATAATCATGTGAACTTTAAATTATAATTGGCTCAAAAGGACTGTATCCAGAGCCGTTAGACAGTGGAAAAAAAATTATAACATTTATGGTCCACAGGAAAGGCTGCAGGTTAGCCAACCATTATAAATAAATTAAAAAAATAATAATAATAAAGCCCTAGGGCCAAATAATCGACTTTCTGTTCGGTTTTGATGCATAAAAAGTGTGGCGGTTACGGTATAGTTCGAGAGTACTCATTTATTAAGAGGGCACGTCTGTTGCTTAAATCGCATAGAACCCGACTGCTTGAAGTTTATTTCGTGAAATACACAAAAAATTGTAATGAATTTTTGGATATGCATTTTACTATACCTACATAACCTAGGAATTTGATTTTAGAAAACATGTTTAGATAAATTTTCCTCGATAAAAATAATTATTGAAATGAGGTCTTCAAACACACTTTTTCTCTTTGTTTGATGAATAGAAATCATGTACAATGTACATAACTCAAATATTTATTAGATATGATATTTATATTAGATGTTTTTTATATTAAATAATAACAATATTAGATGAATTTGAACAATATCTAGATTTTTGATTATGGAAAATTTACCAGCTATTTTAGTTTTTTTATAAAAATAAAAAAGACCCTTTTTTCTTTTTCGTCTTGAATTTTAGAGCTTAGAGTGACAGTGACAAAAATAAAATGTACACCATTCGGTTGAAATATTTTTTCATTTAGAAATATTGGTGGTATGGAAAAGAAAAATGTTGCATTAATGTTGTCTTAGAGTTGATAATTCATAATACTTTTTTTCAATACTTTTTTTGGCCATAAACGAGGAGTTGGCTTTAAAAGTACCCATTTGGCGATACTAAGCCCCTTAAGGCGATATGTAAAAGTTTTAGCTTCCCTGTTACTCCATATGCGAAAAAATCCTCAGTGCGACAGGGACGGATTCGTGGAAAAGTAGCAAAATGTCGGTTTTATATTAATAAAAAATGTACTAAAGTTGCTATCAAAATTTCGTTTAACCAGGTCCTAGATACCGTTAAAACCCATCTAATAAAATAAAGTTGCAGTCTATATGTCATTATAAATTGTCAAACCAGGAGAATTGGTGTCGAAAAGGACCTAACTTCAATAAATATTTCTATCGAGCCGAATTTCTCCAATCGCGTTTCTGTTTTAACAGATCCCTAGAAAAAGAATCCAAAAATAATATACTATTTTATCAAAATAATACATTATTTACTGAAGTAGATATGCAAGTCTTTAAAGTGTCGATTTTTTTTCCGTAGCGCCTTAACACATCTAGTGTAATACTATTGGGGTTTTATAATCTGGTGTGAAATATGAATCTAAAGCAACTAAGTATTTAGTGAACAAGAACAATCTTACAACCTGAAAATAACTTATCATAATAACCTTTCCACTTTTCTTTGGTATTTTTATCCACTAAATATTTTAATATTCTTATTTGTAATTGTGTTTTTTTTGTCTAAATAAGTTTTAAAGGTAAGTCTGGACGTATTGACGAGTACTATCGCCAGTTTTCGGCTTGCAACTTCATCTTCACACCTGTATATAATTATTATAAATAATAATTATTTGTAACATGGGCGTAGCCAGATTTTAGTTTCGGCGGGGGGGTGAGGGGGTTCAAGAAAATAAAACGACAAAAGGTGCAGGAAATTAATATTTATTATGTTTGTGCAAAATTGTTTGCAAAACGCTTCTAGCAGCTGCTAGCAAAAGTGGCACTTGACCCGGAAAACGTCAAAACAGGGGTAGGGTTATAATATTTTAAACTTTTCGAGAGGGGGGGGAGTTTGAACCCCCAAAACCCCTCCTCCTGGCTACACTTGGCTAGAAAAATGTGTTTTTGGGGCAACAATTTCGCGTGAACTTAGAAGCCAGAAGCAGCCGAAATAGACGCCGCCGCGCCAACATTATTGACAGCAACCAAATGTTACTTGCATAACGTAAAAGGTCCTTGCACGTTCGTGGCAGTTTTGACCCCGTTTCCATTAGGCACCACACCACCAGGGCGTGCGCCAAATAAATTGAAAATCTCAATTTTAGGTTTTTGTTTGTTTGGTCACCTTGTTATAAACTATTTTCATGGAGACAGAATAAGCTTTCTTACAAGACACGATTTCTAGAATTTATTGTATTGTAAGTATTTAATTTAATGTAAGTTCCTCAATTATCTTTTTTGGTCGTACACAAATTAGGTAGCGCAATTTGGAAGGAGGGGGGGTGGCGGCCAGGCGTTACGGTCCTGGTACGTGGAGGAGGGGGGGGGGGTTGAGGTTTGCGTTACAACATCACGATTTTAGCATAACCAAACGGAGATTTTTTACGTTTTTCCGTTGGTTCTCATTTCAGCAAAGCTTTTACAAAGCAATCGTTACGTAATGGAATGGAGGAGGCAGGGGTCCCAGCCAAGCGTTACAGTACTGTCACGTGGGGGGAGCGGAGTGTCAAGAATTTGAGAATTTTGCGTAACGTAATTTGTTAAAGACCCCTTTACATGTTTGGTATTAAAGTTACTACCTACACTGCTTATTCGTGTTTAGTTTCATTAATTAGTTAAATGATATTTAGCAAACTTTACACTTGTCACTTGTTGTAAATGCTTGTAAATTCAAGTTGTTTTATTATATCTTGACTCGCAATCGCAATACCATCTGAATGTTGACAATTTTTCATAAATATTGTGCTCATCAACAACATTAGTATTATTTAGAGCCTAGTGCATTAAAAGTGCATTAAATGGTAATAAAAATATATTCTAAAATACAAATATGTCCACATACAATTTTATATACTAACAGTCTTAACTCGTAAAAATAAAATGTCGATTGAACCAAGTTGAAGTAATCAAATTGTTCTAATAAAACGAGTTCTAAGTTATTAAACTGCCGATAAATAGTTAACATTTGAAAAGACCGAGCCATCTATAGGCGTTTTGCTTCCAATAGGATGTTACAACATAAAATTACACATATGGCTCTATATTATATGATATTATAGAAAAAACCCAACTTCAAACAAATCAGAAGCTAAACAACTCTATCAAATTGGAGGAGGCCTCTCTGACACAATGCAGTCTGTGCTACGTGAGTGACCTATTATCAACCAATTATAATTATTTAATTATTATTATAATATTAATTATTAATATCAAGGCTAAATATTTTATTATAGGAATTATTAGAATTTTTTGTATTTTATGTATCTTTATATTTAAAAGTGACATATTTTTTATTCTTTTGCCGTTTATGAGCAAAGTCAATTTTTTTATTCTAGCAATCCTGTATATTTAAAACTCTCAATCAAATTTCCGGAACATTTCGGCAAGTATCAATGCAATCAGTTGTCTCATTGGCTTTGTCATGTCTATAAAAACTAAATAAATAATATTTTTTAGCCTTTTTTGGCCTTTTATTGTTTTGAATAGATTATAATAAATAAATAAAAAAGTATTGATTTGTTTCGAAATATATTTCGACCAACTTGTGGTCGTCGTCAGTCGAATAAGTAAATGAAAAAATTATTCAAACATTTCGGTAAGCCAGAAATTCTGGTGTGCTAGTGTGTTTTGTACGTAATATTCGTACATGTGGCTACCATGTGCATGTTTGTACATAATGTATACAAAAGTAATTAAAACACATAAGGTAAAAGCAGACCCATAACTCCTGTGGTTTACCAGTTAAATGAACAATGAACGTTTCAGAACAGCAGTGCCACACCTGCGGTCACTTCGGTGGCTGGCCCTCTGCGATTTGAATTTTTAGGTCATTGTTGCGCCTCTAAATGTTGCTAATTCCTTTTAACTTTGTATGCTTGGGCTCTTTGTTTTACAGTCTAACTGACCACGGAAGCAAAAATAGATAATCCACTTTTCAGTTTATTTTATATTCACGTGTCAACGGAACCCAGTGTACAATATTAAAACTGGTATCCTTGTAAAAACGTATATCTACGTCAGTAAAATTACTTATTTAAAACGTATTTGTTTTTGCAAACCACTTATGGCATTATTAACAAGTGAACCAAATATGGTCTCGCAATAAACTGCCATATAAGCACATGACTACTTAGCTAGCCAACTAACACCATTTTTTCATCTCAATCGTAATGTGTCAGTCAAACAAGTCGACCGTGAGTCATCCATCACCACATACTCCTCACGGTAAAAATACCATGTCCATATATGGAGTTAGTTCACTTTCACTCTTAGCAGTTTATGAATATGAGTCGTTTTTGCTTGTTTTGAAAGTTTTTTTTCGTGCGTTGTCGTGGTGCAGTGGAGACAGACCGCCGCCACGAGGCGGTCGTTGACCTTTCTCCCCGCACCCCGCGCACTATCCCTCTCTCGTCTCTTCCATCATTCATCAAAGAATGAGGAATTCAGTAGATGCAATAAAATTTTCATAAACTATTTTATTTACGGCTGCATTCGGAGACGACGACATGACTTGTTGGTACCTATGTTTTATGATACTCTTAGGGGGGAAATTCAGATGTGTGTTATTTTAGAAACGCCACGTATGACATTTTATTGTTCAATTCAGTAGGTTTATTGCTGTTTTGTGAAAACAGCTTTACCTGGTTTCTGATGTACGGACGCCAGCATGACAAGCTACCAAACTTCGACAATTGTTACTGCAGCGTCATACACGTTAAAATCGTTTACAAATAGGGAGCCTGAACTGCAGGCGACTGTACAGTGTATAACTCACACACACTACGGTTATGGACTTCTTTGTATTAAAGACATTTTCTAGGCCGATTAAAATATTTGTAAAACAATCGCTTGTATGAGTATATTATATTACATCTACCTAATTAATTAGTAACCTAAATAATAAGTTAACTCAAGATATATTTCGGGCCTCACTGGGCCCGGCATTTCTCAACTGATGCCGGGCCCAGTGGGGCCCGAAATATATCTTGAGTTAAATTATTATTTGTACCTTTTTTATTATTAGTTTTTAATCAACCAAAACTACATTAAAAATCTTATAAAAAAGAGACAAATATATATTGATCAAAAACTAAATAATAAGTTAAATACTTCCGTATTTATAGGTTTATCCATCATCCATAAACCCTTTTTTTAATTTTCCAATGCTTTTTCTTGTGATAATAATTTCTTCACCATACAAAGGTTGCCTGGAAGAAATCTCTTCAAGTGATAAGTTCGCCTTTGTACAAAATTATGTTCAAAACTCTGTTTTTCTTTTTATATGTCTTTTGTGTACAATAAAGTGCCCATTCATTCATTCATTTCATCTTTCATTCATTCCATCTTTCATTCATTCATCAGACGCGGTAGTGGTCGAGCGTAATAAATATAAGTAATAAATAAATCAAAGGGGGTAGACAGAAACTTTGTAGAATAAAGATCTTCATTTATTATTTCATTATCTAATCACTACCACATAAACATCATCAAAAATACCATTTGTTACATGTTACATATATCTACGACAATTGGTTTGTTTTTATTGCCTAAAGAACAAACTTATTTAAGAGGCGAAAAAACGCCCAGGGCAGGGTCGAATTCAGGGCGAAAAGGAAAAAAAGTTAGTTTCATATTTTTATTAAAAAGAAACTAAAATAGCACAATTTCCAAAATGAAAACTCTAGTTATTATTGAAACCCACCTAATAAAATATGTTTGTGTTCTGTATATGGTTCCTATACGTCAAACGAGGAGAAAAAGTGTGTTTGAAGACCTCATTTTAACAATTATTTCTATCGAGGAAAATTTATCCAAACATGTTTTCCAATTACAAAACCCTAGTCAAAATACTCAAAATGCATATACAAGAAATAGATTACAATTTTCCGCGTATTTCATAAAATACACAGAATAGAAACACCCGTATTTTTAACCTGCTTACTTATGAAAAAAATGAATAACAATAGAAGTCCGTTCGTAAGTAAACAGGTTAAAGTAATAGGTAAGCCAATAACTTAGTATCTACCAACGCTTAACTTCAACAAAATTCCCAAGTCATGTGTACCTTTACTTATTCCAAAGCTAACTTGACCGTTCATGATAGAGAATAAATAAAAAAACAAACTTAACCTCAATGCTGGCTCTCATTAATCTCGGTTAAGTTAACCGACGGGCTGACACGAAAGTATTAGCGATGTTACAGTTAATGTAACAGTTACAATTCGTGTACAGTTAACGTCGGATTATGTTGCCGTAACTAGATAGTTCATACTTTGTCCGTAAACCATGGTTGGTTCCGTCTTTCTTCGGAATCGGAAATGTAAAAAGCAAATCCGTGAAAGAATAAAAGAAAATTATAGAAGAGAAAAATACTTTTGGTGCGGGGGCCCACAAGATGTTGCCAACGTTGTTGAAGATGACTGAGGAGACAAGACGAAACAAAAACTTTATCAATGAGCATCTCAGGGTAAAAAGGAAACTTTTTGATCGAGAGATAAAGTACATACGACATCACGACATACATTTAAGTCACAACCCATCGTGATGAGGGGTGACCCATATGTTCTGTGGGTGAGCCCTATCGCCGTAGTTCGGGCACAAATATAAGCCCACAGGATATGTATGTGTGACCTGAAATTAAGCTCATCATTTTGCGTCAAGTAGAACTGAACTCTATACCGTTTTATTATTGTTTAAAATAGCGCGCTCTGAGCCGTGGCTGTTACGACAACCGAAATATCGCGCGCGCTCGGTAAACTTCGTTTTTGACAAATAACTCCGCTTCTGGTTGAAATAACACGATTTGTTCAAACTAGCTAGATATTATTTATTTTATAAAGAAACAACCAACTAAATTCTGAAATCCATAAACTCTAAAATTTGTAAAACAGAGGTTGATAAAAGATTTTATTAACAGTATATATATGAATCAATTGACGTGAATTGTTCAAACTTACTTCATAAACATTAGAAGAACGCAGAAGTATTTTTTTAACGACTGTGGGCTTCCTGATTATTGCAACAAAATCATCCAAAGTCTGTCATTTCATTTCTATTCGCCTCATATTATTTACAGCAGGGTTTGAAATAGATGACAGGGGCGGTCAAAAATATACGCCAAAAGCTCGAATGATGTCAAAGTGTTTTGTTTCTACGGAATGTAAAAAAACTCTTCAACAAGCTATAGCGTCATGGTCTGATGGGGCGTTTCGTATGAATGAAGGTGTCACCCCACTTCCATTTCATCATAGTGAAGGTGCGGCATTATCTAAAATACATGAAAAATACATTACTTCTGTCTTATCACCTTGTTCTTCAACAAATGTTACAAATTCCAACAGGATTCAGAAACCCTAGTCCTTACCGGGCTTCAAAGGTACCAAGATATTAGCTGAGTCCTTGCAAGGTGGAAGGTTTTCGGACCAAAATCGTAGGGAATTTGGGGTCAAATTGTTATGATAATGATGACCTACTAAGAGTCGTAATTAATATATCTAATCCGAGAATTCAAACTTATTTGAATTAAACAAATCCGTGCTATTTAACAAAATATTAGTATAGATAATAAAATATTATCTATACGTTTATAACTTGGACGAATAATGTTTATCCCATCCCACTATCCAATCCCACTATCCTAGTATCCCACTATCCCATCCCACTAATATTATAAATGCGAAAGTTCGGATGGATGGATATTTGTTACTCCTTCACCCCGAAACTACTGAAACGATTAGGCTGAAACTTTGTACAAATGTAGTTCTAAACCTGTAATAGGACAAAGGCTACTTTTTATCCCATAAATCAGATCCCATTGGAAGGCAATGGGGTGTCAAGTCCTTATAGAAAAGTGATGTACTGTTACTCCTTCACGCCGTTAAATATTAGTGGGATGGGATAGTGAGGATGGGATGGGATGGGATATAGTGTCATTAGTGAGATGGGATTCGATACGACTATACAAAAACTTAACTAACGCGGGCGAAGCCGCGGGCAAAAGCTAGTAATTTATAAATAAACTTTAGTTTGTCTCAAAACTTATCAATCTTTTTAAATCTTTACAGAGTTTTTGTTTTTATTTACAAAGTTATCAATAAATCTTTCAGAGTATAAACGTGTCTTTGATAATGTTTTCTCAAGTTACAGTGAATAATAAAATCAGCTTCCGCAATTCGGTCGCTTTTTAACTTCAATGTGCAATTTTTGTCTGGTAATTTCAATAATACATATTTTCGTGCTTTTAAGCCGATTCTATAAGGATTTTAGTATCTACAGGAAGTGACGTAATTATATAAGTTGAACGGTCGAATCCTTATCAGACTTAAAGATGCGTTCAAGAAATGTATTTTTTTCAAGCAATGTGTGATGATGACGTTACTGAAGGTCGAATAAAAGACATCACTATTTTTAATTTAATAAACGATATTCATATGTACTTATTTTAATATATGTATACCAAAAACGGTTAAGGAAAGCTATTCCTAGAAACGGTTTTCAAATCGTTAATATTGACGAAAAAGAAGAGGCCAAAATTAAAGGAAATCCACAATACTTGCATATTAGCAATGGTACGGACATATTGTCATTGACCATAATATACGATTCATTATCTGATTACGCATAATATCATTTGCTATAAAAAATGACCTCAACAATTTTATTGAGCATCAAAATTCCACAGGATAAATAAATAGTTACTGTACCCAATTTGAGATAAAAATCACTTGAATTTGTTCAATGTAAATTATTATTTAGGGTTCCGTACCTCAAAATGAAAAAACGAAGCCCTTATAGGATCACTAAAAAAATCAGGCTTCTAACTCGACGCGAAAGTTAGTGCATTTTACATATCAATTTCATACAAATTTTTGACACTCGCAAGGGAATCAAAATCTATATCGAATTCCAGTTAGTTGACTTTAGAAACTTGAAATTTCGTTTACAGGTAGGTCTCATAGTACACACATAGGAAAAAATCTGAAAATTACAAACATTAATTATTTAGGAAGTTATTATTGAACAACTTAATTAGAACCTTTAGATGCAAGGTTTAGGTGGACTGCAAGTGGAATTATTTACTATAATGTTTTAAGGGTTCCGCACCCGTATTGTGTAGTGATACGGAACCCTAGTGCACGAGCTCGTCTCGTACTTGGCCAGTTTTGTTAACAAACGATATGTCTATATTATACTAATATAACGATATTTTTCGTAGATTAATGTTTAAAAGTAAGTGAAATTTCAATTTGAACTGAGAATCAGTTTCACAAACAACATGAATATTCCTGATGCGATTGCCACTCGCATTTTAATCGAATTAACAGAATCGGAATATTAAATGATTCTATACATAAATGATTCATCAGCGAATGCGTGCTATGGACAGGCAAACAGATCTAATTTAATTATTTGTATGTAGTTCTGTCCGATGTGTACAATGTGTACTACCACAGTTGGTATCTGTCTGTTAGTATGGTATACACGGGCATATCTATAGAATTTAACACGTTGAAGGACAGAAATTGCCTTCATACAAGTTGTGTTGTGACACATGGTTGTAGAGAGGAAGGCGAAAGGGGAAACGAACATTTAGGCCCATTGGATTTAAAGTAGATCTCGTTTGAATGTTCACTTTGTGAGACAATAAACAACACTTTCTAGTTTGGTATATCTAATAGTACGCTGTCCAGTGTCTCTGTCCTTCAACGTGTTAAATAAATCACAAAATCAATAAAACATCACACTTTATTTAAAAATTCATAACTTTTTTTAAATAGACCATTTGTATTACATTCATGTAAAAAGTAATTGAAAAAAAAAAAGTTATTACAAATGATAAATATTATATAACAAATATTTGTACACGGCGTCATCTCTTTTTTTAAGGATACTATTAAATTGCACATCAAAAACACTGATTGCACATCAAAACTACCATTTGCACACCAAATATCGCCATCAGAAATCTTTCAGCGCATACGATAGCCAGTAGGCTAGGTTAGAATGTCGGCAAGTCGCCGACCGCCATACTTAACCTTCGTGGTAATTTTTTTATGATAACCCAGGAATCCTAAAATTGTACGCCCAAAATACGCCCAACCTAATTTAATGTGTAGTTAGTATTTTTGGTGTGCAGTAAGTATTTGCTGATGTGCAGTTAGTATGTTTGATAGAACACTGTAGTAGCATTTTTAGTATTTTCTGCGGTGCGTTTTAATACGACCCTTTTTTTAATAGTTTATTAAGAAACTAGTGCCGATTCTGAAGGATTTCATTTTAGTTTTAGTGTTGTCATAAGTCATAACTTGAAATTTTCCAAAGTAATTTAGCTTCTATTTTTTACTATGAAGAAAACTTAGATTTGACAGCACTAAAACTATAATTAAAGCCTTCAGAATCGGCTTTAATATCAAACAGGGAAACTTAGATATGTAAATGTGATTGAACTGTAACATAAGTTTACACATAAACATGAAACTTTGTTTGTATGGGAAGCCAGACCATACAGAAAACTTCCAAGACAAATAATTGGATATCAAAGGAGAGTCCCTTTATATTAACAATAAAAAAAAGTATTTTCTTCCTTTTTCCTGTACGCGTAAAACTTAATGCAACCGTTAAAACGCCTTTACTTTTATCCTCTCGGCTAATGGCATTTCTCTTTTATCTTTCCACTCGACTAGCACTCAACTACATAAACCTATCTGTACTCAGTAAACAGGGGCTAAACTTAACACCCACTCTTGCCAAGCACGTATCCCGGGGGGGAGATAGTTAGAATGTTTCCCCCCTCCCGAAATCTAGCGTCACACACAAATTCTAATTTGGCGGCATTATTGCGATGAAAATATCGGCGATAAATTTATTAAGGTGGAGTACAGTCACAGTATTTTTTTTTATTTTTTTTTTATTTACAATCCCCTATCATCCTTTACAGGATGCATCCTAATGCGATGGAGAAGGTAACATTAATAACAACATTATACAATAATATAAGATACAAATACACATTTTTTAACTTATAACTATTACTTAAGATTAATACTTAGTATGCCCTTTGTGAACACAGTACAGTCAGTGAGAAAAGGAACCATCCTAAATTATAGAATAGAATATTATTTATTTGTCTCACAACAATTTTTACAGAATATTATAATCTATTAGATTAGAGTCAGGCTCAGCTTCTTGCTGGAAGTGAGAATCATTTTCACAGCGCTGTTTTTCAGCCTGTCCCTGTTCTCGCAGATTTAGACACAACTGCAGTATGAAAGTTCTGGATACGTGCTGACCCCAATTGACCCCATGTCTGCAAAATAACGTCATCAAATAAATATTGGATGTTTAGTGAAACTTTTTAAAAATATTTTTTATAATATTATTAATATTATTTTTATAGTCTTATAATTATTAATATTATACTTGAATAAATTTAACATTTTTTATCTAGAAAAACTAAACATTATTAGTAATATTTTGTAAATAAAAAAATAATCTGGAAAAGACTAGATGTGTCTAAATCCTTGTAGCCGCTGGCTACAGAAATGCAGAGATGATGAGATTTGAGGATATGACACGGGAGAAGAAAAGATTGTGGGAAACAATGTGGGTGCACTGACCTGGTTGGTATGTTTCTATGGGCCGGCAAATCCGCCGTGTTTCGTCTCCTCTCGTTGGGCTGATTGAGTTGGCGGTGATGAGCAGTGATGAGCTGGATGTCTTGGATTAATACACAGCACTGATATATAACACAGAATACGCGAGATTGTTTGTATCGGCGGCGCGAATGTGTACACATGTGTCGTTCTCTAGACGATTCGGGCGGAACAGCCCGGCCGCGCGAGCGCAGACGTGCGCCTCCGGAGGCGTCTCCAGCCGAACAGCGTGAGTGAACCGCGGGCTGGCAGCACGCGAGTCTATTGTGTCGCCAGGTGGCGCCAGCGCAGCGCCGCGATATTAGTCATGCACATGTCATGTTCGAACGTCACGCTGGTAACGTAGTGTAGCGTGAACAATCCTTTCACATGATATATTTTTCATTGCGAAACAATACATAATAAATGAAACAAATTTTTATTTTCCTGAAAATTATCTATATTTTGCGGAAATATTTCAATTCCGTTAAGATTATCGTAATATTTTATAGGCCCGGAAAAGTGTGTAAAAACAAGTGTTTCCGGATAAAACACGAAGATATCCGCCTTAAATATTTTGAAAACTTTTTACGAAGAGTAGGGCTCTACTTTTGTGAAAATAAAAACGCAGTAACTGAAGACAAGACCTAGCGGGATCTATATGTACAAGTAAGCTTCTTACATTTGTAATGTTTATTACTTTATCTGAACAAGAAATCCTACTTATGTAACAGAAATTGTGGTCATGAAACTTTTATTATGGAACCAACCCTGAAATCACGAAAAAAAGTTAACTCTTTTATAGAAAATCCAATGCCGCTCAGTCGAAATTTATAGAAGGGTAGATTCCGAGATTCCTTCAATATAAAAGTTGTTCTATACCATTGATTGAACAAAAAGACCACACTTTTTTGTAACACGTTATATATAAGGTCTTTCAATTTAAATGGAAAGTAAATTAGGAGGTGATTCCGTATCGATAATACATTACATTCCACTGCAAAGCACTTTTTTTTTTGCGTGAACTTTTTTTTCGCTTCTCAGTACAAAGTGGTCCAATCAGCTGACTCAGTTTGTATGGACAAATGAAGAAAAAGTTCGCGCAAAAAAAAGCACTTTGCAGTGGAATGTGACGTATTAACGATACTGAATCACCTCCTAATTTACTTTCCATTTAAATTGAAAGACCTTATATACAAATTATATATCGATATCAATGTTAAAAGGGTGTCACAACCCAAACAGGGTGTCATTGTACACATTACAACTATGTATATGACAAATGAAATAAAGAACTTTGAACTTAAATGGTTGCTCCAGGTTCTAAAGATATGCCCTCTAAAGTAACTGTAAAATCCGTTTAGTAGTTCTCTGATGTAAACCGAACACACAACAAACCGTAGTTTCGATAATCCTACAAAATCTCATTTTACAAAACCCAGACAATAGGTAAGGGTCAGCAAAGATACAAGCTTTATCCCGGATAAATTCCCGTGAGACACATCCATATACACTTACCTATTGATGGGATCTGGACATAACTGATCCCTGGGGTGTCTAGGGTAGGGGAAGGCAACCCGTTGATAATATTAATGTTTTATCGGGATTTTTCAGGTTGGAAACGTTTCTTAAAAGATTTATTTATTAATACAGGCTTGTGCCCACGCCTGCTTTGTTCGGGTTGAATTTCTTTTCCTATTCTTTCTCAACAAACCTTTTATGCAAGAATGAAAAAGGAATTAAACTTTGCTTTCTTTTAATTCGTTTGTGAACATTAACTAAAATAAATAAAAAATATAACACTTATTTCCAATACCAAGCCGAGAAGTTCCACAAATATATTTTTGTTACCTTGCAGATTTCTTATATCTGCTTTCACAAGAATGGCTGAAGTTAGAAATGATTACTGGGCCTTATGCATTTACACCTCAAATTTACAATTTTAATTTTCGAACAATATACTAATGGTAAGATAATTTTAATAACTAAAATATTACACCTATTTTTTGGAAGTTTGTCGTGTCCTCTTGAAAAGTATTATTTTCTCCTATTTTGCACTATCCGGAAACGCATCGATCGTCTGAATCATACTCGATGTGTGTCGGTACAAATACAACATTGAATTGAAATAACGTTCATATCATCGATATGAAAGTTATTTCAATGTTGTATTTGTACCGACACACATCGAGCTGCTAATTTAGGTCATGGATGTATGTGCCTTCAGTAATGCTCAAGTTATATAAGCGAATTTACATACAGACTAAAATTAACACTTCCAGCCTCCGTTAGATTCAGCGTGAATCATCCATCACCTTTGACACGCACCATGCGCACACTAAATCTGGTCGCGGAGAAAATTGACCTTAACCACTGTTCTCTGAGCGAGTTCGTAAGGGCTACTATGTGGATTTTATGTTACTGAAAAATTGATGTACTAGTTGTTATTTAGGTTGTTTATGTTAAATTAAGTTGGTTGACTTCTTACACGATTGTATTAGGATTACCTGTAATAATAGCTGTAATATGTAAATAAATAAATAAATAAAAAATCGTCAAGAAATGTCAAGAAACCACTGGATTAGAGCTGTTTTATACTGTTTTTAAGTTTTTTTGTGGATTATCTTTTTGGTTTTCTGTATTTTTTTACTGTTTTCTTTTTGCCATGTGTCATGATGACATGAAAAGGTGGTGGCATGTATTACCACTACCTTACAAAGGAAGTCTGCACGTAGTTTTGCTGTTAAGGGCAAGCAACGCTCGTTATTTACGCAACGCAAGAGATCCGACCCTAATTCCCTGACTCTGGCACCAATAAACGGATTTTCACGGTTAGTTTCCACTGTCACCTAGCGGGAATAACTTGCTCTCCTTATGTTTGTCGTAGCTTAGCGTAATGAATGACTTACCGCTTAGTTTGATACTGTCCCAGCAGTAAATACCGTAGTTATCTGTTTAGTGGAGGCATCCCCAAATTATATTTCTCAGGGGTGTCATATTTAGATGTATTTTTTTAAATAATTGTAGAACAATTTTGTTTAAAATTTATATTTTAATTTGTTTCACTTTTATTTAAGTTTTATTTTTCAAATTTTTCTATTCGCCTGATGACGACCCTACTGAGGGGCCGAAATATAGCGCCTAAAACTATTTTTTATACATATTCTAATTTTCTTTTTTTTTGTATTGGAAATTATTTGAACAATAATTTTTTTTTTTTACATCATGTTATGTGGGAAAAATATTTTGTGCCAAATTTCAAGTCTTATCTTTAACGGTGCTAAAGTTATGAGGGTGTGACATACGGACGGACAACGGAGTCTCACTATAAAGGTTCCTTGTGTACCTCTTAAGTGCTACGGGAATCCTAAAATCAAAACAAGTTTTAGACTCGATATTATTCGTAGCATACACATTTTTACTTAAATTCATTATTTTCGGTTTCGTTACGAGTTTACAAAGTTCCTGCACCCACAGGTGCACGGTTAAGGGAGCACGGTTACTGTATGTTCAATAAAGCCCAACATTTTTTTTCCCTTTTATGCACTTGGCACTTTCAAACGAGATCGCCACGCGCACTGTAAAAAACAAAAACTTCGGTAAAATCGCCATTCAAAAGAAAGGAGTACTAAAAGTGCCTGAGCGCTGAAATGTTACCAAGGGTACATTTTAAACCAGTGGTGAATCCAGAGACATATTTTTGGGGGGCTAAGTGGTGGTTTCATCGAGCTTTTTCAGAAAATCGTAGATACCATATCCTGTACGTTTGGGTAAGTAAATTTAACATAACTAGGAAATTGTCATAATATAGTGGTAATTTGTGAGTCCTATAACGTATATATGGGGGGGGGAGTTTGGCCCCCTAACCCCCCCTGGATCCGCTACAATTTTAAACTCGTCTCTTCGTATAAAGTGTTGGATTGAAAGCTTTGATTCATTCTAGAGCACGTTTGCTCGATTAAATTTTGTTCCATCAGTTTTTTTTTTTATAAATCGAGTTTATTTATGAAGCCATTTGGAATCAAAAAATTATAATAATGACGTTGTTAATCAAAATAACACACTCACATAATGTACACATAATCTGTCGTGTCACAGCTGTTTTGAGATAATAAACTTCAAACTAAACAATGTCTAGGAAAAATGAAGATCCACGTGTATTGGCCGTGTGGTTTTCGTAAACAAAAAGTCGATATTGAAAAACATTTTTCCTCAAAAATATATTGTAATCTTATCATTTCATTTTGCAAAGACATTCCAGGAAGTACTTCATCCCGGAGAGCTATTTCAAGTATCCAGTAAATCTTGATAAGTGTCCAGTAAATTCGTATGAAAATCCATTACATACCATATGTTTATTTTTTAAAACTATCCATGACTGTCTATGTTTTTAAGAGATTAAGGAATTAGGTGATCATAAGATTCATAAGGTTTTATAAAAATAAAAGTAATTGCAATTTCTTGTTCAGGATGTAGACATGTTTGCTGTATTTTAGAATTGCAATAATAATAGAATGAAAATTGATATATTTTGTTGATTTAATTTATTTAAAACACTTGAAATTTAATTATATGCGATCTTGCTGTCAGTATTAAGCGGGCGTCGTCCGACGATCAAACTGAACACAGCCTATTGACAGTTACTAGTGACCAAGTTTGAGAAAAAAAACATGGCGCTTGTTTATTGTGAAAAAATTATGGTTTGCATCGTGAATCGAAACAAATCTTTTTGTATTTTACATTTCGAGGTAACTTTATATAGGACTTTCTGAAATTTTGCCCCAATATGTTGCTCATATTGGGGCAAAATTTCAATGTGACTTTCAATATTACTTAATACGTTCATTTAATTTTATTTAACTCCTTATTAAAGTGTCCCGTTTTATTTTTTAAGAAAAGCACTATACATGCTGCGACCATAATTAGCCATCCTGGACTCGTCGCCCTACAGGTTAAAATTTCTGACTTACTCGTCCAGGAAGGCCTACTTACTGGTCTCTGCAGTAAAGTACTATTACGGGGGATACTAAAGACCGCAAAAAAAAAGAAGAAGATTTTAACGCCTAACTCATGCATCTATAGATACAACAAATTGCCATGACACGGCAGCATGAAAAGATAGAAGGAAATAAATAAATTGACGCTTTGGTGTTATATTTTGGGAATCTCTTTGATTTCCAGAAACGTTTTAGTGCTATAATAAAACTCTCTACTTTAGTATCCTCTCTAGTTAGTGTTTTGACTAATTTTATTACATCCAAGTCCTACGTCCATCCATCCCAGTGAATCTTAATCTCATTTTCGTACGCTGAACCTGCACTTTCTACTGTTGTACCAGGTATAGTGATGTGCTAAACAAAACGTCACGCGCCTGTTGTTATGACCATAATAAACTATTTTTGTTCTACCGCGTCGTAAATACCGCGGCAAAATTTCACTTTCCCATACAAAACTTTTACCGGATGTAGAATTGACGTGCTCAGAAAATTAAACCACATGGTCTACTGATCATACTGAACCACTCCCATAGAAAAACTTTTGAAACAAAGCGAATGAAATATTCACTTCCCCATATTAATTTTTAATACCAACCCGTCACTATCTATGGGTAAGCGAAAATATATGCACAAAAATCATAAAACCAAAATTAATCCATTATCAGTCGAGCATTCGGTTTGATTTTCTGAGCACGTCATTCCCTGTATATGCATGTATAGATAGATATGTATTAGACATATCAAATATATATATTTTTCTCATTTACTTTATATTATTGTTGGTCTTTTGGCCTTTACAACTTTGCCTTGATAAGAGGGGGACAGATAATACCCAGCCTCAGTATTACCCAGCCTCATATTTTTCTCGTAATTTCAAATTACATATAACAAATTAGAGTACGCCAGGACCATAGATTTGGGAAATAAACAGCTCGTTGTACCTGTTGAGAACGTATTTTCAATACAAAGGTTTACACCCTGTTCACCCCCAAAGGGGTGAATTTCTAAAAATCCTTCCTTAGTGCACCTCTACATCCCTTAAGGTGGGCCATTCCTCTTAGCTGCCATATAAATGCCTTAGGTGTTTGTGACGTCCTGGTGGTTTTGATCTCAATGAAACTTTGCACACATCTTTATATATGTTTCTCTTTCCCCCCACACCGCACTCCAACCCATCTCTCATCAAGAGATGCAAGAGGACGAAATATTCAAAAAGCGCTGAATTTGTGAAATGATTTCAGATAAAAACTGTTTTCCATGAAATGGTAACTGTTTATTAATAGAAAAGTTTATAAACTTAGTCTTCTTAGATGAACGACGTTATTTACGAAAATTATACAAACTTGTTGAACTTTGCGTAACAACGAGGCAATATTCACGATATCCTGACTATTATGATAGTTTGCTTTTTGGGCTGTTTAAAGACGTAGTTAGATGTCGCTAGATAATATTTATGAAAAAAAAAATTAAGAAAATAAGCTGTTGAGTTCACATTCAGTTTTTACCCTTTTTCATGAATCTTGAGAAAAATCCAGGCGTAAAGGGGCCTCTTAATGAACCTTTAGATACATTATATACATGGTGTATTCTATCATGTTCTGTCAATCAGGCAGTGATAGTATTTTGTAGCTCTGATACACCTTGGATAGGTTGTTATCCTGTCAAAAACATGTGAAAAATCGGCTAAATTTTATTTTGTTTGAAACAAAAGTTAAAAAGGCAACAGAAAACTTGAGCGCTTTTTTACATGTTTTGGTGGAATTTTAATTTATTTTTTTAGATTAATAATTAATGATTAAATTTTGTCCCTTAAGGGTCCGCATAGGGTCAGATGCAAAACTTTAAATGCCCATTTCACATTGTGTAAATTGTTCAATCGGTTTAATAAAAATAATATATATAGTAGTCTATAGGGCTGATATAAACATTTTAGAAAAACGCAAAAGCTTTAAGGGTTGATTATCCGGATTTGTAACATTAAGAAATAATTATAACGGCCAATATACAACTTTTAGCTAAGACAACTTTTAACAATAGTTTTCTGTATGCATAAACATATTTTAATAATTTTATGGTAGCTTCAAAATTATTGGAATTTCCATAAGTGTGATATTAAATGATTTTAGTAATTTACAGCTGGAAAACCCAGTTGTTGTATAATTATTGTAATATTATTAAAAATATGTTTTGCTATAGCAAACTATTGTTAAAAGTTGTCTTAGCTAAAAGTTGTTTTTGGCCGTTATATATATTTCTTAATATTTTGTTACAAATTCAGAGATTCGACCCTCAAGTTCTCTTTAAGTTACCTCTAAATATAATGTTTTTCGAATGTTAAAGGGCCTTCTTTAAATTATACAGCCTTAAAATTTATATTCAAAATAAATGACCAATAATCTCGTCTAAGCATTTTAGAATATTTTAATAATTTCAACTAGAAGCCGAGTTACAAAATAAAAACGCAGTTTTTCGTGAGTGCGTGTTTCTTGGTGGTCGTAACATCCACTGCTGAGAGCGCGCCAATTTAAACTAAAAGCAAACGTCATAGAGTTCAGTTCTGATTGATGCAAAATGAGGTGTTCAATCTGACCTTATATGCACCCTTAAGCCAAAACGCAGAACATGAGGTTGTCACCTGTATAAGTATAAACTTATCAATAATATAATTTTGAAATTATTCAAATTCAGTATTTCGCAAATGGAAACTTTATGACACCATTCTATATCAGGTTTTTCTTTTGAAAAAAGCTTGGCGTTGCGAACTGAGATATTGTAATGTATTTTTCCAAACCAGTGATCTGTTACTGAGTAATGTAATTCCGCCCGTTACTTCTCCGTTCACCTAGATCTCTGCTAACGCGATTCGTTGGAGGTCTATAATCCGATTTTGAGTGGAGTCCAATATTTCGTCTAGACTGGATACTAGTTCGATTATACACTGCCCCCTCACTAGCTCTGTAATCTGGATAGCGACACCACCTAACTCAATTAGTGACGAAAAAATTTTATGGTGCGCAAGTGACCAGGCCGCCCTAGAACCAGGGATGTAACGGAGCTCCGCCTCCGCATCCGCAAGTGCGGAACTTCCGCATAAATTCGTAACTCCACCTCCGCATCCGCCTCCGCAACTTTCAAAACAGAGGTTTTGCGGAGTGGAGCTGGATTAATCTATGATCCACTGCGAAATAGATTGGATGCAGATAAAGCCACAAAGCTGCTTTTCTTGAAATATAATTTGCCTCTTTTGGAATTTAATTATAATTAAATAATTATAAACAATTTTTAGTATAAAAAATTTTATAGTAAATTTTCTCATTTTTTTTCACCTCCGCCTCCGCCTCCGTTAACCTCCGCCTCCGCCTCCGTGGAGGTTGAGTTCTAGACCTTCACCTCCGCCTCCGTTAACCTCCGCCTCCGCTTCCGCGGAGGTTGAGTTCTAGACCTTCGCCTCTGCCTCCGCCTGCCTAGAACTAACCAATTTTAAGGTTGAAGCGACGGAATGCGTTCCCAAACGCAAAGCTCATGATTTTTTTTCTTATTTTTGAGTAAAAAGTAATAAATACATGTGATTAAGGCATTTGGCGACCATGTTTTAATGTTAATTACACGGTTTTCAACCAAAAGTAAAGCCGAATATGCTTTTCGGGTCCATCAGACTTCAATAGTCACTTGTTGTTTGTTGTGTGAATGAGTATTGGCAGACAAAAACTGGCAAGGCTAGCGGATGATGCTGCGAACTACTGCACACAAAACTAGCTCTAAGGTGGACAGGCGGGAATCTTGTCGACTGTACCTACGACATAGGTACTCGTACTATATTTACTCGTACATGTAGGTGCTCGTATACAGGGTGTAAAAGCAAAGGTAAGAATCCTTCTAGGGTATGTTAGTATGAATCATACAGTGTTTAAAAAAATATCGGCAATTTTTTAGTATGTAGCAGTATCACATAATAACACGATTTGTCAAACTTGAAATACTTTAATCCGGTGGACACTCTCGCTGGTCGTTGACCTCTGATAGCGTCAGTAGCACAGAACATAATTACTCAATGTGATTGGTCGTTACCGTACTACGGGGTGAATGAACTGCATTGATAAGAGTGCGTAGCTGGATCTTAGGAAAACAATATAATTTTTGGTAAAAATTTAAGGTATACTTTTTTTATCGTAATATACGTATCGTGTATACTTTCATACCCTAAAAGGATTCTTGGTTTTGAATTTACACCCTGTATATAGGTGCTCGTACATATAGGTGCTCGTACATATAGGTGCTCGTAAATATAGGTGCTCGTACATAATAAATAATCCTTTAATGTCTCATAATAATTTTGATGTCGTATTAATGAAAATAAATGCCGAAATTTACTTATAGATTCATGAGTTCATAGTTTCTGTAATTCAATAGCTATTTCCATTATTTGTTTTTTGTTTAAAAGTTGATTTCAAGGTTTGACATCTACGTATTAAATTTTGTCTTTATTGTCAGTTTGATAACCAAAATTAAAATTTCAAAAACAATTCGTCCTAAATGCCATCCATTTCCATGATAATTTAATATACGTAATAATTTTTACGACTGTCACTTTTCAAAAATGAATTTATTGTTGCTGTTACCTTAATGTTGTCTCATTCATACACAAAAGAAAGCACATAATTTGGATTTGACATTCCTAAAAAAAATGCAAAAATGTCAGTGCCGAAAATTGAGTTTCCTTCAAATTCTCTAAAGAAAACGGCAATTTCATATGTAAAGACCTAATATATGTGAAATAAAACAAGAAAATCCTTTAATAATATTCCCCAACCCCTCACTAATTGCTTCCGACTGAGCAGCAAATAAAATAACATCATCTGCACTCCAAATGCTATTACTTACAGAACGTATATAATCGATGAAACTGGCGACTTTATCACCAAGACATAAGGGTCAATATTCAGATGAGTACCGAAAAGTTGCCTCATCCGCCAATAAATAATGAACTCTATTTCTTAGCTGCTAAAAGCTGATCTCCAATAGTCCAGCCGTCTGTATATAAGATGTGTCGCTTCATATCGATCTCTGAGAGATACACGATAAATACTACATGCCACATAACATTCTAAAATAATTCCTGTTACAAACGTCTTAAGTGCTAAAATCCAATCGGCACCGTTTGACCTAAAACGGTAAAAGGTCATCCTAATTTGCTAGAAGACGTATTTTCGTCTGAGACGTATATTTTTGTTTATAAATATGTCAACATTAGGTATAATAGTTTACTGTATTGATTACATGGATAACGACAAGACTGGGTAAAAAAACGCCCCGATACGAACAGCACACATTTTAGAATGTATTTATTGTTTATATTAAATTATAGCATGCCTATCACACGCAAAAATAGACAGAGCGTCTCTCAAACAAACACAGTGTGAGTGTGTGTGTGAGAAGCTAGGGCTTGAGCTCGAGAACTCCGCCGGTTTTGGTATAACCGTTTTTGAAACCAGAGTTGTGGTACAAAACCGGAGTTTTCAAGTAAAAAACAGACGAAAAATTGTAATTGTAAGAAAATTACACCAACAAGTGTAGAAGCTGTTCGAGCCTGTTTTTTTTTACCATAACGTAAATTGTTGTTTTTACCCTTAATAAGTCTTAATAAAATGAAGCTTCCAGATCGTTTTTACTATCTGGCTAGTTATTTCTTAACAAACTATAACATGGAAATCTGTAATATCTGCCTACCCCTCTGGGAGACAGGCGTGAGTATATGTATACGTATGTAAACTAGAACATTTATTTTTGTACAAAAAGTAATCAAATCAATATCTATACCACTGCACTCTCTTTTCAATGATGCTTCGAAACTCTGGAACTTTATTTTTATTTTTATTCCACCAACAATTGTAGAAGCTGATCGAGCCTGTTTTTTTACCATAAGGTAAAATGTTGTTTTTACCCTTAGAATAGTACCTCAGTCTTATGTATGGAAACTAGAACATTTATTTGGGTACAATAGGTAATCATATCAATATCTATACCACTGCACTCTCTTTTCAATGATGCTTCGAAACTCTGGAACTTTATTTTTATTTTTATTCCACCAACAATTGTAGAAGCTGATCGAGCCTGTTTTTTTACCATGACGTAAAATGTTGTTTTTACCCTTAGAATAGTACCTCAGTCTTATGTATGGAAACTAGAACATTTATTTGGGTACAATAGGTAATCATATCAATATCTATACCACTGCACTCTCTTTTCAATGATGCTTCGAAACTCTGGAACTTTATTTTTATTTTTATTCCACCAACAATTGTAGAAGCTGATCGAGCCTGTTTTTTTACCATGACGTAAAATGTTGTTTTTACCCTTAGAATAGTACCTCAGTCTTATGTATGGAAACTAGAACATTTATTTGGGTACAATAGGTAATCATATCAATATACAAGGTGACTTTTTGATCATCGTCCAAATTCATACTGGAGGCTTGATAAGTGATCAGTATCTTGGATCAGTAACAATTTTTGTGAAATTCGTATAATGAAATTTCGGCTTCCCATATAAATTCAGTTCCAGTCCCGAGTGAATCACTATGGGGAGTCGAAATTTCATTTTACGAATTTCACCAAAATTGTTACTGATGCATGATACTGATCACTTACCAAGCCACTAGTATGAATTTGGACGATGATCAAAAAGTCACCTTATACCACTGCACTCTCTTTTCAATGATGCTTCGAAACTCTGGAACTCTGGAGTTGGAATATAGTCCGGGTTTCATAGGATAGACGGCGCATGTTAGGGGTACTTGCTCATCTTACGAGTAGTAATGGAAGAAAAAATAAAATAACGGCATTGAGTGATAACTGTGTATGCTATCCCAATTTATCAGAATATCAAAAAAAGTGCAAATTTAGACCTCATTTCAATTAATATTTTTATCATGTGAAATTCCTCCAATCGCGTTTCTGATAATCCAAAATCTAGAAAAAGGTCCCAAAATTGTTATACTAATTTATTTAACATGGAATTTCTTTTTAACAGCAGATAAATAACTTTCAAAAGTGTCGATTTTGACGAATACCCCCTTGAAATTACTGCATAGAAAAGTGTTGATTTAAGGCGGCTTTATGTAAATTACTATATTCATCTTTAGACTTATTGTTCTTCTGTAAGTTTTATTTTGTATGGTGCATAAAAGAGTATTTATCTGTTTATATTTTATGTAAATGACTTATTTTGTTTGACACATTTTCCTTGTGTAAGATACAAGAGAAAAATGTAGTTTTTTTTAACAAAACGAACATACCTATTTTGGAATGGAGTGCTTTTATATTTAAATTGCATAATAAATTCTGGTCGCTCCGTAAAAGCTTAAATTAATTCTAGCCTAAACTTTTTTAAATGCATCCACTCTGCTCTACTCCGCCGCCAAACTAAGTTATCGTTCGAAAATTTAAAATATGCACCGACTTTCCGAACAAAATGTCTAGTTAGTACAACTTTTTCAATTTCAATCAGATCCACTATAAAACATGCAATATTCAACATTCCGCACATACCTACCTACATCTCCACCCTTTTATTAAATTACTCACCAGTCACCACCACCCCTTAGAAACGGACTGTTACATAAGCTTGATGTACATTGCGCGTTTTTTAAAGTGACCTGATTTGTTTCTTCGGTCGCAGACGTCATTGTAAAGGATGTGCATCGCAATAATCGTGGCGTGGTTAAAGAGTACGCACTGGGTGGTTACTAGGTCATGGGGTGGGGGCGGGTCGCGAAGTGGGGTGCCACCTTCGGAGGGGTGGCACCCCCGGCGGATATCCACCCCGTGCGTGTACGGTTTGGGCGACTGGTAGGGGTAGGTTTTTTGTTTACATTTTTTTGTAGTTTAGTAACTATAGATAGTGATTTATGTTTGATAAATATCCATACTATAACAATGCTAATAGTTAATTGTACCTAATGTTTCTGATCAACGTTTACAGTCAAAATGATAATAAAATGATCTAAGAAAACTAAAACTATGACAGAAATAAATTTCAATGTTTGAACACTTGGCGATTTATCCATCGCAAGGAGATATAAATTAACATGATATCATTGCAGTATAGAAACGCAGAAAGAAAAGTAAATCTGGATGCGATCACATCCAGATTTACTTTTCTTTCTGCGTTTCTATACTCCAATGATATAATGTTAATTAACAGAACTAAATTTCTAAAAACTCGTAGTTGAAAAACAGCTATACATTATGGTGACTGATTGTTATCTAAATTCATACTGGAGACCTTCATCAGTAATAAAGGTTCAGTTAGTTCAAGGTTCTTCCTATATCTATTTACTAATTGACTTGACGTTATTCGTAAACAAATACAGGGGCACAAATAATATTTTGCGTATTTTGCAAAAGGGTCATTGCACCTTGGCCCTGAACACTTACTTAGTTTCTTTCACTTGAAAGTCCCTGAAGGGACAATCTGATTAATCCGTAAAAAACGCCCAACGTTTCTTATATATAAACAAAAAGGGTTAAGTAAAAATGTTAGATATGTACCATCGAAGAAATTGCCGCAGACCCACTTTTCGCTCTTATTACCAATGCAATACGGGCGAAAAGTGTTTCTGCGGATTTTTCCTTGACTGTACTACATCCATCCCCCCGCGCCCCTCGGTACACCCTCGGAAAGTTTCCGGCACAATTTTTGTTAGCAGCTGAAAAAGTTAGCAAAAATTCTCTTCCAAAGGTTGTTTTTTTCGTTTCAGGCAGTAGGTATGTGTGGTATAATTTTTTATGCTGGAATTTTTCGATGCGTGAATTTTTTTCTGCACGTTTTTTACGCGTCATGAGATGAGACGCACATTTTTGTTACAATAATAAAATAAATCATACATAATCATTTTCGTATAACCATCAAATCAATTTAAATTAAGATACTGTTTTTTACACATGCCAAAGCAAAAGAAGAGTTATTTAGTAGGTACATGTATAAAAATTTAATAACGGTTAACAGCTTCTTTTTGGGTTGTATTATTTAAACGCACAACAGCAAATACTAAAAATGCTACTACAGTGTTCTATCAAAAATGCTAACTGCACATCAAAAAAATACGAACTGCACACAAAAAAATACGAACTGCAGGATTGTAGGATTTCTGGATTATAATAAAAAAAAAACCACGAAGGCAAATAATATAAACTATTACTCTGTAAAGCAGCGACACTCGCCTCACCTCCCCCCGCGAGTATCGTCGCCCGCAAATCAGGTGCATGATCGTGTGCATGCAGTACTCAATAAGGGTCAGTATCGCTTGTTCGCTGCGTGTGTGTGTGCACAAGCGTGTATGGACAAGCTAATTACGTGCGTGAGAGTTGTAGGTAATTAAATTTGCGAGAATGTACGGAGTGTCAGGGGTGTGACGAAGGTTATGTGTGGCGGTCGCGGAACCTAACCTACCGGCTCTCTTCTGCGCTGAAGAATTTCTGATGGCGAAACTTAGTGTGCAAAATAGTATTTTTAATGTGCAATTTAATATAATCCTTTTATTTTTAGAATATACTTATATACAACATGAAAATTATTAACTCAATATATTATTTCGGGTCCGATCTCGGCATCATTTGAATAATACAACATAATATATATAACAATATTTATAAATGAAAGGTAATATACTTGTGTTAAGAATTAAAATTATTAACAAATCAGCATAAATCATTTTGATTTTGTAAAGAGACAGGCGTTTTTCATCAAAATATCGATTTCTTATCGATATTATTTATATATTATTTATATTTATTTATAAAAAAAGGATAAAAGTATGTCTGTCTACACTGTAGACTCTACAGCAAACCAGGTGGATCGATTTCATTGAAATTTGGTGTTTACGAGTGAATCTGTATAACCACGAAAAATATATTTTTTCTGAATTGTTTCGTCTAACCATAGACTATTATTAGTCTATGGTCTAACGTATGAATGTTACAATTACAATATTTTAAGAAAATATTAAGGGGGTTAAACAGAATCTCGGTGTGAAATGCATATCATAATATTGTTTTTCAAACTTTTTAATAAAAAGCATGCAATAAATGCGTTTCAAAGCAATTCGCGGGAATTGCTTACTAATTTATACTTCTTTACATATGAAATTGCCGAAATTTTCTTATAGATTAATGAGTTCATAAATCCTATAATTCTCTAATTCAATAGCTATTTCTATTATTTGTTTTTTATTTGAAAGTTGATGTCAAGGTTTTACATCTACGTATTAAATTTTGTTTTTATTGTCAGTTTGATAACCAAAATTAAATTTTCAACAACAGTTCGTCCTAAATGCCATCCATTTCCATGATAAGATTCGTACCTAATATTTTTTTACAGCTGACACTTTTCAAAAACTAAATTAACGTTGCTGTTAGCTTAATGTTGTCTCATTTATACACAAATAAATTACATAATTTGGATTTGTCATTCCTTAAAAAAATGCACAAATATTAGTACTGAAAATGAGTTTCCTTCAAATTCTTTATAGAAAACGGCAATTTCATAGGTAAATACCTAACAATTAGGTAAATCTTCACTAGAAATACTAGTGAAATTCTCTATTTAGCATGAGAAAGTAAATAGTAAGTACCCAGTACAATGACATACTTTTCTTTGTCTATAAAAACGCAACAATTTCCTATAAAAGCTCCGTTATTGCATAATAGTAGTTTATGCTACAAGGGCGCAAAGGAATAAATTACGAGGACGATTTAAAACACGAGCGTAGCGAGTGTTTTAAACGTAACCGAGTAATTTATTGCTTTTACGCCCGTGTATCATACTACATTTTTCAATGCATAGTGTGAGGAAATGAAAACAAATATAATTTTGTGAACTTTAAATTGTAATTGGCTCAAAAGGACTGTATCCAGAGCCGTTAAACAGTGGAAAAAAAAGTATAACGTCTATGGTACACAGGAAAGGCTGCAGGTTAGCCAACCATTGTAAACAAATAAAAAAAATAATAATAATAAAGCCCTAGGGCAAAATAATCGACTTTTTGTTCGGTTTTGATGCATAAAAAGTGGGCCTTTACGAGCACATGCATTGAAAATACATTTAATTCGACAAATAGCTTTCGAATAATAAAATATCCAAGTTATTTCCGTTCAATATGCCTCGCCCTTATCTTGAAATGTTTAAACTGAAAATTCTTTTCCAATTTTTATAAGCGGATATTTTGTTTAATTAAGAGTTAAGAACGTAGTAATACTTTATATTCTCTGGTTAAGGTTAAATGTCAGTCGCTTATCGCAAAGTGCATAACTTAACTTTGTATTTCTTGTTAAGAAGTTAAAATTGAAAAAGATTTTGGTTTGTGGCAATTGACGCCAATAGTTCAGTATTAGTGAGGTTTATAGAGCATGACTTTGAAATTGAATGCACAACTAGTCATGATCTGGTCCAAACAAATTTAAAATAGCACTTTAAGTTGGTTTTGAGAAAGATCATGACTAATTGTGTACACAATTTCAAACTCTAGCTTTATAAACCTCAATTATCTGTGCTAATACTGAATTATTGGCGTCAAATGCTACAGACCAAAAAGCTTTTCCTAAACAAGTAAAATAAAGTTAAGTTCATGCACTTTGCACTAAGCTACCGACGTTTAACCTTAAGGTGTGTTTAGGCACAGAGTTAGATGAGAATTCCGGGAAATACATCCGTTGTCCTTATTTTCTTGTTATTTTCATAAAATACATCGAAATTATTATTACATACGGCTTGAACACTCACGTGTGATTGTTGTTGACTATATGCCAACTGTTTCTCCGATTAAATTTCGGCATTATCAAGGCGAGTGCGGACGACGACGCGATGCGACGTTTACCGTCGTTGTCAAACGAATTCACCGTCGTTGTCAGTATGTCAGCTCACGCGAGTTTTAATAATAAAATATATCTTCTTACAACAAATTCTTTAAAAAAAAATGATAGCTGAATCCCCAAGGTTTTTTTCAATTTCTATAGTTTATGATTCTGATAGAAAAAAACTTGGGAAATGGGAATTTAAAGTAATATTCGAAGTTACTCAGCGTGACTTATCCTGCAAATATTTATTTTTAAATTAACTTGGGCTACCGGTTTAGTACCTAATTTTACTAATTAATTACTACTAATTACTAATTTTACTAATTTTAAACAAATAGAAAGAGTTCTACCTATTAGTTTACTAGGCTAAATTCAAGATCAATTCATACGCATAAATGTCCATGGCGGCATTGCCACAATTTTTATAATAAATTACGTTTCAGTGGCAGTTTTAAATGATTCATTTAAAAATACAAATAAAATTTCATATTAACTTCTTACCGTCCAGAATTAAACTTCTTATTCCATGTGATTAAATTTAATTTTCATCACTAATACTCTGAAAACAAGTTGTATTTAACTCGATATGCGGGAGATAAATGCGATTTACAACCCGAAGGAGGTAAGTAAATTTGAAAATTGAACAAGGCTCCTTTTAGAACTACTAGACTCATATTTGCAAGACTCAAAACGGCAAAACGCTTAAAACTGACACAATAAATTGGTTTTCACCTCACTAGCTCGAAAAGCGCGCCTTTGTTGCTTAAAAACAGTGAGCAAAATCGATTTTTGCCACTGGTTTTAAACAGTGAAGAAAAGTGTTTCAAATCAAGAACACTGCGAATTGTTTAAAAACTCCTTTGCTCGAGAGAAAGAGAGACAGCAAACATCAGCATGGCGGCTATCTCTTTCACTCTAAATGTATTCCATACACTTTGGGAAGCTATACACAGCCTCACAGCTTGTCGGATACCATAGACAAGGTAAACTTCTCGAAATCCTGTGTATGGCCTCCCAATGTGTATGGAATCCTTAAACGGATAGATAGAGTAAAACTCCCGCGTGATGGTTATGTTTTGCGTTTTCGATCGGTTTATCAAAGATTTTCCGATTTTTCGCGGCTCTTGGGATTCGATTAACAATCCTTACATTTTATTTTATGTGCAATATTTTATATGGTGTATTGCTAAAAGAATAAAACCATTGAATTCTTATAAGTTCGTTCGAAAAGATGGTGTCTTTACATCTGTGTTTTCTCGCTAGTGAGGTGAAAAGTTGTATGTGTCACACGAGAGCAAATTTATTCTGTTTCTTGTGCCTTTGAATCCCTCAACACGCTCAGGATTCTAACTTAGAATCACTCGCTACGCTCGTGATTCAATTGTAGAATCCTTCGCTTGCTCGGGATTCAAAGTCGGCACTCGCAACAAAAAAAAGTTTTGCTCTCTTGTTGCACAAATAACTATTTCTTTTTAAAAAGATCGCACCGGCCTTGCTGGCCGCATGAAAATCGCATGAAAAAAAAAGAAAATTGGCGCCACGCAAATCTTGTTGAAAACTTTCTTGGAAGTAAATTCATGAATCGATAAAACTACAGGCAAAGTCAGTCATAGAAAACGGTTTTCAAAACCTGTTACCTCCGATTTAAAAAGAGAGATATTTGATGACGATTTTATCAAGTGGCGGACTGAAAACAAAGAAATATCTTTGTCAGAAAGTGAACTGATTGTATATTTCAATGAATTATGATTTCAATATGTTAACATGCCAGGGAAACCGGTAACTTTGCCGGTATCAAATTGTTCCCAATTTACTAATAATTTTCATTAAATTGTAGGTACTTTTTTTTAAATAAATAGTTGTTTTGTAAGTTGTTTTTTATTTCCTCGCATTAGTGATGAAAAGTAGGGTATTGAAAACGCAATTGAAACGTATTGAAACGCTCGCAAACTCGTGTGCAATTGATGACTTACCTCCCTGCTATAACATTCTACTATTAAACGTGATTCATCTTGGTTTAAAGTTTTAATTTAACTAGCATTCGAGGCAAAACAGTTGAGTATTTTAGTGGAATTGCATCTTAATCTAATTGAACTCAAATACTAAGCAGCCTACGGGAATAGAGTATTAAGCCTTGGCACGATGCGTGTGACACGCCTGAAAGCAGTTATGCTTTGCCCTGTTGATTTGACGTTTTAATTAATATTAAACATTTATTATAATTTAGATCTCTTTTTCTACAAATAGCCCAGCGAAGTATAACTAAAAATAAGTTGAAAAAATCGGAGAAAAGTTTTTTTTATGGATTCTGTTGTTTGTATATTTAGTGTAACTTACTATCCTAAAAAAAAGCAGTGGCAGCTCAGGGGTAGAACGCTGGCCATCTTGAGATCCAAGTTCTATCTCCAGTCGGGCATGCACCAATAAGTTTTTTGGAATTTATGTGCATAGTATTTTTTCATATACTTACCACTTGCTGAACAGTGAAGGAAAACATTGTAAGGGAACCTGCGTGCCCTAAAAACGTGTATATAAAATTAAAGTGCTTTTCGTAAATGCATTACCATTGTTTACACTTTGAAGCTACAACGTGAACTTTTCGTGATACTTATATTTTTTTTTTCAGAGAGGGTATCAGTATTAAGGCAAAGTCTACACAGATTGCAAACGTTAGTCTCGAATGAATGCACAATACAGATAAAAAAAGCTTCGTTTAAATAAAACGTCTGGATTTGCCGCACTACTCAAGAAGCACTTTGCTATGTCACTATTTCTTTCGAAACTGCATCGTTGTTTAAGTAATCCATAAATAGCTACAATAATAATAAGTAATAACGGTAAATGTTACTCCTTTTGTAAACAGTGACAAATGGCAAAACGTGTGTTCCCAGCCTAATAACTCATGCGGTAATTCGCAATACGGCGGTCACAAGGCAATTGATTCAATTGGCACTTGACCCTAGGGCCAGATGGGTGCAAGACCATGTCTAAATACCGATTGATTTTGCGCCAATGGTACAGTATTGGACCTTTGATCTCTAATTGTTATTTATGATATCAATTCAGTTTAATTAAACTATTCAATTGAAGTTATTTTGAAATATCGAGGTTGACCTAGTATTTGTCATTCACCGTTAAGTCTTTTGTAATAAATGAAAACAATCTAAGAGTATTGTTATTTTATTACTCGAAATATTTGACTATTTTAGCTTTTCATTTGATTTTATACTCATAAACACAAGGAAAATCACAATTCCCATAGCTTTATTTTTAAAAGATGTTCTTGTAAATTTTTTTCAGAGAATATACGCCATTTTAAGACAAGGTTTTCATTATTTTGGTATATAAATTAACCATTATTGTTAAATGGTCCGATGATCTTGTCACTTGAGAATTTTAGACATTATACTGATTGTGATTGCTTATAAAAAAAAGTGGTCTGTCTCTGTCTGTCTATTCATCTGTCATCTAGCTGTCAAATTAGTCTGAAGCAAATTATTATAAATTTATCTTGATAGCAAAGGACACATTTCTAAACAGCCATTACTCAAGTGACGTCACACGGGGACAAATGGAAAATGCAGCCTTTTCGTAAAAATATTCATCATCATGAGGTTTTTTAGACCAAAACTTTGAAAATACGGCTTATTAAACCTAAATCTCGAAATGGTTTTCGAATTGACACACCTTAACATAATTTAGTCTATGCCAATTGAGTTATTTTCGATACATTTTTCAGTCAGTCGAATAAAGCCGGCTCCAAAGTGAGCCGAAATATATGTCGAAAATAACTCAATTGTGATTTTCCTTGTGTTTATGAGTATAATATTTTATTACTCGTATTTTAAAAGAAAATCGGCGTTCTAGGAAAGTAGAAGCGTTAGTCAAATTAACTTTTGTCTATATGGGAATCTACTTTTGACATTTTTAATGTATCGTACCCTTATATGATCAATTTGCTGTCTGACTATCTGTCTGTCGTGTCAGTCAAGGCTAGGGCTGCCATATTTTGCAAGGGTCTCATCGGGACGCTCTGGAATGGGGAGAAAATTAATACGCAATTTTAAGAGACACATATTTATTCGTTTACTTAGATATACAGAGTGTTAAGATGAAGTTGTGAAAGCCGGAAACTGGCGATAGTACTCGTACATAAGAATAACTTTTCATGAAAAGAAATGAAGAAATCGAGAAAAAAATCGGTTGTTTACATTTAGTTGGGTAGCTACGTAACTTTTCTATGGAACAGCTGATTTTTTTTCGCAATTCCAAGGTTGTGCCCATAGTGAAATTCGTTCGAAAAGTTTCCGGCTTCCGCAACTTCATCATAACACCCCAGAATACACATTTACGTATTTGTAGCTTCGACCAAAATAAAATAAATGGACGGGCCACAGCGTACAGATTTTTGAAGTTTGTAAAGTGAGCGCCGGCTCTCACTTCATCTCAGTCGGTCTCTGTTAGAAAAGTGACAAGTACGCTTATTATTAAATGTCATCCAAATAACTGACGAAAAAATGCCTTCTTGTGCATTTCCAAAGTGCAAAAAGCAAAATAAACATAAAAATAAAAATTAGGTATTGAAGTATATATCCAATTGCTTAGACTCGTTATGAGTGAGCAAATTGTAAAGACAAGGCCCGTCCATTCATTTTATTTTGGTCGAAGATTTGTAGCGAATGTATTACGAGTATTATACTTTTCTGAGTACTTAATTTTTTTCAGTAATTTAGAATTCCTCCAAAATAAAAATAAAACTGTGCAAGTCATAGTTATTATACCTATTATAGTTCATCTTATGGACTCCACAGTTTGGAATTTCTTTCATTTCACTGGGCGCAGATATCGGGACATTTTAGTGTTTGTCGGGACGTCGGGACAGAGGACTCAATAACGGTGACAGTCTCGATATATCGGGACGGATGGCAGCCCTAGTCAAGGCCCTTTTTCTCTAGTATAGCTTGAGGTAATTATAAAACACACACAGTAAAAAACAAAGTTGATCCGAGTTTCTTTTTTTTATCTTTATTGCCGAGTTTGGTCACGATGTGATCGAGTAACCCTAGTTGTATAAATTAATTTATTTTTTGTTCCTAGTTCAACAATATACGGCCCTTTAAAGTGTTTCAAAGTCCCTCTCACTATGATCATCATACTTCCCCCCGGTGACCTTGAAATTTGGTAGGTACAAAAAGTTTGTTTGGCACGAGAGAAGGAAAAAGTAATTCCCTATTCTATGTAGAACTTCGCAGTTTCCTTCATTTTTTTACGTAAGGGGTCGTTCACAAATGTCGTAACGCATAGTTCTCAAACTTCTGACCCACCCCTCTCCCCACGTAACAGAATGTAACGCTTGCCTTGGACCCCTCCCCTTTTCGTTACGTAACGGGTACTTTGTAAAAAGTTTGGGTAAATGAAAGATTTCTAATTACGGAAATTCGTCTATTTTAAAATCGTGATGTAACGCAAACCTTGTCCCCCCCTGCCCTAACGTACTCCAGGGCCGTAACACGTGGTTGGACCCATAGAGTATATTGAATACAGGTCGGACCCACCCCTGACTAGAATAGAAAAAGGAATGCTTCGGTGTTTTGGACATGTAGAGAGGATGAATGAAAGTAGAGTGACGAAAGAAATTTAAGTGGAAGGTACAGCTCGACCAGCGGGCCTGTTATGTATTTTTGGTTGCCAACCGAACTGGGTGTCTATCATCAAAAATATAAATATACTATCAAAATTCCGATTGTCTAAGGATAATGTTCGCACTTGAAGTGACCACACACTTCGTTAATAGTTCAATACACACTAAAGGCAATTTTAGAAGTTCAGTTTTTATCAATGTTTTTGATAATAGGTACCCAGTCCAGTTGGAAACCAAAGATACATAATCGAATGGCAGGCCGCCCAAAAAGGACGTATGTTGACCAAATTGGCGACATACTGAAGAAGGGCCATGTCAATAGTACCCGGAATAGAAGAGCTTGTATGACTAGATTGATGGATGTGGAAGAGGTGTGTATGTGAGAGGGTGGGTTCTTTAGATGATGACGATAGGATGATTGCAGCGGGGGGGTCGAAAATCGGCAAAGTAGATGACTGTTATAGTTTTGATCACCCAACCTACATCAATTCTCAAAATAAGATCAAACTGTCACGTGATGTGATGTGATATTTCATTTAAAGTTAGAGTCTATTTACACACGGTATATGAAATTTAATTCAGCGCCCGAATTCATACCGAAGACTTGATTAGAGATGATCAGGGGCTCTACCGCGTAATTCTCATTTGTATCAACTTCAAGCAAATGCATGCGAAATTCAACGCGTGCAAAAGAGATGGCATGTTAGGCGGGCGTCGTCGCACGCACGCCAAATTTCAATCTCAAGTTGATGTTGATGTAAATGAGAATTACGCGGTAGACCCCACAGGTACAATGTTTAATGACCCTTTAGGTGAAATTCGAAAAAAAGATATTTCAAATTCAAATTCAAAAAGTTTATTTTGCAAAGTAGGAATATATAATACACGTTTCACAAGTCAAATTTTAATCTTATAAAAACATATGTAATAAAATAATAAATGTACATGAACTACTTAGATTAAATGTTTATTTAATTTATGTAGCAAAATATATACAATTAAAATTATAGGTAAAATATTATTATACAAGGTGAAAAATCCAATCAACCGCCCGAACCCATACCGGACCATTTTTGCCCCCGTCCCGTCCAGTTCATATGGAAACAATTTTTTTATTTGTGATTTCATAACCAAGGGTCGTTGAACCTTGTTCCTGACCACTAACCGAGTCTCCAGTATGAATTCGGGCGGTTGATTAAATTTCTCCTTGTATATACATATAAACAACTACATCATCAAATTTGAGTTACATCACTTCAACCAGCTAATATTTCTATGGTAGCCACTCGGGGTAAGTGGTTTTTGTCACTTGACGGAACTCTAAAAAAATGTTACGAAGTAAAATACCTTCTGTTGTATATAGTTCTGCCTCGACGTTCGTATATCGTAGGTTCTAACTGTCTAATCGTAATTCATTTTGTTTGCCTGTGTTACGTCTAAACTCTAAGAACGGTTTAACCTGCACTTAACCCCGAAATGTCGAATAAACATGAAATATCGCGACGTTGCGTACTTTGTGTTACCTTCGCGATAACTTTGCATAAATCTGTTTACATTTTGATTACGAAATCCACTTGTATGGTAAATGTTATCGGCTTGTTACTCTTTTTCGAAAATCAATAACATGATCACATGGTTACACACGAATTTGTATAAAAGTTTTGAAGATTATTTTGTCCAATTAGAAATGTAACGAAATCTTGACTGACTATATATTTCTGAACAAAGTGTTTACCATTGAAGTACCATTGCTACGTCTAACCAAATAGGAATCTGTAGCTCTTATAGCTAGATAGATACATAGGTACTCTTTTTCGGACTTTTCGCATTTTAAAATTTACCCAGAATCTTACTTTTGTGACATAAAACTCGCAAGGGACATTGATTTTTAACAATTTCCCGAGTGTTGGACAAAATCTGACCTACAAATATGCATTTAGAATTCAGAGAATGCAAATAGGTAGGCTTTATTGAAGGATAATAAAAACTACACAAACACGCAAGGACATTTAGATCCTTGTACCTCGTCATAAACATAAATACCTACATTCTATAAAAGTCAATGGCCTACTAAATCATGGCAGGCAATCAAGGATTTATCTATCTAGCTCTAATGATATATAATAGTTATCTTATTTGTAGATACCTATATTATTTAATCACAGGGTTTCTGAACGCCACCCTGTCATTTCATAATCTAGGCGAAGTAGCAAAAGGTCGGTTTCTCACTAACTACGGTGGCATTTCACGCGAGCGAGTCCCATAATAAAGTCATGGAACTCCGTTTGGATACTAAAATCAAAGTGGGTGTAGACAAAAGATTGATATCCATGAGATATAAAAGCCAACAGAGTGATTCTGGAAATAAATCCGACAGAAAACCGAATTATATCGCAGCCTGTGTGAAACATTTTTAATTCAGTTGTTTTTTGGTTCTTTCATGACTCTACAACCAACCAATCAACAACGAATCAGAATGAAACTTCTGCATTGTATTGTCTTTATCTATGACCTGAAACCAGAGACTATACAAAAAAAAACAGGGCAAATCCCTGCAAATCCGCGAAGATACGGATAAAAAATTGGATAAAAAGCACATTTAATGTATACCTTCACAGATCTATACATAATTAAATTCACAAATCCTCTTGCTTTTAAACTACAAATGCGTCCACACTACGGCGTCGTAGCATGACACAAAATGAATCTAGAACAAAACGTAGCACGTTAAAAAAATCTACTATGTAGGTTTTTTTAACCTGCTACGCCGCGCTGTAGCAAATTTTGCAATGCAATAAAGTACGAGCATATTTTTTATAATAAAGATATTCAAAATACGTTCACCGCTATCTATATCTTTCAGATTTGTATAGCAACTCGAAACGCAAAAAAAAACTACAAAGCCTAAAAAAACTAGCTTGAAGCAAGAAAATTATAATCAAGCAATACTAATTTATGTATGATATTTTATATAGTACCTTCAAAGCTTAGCGCATGTACCAACTTGAAAACAATCGATTTAGCAATAGACATACATTTAACTGTAAATCCGTAAAAATATTTTCAATGCAAGTGCACGTAAAAGCCCACTTTTTATGCATCAAAACCGAACAGAAAGTCGATTATTTTGCCCTAGGGCTTTATAGTTTTTTTTTTTATATTTATATACGAAAAGTTGGCTAACCTGCAACCTTTCCTGTGTACCACAAAAGTTTTACTTTTTTTCCACTGTTTAACGGCTCTGGATACAGTCCTTCTGAGCCAATTATAATTTAAAGTTCACAAGATTATATTTGTTTTATTTCCTCACACTATGCATTGAAAAACGTAGTACGTAGTAAAAAGTGTAGTAGTAGAAATACGGGCGTAAGAGCAATAAATTACTCGGTTACTTTTAAAACACTCGCTATGCTCGTGTTTTAAATCGTCCTCGTAGTTTATTCCTTTTCGCCCTTGTAGCATAAACTACAATCATTTGTGGATATTGTTTTTAGCTGGTAGTTGTTTTCGAGCGTACATTACTAATCTAAAGAATAGACTCTTGAGTAAAGGTTAAATCCAAGTCATAAAACAAATGCCTACAATACAAACAAAGTAACTAAAGACTAGTTTAGAACTTGCCTAACAATGGGCACTAAATAAATACTAACTTATTATATAAAACAGCTTTTGAAAATGAAAATAGAGTGCTGTAAGCGGAAATCGTTTGTGTAGGAACTTGTATTTTTGACATTGATAAAGTACTGGGTAAGAGTTTTTAGGGTTCCGCAGTCAGCAAGGAACCCTTACAGCTTCACCATGGCCGTCTGTCTAATTTGTCATCGGTATACGTAGACAATCATAACATTAATCACGCCGACAAAGTGGTAAAATAAAAACTTGAAAAAAAATTTGGGATTGAATTAAAAGTATGTAAGTAGATAAATGTAACCGTAAAAAAAAAACTATTTTTTAATAGGTTTCGCGTACTGAGTATTCAAACATGACAGTCACCGTAATAATCGAAAACAGGGACATGTTTGATGCCTGTTTTAGTGAAGTAAATTACAAAATTAAGTCATGAAAATAATTACAACCGTTCTTCAAAAGAAATCCTTTCTTTTATATAAATTTCCTAGGGGCGTATCAACTAAAAAAAATATTGAATCTTACCAAAACATCGATTTTCTGTCACCGTAATAATCGAAAACAGGGACATGTTTGATGCCTGTTTTAGTTAAGTAAATTACCAAATTAAATCATGAAAATAATTACAACCGTTCTTCAAAAGAAATCCTTTCTTTTGATACCAAATTTATATAAATTCCCTAGGGGCGTATCAACTAAAAAAAATATTGAATCTTATCAAAACATAGATTTTCTCTAGACTGGACTTTAGGTGGGTGCGACAGATCGCGTTCCCGAACGCAAAACTTGTGATTGTTTTTCTTATTGTTGCATATAATTTTACAACTTTAAAGCTTGTTTATAGTTGTTGTGCAGGATCATTCATCATTGCAGTATAGAAACGCAGAAAGAAAAGTAAATCTGGATGTGAGGAGCTCTGAACCGGGATTTGAACCCGGGACCTCTCGTTTACCGGGCGATTGCTCTACCAACTAAGCTATCCAGGTCTCAACACAACTCGTGAATTTACCGATGTGCTTTCCCATACTGCAATGATATTTTATAGATACCCACTTTTTACAGTGAGCCACTTGGCGCCTAGAGGACGCCAGTGTATTCAAAGCTAGTCAAAGACCATTATGCCCTACCGTCACCTAACAGAATCGGGTAGTGAAGAATTAATATTACTCTTACCGAAACTAAATGACAGAAATAAATTTCTATGTTTGAACACTTGGCGATTTAACCATCGCAAGGATATAATAGTACATTATTGCAAAGGCAGCGAAATAGGCAATTGCCATTTCGGCCGAGGCATATATAGTGCTTTTCTTAAAAAAATGCAAGGAAATAAAAAGGGCCTTTTACATGATAAATTAATTTTTTCTTTTACAGTTTGTGCCGAAATGTAAACGCATCTGTGGCTATACAGCCACGAGAACGCAATGTGTACGATAGATGAAAGAGTTCTAAATTCAAACAGCACACGGCCGAAATGTATGGAAGGGCAGATTTTTTTTGAGATTTCAGGGTTGACTCCATAGTAAAAGTTGTTCTATATCATTGACTGAATAAGCTCTTCAAATATGGTTACACCTTTCTGTTACACGTTGTATACGTAAATAAAATATGCGTTTTATTATATCCATGCTTTTTTAAATTATTTTCTGAACTGGTGGTTGACGAATCAACATTTTTCTTTAAATACTGTCAAACTATTTGATTTTTTGAAAACCAAAGCTTTTTACGTGAGACAGGCACCCGAATCTCCCCCTCTCTGTATACGGGTCTAGTAAATTTTCATGTTAAACCGGTCTATGCTAGTTCAAAAATTCAGAGTCTATTTTTTGTTGCGATTTCCTAATATACATTTGAACATAATAATAAAAATAAAACAACCTTGTCATACTAAAAATTTATAAATTAAGACCCCGTTTAAAGTTATTTGTCATTTCCCTTGCGTTACCCTGACGCTCGAGGCAATAACAAATCCCTGTCCGCTACTTGATATAATTTCTACTAGGTACTTATTTTGTCATGTTAAAACTGCATATTTTCACATGTCGTATTTTCCGATAAGACTTTGGCAGGAAACAACCACTTTCCTCGGCGAACCTCTTTACGCTTGAAAAATTCCGCTAAATATGATATTTAAGTTTCAAAGCCAATGTTTCCATAATTTCTAATTTCCATATGTAACAAGAATACACATAACTCGTTTCATACATACGAGTTATTGACTTAGTTAAATCCATTTACTTAACTACAGTATTATAAAAATACTGTTGATATTAATATCTACGTACCATTTTAACTTTTAAAAAAAACGGCCAAGTGTGAGTCGGACTCGCGCACGAAGGGTTCCGTAGCATTATCTATAAAAACGACAAAAAAAAACATGTTGTATGGGAGCCCCCTTAAATATTTATTTTATTCTGTTTTTTAGTTGTTATAGCGGCAACAGAAATACATCATCTGTGAAAATTTCAACTGTCTAACTATCACGGTTCATGAGATACAGCCTGTTGACAGACAGACTGACAGACGGACAGCGGAGTCTTAGAAATAGGGTCCCGTTGGTTACGGAACCCTAAAGAGACTTGATCTACTAAGTTTCTTGTCTCTCTTTTTTGTAATGGAAATTATTTTGAAGGTACTTATATTTATTTATAGTTTCATCATTTTTTTGGAGTGCTTTACACTTTTTATTGTTATTTCATTAATTATAAACAAAATTTTAATGTGCCTCCTTAAGGCGATTACCATCGCCAAATTAGCAGCTCGATATTTGTCACTACAAATATCAACGGAAACGACATTGAAATAACGTTCATATCAGCGCACAATGCTTGGTGGCTGTTACGACGCTCGCTGCGTCCTTGATAGGGCGAAATAGGAGAAAATTATACTTTTCACATGGACGTGATTACTCGATTGAATAATCTTTTGTTATGTTTATAGCTATAAAGTTTATCTATTTATCAAAGCATATATGAATTCAATCGGCCAAGCCACTCAGGAGCAGTAGGGAATTTGAGGTCAAAAAACACCATTCAGTAAAAAAAAAAATCATGTAGAAGTTTTGGTGGTATGAAAAAGAAAAATGTTGCATATGTTGTCTAAGAGTTGATTATTCATAATACATTTTTTCATTATTTTTGGTTTGGCCATAAACGAGTAGGCTTTAGAAAGTACCTATTTGGCAATAGTAAGGCCCTTAAATCACGTCAATGCCTCAAGGTTAAACGTCAGTCGCTTAGCTTAAAGTGCATAACTTAACTTTGGTTTTCTTGTTTAGAAGTTACAAATTTAAAAACATTTTGGTATGTGGCAGTTAGCACCAATAGTTTAGTATTAGCAGTTTAGCAGAGAATATACTACTATTACTATTACTACGTAGTATTAGTGAGGTTTATAAAGCATAAGTTTGAAATTTAATGTTTAATTAGTCATGATCAGCAGCATTTTAAGTTGGTTTTAAGAAGATCATGACTAATTGTGTATACAATTTCAAACTCTTGCTTTATAAACCTCGCTAATACTGAACTATTGGCGTAAAATGCCACAGATCAAAATGCTTTTCAATTATAAATTTCTAAACAACAAAAACAAACTTAAGTTATGCACTTTGCGCTAAGCCAGCGTTTCTTAACCTGTGGTCCGCGGACCGCTGGGGGTCCCCGAGCATATGTATGGGGGTCCGCAGCCTATTTTCTCAACGACATAACTCTGTGAAAAGGCATTCTCTGCTCTTTTGTATACTAAAAACAAATACAGAAATATATTAAAAGTCGAATCCGATTTGAGACTAAAACTCGGTAGTAATATAAACCCAAATATCACTAATTTAGTTGCAAAAAAACAGCACCAACCTTCTCATTAACGTATTTTATATGAAAAATTATATATTTTTGTAATTTGTAGAACTAAAATAAATGTTCCGAAATTTATTGTTGCTTTTTTATAAAATAAGGGGAGGGGGTGAGGGCGGGGGGAGGGGGAGGGTCACCTCTGTATTTTTCTCCTTCCCTTGATATGTCCAATCTGGACAAGGGGTCCGTGGACAAAAAAAGTTTAAGAAACGCTGCGCTAAGCTACTGACGTTTAACCTTAAACAAATGAGGACAAAAACTTGCTTCATTAGTAAGTTATCGTTTCCTTTACCAGAGACTCCTAGAAACCCGAATGAATATGTATACATGACTTCATGATGCGTTTACGTCGGAATGTTTTATGAAGCGTTGCATGCGAGACGAATTGCGTTCGTAAATAATTCATGGAGAAAAAAAATAAGAGTTTGTAGAAATGTCGGTCAAGTTCGCGTGATCAGCCACATGCCGACAGGCGGCGCGTGCGCCGGCCGCTTCGTGGCTCTAAATACGCACATTAACTCGAACGGTAGCAAAAACGGTAGGTAACAAATTAAGGGGCTCTTTTCAAACTCAATTTAAACCGTGAAATTTGTGATAAAAGAATTTTGAAAAAATAACATGTCATATTTCACTCTTATGTCCTATACCTACAAAAAGAAAATATTTTTATAATAATAGTTTATACATATACATATATAATCATTGAACGTAAATAAGATACCAGTTACACCTCTATATACTCAACACTCTTTTAACTCTCGTATTCTTTTTTTTTTTACCGCACTTAACATGTTTAATATTAAGTCTTTTTTTTTCCAAATTTTATGATTTATGCGCCTTCTGCAATTTATTGAATAGAAATTTGTATATTTTTTTGTCCTAGGTGTACGTTGAAAAACAGCGCTGTTAGTTTTTTTAATCTAGCAGCACAGCTGAGCGTGCCACCTGTTGCCAAAAAGAACAAAGAATATTTAATCGACATTGTATTTCTTTTAAGTTTGTTTATTTTAAATTTAGTTCGTAAGTTTGTCTTTTAATTATTTATATGTCTTCATTGTAACACTTTTTTTTTTTGGCAATAAATCTGTTTTCTTTCTTTCTTTCTTTCTTTCTTTCATGTCTTAATATTTCGGCCTAGCGATACGCGATTGCATTTGAAATTTGAATTATTATATTTATAGGTTTTGGAAAAAAAAAGTTACACCAAAATAAACTTCGTATAAAAATCTTTCCTTCCAATTCCATAATAATAATTAAACACACCTTGAAATCGCGAGATTTCTGAGCGGCCCGTTTCCACTGAACATAATGAAAGCCATGAAGCAGGACAGATTTCTCCGAATACCCTCGCTTTAACTTGTGAGGTTCCGCCAGACACGGGAACCCTAGCTAACATCAGCCTCAGGCTACATCGATCGATCCAGTCCTTGCATGGCCCTGGGGCCTTATTGTCTAACTTCACAACCCTATCACTTCCAAAGGTAGTACGCGTGATTGGTTAGAAATGAAGTATCACGTCATTTCGAGGCAATCACGTTACCTTTAAAAGCGATAGCGATAGATGTTGAGGTTAGACTTCAATAACTGAGAGAATTTACTAATTTGCATGGTGTTGCAACTGTTGCAAGTTACACAGGCTGGATTTTTTTTTTCTTTGGAAGGTGCAACCTACACCCCAAAAAAGGTAAGGCACCAATAAAATACGCGTGCTTTTGGTAAAGATTGAATAATTAAAAATAATTCAATTACTTAGAGAAACCCACAAATTGTGATCGACGTAAATCCGAAACACATTTTTACTACATAAAGAAAGCTGTTTTGCTTGTTTTAGGCACATAATCACGAAAGTACACCTATTAGTATTCAATTAAATACATATTTTGGTGTGTCAATGATTAAATAGCCATATTAAAGACTGCCTGAGTCTATTATCAGATTTATCTTTATTATCAAAGTACTCTCGATTTCTCTTATTGACAGTGATTGACGTAACTAACATACCTATGCTGTTAACTAACATACCTATGCTGTTAACTAACATACCTATGCTGTTAACTAACATACCTATGCTGTAAACTAACATACCTATGCTGTTAACTAACATACCTATCTGTTAACTAACATACCTATGCTGTTAACTAACATAACTATGCTGTTAACTAACATACCTACCTGGCTGTCATTTCAAAAAGACGTAGTGTTCAAATTTTATATTTTTTATTGACTCTATGCGCAGTTTGAAAGGTGATTTGGTTTGTTGTAAGATCTACATTAATCAACATATTATTGTAGCTGATTACATTAGAATAGGCAAGAAAGAAAATAATTATCTTAGAGAAAATAAGTTTTTTATTATTTCTTCTGAAAACTTGTTACTTTTGCTTGTTACTTACGACTTTTTAAAATTAATTATTTTATACAGTGTGTAAATAGACTGCTATATTTAAATTAAACTGCATACTCTAATGATCATTCTGAACCACTATCTCAAGGAAAGATACCTGCGCAAGTTAAAAAAAAACTCCTTTCCATACTAATTCTAAAACCCTGAAACCTGAACCTTTCGTATGAACTTTGATTTTCATTTGCGCGGGTATATTTCTTTGAGAAAGTTGTTCTATGATCATCAGCAGAGTATATGGTTTCATTTAGAGATCTATTTACATTCTGTATATATATATTCCAGAAATGTTCAGTAAACTCAACCAACAATCTAGATATAAGTTTCCTACAGATTAGCGGAGAAAGGAAATCCGACACTAATGGAATGGACTAGATATAACAATACTTAATGGAATGGACCTACATACATATAACGATACCTAATTCCACTGTGAAACCATAGAGATAGCACTAGAGCTACAACATACAAAGACTTAGGTATAATCGTGCGAAGACGGTGAAGCCAAAATTTTTACAAAACCTGGTTCAGGACAAGTTGGAAAAAAGTGTAAGACTTTCTTTGTGTGATTAAAACAATAGATATGATAAAATTATAATAATTGGAATCATATAAATCATTAGAACAAGTGCGTTTTGCGGTATACGTTTCTATACCGCAATGATTATAGTGTTAATAAAAATAAGTTTTTATTACTTCAAACAGAAAATTTAAAACACAGACCTAGAGAGATTTCACTATACTTTGTTCATTACCTAAGGCTTGATTAGAATGACAGATATCGTCAGTTCACCGATTTACACGCACTCGAACTTAACCCTTTATCGAGCACTTAGTATTGCAAAAGCAAGCGTGTTTCCAATAATATACCACTCACAATAAGGTCGATATCTCATGAAGTTTTGTTATATTACTAAACCTTATTTACGTGAGCATACCTCGATAGCGTGCGGTGGTAACTTAATTTACCACTCAATGCAATTTTTACGTATTTCGGAACGAGCAAACCTTAGTGATTGATGAATATAATAACTATACCACTGCACACTTTATGTTTAACATTTCCCATGACAATCTTAATTACCAATTGTGATATAGCGTCAAATACAAATTGACATTATTATGTTACTAATATACCAGTCAAAAGTATGATCAACTTTGGCGCTTGCAGCTCAAAAAACAAAAAGTGCGCTATAAATGGTTAAAACCACAACGCTTGATTAAAAAGCGTAAAAGTCTATGTCATTATAATCAAGCTATAATGAACAGAGCGGACTATGTATCTCTAGGTACCCTAAAGTGCCTTTATGTGTGGAACCCATTACAAGCGCGCCATTAGCGGCCTCTTGATTACAATCGGTGGTAATCCATGTAAGAACAGTTCGAAGGAATTATAGCGGAAGAATTGAAGCACCTTTTAGTAAGGTGTAATTTTACAGAGAAAATTTTTACATGTAGCCTTAAATGAAAACACAAGTTACAAAAATATTGATCATGTTTAATTTGGAAAGTTTTCCAGTATGTATTATAATGTATGAACAAAAAAATTAACAAATATACGCGCACTTGACCAGGTCAGGACCTGCTGACTTATTAATATTAAGACTTTGAAGGTTAAACGTCAGTCGTTTAGCATAAAGTGCATAACTTAACTTTGTTTTTCTGGTTTAGAAGTTAAAAATTGAAAAACCTTTTGGTATGTGGCAATTGACGCCAATAGTTGAGTATTAGTGAGGTTTATAAAGCATGGGTCTGAAATTTAATGCACAATTACTTATGATCTTGTCCAAACAAAGTTAAAACAGCATTTTAAGTTGGTTTTCAAAAGATCATGTCTAATCGTGTATACAATTCCAAACTCTTTCTTTATAAACCTCACTAATACTGAACTATTGGCGTCGATTGCCACAGACCAAAATTCTTTTCTATTTTTATTCCTTAACAAGAAAAAAAACCGGTCAAGTGCGAGTCAGACTCGCGTACCTAGGGTTCCGTAATTCGACAATTTTAAGAAGAATCAGAAGAAAAGTAATTGAAACCTTGCCCGTCTACCAGTTTCGTAGATGGGAAAATATGTAAGGGACATACATATTTTTGGGGTTTTTAAAGGTTTCTCGAAACCAGTGTTAGTAAATATAGTAAAAGTATATATTTTTACAATCAGCTTTTTAATATCTACAATTTGATACCCATTTTGTATTTTTATAAAATATTTTTTTTATTTATTATACTTCTTTTTTTAATTTCTCATTTGTGCAAAAATTTTTTAATCGCTATAATTTTCCTGTAATTGGCCAATTACGATCTATAATTTTAATTTTTTTCATATTTTTTGGTTCACCAGTTTCGGAGATAAAGAGGGGGACGTACATATTTTTGAGGTTTTTTAAAGATTTCTCGAAACCAGTGTTAGTAAATATAGTAAAAATATATATTTTTTCAATCAGCTTTTTAATATCTACAATTTGATACCCATATTGTATTTTTATGAAATATATTTTTTATTTATTATTATATTTCTTTTTTTTTATTTCTCATTTGTGAAGACTCGGCTTAGTATAAGGCTTAGTATTAAAGTTCGATGACCCTTTTTTGTTAATATCAACTGCTCAACGGATTTTGATGCGGTTTTTTTTAATAGATAGAGTGAATCAAGAGGAAGGTTTATATGTATAATACATGCCCGTGCAAAGCCGGGGCGGGTCGCTAGTAGAGTATATTGCGCAATAAAAATAATAAAAAAAACACAAATTCAACAATATTGTCGTTTCCTAGCATCATAAATAACTGAGTCTACAGTATAATTTGGCTGTACAAATAAAATTCACCATACGCAAGTGCAGATGTTTACAGAGTTTGTATGTTGACATAACTAACAAATCGTTTTCTCTCTCTTTCCAGCCAGAAAGGGTACACCAGTCCGTGGAGTTGGACGACAGTGACGGCCACAGGGGACTGACTACGGCCCCCGCGCGGGCCTGCGCCCGCGCACCCACCCTGAGCGCGCTGCAGGGGGTCTAGGGAATAGTGGGGGTGAGGGGGGGGACTCTCACGGGGTAAAGGTGAAACTAGCTTCGTTTTAAGTTGAGTGATCTTCAAGTATTTATTTTTTGTGAAGAGGCGGTCAGAATCTAAATACGTTAGCTGTAATATTTTGCGTTATCTAATGTAAGGTCCTAAAATTCAAAGTGGAACAAATTCAAAAGGTGTTTAAATATCGTTAGCAAATTTATTTATGTGGTAACTTATTTTTCTGCTTTCCTGCAGAAGTCGAATCATTTGTCCAAACCTTGTAATGGAAAGAAAAAAAAATTAATGACAGGAAAAATTTGATCTCCTGGACTGTAGTTGATCAACAATACACGATCTACCCTAGAATTATGTTTATTTATTATGTTAGGACCTTACAAACTACATACCTGTAAATAGACTGCTTCAAATGAAATCATATATTCTACTGATCACACTGAACCACTTTTCCCAAGAAACATACCAGCGTGAACCATTAGTTTAGGTAATGTTTGAATTTCAAACAAAAATGCGTGAACCCTAACGCACCGAGATACGGGTGTTTTTAAGGCTGCGTCGTCCGTGAAACAGCTGTTCACGCGCAGCGTTGTAAAATAGACCTTCCTCTTACGAAATAAAGTCTTAAAATTACAGTTGAATATTTTCTCTGGAGATTTCTGCGGGCATTTTCTTTAGAGTTGTTCAGTATGATCAGTAGACGATGTGTTATTATTTAAAGGTCGCAGACTATTTACAGCTTATATATATAAAGTATATAGGTAAAACCTTGAAAAATTTATGCTTGTGTGTTAACAGAGTCCGGATGTACTTTTAAATAGTAACAAGTCTACATATTACGTCATAGATTTTTTCCAATTATCCAATGACGATTATTTATATATCTATGTAACAAAATCAATATTGTTGTTTAAACAATAGTTCTTCTTTTGACAAGACCCCTCATTATTGGCATCAACGCTCATGATATTACCGTCATCCGCAGACCTGAGGTTCCTTATTTTGAGGTCTATTATGTATCTTTAGTTGACAACTGAACTGGGTGCCTGTCATCAAAAACAAAGATATACTATCGTATTCCGATTGTGTAAGGATATGTTCGCACTTCAAGTGACACAGTTTGTAAATTATTCAATACCAACGAAAGGCAATTTTGAAAGTTCAGTTTTTATGTATATTTTTGATGATAGACACCCAGTCCAGTTGGCAAAGACACAGAAAAAGGGGGCAGACCCCTCTAATTTCAAATGACGTAATATATGGACTTGTGAATCTGAACTAATGCTCGAAACATTCGTTTTGCGTTGTGTTAACCTGTCTCTTCGTGTAAAGAGTTTCTGAGTTTTTGTTTCACCCAAACCCCATAAAACCCCCTCGAAGTGTGTGCAATGAACATATCCGTCCGAAGTTAGACAGACCCCCGTGGCTCCGCTCATGGTCACCCTACCAGGGACTAGGCTCCTTCGACTCTTACTAACAGTCTTATGGCGAGTCAACTTATGTGCTGATTTATGGTTATACTATTCACTATACAACGTGTAACAGAAACTTGTAATCATGTTTGAAGAGCTTATTCAGTCAATGGCATAGAACAAGTTTTACTATGGAACAAACCCTGTATCTCGAAAAAAAGTTAACTGTTTTATAGAAAAATGAAATGCCGCACGGCTGAAATGTATGGAAGGGCAGTTTTTTTTTTGATATTTCAGGGTTGGCTTCGTAGTAATAGTTGTTATATACCATAGACTGAAAAAGCTCTTCAAATATGGTTACACCTTGTATATCGTCATCCACAAATCCTTGTTAAATTTTTAGTAATGTACCATGGTCACCCTACTTTAGGCTAGAAAAATACCAGTGTAAAATACGCAGTTTCTTTTTCAACTTTTGTAGGTTTTCTCATTGTTAAGAATTTAAGAATTCATGTCAGGAAAATCATCTTTCTGTTGAAATCGGGAAAAGTTTGCACTAAAGCTCCTTTTCGACTTTCAGAAGTTGTTTCAACTTGATAAGGTACTTATTGAGAATAAGTTCAATTCCTTATAACTTCTAAAATTCTCATGAGATGGATTTTCCAGAAATTTTCATTAATTAGCTAAAAGAGTTCTTATTAATTTACTTATAGCTAAATAAATTGGCTTATTTTCTGACAAAAATACTTATCGTCGAAGATATAATTGATGAAGAGGAACTACAAAACTGGGTCAACTTCTGTAAATAGATTTATGTAATTTAATTTCACAATAAAGCAGATTCTGAAGGCTTTAATTTTAGTTTAAGTGCTGTTAAAACTAAATTTTCTCCATTGCAAAATGGTCTTTATTTCTTACGAATAGAAACTAAATTACTTTGAAAAATTTCAAGTTTTGACAGCACTAAAACTAAAATTAAAGCCATCAGAATCGGCTTTATTAGCGCCGTCATTTCGCAACGTCATACTAATTTTATATTGTAAAATAGATATTTCATATTTTAGCACATAGGTTTGAAGAACCATTAACTATGGAATTGCCAACGTAGGTATATCCACCTTAAAAGAGCATCTACGGGAAAACAACCAGATAATATTATATAAACTGTGTCCCATATAACTTGAGTGTCACTTAGGAATTAAGTGTGTGTTGTCTCCTTAAAACATGACAGATGACTAAATCTAAAATCAGACTTTATACAGGGTGTAAATGCAAAACCAAGAATCCCTTTAGGGTATGAAAGTATACACGATACTGATACGATTACGATAAAAAAAAAGTATACCTTGAATTTTTACCAAAAATTATATTGTTTTCCTAAGATCCAGCTACGCACTCTTATCAATGCAGTTCATTCACCCCGTAGTGCGGTAACGACCAATCACATTGAGTAATTCTGTTCTGTGCTACTGACGCTATCAGAGGTCAACGACCAGCGAGAGTGTCCACCGAATTGGAGTATTTTCAAGTTTAACAAATCGTGTTATTATGTGGTACTGCTACATAAAAAAAAATTGCCGCTATTTTTTTTAAACACTGTATAATTCATACTAACATACCCTCGAAGGATTCTTGCCTTTGCTTTTACACCCTGTAGATAAAAATCTGCATTGCAATACTTTGGTGCCTATTTTATGAACTAAGTAGTCGTCGATAGAAGGTTTTGCATGCCACTGCAACAAGATGAAAAGGTTTCCCAGAACATCATATCAATCATTTAAAAAGGAAGCTAATAAAATTCATCTGTTGCACAAGGTATATGGTATGATGAATGGATGGAAAGCTAGCAATTGATGGGTTGTAACATTTCTAATGGTTCGTGAAATAAGCTTCTATTGTATATTTAGTTAATTCTATTACCATTAAAAAGGGATAAACAGTCTGCCTGTGCTTGCTTTGGAGCAACTTTTAGATATGAAAGGCAGTTTTAAATCCCTAACTAAATAAATTTATTATAGAAAGACGTAGATGCTCTTCTATTAAATCATATCCTAATTAAGTGTCAAAGTAAAGAAGTACATTGGAGGAGGAAAAGTGCATAATAATGAAAAGTATATATTAAAATAATATTTAGTTTGTGATAATTATGACATTTTGGGCGCAGTGAAGTACGCGTCGTAGTTCCAAACGAGTGCAATGGAAATTGGACTGTATTATTATAATTATAGTAGTTAGAAATGTTTAAACGGTACGATGCATTTATTTTTTTCTTATCGGGACCTGTTTTTTGTTAGCGGATTGATTTTGAATCCTTTTTTCTCATTATTATTATTATTATCATCTAATGTTGCTATGTTTCAAATGCTTGATTTCAAATTGTAAAAAGTGCACCATATTTTACCACCTTTGAGTGCGAAACCAGTCTAATGCATAAAGGTCGTAGCATTTTTATACAAGATACGCGGTTTCGCAGCCGGATTGTGAAATACCCGCCTTTATCTAATTAATCGAAACAGAACACTTAAATTTAAAATTCACTCAATAGTTATTCAACAAAACCTTATTAATTTATGTTGCTATCGCAAAATTTCGATTGGTATCCGTAAATTAGAATTTCAAAAATTTTGAATAGGAAAAATTTTGAAATTCTAATTTACAGAAACCAATGGAAACTTTGCGAATGCAGTATACCTATATACAATACATAGGTAATAAGGTTTTGTTGAATAACTTTTAAGTGAATTTTGAATTTAAGTTTCTGTTTCGATTAATTAGAAAAAGACGGGTATTTCACAATCCGGCTGCGAAACCGCTCTTAATGTAGAATGTTTGGATACGTAATGTATCGTTGAATTGACATTTTAAAACGTGACAAGCTATGATATTTTTTTTCAAAATATCACTTTAGATGTACAGTTTTTTTGTTGTATTATTAAATACGTCTTAATCTGAAATGGCAATTCAAGCGATAATCAAAGAACTGTTCTGCAATATGAAGCAGTAAACAAGACCATAGACTAACCCCCGGTTTCTGAAAGGCCAATCAAAGTTAACAGTAGATTAAAAAAACTTTAACCGCAAATAACGGTGAAAATAAAGCATATATGAAGTCTGAATAGTGATGAATCAATAATTAACTTTGTTAATTTTTGATTTCAATGTAAAATTCCCACTTTTTCTGGCTTAATCCGCAGATAATTATTTTTTAATCTACTGTTAACATTGATTGGCCTTTCAGAAACCGGGGGTAAATATTACAAGTAAATACTTAGTCTATGATAAGACCTACAATATCTTGGAAAATGCAGGCGACTTTATACGCCCTAACTGCAGTTAATACATGATATTAATAAGTCTTCAAACAGAGTCTGGTTGGTAATAAATATATATTTAAGACGCAGTCTATGACATTTTGGATCTCTGTAAGTATAAATATGTGTAAACATTTTACTCCAAAGCTAAAGTGTGTTGTGTAGACAAGTAATGCTACGGAGAAAACGAATAATTGCGACTCTGATATAAATGAAAGATAATATCGGTATGTACATAAGTAAAAAAAAATTATATTCTTTATTTACACCTTAAGTATTATTTTTTACATTTTCTTTTCTGTTTGGAGCATGACTGGTTTGGACAACATTTTGTTTGTTTCGCCCGTTGTAGCCGATTTACGTCTTATACCTAGTGTAGATAGATAGGTACCACAAACTGAAACAACCACGAAAGGGATTGTTTTTTACTGTCTCATGGATTTAATTGTAAAAATTTGTATTACTAACCCTTTATCTTATTTGGAAACCAATTCAGTAGTAACATTAAAAGATGTGGTTTGTGAAACCTGTCTATTTACACGTCGGTATAGTTTATTACACAACACTGTGATTTATTTTACACAACAATGTGAACCAGTGAAGGAAATAAGTCGATGAACGTTGTCCGTTTCTGTCTTGCTAAGTCACTGAAGTGAATAGTCAAGTAATTAAGTTATTTTTCTGGTTACTCTAAGTTGGCAGTGATGTATGTATAAGTACATTTGACGTTAATGTTAGTGGCAATGGCTGGTACACTTTCGTTGTAAAATCGACTCAAAATTACAGGTAATAAGATAGATTTTACAATATCATAGTAATTATCATTGAATTAACTTGAGGATAAATTCGAATGTAGCAGTTAAGGTTCACTTAAATATCAATAAATATATAAATGTTTATGCCAACTTATAGTTCCCATTGTAGGAGTTCCGTGTCTGTGTTGCGGATAGGTTAACAAAATACAACATTTTATATCTTTATTTATTTCGTTATTTTTTAAGTTTTCGATGATTTTATCATATTCTTGTTACTTTTCCTTTGGGATTTTTATCGACCGTAGTTACGTGAAATTCTCAAATATGTAAAAATATTTAAACCAAAACGGGAGCCGAAAACCGGTTTCGCGAAACCGATCTCGCATATACTTTTCTAGTGTAAAATTCCATTTTTTCTATTCCGGTTATCTATTTAGTGTAAAAAAAACCGGTATGTTACGGGTTATTTTCCGGTTTTGGTGCCCGTTAAAAGGACTCAGCGTTGTTGTTTATTGTCGTTCAAGTACTCACTATTCCAAGTTTCCTGAATAAATGAAATATACGCTTCTAAAGTGTACTATTGCATTATGTAAATATAGGAAGAACTATTATTATTAAATAGTGAATGTTGTAATTTGTATATAAGTAACAAAAAATAAATTTTAAATACATAGATAAATGTCGTCTTTATTTCATTTACACCTTCCATAACCATTTGGTCTACCGCGTAATTCTCATTTTCATCAACATCAACTTGAGATTGAAATTTGACGTGCGTGCGACGACGCCCGCCTAACATGCCATCTCTTTTGCACGCGTTGAATTTCGTATGCATTTGCTTGAAGTTGATACAAATGAGAATTACGCGGTAGAGCCCCATGTCCCAGTTCGAAATAAAGCAATCAATTTAAAAACTTTATGTAATATATTTTATCAATATACAGAAATATAATCAATCAATCAGATACACATATTTAAGTTATAGAGAAAGGCTTGTACAATGTCCATTAATTTTAATCATTTAACATAAATAAAATATTAACTTACAGTAGGTAAAGTTTCTACAATGTTCAAGGTAATAATATAAAATCACAGTTTAATTATAGCGCAACATTTGCTTCAAACGCGTTGAGACACTGCTTCAATGATATTTCCAATCAATTCTGTCATACATAACTACAGGACGAAATATTACTAATAATCATGATAAAATGTTATATTATTAACAGGGATATGACATTCGGATCGATATATATAAGGTCTTTCAATTGAAATGGAAAGTAATTAAGGAGGTTATTCAGTATCGTTAATACATCGCATTACACTGGAAAGAAGTTTTTTTAGTGCGCGAACTTTTTTTTCACTTAATAATTATTCTTTTTCACTTAATAATTGAATTAAATAATTCAGTACAAAGTGGTCCGATCAGCTGACTCAGTTTGTATGGACAAGTGAAGAAAACGCGCAAAAAAAGTACTTTGCAGTGGAATGTGACGTATTAACGATACTGAATCACCTCCTAAATTACTTTCTATTCAAATTGAAAGACCGTATACATATAAATATAAAGTTGGAAAAATCCTTGAAACAGTTTGTAGGTGTGGAGTAAGCTTGTTAAAATATTATTTATTTTGATAGTAAAAATTATGGAAATTACGGCTTAAAACGTTACGATGATGTACCTCAAAAGGTGTTACCGTAAATGTATATTATTCAGAAATTGTATACGATTCCTAGGAAATTTATAAAATGCCAAGCTGATTTATCTATTTATTTATTTTATTTTTGATCGGTCTTGTGTTCTTCTTTTTGCTCTGTTCGGCCTAAATAAGCTTGGCATTTTATAAATTTCCTAGGAATAGTATTAAATTCCTGTTTATTTTATTTCATTTATTTATTTATTTACCTTGCCGGTAACATATATATTAAGTATTACATTATCGTAACGTTTAAAGTAATTTCAAGATTTTTACAATCAAAATAATATTATAAGAAGCCAACTCCACACCTACAAACTGTCTCAGTTTTCCAACTTTAGGTATATATCGATCCGATTATCCTATCCCTGCGGGCCTATTATGTATCTCTAGTTGCCTTCTGGACTGGGTGTCTATCATCAAAAACATAGATATACTACCGAATTCCGATGTCCTAAGGATATGTTCGCACTTGAAGTGACGACACAGATTGTTAATAGTTCAATACCAACTAAGGGCAATTTTGAAATTTCAGTTTTTATCTATGTTTTTGATGATAAACACCTCGGTCAGTTGGCAACTAAAGATACAGAATAGGGGGGCTGGTTATTAATCACAATAAGTGTAATAATAGTGAAGACAAAGCTCTTTTCGAAACTAATACCATGTCACCTTAGGTAAGTCAGGATGCAAGGGAAGGAGGGGATTTTTCGATAACAAATACATTATATCTAGTTAAGTAAAGCACTTAAAATATTGTTCCTAACCCAGACACAATAAATATAGGGGTCAATTTCCTAACTAAAAAAAGAGATCATCTTTTTAGTGCCATAAAACTAAAATGATTCTGACATACATGAATAAATTTTAATCTAAAATAAATAAAGTCCAAAATAAAATCACTTGGTTTTAATACTTTTTCGTTACTAAAGAACCAAAATTAAGATCGTCATTATTTTCATACGCATCTCATAAATAAAAACGTCCATAAAATTATAACTTACTTCACCGCAACTAACCTAAATAGTATATATATTATTATTGCTATGCATTAACCGTCAACACAGAAAATGATATCTTGCGTTCATCACAGAATTAGGACATAGAGCGCTGCAGGTTTTGACAGCTCGTTGCCCAATCACATCCACATTAGAGCGTAGCCAGGGTTTATGTTTTGGGACGGGATGGTGGGGCCTAGTAGGGCCAGCCTAACACAAAATTACGGTTGATCAAAATGGAGTTTCCGTAGGAATCTAAAGTCAATTAAGACATAAAACATGAAATTTCCTTTAATAACACGTTGTTCATGTTAAATGGGTCACACTTATGCTTGTCTCAATATTTGATTGATTTTTCTTGGGGTTGCACCGGGTTTTCTGGGGGGGGCGTGCCCACCCTTGCCCCTACCTGGTTACGCCAATGCACAGCCACTTTTTAGATTTGGAATGAAATCACAAAAAACAACTATAACACCCGAAATCTAGCTTCTAGCTTAAGATAATGTATATACAAATAATTTATATATATATATATAAAACTAATCCTGCCATAAGTTCTGTTACTGCATTAAAAAAATGCAAGGTTCCAAGGAAACTCTAGAACATCTATCTATATCCATACGATAGAGTAGGTTTCAAACTACAATAAACAATTGATTGTTATTTTATATCATGAAAAACAACTTTTGAGCGAGTCTCAAAGTTGCAGATTTTGGTTGTTAAAATATGAATGTATTTTAGGTTTATGATATTCCATAGATATGGATGAAAATGTGATAAAAGTTTGATCTTGATGCTTGTGATAAGATGGAAAATGTTGTTTTTTAAGCAATACATCTTGAAAACTCGACAGAAAATAAAAAATGCTTCTAAGATATCCATTGAGCGTGATTTGTTCATATTGATGGTGCTGTAAAATTGTCTCCCAAAAATTTTCAAGGCTATGTTTTTGTTTTCTAATATCGTTTGTCTAAGAGAAAATATAGTCAGCTTTAAACCACAACACAAATCCAAATTGTGAAAGTTAGGATCAAAAAAGATATAAGGCCAAAATCCCAAATTATGTCGCGTATTTTAAGATATCGGCTTCGGACTGCTTCAAGGATAGTTTTGTTAAAATGTTAATTTGCTTTAAGCAGCTATAATATTTTTATAGTGACTATTACATATCCAACAAATTCCATTAATTAATTTTACTAGATTCAGTCTGGGATGAAAAATATCAAATTTAATGTGAGTCACAGAACTTTTGGCTGGACTAGGTATACTATATACAAATAATAAATCTATCAACGCCTAGACCAAAACACTTAATCTAGGAACCGGAAATTTGAATTGTTGGTTTCTTGTATGACGTGGACATCCGCTAAGGGATTTTAAAAAAATCCCGCGGGATTGAGAGAAACGGGATCGACCGACACGAGCAACGCTGTGAAGCATCCGGTAGTACAAGGGTCTTCAACCCACGGCCCGCCGGGATATTTTTTGCGGCCCTCAGAGGCTAAGGAAATTTTCATCTATTCTATACGAATTCACGGGCAACACTTCTAAAATCAAATGTATGCGAGCAGCTATTAAACCAGCAGCGGGCCTATTATGTATCTCTAGTTGCCTTCTGTACTGGGTGCCTATCATCAAAAACATAGATATACTATCGAATTCCGATGTCCTAAGGATATGTTCGCACTTGACGTGACGACACAGATTGTTAATAGTTCAATACCCACTAAAGGCAATTTTGAAATTTCAGTTTTTAGCTATGTTTTTGATGATAGGCACCTCGTGCAGTTGGCGACTAAAGATACAGAATAGGGGGGCTGGACAAGGATTACGGATGGACATCTGGAAGGTAGTCTGCGGATTGCGAGCACAAAAATAGAAGCAAATATCGACAATCTGGTGAAAAGTAAACAATGTCAATCCTCACATTAATCTGTATATCTTATTATTTTTGAACAAATAAACACATTTTTAATTCACTTGTTTGGTTTTAAATTATTGTTGTGGTGGTATGTTTATGTGCGGCAATGTGTGGCCCTTCGACAGACCTGGGATAGATTGTTGGCCCTCCAGCTAAAAAAGGTTGAAGACCACTGCGTTAGTACAACATTGCATATAACAGACATTTTTATGATTGCTTCAACATTATTATATTTTATTATGAATTGTCATGAAACTAGACCAAAATTCCCAAAAAAAAAATCTATCTTCACCACTATTAAAAATTCAATTATTTTAAACCTACAACAGTATACAACATTTTTGTATATTACGAAAATATATTGTGATTTTGTATATTGACAGTGGTACCGATACGGTGAAGCACATCTTAACTTATTTGACAGGACTAAACTTAATGTACGCGTTCTGTCTTTGTTTTTTCGATAAAGAAAGAAAAAGACAGGACGCTTAAAATAAGGTTAGTCCTGTCAAATAACTTAAGACGTGTTATGCCGAATCAATACCATTATACATTGTTTTAGCTGCGTTCTTTTTTTTTGGTGTATAATAATTTCTTACAATTTCATTACAAATCTGTAAAAATTTAAAACCTCAAGCGCTAGACGTGCAGAATCTGTGTTGAACACGACATTTAACATCCACCAAACGTTTGCAGTTAGATTCACAAATCACTTTTCATGTTGGCAGTACGATTGGCTTCATTTAAATTAATTTGGTCGTAAATAGTCCTTTCGGACACAAAGCTAAGAGTTCGTTTGGTCAAATAGTTTGCAGTACAACCACACGCTATTTTGGATACTTTATGATAATAAACAAGCGCGATGAATTACGAATTTAAAAGAAATCTGTCAGGTGTACAGCGGGTGTACACAGCACGCCGTATCTTTGAAGTAGCCGACGAGGCGGCGTCGACTCCAGTGTGTCGGTGTATCAAAGCGTGCCAACTATTTGAGCAAAGGAACTATACAAGGTGACTTTTTGATCATCGTCCAAATTCATACTGGTGGCTTGGTAAGGGATCAGTATCATGGATCAATAACAATTTTGGTGAAATTCGTAAAATGAAATTTCGACTCCCCATAGTGATTCACTCGAGACTGGAACTGAATTTCTATGGGAAGCCGAAATTTCATTTTACGAATTTCACAAAAATGGTTACTGATCCAAGATACTGATCACTTATCAAGCCTCCAGTATGAATTTGGACGATGATCAAAAAGTCACCTTGTATATACATATATACTTTTTCATGATCACTTTTTAATTCCAATAATCTAGATTGCTAGCTGCCTAGATTAAGTCTACAATAAAGAATAATCTCGCTCGTAAAACAAAGAAGTTGTGAATAAAAATACACCCACGGATTGCCAACGATAAAATAGACCATAATGGTACAAACATTACGATATTTTTATAGCCCGTGACAGCTCTATTACGTAAGTATTTGCTTCGCTTATGACGTGAGTATGACTCAAAATTACGTTATAAAAAACTAACGAATTTATCTTCCATCCTATCGTGATATAGCGAATTTCGGGCACAATGCATACTTTTAGGACATTCAATTCAGGTCCTCTAAAAAGGCCGTTTTGCATGAATCACATTATGATTCCGTTCTAATGCCGTCTCTTTTGCACGTGTGAAAAAACTCTGACTACATCCAACTTTCAAATCATTTTATGATTTACCCAAGTCGGCCTTTTTAGATCCCCAGGTATACCTGTAATTCACCGTTCAACAAGCGGTAAGTAAACAAATTTTCCTATTTAAATTAAAAAAAAACAGCATGAATCGAGCTCCAAGTAGGGGCCTTAATGTGTAACTTCGACGTCAATCGCTATCGCTTTAAAAGGATTAGCTAGAAATAATGTGTCACGTCATATATACAAGGTGACTTTTTGATCATCGTCCAATTTACAAAAATTTTTATGGATCCATGATACTGATTTACCAAAGCCACCAGTATGAATTTGGACGATGATCAAAAAGTCACCTTGTATATATATATATATATATATTATAATACCAACAAAAACATGTTTTTTTTTTTTAATTCTATAGCGAATTGGTGTTAACTGTAATGATGTACAATTTACGTAGGGTGGCTGATATGTAATCTCCTTGGTCAGAAATATATACAAAAATAATGCTGGCTGGTATGGATTTATATTCGTTTGTTATTCTATTTTCAAAATGTATTACATTCATTTGTTTATTGCATCACGTTTATTTGTCTCCTACAATTGTTTCGAACATGTCGGTAGAAAAAGTGAAAATGGATAAAATCGAGCAGCGTGCGGTGATTAAGTTTTTGACTAAAGAAGGGAATACGCCTTCGGAGATCAGACAGCGTATGTCACGTGTGTTTGGCAGTTCGTGATCTTCCGAATTTGTTATAAAGTTTTGGTCAAGGCAGTTTAAATTAGGTCGTGAGAGCCTCGAAGATGATCCTCGTAGCGGAAGACCAGTTTCGGCCGTCACCGATGAAAATGTAGCCAGGGTGAAAAAAAAATATATTAGAGGACCGACGAGTGAAGCAGTGGGAGATAGCTAGAGATGTGGGCGTCAGTAAAGAGCGAGTCAATGAAATAATTCATGAGCATTTGAACATGTCCAAGGTTAGTGCACGTTGGGTCCCTAGAATGTTGACTGCATTTGACATGGAGAGGCGTGTCAAATGTTGCGAAGAGTTTTTGGACATGAGTCGAGGGAAAGAGGAAGAAATAATTTCTAGAATTGTAACATGTGATGAGACTTGGATTCGACAATGGGACCCGGAAAGTAAGCAAGAGTCGTTACAGTGGAAATTTAAGGATGAGAAGCCGCCTCGGAAATTTAAGGTATGTCCATCGGCCGGTAAACTTATGGCTACAATCTTTTGGGACACAGAAGGGATTTTGCTCATAGATTATTTACCGAAAAAAACTACAATGAATGCTGATTATTACTCAAACTTATTATATCAACTAAGAGAGACAATAAAAGAAAAACGGCGAGGTAAACTAAGCAAAGGAATTCTGATTTTGCACGATAACGCACCAGTGCATACCGCACGCACAACAAAGCTAGCAATTAAAGACAATGGCTTCGAAACCATTGACCACCCCCCTTATAGTCCAGATCTAGCCCCCTGTGACTATTTTCTGTTTAGACTTCTCAAGAAAGACCTCAGGCGACGAAGATTTATGACCGATGACGAAATGAAGGCAGCGGTTTCTGACTATTTTGACGACAAACCGTTTTTTTTTTTGTTTTTAATGGCTTAAATTCAATATTTGAAAAATTTAATAAGTGCATTTTACTAGCAGAGGACTATATAGAAAAATAAAAAAAAACTATCCAGTTACGTCTTTTCTTTCATAGTTAGGTAGGTTACTTTTCAGCCCTCGTATTTAAATAAATAAATAGATGTGTAAATAGATGTCACCAAATTATGTGTTCTAGGCAATTCGCATAACTTAATTAAACATTTTTTTTTTATTATTTATATATATTCATTATTTTAGTAAATAAATTAACCATTATTTTTTATAATTTTTAAAGAATTGTCCGATATGACGTCACTTGAGGATTTAAGACATTATACTGATTGTGATGTGTGATTGCTTATAAAAGTGGTCTGTCTCTGTTTGTCTACAAATCAGTCGGAAGGAAATTATTATAAATTTATACATTTCTAAACAACCATTTCTCAAGTGACGTCAGAAGAAGGCAAAAGGAAGCTACAGCTATTTCGTAAAAAAATTCATCATCATGAGGTGTTTTAGACCACAAGTTCTAAAATACGGCTTATTAAACCTAAATCTCGAAATGGTTTTCGAATTAACACACCTTAACATAATTTAATCTAAGCGACGTTTTTGAAAGCGATAGCAATAGACGTTGGGGTTAGACAACAAGGCCCCTAATTAGGAATCATCGTACTAACACTGCTGCAAATATCACTATGTCAATAGGAATAGGGTCTACATTACCTTTCGCTGTCAGTATTCAACGAGCTTCTATATATCTCCGATATTATTGACATATTATACAAGTTAAAGGCAGCTATTTACAAAAGAAACGTTTCGGCGACAAAGTCTTCTTGGGTTGTGTTGTGGGCACGGTCAGCAGGATACTGGGCACGGGAGATCTGGAAATAAGGAAATGACGTCATGCTTTGAGCACACCCCCGACACTCCGTACATTCCCGCTAACTTAATTTGAGCACACCCCCGACACTCCGTACATTCCCGCTAACTTAATTACCTAAAACTCTCACGCACGTAATTAGCTTGTCCATACACGCTTGTGCACACACACGCGCAACGAACAAGCGGTACTGAGCCCAAACACGTTGTAAAGATAACTAGACTGTGCACTGTCCAATCTTTGTTCAACCATAGACTAAGTATTACTACGTATAGACTAGCAGTTCCCATACATCAGTTTGTAGCCACAAAAAAGGTGTAAAATTCTTGCGAAATCTAGATGGCATTACTAACTCTTCTAACGATCACAATGCTAAAAAAGACCGATTGGTGACGCTAGTGGCACAGCGATATCACGTAACATAAAAATAATTCCACTTCGATTATAGATGGCGCTGAAATATTCACTGTTAGTGTTGCCATCTTAGCGCCATCTAGTTTTTCTAAGCAAAGCTATTACAGCCACATGTTTACTTGGTAACCATGAGAGTTTACTTGCAGCAAATTAAACAAATTATGCTTATTTGCAACACTTGGTGACACAGTGTCGTAAGAGCGCGTAAATAATTTGCTACGCCTTACGTATAGGCGTTGTCAGTCTATACGTAGTAATACTTAATCTATGGTTCAACTAAATTAGATTTTATTGCCTTACAAATTGTTACCAATAAGGGTTGTTATTGTCATGATAGCATATTCAAGCGAAAAACGAGCCGAGCGAGAGAGGCACTCGCCGCCTGTGTGTCCTTGTTTAGCAAGTTATATGAATATATATTAAATATTTATATGGTGTGGTCATATTATTAAAAAAAAAGGGACATACGGGTGCTTGCGCCCCTCTCGCTTGGCTCGTTTTTCGTTGCGTAGTGCACAGTCTATTTCTCTGTATAATGTCTTTGTCTGAGCCTTAGTGTACTGAATACTGCATGCACACGATCGTGCACCTGAATTGGGGGCGACGATAAACTCGCGGGGGGAGGTGAGTGTCGCTTCGTAACGGTAATAGTTTATATTCTTTGGCCTGAGTGTCCTACAAGTATTTTTTGGGGACCGGAAGGGGCGTGACTACCGAATTGTGGCGTTGCTTTTGTGAAATCAAGTCTAGCATTTGGAGGCTTAGTTTTACATTATACTTAACTATTTATTACGCTTGCATTGAGAGGATTTGTTATTTCGACTTCGCTTTAAGTCCATGAGGACTTACATCTTATTTTGTGAAAATCTATATCCGTTATTTTAAACTGACATTGGGATTGTGAGAACAAAACCATTACTCATGCATTCATTCAATGCAAAGACTGTCGAGAGGGGTTTCAGAGTTTCTCGTCAATCAAGAGGGGTTTCAGAGGTGTTTCCGAATATCGTTGGTGTGTAAACTGACAGTCACAGCCCCGTACACCCATGTTTTACCGACGATTATTACTTCCCAGCGTGATAGATGGTGGGCACTATCGCCGTGCTTCGGACACAAATACAGACGCACACGCACAGCTAACGTGCCTTCCGAAGCACGCAGACCGAACACAAATGTAACCCTACGGGATTCGAACCCGTGATCTCCGATTGAGACGTTCGAACCACTAGACCGCAGAGGCGGTCGAGACGACACCTACCTTACGGTACAATATAATAGTCTATCAGCTAGCGCTCCTGCAACGACAACCGTATAGCTTCATCTATCGCACGCTGCTCCGCCTCTCTTTCACTCTGCAACCTCGAATGCTCTCTTGCAGACAGCTCCAAGGCCGCTTGAAGACTATCCTCGATGCCTTCCAGCACTGGAACGGGCTCCGGCGCAACCTCCCCAGGAGTTGTTGGAGGGTTGATGGATAAAGAAGCGAGGGACGCTTCGATCGCCCTGCGGAGAGAAATGTCTAGCGTAAGACTAGCAACTACTGCACACGTGCGTGTTACTGGTTTAAATGAAGCTGCTTTTAGGGCATTTTTCAGACGAGTTGGTTTTGTTTTTTTTTAAGAGGCTTGTTAGGAACCTCGTTATTTAATAATAATAATTCAACAAATTCCTTTTCAGTATTTATTTTTGTATTTACAATAAATTATGTCATTTTACTAACCATTAAAAAGTGTATTCTAATTATAATATATATGTCTGTGTATTTTTAATTTTCTATAATTTAATGTTTTAACATTATTCTTGTTTTTTTACAAATTAAGTCTTGCATGCTGCCTTTGGATGGCAATCTAGCTCGAAACTCTTATTTATTATTTAGACTTAAGAAATTACTTTGATTGTTATCTGTTGTGCATGCCTAATAAATAAAATATGTTGCGTTGATGTCTGTTTATCATCGCGCTTCTTAGTAAGGCATAAGAAAACGGAATGCTCGAAATGCAAGTACAATAGAAGACAATATAAGTACTGCCTTTTGCTAGGCCTAGTAATAAATTATTAATAGTTCTTAATCAGCAAAAAAATAAGAAAAATAAAGCCATGATTTAAGCATCAATTCTCCGTATTTGTTACAAAATATTAAGAAACTATTAGTGAACTATTGTTATACATTGCTCTTATCTAAAAGTTGTATTTTTGACAGTTATAATTATTTCTTAATATTTTGTAACAAATGTGGAGAATCAAAAAGACAATCAGGGAACAAAATATTTTTTTTTATTTTATTCACAAAAAGCAAAGAATAACGTTGCCAACTCTTATAAAACAAGCAAAATCTTTACGTAAGTTAAAAAGTGCAGTCTATTAAAGACAAACAGTGCAAATAAAATTGTTAATGTATAATATAGCCCATATTAAAATCCAAATAACTTCACACACGACAAATAAATCACAATAATAATTAACCAACCTCTGTAACTGCCTCTCCTCATGCGCCAACAGATCTGAGGGGGACGCCCGCGAGCGGGGCGCGGGGGACGCGGGTCGAGCGCCGCGTAACGCCTCCCATACGTCCACCTAAATACGACAAATACGTATTTTTATTGTGCACGGTCCCATCGGCATAACAGATTTCTTAAGGTAGAAAACGCCAAAAAACAAGGACAGAAAAGGACAATGTACCCTAAGGCGATATGTAAAAAAAGTACGGGTGCTTCTTTTCTGTGTATTTCATGAAATACACGATAAATTTCAATAAATTTCTGGTATATGTCTATTGGTATTGTCTGGAATCTATTTACTAATCGTTTTGGAACAGCCACTTTGTAAAGGCAGTTCATTTACGTGGCACACAATATTTTTTTGTTTATGTATCATTATTACCGAAATAAAATAGCTTTACAAGTCATTCCGAAGAATTCTACCCAGGAACCAAAAAATGGCCGTCTGATGACAAAATGTCAAAGTGAAAATTTAACTGTCAAAAGTGAATTTTACATTTCTGACAAGGTTTAGGAACGACTTCGAGAATTGTTCGGAGCTCTTCGTTTTCACTCTGGTGGTTGTGGAACGGGTGACAGTTAATTTTTACCTTCACCCCGGCGTAGGTAGGAACGCTAGTCGCTAACGAAGATATTTTAACCCAGGGATAGCTTTGTTCATGGTCATTTATTTCCATCAACGTTTCAAAAAGAAAAAGCCTTCGGCAGCAGTCTCGGATAGCTATTTTTAGGTTTTCAGAAGGGTGCCAAACGGGACCCTATTACTAAGCCTACGCTGTCCAACGGCGGATCCAGGGGGGTCACGGGGGTCATGACCCCCCCCCTGGGCCTAGCTTTTTCTATACAGACACGCAAAATTTACCTATAATTACACAAAATTGTGTTATATTTGGACTAATTCGGAGCCTGTGACCCCCCTTGGCTCGCAGGCTGGATCCGCCCTTGACGCTGTCTGTCCGTCTGTCACAGGGATCTACAGCTTCGGTAGCCAGTTGAAATTTTCACAGAATACGTGTTACTATGGCATCTATGACGGCAAATAATTAATACAAAAAACCTCGAAAAAGTAGTATTTTTTTACATATTTGTTTCAGTTCTACTCTAAAGACGATAATACATACAACTTTTAAATTTGGTCAGGCACATACTCTAATGTAAAACAAGAAATAATAAAAAAACGGCCAAGTGCGAGTCGGACTCGCGCACGAAGGGTTCCGTACCATTATCTATAAAAACGAACAAAAAAAATCACGTTTGTTGTATGGGAGCCGCCTTGTTTTTTTGTATTTGTTGTTATAGCGGCAACAGAAATACATCATCTGTGATAATTTCAACTGTCTAACTATCACGGTTCATGAGACAGACGAACAGCGGAGTCTTAGTAATAGGGCCCCGTTGGTTACCCTTTGGGTACGGAACCCTAAAAATAGGGTTCCTTTCCCAGAGGGTGCCGAAATGTTCCGTACCCGTATTATGCTTAATAAATGCCCTCATGAATCAGTCTCGGCCTAGTCTGAGGACCGCGAGTAATGTTTATTAGTAAGGTATATTTTAGTGTTAGATATTGTTTTGGAAAATTATGTTAAGCTATAAATAACATGTACCTAAACCTCCTGTGTTTTTGAGAAAAATAAACTCTATTCTATTCTTGCAATATTAAATAAAACTTCTTGGTACTCGGTTCCACAAATATATTTGTGGAACCGAGTACCAAGAAGTTTTATTTAATATTGCAAGATGTCGTTCCATCAAGAAGCAACAACATTCACCGTCAACTATCTGTTCTATTCTAAACTCTATTCTATTCTACGAGTATCAACACAATAAAGCTACAAGCGGACCTGTTCATCATGAGTGCCAGCCTCCATGAGGCTCTGTTGTATCGCGTACTGGAGTAGACCTTCCTCGTCGTCCATGCCGCAGTGTCGGTCGTCAACCGCCGTCGCGTCTTTGTAACTGGAACGGTAACAAATCTATAGCTGAGCGACCGGACGTACCACGTGACCTTATTGATTGTATAGAAAGTGTAAGGAAATACGAACTTTGCCGAACAGTGGCGAAGATTTGTATGCGCATTATTACTCTGTATATATTGGGTCTTTACGTATGAAATTGCCGTTTTCTATAGAGAATTTGAAGGAAACCCAATTTTCAGTACTAACATTTTTGCATTTTTTTAGTAATGACAAATCAAAATTATGTAATTTCTTATGTGTATGAATGAGATAACATTAAGCTAACAGCAACATTAATTTAATTTTTAAAAAGTGTCAGCTGTAAAAAATTATTACGACCATTATCATGGAAATGGATGGCATTTAGGACGAACTGTTTTTGAAGATTAAATTTTTATAATCGAACTGAAAATAAAAACAAAATTTAATAAGTAGATGTAAAACTTTGAGATCAAATTTCAAACAAAACAAAACATTTTTTAAATAGCTATTGAATTACAGGAATTGTGAACTCATGAATCTGAAAGAAAATTTCGGCAATTTCATATGTCAAGATCTTTTATATAGTGACATATTTAGTGATGCATAGTTAAATAAAGATCCAGATATATTTCGTATTTTTTTTTTGGCAGCGTCCAACTATTAAAAAGCCTCCATAGTGTCTAAATTCCAAGAAGCCAGGCTAGCGATTGACATACTCCCCGTACCAGATTTTTTGAGTTTACGCAGTAAGCTAACCAAATATAAACTTTCTTTTGGGACACCTTGTATAACAGATCAATCAATTAATCAATCAATTCTTCAAGGCCGTTTTCGGTCACAGCGACTGTCACTGCTGAGAGCGGCGCTGATGAGCCCTCACGTGGCTGACGTAGCCGATTTTTGCAGTGAACGTGCGACCACATTCACTGCACGTCAGCACCCCTCCAACTATATTATAATTGATGGCCACTGGTGGTCAGGCCTTAAGCTGGTCTCGTTTTGTGTCGAGCTCAGCACGTCTAATCGACTCGAAAGCATACACCTTAGTGTTCACAGCCTGCCTCCAATGTGGTCTGTCTGCTGCCAGTGTTTCCCATTGTGCTGGGTCTATTGCACATTTCTTCATGTGGCGGTTAAGCACATCTTTATACCGCAGAAATTAGCCGCCCTGTTTCCGTTTCCATTCCTGCAGTTCGGAGTAGAAGATGCGCTTAGCCACCCTGGCATCAGACATTCGGGAAACATGGCCACACCATCGCAGCTGACGCCTCATTAGATAGGCCTCAATCCCACCGACATCAGCACGTCGCAGAACTTCCGTGTTTCTCACACAGTCCGACCAGTGAATGTTCTGGATGTCACGCAGGCATTTGAGGTGGAACCTATCCAATGTGCGGATATGCTTCCGGTATGGACACCACGATTCGGAGGCATAGAGAAGGTTAGGCAAAACTATCGCCATGTACACAGAGACCTTTGTATGGAGCTTTAGGTCATGTGACCGGAACACCTTGGGACGAAGTTTGCCGTAGGCTGCAGCAGCTGCTCCTATTCTGCTGTTGACTTCGTCGTCAAGATGGCACTTGGATGTAATCGTGCTCCCCAGATATTTGAATTTCTCTACTTGCTTCAGCGATGCCTCACCGAGTTTTACACTTATTACAGGTCAGTTTTAATGTAATATAAGTAATTAAATAATATATGTGTATAGGTAATAGTTTTATGTCATATATAATAATACGGGGAAATACGCAGGGGAATAATAAAGGTAGGGTTTACTTAAATTTAATGTAAAAATATAAAAATTAAATAGTTTGGCAACTATGGGGGACTGTCCGTTAGTGTATTTCAATTATATACTGAGGGAGAGGCCTCTATAGATGCGGCTATCTCACCTTTAGATTAAATGGTACAAAAGGCCTCTTCAATGTTGGCTTCGGTCCCATGAATGCCTTTCAAATGACTATACCTCCAGGGGACACTATCACACGCGCTTACACACACACATACACACAGCAACACACCCACCGCCTCTGCACTTGCTTTAACCAGCCGGCCAGAGTGAAGATGCAAGAGCGGAACCTATGCTCCAGGTTGGAAGTGTAAAATGTCATAACGCCGGGGGCACTTGACTGTATAAGGATCTTGCGCCCCACAGACTCACCTCTCGACAACCTTAGCTGCTTACATAGTGTTGCCCCCTGGTCGCCCCATGGTAACTAGATAGGGGGCCCACCACAGCTATCCTGCTGGATAGTTATCAAGCAGCAAGTCACCATCTGCCATACTTAAATTTGTGAGAGATTTTCGAGGCAGATGTCCGTTATCTCACTCCATAGCCCTGTTATCCGGTCCATTTAACATCCTATCCTCATAGCCCACTCCAAATCGCTTCCTCCCTGGCAGTAGTTTGGCAACTGTGGGGGACTGTCCGTTGGTGTATCTCAATGATACATTGAGGGAGAGGCTTCCATGGATGCAGCCATCTCACATTTACATGATACCAAAGGCCTCTTCAATGTTGGCTTCGGCCCTATGAACGCCTTATAAATGACCGGGCCCCTATGCGCCCGTGACTGAAAAGTGTACCGACATAATAATAATAACAAATATCCTTACCTGGGCGGTATAGCGAAGCAGGCGTCATCAATGACGCAGGCTAGCCGCTCGCCTTCTTGAATAGTCTCTACATGCTGTACTGGCGCCTCGGTGCCGAAGATATTGCCGAACGTGATGCGAGCATTCAACACGTGGAAGAGGGGGATTTCTGGAAAATAGGTAACGAATGACATACTTTTTAAAATAGAATAGGTATAGGTAGAATTTACAGTCAGACATCTTGAATTAAAAACACTTGTACTTATAGTTTCACTTTATTTATGTTAACTCCCAACCGGTTTCGGATTTTACTCCATTTTCAAGGTAAGATGTTAATTAAAATATTTCACTGACTCCATGCATTAGCTCTGAGCAACGTAAACAATGATAATGTTCATGTACATTATGTTTGTATATTATATTATATTGTATTATATATGATGTGTTTCAAGTTTCACCAAGTGCCGACAATCGCAAGTATAAATTTTTATAGCACACTGTGCGTAAAATGACCGCTTTACGCACGCTGCGCGTGCGTAAAGTCGGCATTTTCCGCACTTGTGCTATAAAAAATTATACGAAACTCGTGCGAGAAACTTTTTCTCGACTCGTGTGATTGCAGCACTCGCCTTCGGCTCGTGCCGCAAACTCGTCAGAAAACGTTTCATCGCTCTTGTATCGTAATGTACTACGAGTATTACAGTCAGACATTAATAATGTAGTCGAGTGGAGTAAAAATAATGTATTGCTTTTCAATTATGCAAAATGTAATACTATGTCGTGTACAGAACACCTGTTTACACAAAAAATGTAACTGGAGAACATTTTGTCCTCTTCTTTAATAACATGAGTCACGCAGTCACTCCATTTTTGGGGTGTTACTTTTTTTATCCCTTCTTCTAACAGGCCTTTTCCTTCCGCCATTTTAAACGTTTTGTTATTCATGGCAACATGACCTTTTACCTGCGCCCATACCAGCTCAATGGGATTGAGTTCACAATGGTACGGAGGCAGGCGTAAGATTGTGACTCCGTGCTCCGCTGCCATCTCGTCCACAACATACTTGTTGACACATTGGTCTTTGTTCTGCCGTAAGATATCTATTAGAGTGGCTTTTGTATTTGTAGCATCGAATGCTATATTTTGCTTGTTAGCCACTCCTGTATTCTTCCTTTAGTCCAAGACATCGCAGGCAGCAACTCTACTTTTGGCATCAAGGAGGTAAGGGTAGGAGATAAGTATGTGCGGTAGGAGGAGGTAAATCTCTGCTCTGTGTAATGTAATGAGTCGCATACAAGTAGGTTGCGTTTATGCTGGCAATGTATGATGTCTACTGTAGTGTAGATGTCCGTCTACTTTGTATTAATTTAAAAATTTAAAAGGTTTAAAATATGGAATTCCATGACAGCGAACCTTAGTCATTAAGTAGGAGTGAAACAAATAAGTTAAAAAGAAATATTAAAGAAATCAAAAATATAAATCTTATTAAAAGTTATAGGTTTTAATTTAAACAAAAGGTACAGAGCCGCTACCAACGGTCTTGTTACAGTAGTTCGTTGGAGGCAACTCGTATTAAAACTCTTGCCACCCACTCAGAGGGAGAAAAAGCGATTTTTTGCATTACGTAAGTGCAAAAAAACCGCCTTTTCTCCTTGAAATCGTTATTGGTGAAATGATCAGAACAGAAGCATGAATGTTTTCGCAGATGTCGCCCAATTTTTAGTTTAATATCTACCCTAGTTGCTTTAATCCACTTGTTTCTCAAAGTCTAAAGTGTGATGTACTTTATCATTGCAACCTACATCGGCACACGTACGCATTTTGTGTTCTAAATACTACCCAGAAAGAAATACTACTTTCACTAAACTTAAACTTAATGTGCGGGAAAAAGTACCAAACACCATAGTCTGACTCAACCCTAGTTTTTTTATGGTCTCTGCATAAACTTGACACTTCATTTTCTGAACTAGCGCCTTCTTGTTCATTTTGATGAAACTCAACTGACAGCTGCCAAGGAAAACGGCTCATTGGAGCTCTCTCAATGTTTGATTTTTTTCTAAAAACAAATATCAAACCCTTTCATTTGTTATCCATATTGAGGAAGTAGTCAAAAAATATTTAATCCGCCATTTTGTAGGGCCGGCCATCTTGGATTTACAATGACAACGAATGTATTAAATTATATTATCATCAGAACTAAAGGTGCGTGCCAAATTTCAACAGGAAGGGGGTCAAATTTCAATTACTAGATTTGACCCAAATAAATAGGGCAAGCTAAATAAAATCGTTTAATAAAACCATTCCAAGGAGGACGTATGCTAAGCATGTTGATTAATCATAAATATTATAATAGTCAACATATTATATTTCTGGAATCACGTCGTTATTAGTAAAATTTGTCTCTTGACTTAATGAATTTAGTCATTTTTCTATACTATTGAACGAATTGAACGAATTAATTTATCGACCCATCACTTCATGCAAACACTAGTGAAATAATTCTGGCCACATTATTCAGGGAAATGACAGTAGTGTCTGTCAAACGATACTCTCGATTTGTGGCTTCGGGTATAGGTATGAGGTCGAAACTGTTATGAGCTTTTTTCATTCGCATAAACATAAGGACAATGTTTTCTTATGCTTTACTTTTATAGTAAATATATAAATGATACAATTGATATTAACTAATCATATGAACGAGGTATCTACTTAATATTTGCGGTCGTATCCATGATTCAACACCCCGCCGTTTTTATTAATATGATTCGAAATCTTCTGAGGAATAATTGCAATTGTGTTTTATTCCTGTGCCATTTGACGCCAATATTTCAGTATTACTGAGGTTTATAAAGAAAGAGTTTGAAGTTGTATACACAATTAGTTATGATCTTCTCAAAACCAACTTAAAATGCTGTTTTAACTTTGTCTGGTCGATCATGACTAATTGTGCATTAAATCATTAAATTTCAAACCCTTACTTTATAAACCTCACTAATACTGAACTATTGGTGTTAACTGCTACATACCAAAATGTTTTTCGATTTTTAACTACTAAACAAGAAATATAAAGTTAAGTTATGCACTTTGTGCAAAGCGACTGACGTTTAACTTTAAGTATGCATCCTTTTCCTACATAATAATATAAATTCCTTCCCAACTGAGGGTAATTTCTTATTAGTCTTTTTAGTGGTCAACAGTAAAAAAAGTAAAAAGACAATTTATCTAATTAACGTGTGGAATATTTACCTATTTTTACAGGGAAGCCAGCCGGGAGTTGCATTTGAATGAAGTCTTTCAATTTAGCAAAATGTGGCGACGACATCGACGCCATTAAATCTAGGATTGGCATTATTTGTTCTTGTAACTGAAATAAGAAAATGTTTTATTGTTAGACCTGCTATGCGAGCACGTACGCGTCAATTAGATAAATTTGACAGATGGAATCGATAAATTCTAAACGATATTGATATTGCAATGAAATAAGAGTTAGATTTTGATTTATCATTAATAAAAATTATGTTACATTTTTATTTAATCGATGTCGAGACGGTACCAAGTTCATGCTAGTACCCCTGATTCGATTGTCTACTATTTCAATAAAACATTAACCATTCATAAAGTTTAGATGAAAATCATTGACATTTTCATGAGTGATTGATGTAATTTCTGCGAAATATTTTAGTATTATACGGAAAACATCAAGGGATTGCATGTTTATATTTCTGAGAATATCAAGGCTTATGAAATAGACACGGACTGTCAATTAGTAAAAACAAATACTTACTTCTAAAGGATAATCTTCACATAACCAGAGGGTAGCCTTGAATTTTTGCACTTTAGTGGACAAAACTCTCGGTTTCCCTATATCGTTCTCTAGCGGTGCGTCTGAGAAGTATTCCTCTGCCGTCACCTCTTTTAACGTTTCTACAGGAGCAGGCGGAGGGGGCGGGTCTTCCTGTAAAAAGAAATATATAAGTTTGTGTTTCGCTCACATTTATGGTTTACTGATCGTTTGTTCAAAGTTAAGGTTATTGGATAATGAAATTCATAGTTTTGCACCTAAGCGTCAACGCTAAAGTGGCCTATCTTTTCCAGACACAATAATTTTCCATTGTACCTGGAAAATTCAGGCCACTTTAACGCTGACTGCCTCATTTTGTCTTTGGTATATGGTATCCTCGAACTTTACTTTGCATAGGTCGTACTCGTAGCTGTTTACTTCATACTGAACGGAGTCAGTGTATGCCAGCAGGTGCCCGCTGCGGGTCATGTTTAACGTCACTATAACACCTAGCACTCGCGATTCATTAACTGACCTGTGTCGGTGAGTCTAGTGGCGCGGGCAATAGAGTACCCTCACCAGCGGTGCGCGGAGGCTGGGGAAGCGCGGCCTGCCACCCGGTAGGGGCTCGCTGCGGGTCGTGTTTAACGTCACTATAACACCAAGCACTCGAGGCTCACTAACTGACCTGTGTTGGTGAGTCTAGCGGCGCGGGCACATCTCTGTCAGCCAGCGAGAGTAGCCCCGCCAGCGGTGCGCGGGGGCTGGGAGAGCGTGGGGTGCCGCCCGGTAGGTGCTCGCTGCGGGTCTTGGACACCAGCTCGACGTTGCTGGCGCCGAACACCTTGCACTCGTAATTGTTTACTTGCTCCGTCTTGTCTTGCCGCCAGCCCCAGATGCCGCACTTGTTTCTAGAAATATATATTTTATATCTTGGAGATTAGCTTGACATTTGTTTTTGCACAAATTCACTTTTGCAGAGCAGAGTGAGCTGTAACAGATAGAGGTGGTGATCAAGCTGAAAATTCGTATTGCTTCTTTTGATGAAAGTTGCGAAATTATGCGCCGATTTATGGGTAAAATTACTTGGACCAAGTGAAAAAATAAGTTAATTTCGTGTCACCCCTAAAGGGAATCGATATCTGCGAAGAATTGCGGTTACTACACCGACATGAGCATAGCTTAAATTGTGGATGGATCGATTATTTTTCACTACTGTTTTGTAATTACTGGATATGTTCCTCAGAATGTAGAAAGTAAGCAGAGCCAGGAGACGATGCAAAAAAATGCCAACGAAACGCGAGTAATACAGGATGTCTCAAAAGAAAGTATATTTATTTGATTAGCGTACTGCGTAAACGCAATAAAATCTGAGAGGTTAATCGATTGCCGGGCTTTTAGGAATTCAGTCAATATGGTTTCCAAGATTGTTCAAGATATGTTCAATGATTTTACAAGAACCCTAAAAACGGTGATAAAGAGAAAAAGCACGGAGATTACCCAAAACCTCCCAGATATTTTGCGTTTACGCAGTAAGCTTTAATAAACTTTCTTTTGAGACATCCTGAATATCCTAGAATACACAGTTTCTCTGTTACAGACAAAAGAAAAGAGTAATAAATCTTTCAAAAGCCAAGATAACCGAAGTACTCACCTCTCAAAGCTAATCTTGTCAGTATCTAAGTAATTGATAGCAATTGGCTGCGCGCGCCGCTGCTCTACGGAACTCCTCGAGGGTTGTGGCCACGAGTCGGCTTCGGTCGCGGCTTCTAAGTACTCGCACCAGACGGTTCCCAGCTGATGGTCTAACTCTACTAGACTAGCGGCTCGACCTGGATGGGGTAAGGGAAAGGCTTATTTGTATGCTGTTTTATCCTCTAAGAGAGCATGATAAGAACTGCCATGTCATCATTGTACACTTTGTACGTGTCGAACTGGAACAAAGCTAACCTTGTCCAGTAAATATGTAAGTCCTGTCGCCACGCTGCCACCGGTTGTTCTCGAACCCGACGAGCGTGGTGTCGACGCGCACGTTGCCGCCACGCTTGTACACTTTGTACGTGTCGAAAGGACACATGCGTGAGACGAGAGGCACTGAAACGGACACAAGAAATTCGTACTACAGACAATCTTATACAGAACTGCTAATTCGAAATATCTGAATGAATCGAAAAACGAAAACCGACAAATTGAATTCGCCTCATTAATTTTAAAACATGCAAAAACAAAACCAAAGTAAATTGAATCTGAGATCCCGGAAATTAACCTATATGGACGAATCTTCGAAATGGTTTCATAACTCGAAAAAACACGCCTGAGTACAAATTAATCACTTTTGTGCTGAATTTAAAGAATATACTGCCATGGATGGTACACAGCCTGCACTATAAACTGTGTTCAAATTGTGGTTTCGAAAGAGTTATTACAACATTGGCGGAGGAGATTATGAACGTTACACTTACATAGAGTTCGACGACCGAATAGGCCCCAAACCGAACAACTTCTTACCCCAGCTGGTAAACTCCCACTTCATCTCGACGTAGAAGTCGGGCGCCAGCGACAGCCGCTGCAGCAAGTCTGGCACGCCACCCGCTCGCACCACGTGACGCTGGTAGTCGCGACGTGCCAGAACTAGCGATAGCAAGTCCAGGTTGCCAGTTGCCGTTGCTTCTTGGACCGCTGCGGGGCAAAGGGAACTGAAGAATGTTTGTCGTACAGTCAAATGTAGATTAAGCTTTTGTGACCACAGCTTATCTACAATGTTAATGTTTAAATTTATATGCAACTAGCTTTCGCCTGCAAAGACTTGCTTATTAATTCCATGGTCAAAGTGTAATTTTCTACCTGTTGGTATTGCCAATGCAATTGAACAAAACGCCAAAAATTGGACGTGATCTAAAGGACAATAAATAAATAAATGCATTCATTACCAGTCCACCCGTCCTTCTCACAATTGACATCGGCGCCAGCCTCGATTAGTGCCTTAACTGACTCGATGTGTCCCAAAGTGACTGCTAGCAGTAGAGGGGTTCGACCTCGCGAGTCTTTGAGTTCTATATCTTCTGAACCGAACTGGGGACAAAATACATTTAAGTTGTAAATGAATTATAATGCAGTATTTGAAGACATAAAAGGGGACTTTCGCTACAAAAGGTCATAGAGTGTCCGAATTTGGTGGATTAGTACAATTTGATGTCCTAATTAATGTGTCGAGTTTGGTAAATGGTGTTAAAACCAGTTTTTTGAGAACATCTTCTCTCCAGCGCCATCTAGGTTAAAAATAGTTATGACAAAATTAGATAACATAAAATTTCCTACAACTTCGATTCGACACTCACCTTAAATTTATTTATTGATATTTACTGAAATTTTGAGAAAAATTTGCGATTTTGCGAATTATAGAAATTTGTTGAGCTTTACTCCGTTGTAACCCATGAACAATTTATCTGATTCAAATATGTTTCAGATAAAAGTTGTAGGAAATTTTATGTTCTCTAATTTTGTCATAACTATTTTTAACCTAGATGGCGCTGGAGAGAAGATGTTCTCAAAAAACTGGTTTTTGGTACCATTTTTCCAAGATGACGGCGCGAGCGGCGGTCGCTTAACGTCGCAAACTCGGCATATAAATTAGGACACCAAACTGTACTAATCTACCAAATTCGGACACTCTATGACATTTTGTAAGGCAGAACCTACCCGAAGACTGGATCATTATAGCCGATTCATTATTTGATTCTAACTACAATACTATCTAGCGTTTTCTGTTTCTTTTTTTACTGTTGGATCAAACCATAATAACTTGACCAAAGCTCAGTATTGGTATACATATACCTAAAGCTATACCTAACTATTACTTATAAGGTATGATTTTCCTAATCTATTAAACTGTAAAAACTCCATCGTGAACATCATATTACGTGAACTAAGACAGGCTGAGGGACTTATTAATTTATATTACGTACATTAGTAGATAACATGAAAAAGCAACTATTTAATTAAAAAACCTCAAATAAATTAACATCTTTAAATACGCCAGTGTGAGATGGTTTTATGGAAAATCAATATAGAATGAATTTTTGGTGCTTGTTAGAATTTCTGATAAAATATGATAACATGGTTTATCGCTCTGAAGCGCATGTAGAAATAACAAGCATAAAATACAATGTATGAGAATACCATGCCCTTTTTATAACAATGTAAAGCATTGTCTGGGAATCATCTCACAAGTATGTATTCAAAACAGAAGGCAACATATTTTGTTACTGTTATTATTGATGAGGAAAATATTTCAATTCTTGACTTTGCTTTATTTATACAGATGTTAATATAAAGTTGCGGAAGCCGGAAACTGGCAATAGTACTAATCAACAGAAACAAATTTTCGTTAAAAAAATAGCAGTTGTTTCATACGTTTTGGTCAGGAAGCTACGTCACTTTTCTATGGAACAGCTGATATTTTTTTCACAGTTCGGGGGTTGGCTCCATAGTAAAAGTTGTTCGTATGGACGAGTACTATCGCCAGTTTCGGGGTTCCGCAACTTCATCTTAACACAAGTTAGGTACTTCTAAACGCAAAAACATTGCTATTAATATCTTAAATTGTTATATCCTGATATAATATTTGCCATAAAAATCTACCTAAACCTTTCCCATTAAACCAGTTTTTTTTTTTTCAGGTAATGCATTTTGACAGCAACATGAACAGAATCAATATTTAAATACCACACCACAAAATATTTGACAGTCAACAATTGATCTTTTTACCACCCACAAACTACATAGTAGGGCTTCAGTGTAATTAGATTATTAATAAATGTTACACAAATAGCCATTCTAGGGCTTCCATTGATTAAACATGTCACTTATGTTTAAAGTCATTTCTATACCTATCAGTACCCCTATTATAAATGCGAAAATGTGTTTGTTGGTTTGTCCTTCTTTCATGCAGCAACAGAGCAACAGACCGATGTGATTTTTGGCATAGAGATGGCTGGAGAATGACATAGGCATATACACATATATATTATTTTATTGTTTTTTATATATTTTATCAGTATGTATTTATCATTATATATTAATATGTTTATGTATTAATATTGAAATATATCTATTATTAAAAATAGTACACCACCATTTCAACAATCATTCTAAACAGTTTCATCCACCCAAAGGTTGTCTGGAAGAGATCTCTTTAAGCGATAAGGCCGCCTGTTTGTGCTACATAATACGTTAGTTAAAATTAAGTATTTATATTTCTGTTCCTTTTTATATGGTGTACAAATAAAGTTGTATTGTATTGTATTGTATAGGCTACTTTTTATCCTGGAAAAAAACTCAAGCACCACCCGCCCTCCTGCATAAAACATGCACAAGCAAGCAGTACAAGCATAAAATAAGGCAATCTTAAATAAAGAGCAATTTTCTGTCGAACGGTTGGGCGAGCAACACATCGCTAGGATGCCTCATTTAGACGCGAAACACGCGTCGATAAATTTTCTTGCTTACTTAGACCTCCCTAGCACTTAGTTTAAAGTGGTATAATAATATACCAGTCACAATAAGGTCGATATTTCAAGAAGTTTTGCTCTAATACTAAAACTTATTTACATGAGCATACCTCGATAACATGCAGTGGTAACTTCATATACCACTCAATGCAGTTTTTATGTATTTCAGAACGAAGCGAGCAAACCTTCCTTGTAGATAAATATACCACCACACACTTCATGTTTAACATTTTCCCTTGACAGTTAGTGGTACATACAGCTTCATTTTTTTATGAAGAAAACATGTGTTTTCTCTAATCAAAAACAAATTGATATTATTATGTTACTAATATTCTAATAAACAAATATGATCAAGTTTAGCGCTTGGAGCTCAAAAAAACAAGAATTGCGCAATAAAGGGTTAACTGCAGTTTATGGAAATTGATTAGAGGCAAAAATATTGTTGTCCAACCAAACGATGGTTCGCCTCGCATTAGATTGGTTGAAGTTGGAGGTTAGAGGAATGCTTGCAGATATACAAGTTTTGTTAGCACAAACATAATGTAAGTAATTAATAAACAGTGAATATCTATAGTTACTTTGCCCTATAATGGTATTAGAAAGATGGATGGATGAATAACTATTGAGTGAATTTTAAATTTAAGTGTTCTGTTTCGATTGATTAGAAAAAGATGGATTTTTCACATTCCGGCTGCGAAACTGCTCTTAAACTTAGTCCTGTCAAATAAGTTAAATCATGCAAAACTGAATCAACATCAATGACCGCCGTCATCAAATTATAAAGTATACCTAAGAACCTATGAACTTTTTTATAAATAATATACATAAACAAACATACACACACACATTATTTGATTGCCACTAGTATAAAACTTTGCTTTACTTCCATCTCTGGTTATGAAGATAACTTTCAAGCATTATCTTTTAATAGCCATACAAATACAACCAATACAATAAACTGTGTTATATAAATTGAAGATAAATTTTATAAATATAATATATATATATATTTCATTATGACATGAATCACCGAGAGGTTGTCAGAGGTGTTCATAGTGTAAACTGTGAAATGCAAGTTACAGTCATACTCGGTACATCCGCATTTCACTGACAATTATTATGTCCCAAATTGATAGGTGGTGAGCCCTATCGCCATACTTCAGGCCCAAATACATGCTGTTTTAGGGCATGCAGGTTTTCTTACTATGTTTTTACATTCAGCAAGTGGTAAGTAAGAACAAATACTATGCATATAAATTCCAAAAAGCTCATTGGTGCATGCCCGACCGGGGATCAAACCTGGATCACAAGACTGAGAGGCCAACGTTCTACCCCTGAGCTTCTGCCGCTTTTAAGATAAATTTTATAAAAATGTAATTCAATTGAAGTGATTATATTTTTTATTACCAAATTAGAGAGAGAATGAAAATTCATATCAGTATTCAGCAAATTTACTGAATATTTATATTCTGCAGAATAGTCGACTTTAGTGTTAAATAGTTAAATATAAATAATAAAAGTTAATACTCCAAATTCTAACTTTACTGTCTTGTGCCTCTATGAGCCAGGCATGACTAATATTATGAGTCCAGAGATTACCAAAGATATATATAAAATATATTCTAGTTAAATCCAAATTTCACATTATGTCTTTGATCTCTGTGTGCCTTCTGGCAAAGGCCTCCAACTCTTTCCACTGAACTCTATCCATCTGCACTTTCGTTCAGATTGGTACCAGGGTGTGGCAGATTTCATCTTCCCATCTTCTTATCTGACTTATCTAGAGTATGTAAGCTTTTTAAAAAAATGAACTTTTACCAAGGGGCCTCGCTTATGTGGTTATGGTTCAATTCAGGAATAAGATTTTTCCCAACAAAATGAGATATTTACCATGGATAAAAAGTAGTAATTTTTTCTTAACGTCAGCCAAACTATCTCTGTGCAAAAAATTACGTAAATTTTTACAACAAAAAAATATTACTTCAGCATTTATATCTTAAAATATGTCTTCTGTTCTTGATTAGGCTTTGAGGCTTTAACACATTTTTAGGTAGCAAAACAATTGAAGAAATAGTATACCTGTTACTACTTGTAAATCTGTAGGTATGTATAGATGCTTGAATCACATCACATCAACTTTTGTGAAATGGATATTCCCGGTTGATATCCTAATAACCCGTTGGAAAAATAACCTCCAACAGGTGTCATTTACCTCCAAATTAGATGGGATAGAAACTGTATTAGCTTAAAATATAGTACCTGTTTGGCATCAAGGGCGGATTTGAGTTCTTCGTGCCGGTCATTCCACACCAACCAATGGATCGGGTACCGCCTTTGGATTTCTTCTATTGCGATCGCCATTACAAAATCATTAACTTCTAGCAAATATGTAACAATAAAAGGATAGCCTAGCCTATATTTACAAGGACGAAGAATAAATTATCTAATTAACCGTATATTTTGAGAATAAACAGCGAAAATATAAGAAATCTCACACCCCCTCCCACAACGAAATGAAATGTCAAACTGTCAAATAAATATTACGTTCAAATATCAACAAACACAAATAATGAGGACACCACACAAAACTACCACTTGGCAAAAATGTGTTCGACGCGGTCATAACGTTGGAAATAAATACTTTGTTGTGCGTGACCCTATAAAGTTTTGGTAGCTTTCCATTACGCCTGGGTAAATGTAAAACTTACTTCGTAAAAGTGAAAGAGATATGACTAAGACGGAAGTTATTAACTGATCGTTTGGGAACGGCAGTTTATTTACGTGGCACAGGATATTTTTTTGTTTATGTATCATTATTACCGTTATAAAATGTCTCTACAAGTCATTCCTAAGAATAAAGAAAAATGGTTTGTTTTATTTTTTATTTTATCATATAGTCTATAAAATAAGATAAAAGTCATCGAAAGAATTACTTCGATACGATAAGTAGTTTTCGAGATATTAATTTTTAAAGATAGGCTAGAAACGCTCGACCGCGCTCGCATGTGTGACGTCACAAGACATGAATCGCCTCGCGCCGCGCCGGCGCCGGCTGCCGACTCGCTCAGTCAGCTGTTGCCCTGTTGCCTTAAAACCTTATAACAGTACCAAAACATTTTTTTTTATTTATACCATAAATGATTAATAAAACAACACACATTAGTTGCATTTTATGACTCACAAAAATTATTCTACTAATTTATCATAAACATTGTTTTTCCAAAATAATTTGCATTTTTCAAAAAGATTTTTATAGAAGTCTTTATCGTACTGCACTTCATATATATCAACTTTGAGGACTCAAAGTCTACGTGAGCAACACAAAACAGACCTTTTTGTCTTGCTGACATGTGCATTTGTGCTTGTAGTTGAGCACTCAGAATAAGGAATACAAATAGAAACCTGGCTAAAATAATACGCGGAGAAAGACACCTATCCTTGATTTTCTTACGACATTTTAGTGCGTTAGAGAGAGATGGATATGTATTAGTTTTTTCTTAATTAGGTAGGTTGTCACTAGTTCGTTGCTTTGCTAGTGATGTAACAATGTCGATTTTTGACTACGATAAATAAACCAAATCGAAATGAACCGCGACCAATCTCCTTACCACACATCATATCGTATCAAAGTGTGAAAAAAAAGAGAATGCAGGAGGCACCGACCTTTCTGGTGACATCCTCTTGCTTTGGAAGGAGGCCAAGAGAATTAATAGCAAAGTGGTCTCTGTCTACCCCAGTGGGACACATGTTATATTGTGTAAATAAGGAATTAATAAAAGGATATCTTTCGTTTAGCATATTTTTTATTAAGTACAAATTACTATATAGTAGGCAGGTAGGTACATAAGTTAAGTCCAAAATTGTGCTTGTTTCTAGTACAAAAAATGCTGTAGCTTGTATCAGAGATATAACCGTAAACTATTTAAGTGGATACTTTTTAAGTCGCCTCTTAACTCAATCAAATAGATGTTCGTTGATGTCGCGTCTTTGTTCAATCAAGAAAGAAAGAATTAATCGCAACAATAGAAATCATAATATCATAGACTTATAGGATTCGTAATAATAATATTATGTCAATGATGAGCGATGACAGCGCAATTACTACAGAGGTAATTTCATTTTTTTTTATTTCTATGAAATAAACATCAACTTATCTTGAATAAAAACTAATTACAAATAATGAACGATTAAAATACCTAATAACCTGTAATAAGAAATCAAAGTATGCGCAGTTCAAGTCAATAAGCATTCCCAAAATTCATTTCACGATAGAACTACCCTGTCAAAGTACTTTTATTGTCAACCACTAAGTACGAAAATGTCTTGATCTGCGGAATTTCTTCGTCAAGTCGATCACGGCAGTAACGTGAACGAACAGGCCTTTCAGAACGATTTGCGAACATAGAAGTATGCACTTTTCTAAACCACAGACATCCATAGGTACTGGTTCTGTTGCCTAAAATTGAAAAATTATCGAGTTAATATACTATAGTATAGTACAAGCACGTACCTACAAACAAGATTGATAATGCAATTATACATAATTATTTAAAGGTTACCAATGTGTCTGTATCTGGTAAATATAACGTTGGTAAGGCATCTGCTTTTAAAAGTCTCCAATTTAAATTTTCGTTTGGTCTAAAAGAATCCGACGTAAAGTGTTTCGAACAAATATGACCGCTTTTTTAATTGCCCAATTTGGTCAAATTATTCGTCTAAGCCATTCACTTTTTAATTCTTCCCTTTTTGGAAATCTGTAACAAAAAAATATAGCGATATTTATTCGGCATTATTTTTCTTTTAACTCGCGCTGCAATGAGGGATTTTCTTTTCTTTTTTTTTTTACTCTTCCCTAGTCGCTGGATAGATGGCGCTGAACTTGGTAAGTTACTGCAAGGAACGGAACGTCACATAATTTTTTGATTATTGCACTTGGATGTAATTTTGAGATCGTAAAACGAAACGTACATAAAAAAGTAATTAATGTCATTGTCACATCACATCACAATGACATTTTGAAAATAAATAAATAATAACAACAAGGAAAAAGAAAAAAATAATTAGCAGTCTTTTTTTGAGTTTTCTAAGCCAGAAAGAAAATCTCCCAAGAGAAAAAGAAGAGAAGTCTGTGCCTTGTGGATTTGTATAAAAATGGAGGCATACATCTTTTTCCTAAAGATGAAAGTCGTAAAGCACAATGAGTACAAGCCATGGTACATTTTAAACCTGGACGGACCATAACAAAGCATTCGCACATAATATGCTCAGCACACATGTCATCAACCAACGAGCGTATGTGACGTGACGTGACGTGACGCAATGTTTTTTTTTCAATCGTTTTGGCTTTGGCACCTAGCAACGTAGTCAGTTCAACACCATCTACAGAGTTCTATGAAACTATGTTTTTTTTTTAATACTCAAAAAGAAAACCTCTCATTAATCTATTAACCTTTATGCACGGCTGCCGCGGGAACCAATGTTCGATAGTTTGCCACACGGCCACACGGACTTTAGTACATCACTATACGAAAAAACATAACCTCTCGTAGTCGGCAGAAAATCAATATAAAACAGGCAAATATCGGTGTAGAATTGAACACGAGTATGATTTACAAGAACTACTATTATTGTTACTGAGTTTTAGGTATGATCCTGCAACTTATTAACATAAAAACTATCAAAACTCACCGATGAAATGATATTGCTTCATTGTTGTTTTCTTTTCTTCCTGTATGCGATTTACAGCCTACAATCGCACAAGACATTTTATTACAATGTTAAGAAAACAATCAACACAAACAATAATAAATCACACTTTCACGAATTTTGAGAGGAAGAGCACCAAAATATTTAATTTCTCTCGGTGAAGCTGTAAACTTTCGCAAAATGCAATAGACATTTCGATGCCACCAAATTAAGATGTGATGCACGCAACGTACGATATTACAACACAACGATACAATGATGAGACATATTTAATTTGATGGTATTATAATTTTTAAAATACATCCAAATTACATCCATCTGACATTTGTTTGGTTCAATCTAGTGACACACCAGGAAAAAATATAAAGTAAGTGCGGTCCGTCGTTTCATTCACTCGCACACAGGAGTAATTTACGTTAGATGAGTACAATGGCTAATGCCCAGTTCTTATTTTAGTCAGGCTTCTATTTGTATTCCTTATTCTGAGGTTGAGCATAATATTTTTTTCCTAGTTGACCGTTCTCATAGTACGTTCTTATTGTGTTCTCCTTGTAAGGACACTTTATTTCAATAACATAGTCATTTGTAAGACCGTCGGGTGACGCACCAAGCATTGGCCAGTCTTTATTCAAATAAAGACCAGACTGTTCAATTTTTATTTTTTTCATTTCAGTAACTAGTTTACTAACATCACTCTCTAGTATTTTCCCTCGCTTGATAGATGCAGTTTCTTTAAATTCTAAGGCCCCGAATACAGTTTCTACTTTGATGCCGTAATGCGCCCGTAACGCATTTCGAACCACATATTAGACTCAGCTTGAGCCTTAGTGGCATTTTTTACAAGAAGACATCTTGAATCAGTCATTTCATTTTGGCAAAATTTTATAAAATTTTCAACGCCCCGAACAGCAGAACTTAGTTTGAATGCGCCTAATAATGAATATTAGGTAATGCATAGAAATTTTCTGTACTTCCGGCTTTTCAGTGACATATTGAGCGAGTGAGCACTGTACATTTAGTTCAAAAAGCTTTGGAACTAGTTTTTCGAAAAACCCATTACTGTCGTCTTCAACATTTGGAAGCTGTGAACCAAAGTCTTTGGCTTTTATAAATTTTTCCGTAGTACCAACACCCGCAAGCTTCGATTTCTTCCAGTAGCATTTGACATCTGTCGGTGAAGGTTCCTCGTGGCGACGATGAAGCCACATTAATAAAGCTATAGTGTTTTTGCATCCACCTTTACTGGCGGCACAATCATCACAAGTAACGCACAAAACCTCGTCCTCTTTTTCATTGCACTCCAGAGAGCAGTGGTAAGGTTTTGTGCGTACTCGATGCTCCTGTGTGATTCTACATTTTACGATGCAAATGTCTCCTTGTCTTTTTACTTGTACATAGCCGATTGCATCATCTCCGTAACTATTTCTCGCTGATCTAAAAAAGAAATAAATAGTTTTCTTAAATACTTGATTAAAAATTTTATACTATTCTATGAAATGTTTAAAACCCCTGACAAAGTTCTAATTGTTTTATATACTAAGATCAAAATAAAATTTACAAGAACATAAATATAGGTGTCAAATGTTGTGTTAATACATATCGTTACTAGGTTATATTTTGTTAGAGAAAAGAGTTTGGTAGGTACCAACCATAGTACAGTGCTTAACTATGTTTCGAACATACCTACAAACTTACGTACGTATCTATTTGCTCTCACAGTATTATTGTGACACGTGAAATGGGAAAAAATAAATAAATATCATGTGATATACAAATTGGATTCTTACTTACTTTTTCATTTTTACTCCTCGCATTTCAGCGGCAACGAAATCAGCATTTTTCGAAAAATATTGAGCCACCATCAAACCGTCCACTCTAGGCAAGTTATTTGATTGTCCTTTTTGAAATCCTTCTTCCATGTTTAAAATTAAATAACTACTAAAGAATAATAATCGGTCAGGAGACGAACTCGTTACTCGCGGTTACATACTTAGAGTACGTTTCGTAACGTGCGATTATCACTCGGAGCGATGCGAATTTTACCCTGCATCGTTCAAAAATCGACCCGAGTGAAACCGAGGGTAAACGAACTGTTACCTGACAGTTGCGCTAAGTGTTTAGAAACGCTTTCGGGGAATGTGAATATCGCACTGACAAGTGCGATTTCTAACTCTGTTTGGGTACCGTTAAAATTCGCCTGACAGTTGTCATTTCGGAGTTTTCTCGGGATTCGGACAATTTTTGAAAACAGAATTCAACATTTCCGTACGAATACGGGAAAATGTTTCGAAACTGCTTCGACAGGATTATGGCTTGCAAATGCAAAGGTTGCAATGCCATCCATATTAAAAGCAATAGATATTTAGGTACTTTACTTAATTTATTTATTTTGATTTGAGGTTATGTATTTACTTGACGTGTGTCACTCCAGACCGTTTCAAAACGCTTTTCTCACGGGAATCACTCGCAAGCGTTTCGAAACCAGATCTTTCTTTCTCTTTCTAGTATATAGCTCTGTCTCTTTCTTAAAAACGAGTGAAATTTCGCACGAAGATCACACGTTCTGAAACGTAGCCCTAGTAGGTATCAGTACGTGTGTTCGTGGCGAACCGGAGAGCGCGCGAGGCACCGCGAGGTGCAAGTGGGCGGGACCTGTACAACTACGTCACACGGGAAGCGCGCGCTTTCACGGACATTTTAATTTTTGTTCAACTTCCAATGTCTATAACTTTGAAACTATTTCGAATTTTTGAATGAAACAAAAACAGTTGTATTCCGTAATACTTAGGCGCCATTCTTACGAAGTTTCAAGTGATTCTGCGAACCTACTGATATTGTTTATTCTATAACCCAGAAACCAAAAAAATGGCGCGTATTGTGACGACAAAGGTTATAGTGAAAATTTAACCCTGAATTTATGGGGCCTAAAATTTAATTGTCAAAAGTGGATTTTATATTTCTGACAAGGTTTATGAACGACTTCAAAAATTAATAAAGCTAACGTGTTAGAATTTCGCAAAAAAAAGCATTTGGTATTAAAACCAAGTTTGTATTCATTACACTGGTTTTTGTTTCGTTGTAATAGTCACAGTATTACCGAAGTTATAACCTAAAACATAACAGTCATTTCCGAAACGCTTTGAATAATGTTTCCTAAGGCATCTATTCGTATGATGACGTCGTTAGCGAACAAGGAATAGTAAGGCAGTCGTGTTTGGACTCTATTCGTTATGAACGATGAGCTGGTTTCGCAAACTTGGTGTCATGATCTGGCAGTCGAGTTTGGACTCAATTTTTTAAGATGATGAGCTGGTTTCGCAAACTTGGTGTCACGGCCTGGTGATAGAATGAGGACTTGGAGACAGTACTAGAACCCAGGAAAAAGAAATAGAAAGGCAGAAATAGAAAAGTAGATATACGATCTAAAATTTAAAAGTTTTTATATTTTTTTATGTAATTAAAGTTACCTAAAAAATTTAGTTTTTTTTTTCCTCGTATGGGGAAGGTTATTCCTATCAACAAAAAAATATTCAGGCACTTTTAATGATTTCATCCATCACCCATTCTCAACGTCAACGCTATTTATTGAGTAGAGATATTTCGAATTATTTAATTTTGTTATTTGTCAGAAAATCCCTTATCTTTAGCTTGATTTCCAAACACAAGTTGACAAACGTCAGTAAATTTCAAAGTGGCTAAAGAGCCTAATGGTGTATTAGGCTCAGAATAAGGAATACAAATTTGTATTTCTTATTCCTTATTTGTATTCCTTATTCTGAGGTATTAGGTACTCAGTTCCTTATTCTGAGATTAGGTATTTTTTTATCTATGGCCCAATGATTTTTTAGTCCGAGAAAAAGCCGCTTCTCGTATGTACATAATTAACTTCCCTATCAAAACGTGTACATAATGCGAAATTGCACTTGTTTTTAAGACAGCTATATTCTAGAAAGAGAACGAAAGTTCTGGTTCTGAAACGCTTGCAAGTGATTTCCGTAAAACTTCGAAGTCAAATTAACCTTCAAGGGCGGAAAACCGAAAATGCCTTTTGTAGTCGCTAGAATGGAACATAAGTGCTCCATACTAAGAATATGATAATGTTAAATTAACTTTTAAAGTTTTCAATTTTGTGCAAGAGCCGCGAAAACACCGTAGTTTCAAATGTCAGGCTAATTTTAATGGTAACCAGGCAGCCTTAGAAATCGCACTCGCACTTATTTTAAAGGTTCCGTTTCAAAACAAGCGATTATCACTCGGAGTGATGCGAATTTTACCTTACAGCGTTCAGAAATCAGCACAAGTGAATCTGAGGGTAAACGAGCTATTACCTGCATGGATATGTATTATAGGTTCGTGATTAACTGACAGTTGCACAAAAGTGTTTTGAAACGCGTCCGGGGAATGCGAATATCGCAATGACAATTGCAATTTCTAACGCTGCTTAGGTGCCGTTAAAATTCACCTGACTGTTGAAACTAAGGTGTTTTTCCGGCTTTTACACAAAATTAAAAACTTGAAAAATGTATATAACATTTCTGTAGAGCTGTTATGTCATATTTTTAGTATGACTTATTGTCAATTCCTAGCGACTATAAAAAGCATTTTCGGTTTCCCACCCTTGAATTTCATTTGAGGTTAATTTGACTTTGACGTTTCATGGAAATCACTCGCAAGCCTTCCAAAACCAGAACTTTCTTTCTCTTTCCAGTATACAGGATGTAATCGTTAAGTGTGACCAGGCGATTATTCCGTAGCTATTACAGATATCAAAAAAAAAATTAACTGATATCGAAAGTACGTTACCTAATCATTAAAATGACATCAATAACTTTTTGAAAATCAAACGAGAAGTATCCAAAATGTTGACATTAAACATTCCCATACAACAAGGACGTCACTTCGAACATCTGCTTTGCATACAAAATTTTGTACTTACTAAGAAATGAATATAATTCAATTAAAATATAGTTTTATTATTTTGTTAGGTTAATAAATCGTTTCCTTTAATATCAGTACTAAGCTAAAATAACCTTTTAAAATAAGGAAACTAAAACCTTTTTACTAATCTCATAGGTACTAAATGTATGGGAATGTTTAATGTCAAAATTTTGGATACTTCTCGTTTGATTTTCAAAAAGTTATTGATGTCATTTTACTGATTATGTAACGTACTTTCGATATTAGTTTAAATTTTTTTGATATCTGTAATAGTTACGGAATAATCGCCTGGTCACACTTAACGATTACACTCTGTATAGCTAAGTCCCCTTCTTAATAAGAACGAGTGAAATTACGCACGACGATCACGTTTCGAAACGGAACCCAAGTGTTTTGACATACTCTGTGGTTTTGTTTGTTTTGACAGGAGACTTTCGTGAAAAGAACTGTTCAAAACACTTGAAACGAGGATAAAAATATTAATTTTACGTAATAAAATAAAATATGACCTGAGTCCTGAGTTCATCTGAGCCATTTAAAATGAAAAGCACATTACGACCATTTTTGTTTTTTAAACAAAACACTTTATCAAACTTTTACATCAGGCAAATGCTTATCAAAACAGTGACAACCAAGGCGGAAAAACAAATTCAAGTAAGAGGAACTGCTAATAAAGCTGATTTTGAAGGTTTTAGTTTTAGTTTGACGTATCTAAATTTACACTAAGTTGTGATTAAAACGAAGAGCCATTTTCAAGTCACGAATTTATAAACGTCAAACCTAAAATCTACTAAATTTATGTTTGACAGCACTAATTTACTCAACTTACGTGTTTTGGTATTTTCACGGCACAGTTTAGAGCTGTCACTTGAGTAAATTTAGTATTTTTAGTTAGATTTTAATCAGCTGCTCATAAGGTCCCTCATAAAAACTGACTAAATTTTCCGACGACTTTTCCTGTAGTATTTTACAGATTTGTGATAGAAATAGATGTGTACCGTATTAAAAACATTCTTCGACACGTACACACTTCAATCAAATACATTTTTGAATTGCAGTTTTGCCAAAATTTGTGTTATAACCTGATGACACATCTACGTTTTATTTCTATTGAAAAGAGTAGATTTATTCACTTACATACAGTTTGCGACCCTTGTATGATGGTAAAGTATGATGAGGGAGAACATCGTAGTTGCTCTCGACACGTACCTACACATTTCAATCAACCACATTTTTAAATTGCAGTTTTTCCAAAATTTGTCCATTTACATACAACTTGCGAGCCTTGTATGATGGTAAGGTAAGTATGATGTAGTTGCTCTCGTATACAAAAACTATAAGAAACACATACTAAGGTTTATGGGAGCACTAGCGTCTGTGGTGTCGTTCAACCCTTCCGAGCTATGAGTTGCTACCCGAATAATAGATTTCATTACTTGTTAAAGCAACAAACTCTCGTGAGACAGCAGCAACTATTTTTTTGGCCTACTGTGCCTGTACAACATGTTCATTGATCACTAGGCAGATGAATTAGGTTTAACGAGAAACAACCATCAAGCCGAGGTAGAACAGCTTAATGTCGAACAGATCAGGTATGGGTCCGGGCTGTTGATTGAATTTTACCTTGTATAATATATATTTTACCTATAATTTTAACCGTATATATATTGCTACATAAATTAAATAAACCTTTAATCCATATAATTTATTATTTTATTACATATCTTTTTATTAGATTAAATTTAATGTGTAAAAAGTGTATTATATATACCTACTTTGCAAAATAAACTATTTGAATTTGAATTTGATCCACTCTTAATCTGAAGGGCAAGCAACATGTTGCCGAGTCATGGAAACTCTTTCATTTTACTAATAGGATTTGATAAATTAAAAATTAAACATTTTATAAATTAGATTTAATTCATAGCACTATAACACCAAATGTTAAAATAGTACATCGCAGTCCAGATCGGGGCTCAGATTTATGTGACTCATGGTTTCTATAGGGTCCTGCCATCTTCGGGCGCACCAGCCCCATACCGACTAGGAGTAAATTTGGTCATCACTCATGATCTCTACTCATAGATAACATCAGTATCCAGGAAATGTTTTCGGCCATGCTCAGAACTGCATCAGCCATGCCATTTAGGATCAAGTGGTCATTCATTCATTTAGACCATCTTCACTGGACCTTGCATTTTCATGTATCACTTGCATCAATGGCCTCGGAACCATGCGCTGGACTGAAAATAAATATATCATGTTTAATTATCTAAGAGATTTTAAAAGAAATTATTTGGGGCCAAAGCACATTCTGCATACTGAATAACTAGAATGCACCTTTTTGACCGCCATAGTTTTGTAGATGCACAGATCCAAGCCGTCACAAAGAATACAGTAACAGAAAGCGGCTCTATGTGGGCAGTCCCTTACAAACTAAATGTGATTTCAAATTAGTCAGGGATGTAAGCAAATACAGGCTAAGATGGTTATTGCTCAGCTCACAGCCTTGAGCTTACTTTTGCAAGGAATACCCTAAGTAAGCTGAAGTGGAAATTGCATCAAAAGCATTTGTTGCGAGTAACCATATATAATTAAGTTATAGGAGATAAATCTTGACACGGCTTAGGCATGCTGGGCGTATCTAAAATGTTAAGTGATGTCAGTTGATTTCTGGCTTCAAAGTATCTCTGTTTTAGGCTTTGAAAGGAAAAAAACAAAGATACATACTTGCTTGCTCCGTTATATCCAAAGAGTACATTATATGTTATATCTCTGGCACGTCCCAACGTATTTTGAAGGGCGAGGTCTCTCCATATCTGCACCACTTGAGGATGAACCCCGTTTCCTAGAAAAGCAGATAAACGTTAACACCCAGTCCATTGAAGGTTTTAAAAAAGGTATTTTTGATTTTATCTAGATCAAAACTTACCACGTACTAAATTCATGAGCATGTTCGTCTGTCTTTCTCTTGTTCGAGCTTTTACTGCTGTTCACAGAGCATGTAAAAATACTGCTGTTACTCATATCGAAAATTTCAAAGAAAAGAAAATAATTTATCATCTCGTCGCGTCTGTCAAAGTTGTTAAGTTTTGCCAGGACAATAATCTTAAAAATAACCTACATAACTAAAATAACTATGAACGTGACAGATAAAATTATTTAATTTTGATAATGATCAGTTCTGGTACTCTTTCTTGAAGAATTTTATCAGTAGGTTGTCCAAAAACAATGTGCCAGTTAGTAAAACCCCGGGGAAAATACTAAAATATTAAAATAAAATAATTTACAACATGATCGTAATTCTACCAAGAAGTAGAAATACTGATTGCTTGCCATACTGACCGAATGGAATCACCCGAAATGTTGATTATTGTCAATATTATTGTTGATTAATGGTGCATTCTCATCTGTGGTCTGTTATCTGTGAATTAAACTTAAGAGCCTACTAAAAGCTTGATAATTTTAGTTAGTGTGCCCTTCAAAATAGCAAAAAATAATGCTGTCATTTAAAATTAAGTTTTTTAGTAGGTTTCTTATCTTAAAACTAAAACCTTCAAAATCGGCTTTAATTTATACTTATACGGGCTAGCAACAGCATGAGACGTCCGTTCTGAAAATTTCAATTTTTATAACTATTTTCCAAGCCCTAAAGACAAAAAAAGTTATAACTTATGAAAAAGACAAAATAATTCTCATTTGAAACTTATTATCATTTTTTGCAGCAATGTTATGAAACCCTGAATCTGCCACAGAATTCAAAACAGAGCGCTGTAAAACAGGCTTTCTTAGATTTAGCTAAGAAATACCATCCAGACTCAGGTTCCCCAGAAGCATGCATTGAAAAATTTGTCGAGATAGAAAACGCTTTCAGAATGTTGACAAAGCACAACACTGGTAAAAGTAACACAGAAGAGGTGGAAAAAGTGGTTTATGATATAAAGGTATGTTTGTTATACAGTGTGTCCCTCGTACATCCGAAAGTGGGTGAAACTAGATCTAAATATTATAAATATATCAACAAAAACAAAGAACAAACTTTTTTTTTTTTTAATCTTGAAAAAATACTCCACCTGGGTATCTTTGTATGGGGCGCAAGCACAGTGCCTTTGGTTAACCGCTCGTAGAAAATATTGTATTTATGATAGAATGTTGTATTTTTTTTTTAGAAAGATAATGTAATAGGCAATGATAAATAGGAATAAAAGTATAGTTAAACGGGGACATTATTTTGAAAAAATTTACTATTACTGAAAAAAAAGACAGAAAAATTAAAGAAATAATCTTTTAGGATATTATTTTTATGGTAATGGTAGTTGATTATGTTTTGTTTTTGATTTGGTATGCAACGTCTATTCTTAAGGATTATAACAGTTTTATTTCATTGCATTACTCGCGATAGATCAAAAGTTATTACATATTTTATACATAGTCTCCATGGTAGGTAAAAAAAAATTTAAAACGTAAATTTATAAAACAAAGATTTTCTAAAAAAAAAAAAAACATTTTTTTGTTGATAAAATAAGGTCAAGTTTCACCCCTTTTCGGATGTGCACTTGTACGAGGGACACACTGTGTAAAACCCACCAAACCTTGAAAAATAATTATTCTTTCTGTGCAGATTTGCCTGCAGTTGGCTATTTGTAAATTATTTTAATTTAGCAGTAATGATACTGAAATAAGAACTGCATATAGGTATCGTCCATTCATCAAAAAATATTGCTTTTAGCACACAGCACCACAACATCGACAATACCTTAGCTTTGAAGGTGTTGGCCATGGCACACCATTCCAACGTCAAAAACAATGGGCCAAAGCCAGAGCACAAAAAGCTGCTGAAAATGTCATGGAGCACAGAGTTGCCAAGTCAATGGCTGACGAAAAGAGCATCATGAAAAAAGGACAGTACTATGGCAAGAAACATGATATCAAAACGAAGTATGGTTTTGACAGACTGGTTGAAGATCTGATCCAGGAATCAATGTCAAAAGGAGAGTTCGAAAATCTTAGTGGGAAGGGGAAACCCCTGAAAGATCAGAATAGAAACCCTTATGTGGATTTTACTACTCATAAGTTAAATGAGGTAATCTAATTAATGTAACTGTTATAATTAATCATTTGGAACATGTGCATCTCGGTGCTTAGCCTAGATTTAAACTCAAGGAAATGGCTCTAAATAGGTAATTTTTTAATATTTTTAATTCAAACAAAAACTAATGCAAAGCTGCTAAATATACAAGGTGACTTTTTGATCATCGTCCAAATTCATACTGGTGGCTTGGTAAGTGATCAGTATCATGGATCAATAACAATTTTTGTAAAATTCGTAAAATTAAATTTCGGCTCCCCATATTTACTCGGAACTGGAAGTGAATTTCTATGGGAAGCCGAAATTTCATTTTACAAATTTCACAAAAATTGTTATTGATCCAAGATACTGATCACTTATCAAGCCTCCAGAATGAATTTGGACGATGATCAAAAAGTCACCTTGTATATACATATATTTTAAATCTTTTTCCTATTCTCAAAACTGGAAATTACAGTTGATTTGATCAGTTAAACATTCCAAGGTTGAATTGTGTTATGTTGTGACTTTATTAAATTATATTCCAATTTATATTTTCAGGTACTAATTAACAATGGTTTCACTCCAGAATGGATTACTATGAATAAGGAAATAGAGCAAGACATTGACCTCCTAAAAGAAGACCTCAGAAAGGAACGAATGATTCTGGGTCCATACCCACTGTCTCCGGATAATAATGCTCAATGGGCCAGAATACACCAATGTTACAAGGAGCTATCTGATAGCATAAACAAGAAAATTAACACATACAATCTTATTGTTCCTCTTATGAACAAACAAAGATTTCATGTAGAATTTGATAAAATTAGTGCTGATATTTTGCAAAATGGAATTCATTCTGTTGTACAGAATGCTCAATCTAAAAAGATAGATGTTAAAAAAGATGAGCAATATGTGATTTTAAGTCAAGGTGATGATTTGATTGGGTTGTTTTTTAAAGCCTTAGGTGAAGTATTTGGTTATAGTAAAGGAGAAAAAAAAAGAGTGTAAGTTAATCCTATCTCAAAACATTATCTATAGTTTACCCCATCTTTACCCTATCCATTGTCAAAGATAACATGGTCTTGGAAAAGCGTTCTTGTTTATCGTAACAAGAAAGCTTTCTCCCCATTTTAAGAGTTTACGCATGACTTAGTCGTGCTTATAGTTTGTCATGAAACTCATGATGAACGACGAATATTATATATTTTTTATATGTGAATAGTGCTTGAACTAAAATGTATTATAGTTTAATAATATATTTAATGAAATAAGGTTCTGGGTACCTAAAAACAATGACTACTTTTCTACTATTTTCCGTAAAATCGACTGTTTTGCTTATTTTGTTCTTCTATAATATTATAGAAGATAATATCATTGAAATTTAGTAAAATGTGATCATTTATTCAATAGAAGACTTTGTTACCAATGGACTATATTTTCATCATCCGATTTAAACTATATGATATCTACTGAAAACAGCTTAATAAATTTTGCAAAACTGCTTTCAAATTTGTGGATTGATTGTAAACAAAGATATAGAAATAGTAGTTCACTTATTCGATTCGAGTTGGTACTGTCTTTTATCAAATCATTTCATTTCATTTCATTAAAAACACTGCAAAAAGTTGAGATATTTAAAAAATTTAATATGAGGCCTCTTGATATCGTAGATTAAAAATTGTCTGTGATACTTTCTGGCGATTAAACGTTTTTAAAGCAAGGTAGCCACTTACTTCTTTTTTAATTCCATCTAAGATTAAAACAATAAATTAATGATCTTAGAAATCTTTATTCAAAATATCTAATACAAAACATACTTTTGTTAAAAGACTTAAATATTTTTAAAACATTAATTCTTAAATGCCAAGAATAACTTTGTATAACAAAATGCGTAAAATCTGTGATCGATCATATTTACAAAATATGAAATTTAGTAATTGAATAAAAAGATCTTTCTTATTCGAGATATAGAATAGTGATTTTTCCTAACAATGCAAAAGATGCATTCTGGTTTATGGCACTTACAAATAAAATAACATATATCGTAGGAATGTTTGTTTCACAAAGTGCTTCCAGTTAATGAAAAAAAGTAAACATACAAAATGGGCAACAAATATAAACTTCAAAAATTTCATTAATTTGAGACCTAAACATTTAGATTGGAATGACTTCAAGATAAGGAAGACTAAAATAAGGTGACCGATTGATGCAGTACAATTTATACTGGATACATAATATTGGTAAATGATCAGAATTAAAGTTCAATTACTCTATATCTCATTCTGGTTCCTCACTATGATTGGCTAGTGTTTTCAAATTTCGCAGTCATTAGACTTTACTTCTAATCACTTAAAGTGTCCAGTAAAAATATATTATCATAAACAAGTCTTATAACTAACAACTGACTGAAAAACAATCGAAACGTTCCACAATAAACCTTATCACAACAACTTAAGGCACAAGTATTAATATTTTACGCTGACCATACAATCTTAAGATGGATGCGATGGAACGCGTTCCCAAACGCAAAACTTATGATGTTTTTCTTATTTTTAAATAAAAAGTATGATTGTGATTTATGGCATTAGGCGAACATGGTTAAATTGTCAATTACTTTATGCTTTCCGTTTTGAATGATCCTACCCACCAACTTTAAAAGCGTGTTTAATCGGCATCATTTACAAAGTAATGCACTAAATAACACAATCTTGCTAGACCAACCTAGTTGACATTAAACTATGATCACCTAATGCCATAATAGTAGTTTATGCTACAAGGGTAAAAAGGAATAAATTACGAGGACGATTTAAAACACGAGCGTAGCGAGTGTTTTAAACCTAAGCGAGTAATTTATTGCTCTTACGCCCGTGTATCATACTACGTTTTTCAATGCATAGTGTGAGGAAATAAAACAAATATAATCTTGTGAACTTTAAATTATGATTGGCTCAAAAGGACTGTATCCAGAGCCGTTAAACAGTGGAAAAAATAGTATAAAATTTATGGTACACAGGAAAGATTGCAGGGTAGCAACTTCAGTTAATAAATAAAAAAAAAATTATAAAGCCCTAGGGCAAAATAATCGACTTTCTGTTCGGTTTTGATGCATAAAAAGTGGGCCTTTACGAGCACTTGCATTGAAAATAACATTAATTTAATACTTTTTACCGAAACTATGACAGAAATAAATTTCTATGTTTGAACACTTGGCGATTTATCCATCGCAAGGAGATACAAATTAACATTACATCATTGCAGTATAGAAACGCAGAAAGAAAAGTAAATCTGGATATGACGAGCTCTGATCCCGGTTCAGAGCTCCTCACATCCAGATTTACTTTTCTTTCTGCGTTTCTATACTGCAATGATGTAATATTAATTAATACTTTTTTTTTATAAGAAAAACAATCATAAGTTTTGCGTTTGGGAACGCGTTCTTTCACATCCACCTTGAGCTTCTGTGATAGAATACGTTTCAAAATGCGTCTCTAAGATTACGAGTACCACATGATGTTCCCTCTGCTGCCGAGTCGGACTCGGCCGGTAGAGAGGAGGCGAAGAGCTCGCGGGTAGGCGCGATGTTCTGCTTGATGGATGCGTTCCGTCAAAGATTCTACGGTGTCGTTTTTGACAACTGGAACGCGTTCTTGTAGAATAACAGCGCCGGTGTCCACGCCCTCCTGTAGAAAAGTAGTTGAGAAATATTTAAACGGAATAGATAGATATAACCAAACTTTGTAAATAAGTGCAAAAAAAGTGCTTTTATTTAAACTAAATATACTACGTGTAACAGAAAGGTGTAACCATATTTGAAGAGCTTATTCAGTCAATGGTATAAAACAACTTTTACTATGGAGCCAACCCTGAAATCTCGAAAAAAATCTGCCCTTCCATACATTTCAGCCGAGCGGCATTGCATTTTTCTATGAAACTGATTTTTTTTTTTTCGAGATACAGGTTTTGTTCCATAGTAAAAGTTGTTCTATACCATTGACTGAATAAGCTCTTCAAATATGGTTACACCTTTCTGTTACACGTTGTATTACACCTTTCTGTTACACGGTGCCCAGCGTGTGTGAGTATGGGTATTTCTTCCAGGAGGACCGCCAACAACTTCGAAAAGCCTATGCCCAGCAGTGGACGAAGACAGGCTAATGGATCGATGGATGGATGCTCTCTAATAATAACTAAATATATAAGTTGCCAGACAAAAAAATTGTTGATTGGCCTGTGAGATGCTTGCCGTTAGATATTAGTCACCGAAAACTAAAGAAAAAATAGACGAAGCAAACAGGCCTCGAACTCTGATACCGTAGGCCGAGCTATAAAAATAGACGAAACAAACAGACCTCGAACTGATACCGTAGGCCGAGCTACAAAAATAGACGAAACAAACAGACCTCGAACTCTGATACCGTAGGCCGAGCCACAAAAATATACGGAACAAACAGGCCTCGAACTCTGATACTGTAAGCCGAGCTAAAAAAAATACAGAGCCAAAGTTGCAAATAAAAAGTTGGTTCTTACGTCAACAAAGTGCACGGTACATCCACTTTCCCTGTCGCCAGACTCCAGGCATTGTTTCTGAGCATTCAGACCTGGGTGACTCGGCAGCAGGGACGGGTGGATGTTGATGAGACGACCTTTCCACCTAGAAATAAAGTTCATTTTACTTTGAATGCTTCTATAAAATAAAAGCGGCGGTACTAACTCAGGCGGTAGAACGCCAGCCTCTCAATCTCGAGATCCAGGTTCGATCGCCGGTCGGGCATGCACCAATTTTTCGGAATTTGTAATACCTAATACTTACCACTTGCTGATCGGTGAAGGACATCATGAGAAAACTTTCAGGCTCTAAAAAGCGTGTAGCGTGTGTTAGGGCGTCACCACCCATCACGTTGGTAAAAATCGTCGGTGAAACGCGGGTGTACCGAATGTGGTCTGTGACTTGCATTTCACAGTTCACACTCGGAACACCTCTGACACGCCCTCGGGGATTCATGTCGTGACGATATATTTATTTTATATAAAATAAAGTCGGTGTTTTTTTTTTACTAAAGAAATAAATAATACTGAACTTACTTTTTCACAAATTCAGAAGACAAGATTCTCATGTAACCAGCAAGGCACACGATGTCAATTTTGTTGGCTTCTAGAATATCCGCCACCGCCGCGTCGAAGTCTTCTCGCGATTTGTAATCTTTGTGGCTTAATACCTATAAATTCAAGTTTGTTTAAATGTTGACCATATGAATGGAGGCGAGGCCGAAACAGTATGGTTGATTATTATCTATAAATAAATTGAACTAATGGATGCAAACGAAAAGTATGAGAAATAATCAATATTCAAGATCAGCTGTATCTACTTTTATTTAAGTTCAAATATATAATTGGCTTGGTGGTAGAGCGGGGCACCCAGTAAATCAGGTATTTCAGGTCTAGTACAAGGGCCCTTGCAACTTGTGTAAATGCTCTGTTTTTGATCAATAAAGCTATTTTTCAATGCATGTGCTCGTAAAGGCCCACTTTTTATGCATCAAAACCGAACAGAAAGTCGATTATTTTGCCCTAGGGCTTTATTATTATTATTTTTTTTTATTTATTTACAATGGTTGGCTAACCTGCAGCCTTTCCTGTGTACCATAAATGTCATACTTTTTTTCCACTGTTTAACGGCTCTGGATACAGTCCTTTTGAGCCAATTACAATTTAAAGTTCACAAAATTATATTTGTTTTATTTCCTCACACTATGCATTGAAAAACGTAGTATGATACAAGGGCGTAAGAGCAATAAATTACTCGGTTACGTTTAAAACACTCGCTACGCTCGTGTTTTAAATCGTCCTCGTAATTTATTCCTTTGCGCCCTTGTAGCATAAACTACTATTATTATAATAGTCTTGTGTGAATGTTGTCTTACAACAGTCGGAATTTCGGCGTCGTTCGCTCTCTGCAGCGCTCTTACGCCGGGCTTGTTGCTAACGACGAGCGCTATGTCGGCGCACATGCACTGCGACTGATCGCGGCACGTGTCCATCAGGGCTTGCAAGTTGCTGCCGGTGCCGGAGACGAGGACCGCCACCTGGGGACGAGAGTCATGTATAGATTTTAAACGCACTTTTTTCCCATAGCTTAACTTCCAAGTTTTTTTATTTTATTAGTATTACATACGGCTTGAACACTCACGTGTGATTGTTGTTGACTATATGCCAACCGTTTCGCACTCGCCTTGATAATGCCGAAATTGTATCGGTGAAACGGTTGGCCTATAGTCAACAACAATCACACGTGAGTGTTCAAGCCGTATGTTATAATAATTTAGTATGTCAGCTCACGCGAATTTTAATAATATTATAGATTTTTTAATTTTTTTTCAGGGAATGTACGCCATTTTAGGACATAGTTTTTATTATTTTGGTATATAAATCAACCATTATTTTCTAATGATTTTTTAAAGAATTGGCCGATATGACATCACTTGAGAATTTAAGACATTATAATGATTGTGATGTGTGATTGCTTATAAAAAAAGGAGTTTGTCTCTGTCTGTCTACTCATCTGTCATCTAGCTGTTAAATCAGTCGGAAGCTAATTTCTATAAATTTATCTTCATAGCAAAGGACACATTTCTAAACAGCCATTTCTCAAGTGATGTCACGCGAAGGCAAATGGAAATTGCAGCATTTTCGTAAAAATCTCAAATTGGTTTTCGAATTAACACACCTTAACATAATTTTATATAAAAAAGTGTAAGGCACTACAAAAAAAATAGTACAACTATGTATAAATAAATATGCGCATTTCAAAAATAATACTTTTCACTACAAAATGAATGTTCCCAATAACAAATAATCAATTAACAAAGCCATGTCTCTGAATTTGTGGTAGTGGAAATTTTGATATTGTCGCTTTTTGCTCTGGGCTAGGGCGGGAAACTTTACAACATTTGACGTTTAGAATTCCGTACGGCCAAAGAGTCCTTTATCAGTCTAGTTAAAGAAAAAAAAAGTATTCTATGTCTATGCAATAAACTACTATAAACACCCACGATTCGGTCATTACCCTCAACAAACGTACAGTGGGGAAAAATTGGCTGTCAAACGTGATTGTGCAGCTAACTTCAGGCCACTATAAGCCACCATGGTATGTACTACGGACTATACCATGGTGGTAAGTAGTGGCCTGAAGATAGCTGCACAATCACGTTTGACAGCCAATTATTCCCAACGATTTTTGACGTTTCTTGGTGTCCGTGACCAAAATGTGGTTGTTGTGGTGGAAAATAGTGGTTTATAGTGATCTCATGACCACTCCCGATGACTTATAACAGCTTTAATGGTATTATTTTGTTGACCTAAGAGTTGGCATATGAAAACAAGGTCTAAAATCAATAGGCTATTATTTTGAATAGAATAGAATAGAATAGAATAAGTCTTTATTTGCATTGATCAGGGTACAAAATAGTGGTGTTATACAGAAAAATGAGCGCCTTAATCAGCTAATATTAATTTAGCATACAAATGTTGGTTAATAAATTAAGACCTTAATAAATTTAATTAATTAAGCATGCATGTCAAATCTCAAATAAGGTCATAAAAAAAAAGAAAAAAAAAATTAAACAGATTACATTCACACAATGTCACATCCTACAAATTATCGAAATGTTTTAATTAAAGTCTTAATTATAATTTCTTATTATTCTAAGTAAGCTTTCAGACTATAATAACATTTCTCTAATAGCCATTGTTTTAATTTATATTTAAACATATTTAGAGGAAGCTCAACCATTTCTTTTGGCAATTTATTATATATTTTAATGCACATAACATAACAGTTCCTTTTATACCATTCAGTCCTAGGCTTACAGTCAAGAACTAATCTGTTGGAGTTTCTTGTATTTCTGGGATACAGATCACTTGCTTTTTTAAACATATAAATATTTTTTTTCACAAATAATGCTACTTCAAAGATGTAGAGGCTGGGAAATGTTAAAATTTTAAATTTTTTAAACAGTGGTTGACATGATTCTGTTTGTGTTACTCCGCATATTGCCCTAATACACTTCTTTTGTGCTATAAAAGCCCGCGTACAGTCTACACCGTTGCCTCAAATGATAAGACCATAACGGAGAACAGACTCCACATAACCATAATAGGCGACTATAGCTGTTTTCTGCGAAGATATTTGTCTAAGCCTTGTTAGGTAGCTTGGAACGTCTGTGCTTGGAGTACTTGAAAACCGAATATTGCCGAAGCGCATTATTTGTTTCGTTATACTAAGAGGCGGATTAGCCATCTTAGCTGCCCGAGGCCATTCAGTACCAGCCGCCCTCTTCGAACTTTTCAGATAGCCGTTCATAAATTAAAAATTTCGTCAGGTTCAACTACTGACAGCAGGATAGCATCAGTGGCGCGCCCTGGGCCTGTAAGGATTGCTGCCCCATAAAATAACGAGAAAAAAGTAAAACTATTTCAATTATAAAATAAAATGAAATCCTAAAGTGCGTATTAAATAAAACTCACTTGTACACTATTTCACACATTTAATTAATAGTTATACACCCAACCGGTTTCGAATAATTAATTCATTTTCAAGGGGTGTTATTTATTTATTTCCGAACCACTGCAACTACGTGCTGTAAAACCAATAAAATAAATAAATAAAACCCCTTGAGAATGAATTAATTATTCGAAACCGGTTGGGTGTATAACTATTAATTAAATGTGTGAAATAATGTACAAGTGAGTTTTATTAAAGATGCTTTCCAAGTTTCACCAAGTGCCGACAATCGCAAGTATAAATTATACAAAAGTGTGTGTTATGTGGGCTAAGAATGGTGATGATGAATGAAAAAAACTAAAAAGGCCATAAAAACACCATTTATTCAGTATTTACATTTTTTCTGATGGCCAAATTAGTTACAAAATTCTTTAACGACACTGTCATAATTTACGGATTTTGTCAAGTCAGCTTCTATGGGTATTAAGAATAGCTAATTCTTAATTGTTTGCGCCGCCCCTCGCAGCCTGCCGCCCCGGGCCATGGCCTTTTTGGCCCTAGGGTAAATACGCCACTGTAGCATTAGAACCCGTGCCACGACCCCTAGTTTATGAACGCAGCCCAGCTAGATAGCACTCTCTCTAGCGCCGCCACGTTGTCGCCCTAAGGCGTAGATTAGCCGCCCTAGGCCTAGTCAGCCTTATGGGTAATCTGCCACTGGTTCTACTGTAAAACATACCCTCTTGTTGGATATCAACGGCATCCTGCGTGTGTACTGCATCGCCGAGGTGAAGTTGTCGACGACGACGCGAGCGCCGCCTGCCGGCCGCGCCTGTATCGTGCCCACGACCATCGCGCCGAACGAACGGGTTATGTTCATCACCTGAAACATACATACATTGAATCATACACTGAAAAATATCCATATAATGTACATACTTCACATACTTGTACAGTACTCCCAAAGTAATAATGCGCATACAAATCTATAGCCGAGCGACCGGACGTACCACGTGACCTTATTGATTGTATAGAAAGTGTAAGGAAATACGAACTTTGCCGAACACGCATAAATAAAAAATAAAAAAACATAATCTTTCTCACCTCAGCCTGGTTATCAGGCGACACTATCAGAACCATTCCCAATCCACAGTTGAAGGTACGAAGCATTTCTTCGTTAGACACAGAGCCCGCGTCTGCGATCCATGCGAACACCTGAGAGATTAAGGACATTTTATTAAAAAAAAGCAAAAAGCAGCGTAGTGGGGGAAAGTTGGCGCACGAATTTCGCCCTTCGGTCCACCAAAGAGATAATATGCGCAGTCAAAGTAATTTTTCAATAAGTTTGCCGATCTCTGTACCCTAGTAAAGCAATATTTTCAGCCAAGTCAAGGATGACATACAAATTAACATTTAGGTATATATACCTCTTTGCGATGGAAAAATCACTAATTATCGAAGATTTAGAAATTGGTTTCTATCATACTTAAATATTTGAAATAAATTGTTTATGCTCAGTTTTTTAGTAGGATATTATATTCTGTTATGTAGACCTTGCTATTGTAAAATGGACCTTGTTGCAATACTCACAGGTTGCACATTCCACCAGTGCGCGTTAAGCCTGGCCCGCACGCTTTCTGGTATAACCCTAGGTATATTCTCCATCAGCCCTCCGCCAGTGATGTGAGCGACCGCCTTGACTTTGCCGCGTTGTAATGCGGGGAGGACGGAACGGACGTAGATTCTGGTCGGTTTTATTAGCTCTTCGCCTGTTGGAGAAAATAAATATGATTTTGGGTAAGTAACCCCGTGAAGTCAACCGTACAGTGTACACCCGAAACTTCCCTCCTGCATAGTTTTCTGCAATAGGAATACAACTTAACTGAGAGTCGGGACGAAGACGGTTTGCGGGGGGAGGAGGTACAGATGAGTACAAAAGTGTTAATTGGACAAGTAAGATTATGAGACTTATGGTTGAGCCTAGAAAAATGCTAATTAGACTCTTTCAAATTTGACATCTGATTTTAAATATCAATTGAAATCTGTCATAAACATTAATTCGTTAATTATTGTTCATCGCTTTTCTGATTTGAATCTAAATCTGATCAGATTTTACAGAATTTGAGTCCAAGTGACATATTTTTTGAGTAGTGTACTATAATAAATAAAAAACACCAATGCAGTTCATTTTACGTTACAACTGTACCAAAAATCGTTCGATTTCAGTTAGATTTGTCGTTCAACTTGTCACAATTAGGTTGAAAATGGAGAGGGGTCACATGTATCATGCGTCCATAGAGTAAGTATACTTACCACGAGGCTCAATAAAGTTCTATTCACCTTCGAGGGGAAACCGAGTTCCACATTTAACGTCATCGGGTTGAAGTTTCTAATACGTTTTGACAGGTTTTGTACCCTGCTCGACATTGATGTTCCCAAACTAAAAAAAAATGGCTGATATGCACTTGCAATTAATGCAATCTATCTACCAGATAGAACGAGGCGGCCGATACAAATCACCCAAGTATTCCTCGGTTGCCGATCTCTGCAGCAATGTACCTTTAATGTACTTTTAAAGGTAATGCCACCTTTTCTACCAATTCTCGCTCCTTCTAATCAAGAATTATGTGCTCGCCTGTATACACAAATATGTAGGGTATATGTCTCTTTAGCTTACCTAAAGTAAGTCCCTCTTTGCTGAACGGCGCCTTATCGTCTAAGGTTATACCAGTTTTCTTGACCAGCTTGTGAATCAAACTGAACCCGTTGCTGTGGACGCCGTTGGATGGCAGACCGATGATGATGTCGCCCACCTACATACAAAACATTTCTTGTGTTTATAATACTTGCAAAACAACATACTAAAGAAGGGCAATGTCAGAAGTACCCGTAATAGAAGAGCGTGTATGACTAGATTCCATCAGCCCGAATTCGTCCACTGTTGGACATAGGCCTCCCCCATATTACGCCACTCTTGGCGGTCCTCAGTCATCCTCATCCAGCCGCAACGTCCTTCAGATCGTCAGTCCAGCGGGCACGAGGGTAGCCTACCCTACGTTTTGCTGTACGTGGTCTCCATTCCAATGCCTTACGGCCCCAACGGTTATCACGTCGGCGACAAATATGGCCTTCACTTCAACTTACTGATTCGGCAGACTATGTCGGTCACCTTCGATCTCTGACGGATATCTTCGTTTCGTATTTTATCCATCAGATATATCCCAAGCATAGCCCGCTCCATAGCTCGTTGAGCGACCTTAAATCGGCGGATCAAGCCTTTGGTAAGAGACCACGTCTCAGCGCCGTACGTCATGATTGGATGACTAGATCGATGGATGTGAAAGAGGCGATCGAGGCGTGCCAGGACCGTAACAGATGGAAATCTGTAGTCTCTGCCTACCCCTCTTGGAAACAGGCATGTTACACCATGATATGTAGGCAAGTTAATGCTATTTTTGTGCCAATTTTCACGTCTTTATCTTTAGGTGCTAAAGTTATGAGGCTGTGACATACGGACGGACGGACAACGGAGTCTCGCCATAAAAAACCCTAAAAAGAAAACATCATCTATCTATAGATACTTCCTTCATTCCAGATAGGATAAGAAAATTTGAGATTTGATGAAAATGAGCATAATGAGTAGAATCCATTTTACATCCTTTATCTTCATTTTTCTAATATTACTTGCAATGGAGTATAGGTGTTCGAGGGCTTGCTTTATGGCTGTCAAAAACTTACCGTAATATCATTGATCTTGGGTAGAATTTTGTTCCTTTCGACGACACCGAGCGCGAAACCAGCGAGGTCGTACACTCCTGGCTCATACATGCCAGGCATTTCTGCTGTTTCACCACCTACCAACCAAATATATACCTTATTCATTACGCGATATGACTTAGAATCGAACGTATTGCAAAGTACAAATTATAGAAATTAATTAAACTTGAGGATAATTCTTGATGTAAGCAAACGGCTCACCTCAATAAATACTATGATCGGGATAGCCGAAACAGAGTAAATAAATCTATAGAGTAGTAAATCTTAGTACAAATGCTCTGATGCAAGCTCACGCACACAGATGCGTGCTCTATAAACCCTCTCAACGAGGTTCGGTGGAGTCTCCGTATGTATTGATGTATGTAAATACTTTATTGCACAAAAATAAACACTGCACAAAGGCGAACTTAACGCAAATTAGCATTCTCTACCAGTTAACCTTTGGTAATGTGGAGAGTTCAAGAGTAGTGCCAGATAAGTTTATCAATTAACGAGGTGCTGGAATCGAGCAAGGTATGTCAGTGCGCTAAATGTTTGAAAATATCAAACATTTGTGAGGTACATGCTAATCTCAGCACTGAGCAGTCTGAGAAGACAGCGTTGCCGATGGCGCCAGCGGTGCCACCTGGAGGGAAGCAACAGCTACGCTTCAACGTGGACCCCGCTAACATCACTGTGCGCAGGAGACCAGCTGCGAAACGTGTACACGCTATCGCAGCCGCTGATAGTGCCGACGGCAACGTTTCACGCAAGCCTGCCGAGCAGTCGACTTCGCCGAGTCCCCAACAGATGGCGGCAGTGGTCCATGCCAGAGACGATCTCAAGCTAACTAATGACTCATCTACCACGACAGGCATCCCTGTCACTATTGATTTAGACGATGTCGGTGGTTGGACCAAAGTTGAGAAACGCCGCCGTAAGTTTACTTCAAATGAAAAACCTATTAATGGAGCAGGTCTGGAGGATGATGTGCTGAAAACTGTAGATATCCTGAAGTATATTCATGTATGGGGTTTAAAGACGAATATAACCGTCGAGCAAGTTATAGATTTCCTTAAGAGAAAAAAAGAGTACGAAGGATATGAGGTGTACAAACTAAACATACGAAGCACTAAATATGCTTCGTTTAAAGTAGGAGTCCCCGAAGACAGCTTTGATTTTTTTACGGATGCGGCTTCCTGGCCACCCCGTATAAGACTGAGCGTATGGCAGAATTTTCGTAAATAAGAGTCCAGATAGTATCTCGGCTATCTGTAGCACTGCCACGGTAATAAGTTTTTTATACCAGAATGTTGGAGGCATGAAAAATAAAGTAAGCGAAGCGGAACTTGGTATAAGATCGAGTGGGGCTGATCTAATCGCAATAACGGAGACTTGGCTAGTAGAATCAGTGTTCGACGCGGAGCTGTGCCCGCCTGACTACTGCGTGCTGCGGCGCGACCGCGCCGACGGCCGTAACGGAGGCGGCGTGTTGCTGGCCGCGCGACGACCGCTTACACTGCGTGCATGCCCGGCCACCGATTTGCCAATCAAGGACGTAAAGGATGAATTTATTTGTGCAATTGTTTCGTACCGTGACATTAGGTTTCTATGCTGTGTCGTTTATTTACCTCCACATTGCAAGGACTCTCTATATCTAAGTTTTTTTAATTATACAGAAATATTATGTGATACTTTTAAATTGAAAATACTTATTTTAGGCGATTTTAATTTGTATTCTGCAAGTAAGACTGTGCGCGATCACTACGAGTATTTCACCGCACGTGTTGGATTGCACCAACATAATACAGTAGAGAACGGGTTAGGGCGGTACTTGGATCTCGTGCTCAGCGACATGGACGTGGGTCGTGTAAGCGTGTGCGCGGCTGTGGCGGGCGTTGTGCCCCCCACCCCGCGCGGTGAGCGCGAGCACCCGCCGCTTTGGATTGACGTGACGTTGGCGCGCGCGCGTCGTCCGGTTCCGGTCGCCTGTGGGGATGCTAGTGACGGCAACGACTGGAACTTTAGGAAGGCTGACTTCCATCAACTGTACTCAGATTGCAGTCTATTGACTGGTCACCAATTTACGAACTTAGTGACGTTGATAGTGCAGTTGAGTTTTTTTACGAGAGAATGGAACAATCCATGCATGGCTGTGTTCCTAGGAAAAAGCACATTACTGCCGATGAACAGTATTCGTATCCCGTTTGGTACACTGCTGAGATTATACGTGATATAAAGTCTAAATTTTATTACCTAAAACTTTATAAAACTCACAAGACTACAGGTTTTTTTAGGATTTTTTGTCATTATAGAAAATTAATCAAGTCAAAAATTAAGGTAGCTTTTCAGCGGTACATAAATAAAATGGAGACAAATATAAATAATAATCCTAATGAGTTTTGGACCTACATAAAAAACAAACGTGCTGGCAATGGAGAAAGTGATTTTGACGACCCCCCTGCCGTAGTTACAGAAGCTTTCGCTAATAATTTCAAAGGTGTGTTTTTGAATAATGTCCCTAAGCTTTCGGTCCAGGAGACCCTTTCGTCTGAGTCAGGAAGGAACCCGGCGGCTCGGGTGCACGTCGGCGTAATAAGTCAGACGGAGCTACTGATGGCGTTAAAGCGGTTGAAGCCCAAATTCTCATGCGGTCCAGATGGCTGCCCGCCTTATGTTCTGAGGGATTGTCGCGAGGTGCTCTATGCCCCGTTACTATTTATATATAATTCGATCTTAGCGCAATCAACTTATCCTGCCTCCTGGAAGTTATCAAAGGTCATTCCGGTATTTAAATCGGGATCGAAGTCCAATGTTTGCGACTACAGAGCAATCGCTATACTATCGCCATACGCAAAGGTATTTGAATCCATTCTGTACCGTCGTATATTAAACCAGGTATCACCCTGGTTATGTGACGCTCAGCATGGATTTTTGCCTGGTCGGTCTACAGCAACTAATTTATTGTCCTTCGTCCAGCATGCTTCTACAGAAGTTGATAATAAAAAGCAAGTTGATGTAGCCTACTTCGACTTTCGCAAGGCCTTCGACCGTGTCGACAACGATGTGTTGCTCCGCAAAATGGCTGCTATTGGCTTTACACCACAACTGCTGCATCTTTTTGCCAGCTATCTGTCGGACAGGATGCAGTATGTTCAATATGGCGGCTGTATCTCGAAGCGTTATTACACTAGGTCAGGAATAAGTCAGGGCAGTAATTTGGGTCCGTTGGAATTTTTAATATTTATTAATGATCTCCCCAAATTAATATCTGATGACTTCATGATATTAATTTTTGCGGACGATGTTAAATTGGTTGCGTCACTAAATACCATCGATGAATGTCGTCGTTTTCAGCGTGAAATTGATGCAGTGCACTCGTGGAGTGTCAAAAACTGCTTAGAGCTGAACGTCGATAAGTCGTTTGTATTTACTTTTCACCGAAAGCGTGATCCTCTCCATTTTCCTTACAAGCTCGCTGGTTCACCGCTACCGCGTGCGCTGGATTTTGTTAAGGATCTTGGTGTACTATTTACTGCTGACTTGAAGTACAGCTACTATATTGAAGAGTTGAGTAAGAAAGCGAGGAAGGCTCTTGGATGGGTATTGAGGTTATCAATGGATTTTAAAGACCCTCGCACGTTTCGTACTTTGTTTAACTCTTACGTTAGGAGTAGGCTGGAATTTAATTCGACGATCTGGACTCCATACGAGGCTAAACATGTACTTACGATCGAAAAAGTCCAAAAACTCTTCCTTCGTAATTTATACAAACGTACCTTTAAGTATTATCCCTTTTTATACCCAACGATGTTCCTATTGGGCACGTTAGGGTATAACAGCTTAGAGCTAAGAAGGGATTCCACAATGGCTATGTTTATGGTAAAAATTCTAAGAGGTTTGACTCATGTCCCATCGTTGCTGGCACTGATATATCTATGGGTGCCGGATCAGTACACGCGCGCGCGCAGTCATAGACTGTTCCAGTGTCCGGGGGCTCGCACTAACCTCGTGAACAAGGCACCTCTCAGCCGCGTGCTTCGTTTACTCAACGGTATGGCTAGAAATCAACCAGAGATGGATATTTTCTCTGCATCACTGACCCAAATCCACACATGTGTGGTGAAATACTTGGAGCAGTAACCATATTTTTATTCTAAGTGTATGTATATTTTGATTTTTAGTGTATTAAAATTTGTTTCTGTTTTCCATGTATACGCATTGGACTTGTGTCTGTAATGTATTCATGTGTATTAATAAATAAATAAATAAATAAATAAATAATAAATTAAAGGATATTTAACTATACTGATAAATAATATTTATATACATTAACCTACATAAAATTAAGTATTTAGTTATATGTATAAATCCCAGCGCGGCGGCTGCGTGCAGAGCACACGTCTGCTTGTGTGAGTTCGAATGCGAGCGTTTGTACTAAGATTCCCTACTCTATACATATATTTACTCTTACAAAATTGTTTTATACAAAATTGCACTATGAAAGAAGTCTTTTGTAAAAGTCGTTATAGATATAAAACATGGTCAACAATGAATATTAAGGACTACCGTGACTTTATGATTGGGCTACGTTTTCAATGTACAGTGTACAAGCTTTATGATGACTTTAGTAGTAATCTGTTTACTAAAATTGCATCACATTTTCGATTTTTATCGGAATATCAAGCCCACTTATATTTCAAAGAAGCGGCTCAGATATATACAGAGTGTCAAGAGTACAAGTTTATTTTTTTCAAAACAACCGGGTTCGATTCCCGAGCTGAGTACAGGTTTTTTTTTAAATGTATGAATGCAGTTTTTCTTGTTATTAAAATCGATGACATGGTTCCTAAGAACAGATATTCGTATGTCTTATAGTTTCAAACTTTCCCATACTGACCGATTTAAATGAGACATCCTGTATAATGTTCTACCATCCATTTTTGTTGCACCCTTAAAAACTCCTCAAGGTGTATGATCAATTTTAAGCCCTATCCCGAAGAAATAAAATCCAATACTTCGTAGGTATACCATGTCAACACAGCATCATGCTGAGCTGTGTTATTATAATAAGTTAAGCTAAGTAGATAAGTCTTAAGTTTATTTTCAATGCATGTGCTCGTAAAGGCCCACTTTTCATGCATCAAAACCGAACAGAAAGTCGATTATTTTGCCCTAGGGCTTTATTATTATTTTTTTTTTTTATTTGTTTACCATGGTTGGCTAACCTGCAGCCTTTCCTGTGTACCATAGACGTTATACTTTTTTTCCACTGTTTAACGGCTCTGGATACAGTCCTTTTGAGCCAATCATAATTTTAAGTTCACAAGATTATATTAGTTTTCATTTCCTCACACTATGCATTGAAAAATGTAGTATGATACACGGGCGTAAAAGCAATAAATTACTCGGTTACGTTTAAAACACTCGCTACGCTCGTGTTTTAAATCGTCCTCGTAATTTATTCCTTTGCGCCCTTGTAGCATAAACTACTATTATTTATCTTGTTGTTAAGATTAGTTTGTACGTACCTACCATATTTTGCGTGTTACCAAATAAATGTATTTTCTTTCTTTCTTTCAACATCACTCACCCACTAACGCTGCGGCGGACTGCCTGCATCCCTCAGCGATGCCGGAAACGACATTCCTAGCCACGGTCACGTCTAGGGAGCCACACGCAAAGTAGTCCAGGAAGGTGAGCGGAGCCGCGCCGTTGCATAGTATGTCGTTGTTGCACATAGCTACAAGATCCACTCCTATTGTGCCGTGCTGGTTGATTTTTTGCGCGATTTTGAGCTTTGTGCCCACGCCGTCTGCCGCGAAGACTAGAACAGGGTCCTGTAAAACAAAATCAAAATGGAGTAGAGATAAATAAAATATTTTAAAATATTATGAACATGTAACGTAATATGTCCTCCACGATTTATTTTTAAATTCCCGGTGAAATTCTGCGCAGTCGATTTTGAATTATGTTTGGGATAGACCACAGAACTGTACTTACATATTTGTAGGAATTTCTTTCCTACAGATATGTAAGACAAGAGACTGTATTACCATATAAGGGAAAGAATAATAAAAATATATTTTTAGACAGGACTATAAAATCTGGTTAAAATAGTAGTTTGGTGCACAAGCGCAAGCAAGCATAATCTGCTTATCTTTCAAAGACAACGTAGAAAACAAATTAAGCATGGTCGCCACTGCTTTTCACGTCTGACGTCACATCTTTTGACCGAGAAATAAGTCGAGCGGTTTTGTTGGGCTACGTCACATACGAATGTAAACAGATGTTACAAATTAGTCATTAGTATGGAATGTGTACAGTGCTCCCAAAGTAATAATGCGCATACAAATCTTCGTCACTGTTCGGCAAAGTTCGTATTTCCTTACACTTTCTATACAAGCAATAAGGTCACGTGGTACGTCCGGTCGCTCGGCTATAGATTTGTATGCGCATTATTACTTTGGGAGTACTGTACAAAGCTTAATTATTGTAATGCAGTAGTTTGAAGGAAACTTTATTTACAAATAAATTACCTGGGTTTAGACATTTTTATATATCAATAAGGATTATGAATTAAATCAATCAAGAATTGCCATGCTTTACAATATTTTTTAATACCTTATATTCCTGTTCGATAGCTTTCAACTGGAAGCAGCCACCGAAACCGCCTAGTCCACCCAGCACTCCAGACCTTGATGTTGTTCTGCAAAGGAATTAATATAAGATTAGCGCGAAAATTATACCACGCGATTATCAAAATTTGCTTTTCTTTCAACTATTGTAAAGATAAAGTAAAAATTGCTTTTTGTTGTTTTCGAATTGCGAGAAATGTGCGATTATTTTATGTACGCGTGTACATAAAGTCCCTAACGGTCGGTTGACGGATACTACGCAACTGCCTGCTCCACTCTTTCGGCTCAGCTTCTCATGACGTCATCTCGTATGACTATGAGTCGTTTATTGGCATTGTTTCGTCATGAGGGTGGTGACCAGCCACAGCTGAAGCCTACCACCACTAAAGAGGTACATACATAAGTCGTCTCTGCAGACGGAGCCAAGATCCGATGACCCTCAATGCCACAGAGACCTTTTTATAATCCTTTAATCGTCTTTTACGACATCCACGAGAAGACATGGAGTGACAATATTCTTTTTACGTAACGTCGGCACACGCCATAAATACATACATGATATACTCACGCCTGTGTCCTACAGGGGTAGGCACGTTTTACAGATCTCCATCTGCTACGATCCTGACACACCTTTTTCGCCTTTTCCACTTTCATCAATCCTGTCACTAAAGCTTTTTCGTTCCGTGTGTATTTGGAATGACCCTTCTTTAGCATGTCACCAATTTGGTCTAGTGAATCTAGACCCTATTCTTACCTAGCTAAAGGCTTAATCAGCGAAACCAAAGAGTCGCCAGCTTCAATATCCACGCCACTGTCCTTGTAAGAGAGAGACTTCTTTGGCGCTTCCACGCCAGACTTGTATGGAGTGGTGAGAGGTGTCATGGCTAAGGTGAAGTTTTCTACTACCACTTGATGGCCTCCTATACACGAAAACCAAATGGATAAATAAAATTAAAATGTGTAATAGTAAAAATCTTGGTCACTGCACCAAATTGTAAATCGCATGTTGGAAAAGTAAGTAGTGAACAATTTTGTACGTAGTAAGCTGAAGCCAAGATATTTACAAAAACAATAATATGATGACCACTTCTGTGGTCTAAAGCAGCATTTCCAGCAGCAGTCACCCAGTGGTGAGTCGCAAACTAGTTTCTAGTGGGTCGTAAAGAAATTTAAATTCAGGCCAACAAACAATGTAAATCTGCCGGCGGACGTTTAGCCATCTTATGTCACAAATTCGGGCCCTCAATCTCTGTTTTTTTTAACTGAGTCTCGGTTCATTTTAGTTTGGGAACCACTGGTCTAGAGGTTCGAACGTCTCAACAACTAATCCAGAGGTCACGGGTTCAAATCCCGTAGGGGCACATTTGTGTTCGGTTTGCGTACTTCAGCAAGCATGTTAAGCTGTGGGTACCTATTTATTCCCGAAATACTCGTATTTTTCTTTATTGTTTATTGTACACAGATACATTACATAGAATTATTTACAATAAAATAACTGTACAGAGGCGAACTCATCTCTGAAAAGAGATTTCTTCCAGCAAACCTTAGTGAGAGTGGACACTATAATAATAAAAATAAGCAATCATACATCTTTTTGGGCTGTTACAGCAGACCATGAGCAGACGTATATGCTTGCCTGGTTTTTGAGCCAATTGTACTTTAAAATAAATAATAAAATAATAGACTAACAGGGATATATTAAAAATGGTGACATATACTTTTAATTTTGCATATACTGAAGAAATAAATAAATAAAATAAACATACCTTCCCTTCCGAGGTCCTCTACGACGCCGATAATGTCGATGGGTCCTTCGACACAAGCTATCAGCTCCTTCACCTGTCTCGCGTTAGCGATGACGACCATGCCGACGCCGCAGTTGAACGTGCGGAGCATTTCGAAGTCGGATACCGCACCTGGGAGATGGTAAATTATGTATTAGCAAAGAAAAAATTAGTAATTGTGCTATTTGAAACAAGCCCACTTGTAATTTTTTCTGTTATTCAGTAAAGACTCGCGCGGAACAAGTCTGACTTAGTGCGTGGTCTGTTGCTAATATCTTGTTGTTACCAAATGCTAAAAAGTATAAATATTTTATAGAAACTAGAATGTCCTGGTACTGTACAATAAACTGTGTTCGTAGTGTGAATATTTTTGTATCTACCTTCATTGTACTCTTCGATTGTATTTTTGAGAAATAAATGTTTTTGTATTTGTATTTTTTTTGATCAGCGGTTCTTATTCTTTAACGACCTATGATCTAATATATTTGTGTTTTATATAAGTGATAGCTGTTATATATATTTTATATTATATTCAAGTAATTATGTGTAATTTTCGTCTTTTAGCCGTACATAGTGTGTATATGTTTTAGAAAGCAGTCTTGTTCAGATAGTTGTTATATTATTGGCTTATAAAATTTGGTGCTGGAAAAGAATGGAGCAAATCAATTGGATTGAGAAATAACATGGAGAGATATTAAAAAGAGAAAAAAAAAAATTTCAAGTCTTGTATTATACTTATATTTTAACTAATAATTCGTTTACTTTCTGGCACCCTTACTATTTTTTAATTTTAAAAAGTAATAAAATAAAGTGCGTAAAGTGCGCGTCATACACAATGTAAGGAAACGTACACCGCGTTCCGCATGACGCTAATAGTGCCAACACTACCATCAAATTTCTCACGCCCATCAAGTCATTCCGAATGGACAATGGCGTCAATCACTGCTTAAACTCATGATCCATTCGGAACGCTTTTGAACGCGACATGGGCGTTGACACTTGAAAGTGACAGAATTTGTAGGAATTTGTTTTACGTTACGTGAATACAAAGCGTATATTTGTATTTGGGTAAAATAATTTCCATGTATAATTGTCAATATTTGCATACCTTCTTAGGTGAAATATGTTGGACATTTTAAATTTAACAACTGCACTGTACCATATTTGACGCAAATAAAATTATCTTTATCTTTAGTATACTACTTTACTAGGTCCAAGAAGTGATTTCCTCTTACTGCAATCTTTGAATCATGGTTTAATAATAATCTCTTATGCTAATTATTATTAAAATTACCGCCAGCCGGCTGTCACTTTTCATAGATCGCCAAAAGTGCAAACGCTCTAAAGCATGGACTATGATAGCACAACATGGCGTCGTTCATGATGTCATCGCGCTAACACTGACTCGGAATGACCGTTGACGCGATAAAATCGATTATGTCGTCATTCGGAACGCGGTGGTAGATGTATTCCGTTTGAAAACACGTTTCATTAGACATTTCACAAGAATATCCCACTTATTTTTTAACCGTGACGTCATCAAGGTTTTCCCTTACATTTCGCACAATTCCAGCTTAATCAGTCGAGCCGTTTTTAAATCATGCCGCAAACAGACAGACACCGAAGCATACTAGGGTTCCTGTATCTTAAAAAGGATATCAAAGTCCAGTCTCACCCTTAGCCTGCAGCCAACCAAACAGTGGCTTAATCCTGAACTTGGTGGCATCCAGCCTGACCCTCAGATGGCCCGGCAAGATCCTGGGAATGTTCTCAAGAAGGCCGCCGCCAGTGATGTGAGCCAAGCCCTTCACTAGGCCAGCCTTGATGGCCGGCAACAGAGCTTCCACGTACAGACCAGTTGGGGTCAGGAACTCTTCCCCGTAGCATTTGTTGGAGGCTGAGAACGGAGCCCTGTCGTCGTAGCTGTTGGAGGAACATGGTTTGACACATTGGTTGGTTTTACTTTAAGAGCGGTTTAGCAGCCGTTGTGAAATACCCGACTTTTTCTAATTAATCGAAACAGAACACTTTTATTCAAAATTTACTCAATAGTTCCTGTCATCGCAAAGTTTCCATTGGTTTTTGTAAATTAGAATTTTAAAGTTTAAAATTTAAAAAATAGTAGTTTATGCTACAAGGGCGCAAAGGAATAAGCTACGAGGACGATTTAAAACACGAGCGTAGCGAGTGTTTTAAACGTAACCGAGTAATTTATTGCTCTTACGCCCGTGTATCATACTACGTTTTTCAATGCATAGTGTGAGGAAATAAAACAAATATAATTTTGTGAACTTAAAATTGTAATTGGCTCAAAAGGACCAACCATTGTAAATAAATAAAAAAAAATAATAATAAAACCCTAGGGCAAAATAATCGACTTTCTGTACGGTTTTGATGCATAAAAAGTGGGCCTTTACGAGCACATGCATTGAAAAATATATTTTTAGAAATCAATGGAAATGTGCTATGGCAGCATCAATACATAGGTAATAAGGTTTTGTTGAGGAACTATTGAGTAAATTTTGAATATAAGTATCTTGATTTTGAACACAAACACTTGTACTAGTTGTTTCATAACATAATTATATTTGGCTCATGATGGCTCGTATATTAAAATAATAACTTTTCTGTATCCCCTGAAGATGGAATGATTTCCGAAACCGGTTGGGAAGTGTGCAACGGGAAGTGTGCAACAAATATAATTATGTTATGAAACAACTAGTACAAGTGTTTGTGTTCAAAATCAAGATGCTTTCTATGTTTCATCAAGTGCCGACAATCGCAAGTATAAATCTTGAATATAAGTGTTCTGTTTCGATTAATTAGAAAAAGGCGGGTTTTTTACAATGCAGCTGCTAAACCAGTCTTAACACAAATAGAAGAGGTTGTATGGCTGAAGTTAATAATGTGGAGGAAGCTGTAAATCTTCTATCGTAACAAATAATAGGTAGGAAGCTTCAATTCAAGTTCAAGGGTTTGAGCGTGCGGGAGGAATGAGAATGTATTATTTTTCAAATTATTTAAGTTTCTGGCCTACCCCTCCAGGAGACAGGCGACAGTATATGTATGTGTAAGTAACTTATTGAATTCATATTCGTTTATTCAGTAAATGACGTAGTACAGAATCCTCAAAGCGCGAATCTTACTCGCACTTGAGGTATTTTTTAAGCGTTATAATTATTTCCTGTGATTTTGTTCCAAATCCTAAAGAATTGATTCTTAAGGGCACCAAGCTCGCCCAAACTCCCATTTTGCGACGGTCGCTGATAGGTATGTCCTGATTTATTAATATTTACCTACATTTTGAATTTTTTTAATTTATCATAATTGAACTTAAAACATTTACCAAAATCAAAAACACACAAAAGTTACAAGAGTTTAAATTTCCTGGAATGTTAAATTCCATTATTTACATTTAAATCGTAGGTATTGTAAAACTTTCTTCTTGCCTACATTAAGAACTAACTATAAACAAAATTCTTATATTTGGCGAACCTGTAAAGCTTTTAATTGTTTATCTCAAAATGTTAATGTTATGTACTTATTCCATAGCAGTATCACTTCGGTGAGACGTCTTCTTACTAACCCATTTTTTGAATAAGAGCTATTTCTTGTGTATTTAATTAACCTCCTTTTAATCTGTTTATAACTTGTCATGGTTTGATTAAGTATTATCTAGTCTAAGTCTATCTGCAGAAACTTTAAATGACTAGCTAGAGTTAATTTAAGTTTTTTACTTTTGTTATTAAAATAGTCGCTAGTTTTCCAAAATAAGTAATAAATAAATTAAAAAAAAATACTTTTAAGCGCTTCTAACTTTTGTGTGTATTTCATTTTGGTAAATGTTTTAAGTTCAAGTCATAAATAAATGTACGGGATAAGTTACAAAACTCAAAATTTAAACAAGGAATTAAAATAAGGATATTGTCAGCGAACAGCACAAAATGGGTTCGGAGGAGCACAGTGCTCTTAATGCTTCACGGTAGATAAGTATCGATTACCTGTTTCCACTCTCGAGCATGATTTTCTGCACCAAACTGTACCCGTTACTGTGCACGCCAGTGGACGGCAGCGCTAGCACTACGTCACCGCCACGCATATCCTAGAGAATTCAAAAGTCAACATAAGCATTGCCATTCATTAGATTTATCCAGTGAGCCTGAATTTAGAGCGGTTTTTAGTACGATTTTAACTCCTGTCTAATAATAAGAACTACTATTGTAACCGTATTGCAACTGAACATAGACCGCCATGACAATTTACTGTATATGTTTCAAAAATGATACATAGAGCCCTAAAAAGACGTCCATCCATCCATCAGCCTAGTTCACTGCTGGACATAAGCCTTTCCAGGACTTTGCCACACCCGGTGGTCATCCTGGAAGAATTGCCCATACACGCTGGGCAGGCGGGTTGGTGAGCGCGGTGCCAGAACCCTTGCACCAGTCTGTTCCATATAGGGCCCGGCTATTAGGGATGGATATACCGCCATCCATCGGTCCCAGGCATGGTGGGCCTCCTGGTTTTTTGCTTGTGAGCTGTCCTCTTACTCTCCCCCGAATTACTTCGAGGGGGTCGCTAAGTAAGATGGTGGTACCTGCACAGTCGAGCCCGGCATCAGCTCTACCACCTGCCATATCATTGTATGTGACAACACAACTCACCTTTTGACGCGGCAGTTGTTTCGCGTTATCGACGACGCCTACAGCGAAGCCGGCCAGGTCGTATTTGCCAATCTCGTACATCGAGGGCATTTCAGCTGTTTCACCACCTAAAAAGAAAAAGTTTTTTGAAACGCAAGGTTTTTGGCAGGCGAACTGGGAGCAAGAATTCTAAGGTCTCTTAATTCTTCTTATTTTGTTTTATTACCATTTAAAAACACAGTAAACATAATACAGTTACGCCAAACTGTACAACAGTTTGTTGGCGTGTCGCGCTCGTTACACTGGTTGTATTACAAGTTTACTATTTCTTAATAATAAAAATTAAAGAGTAAAGACTTATTTGTCTTTATTACGATTATAATATTTAATATATTTAGGTTTTATATATATTTATTATTATTATGTATATATCTATATCTATATACAAGGTGACTTTTTGATCATCGTCCAAACTCATACTAGTGGCTTGGTAAGTGATCAGTATCATGGATCAATAACAATTTTGGTGAAATTCGTAAAATTAAATTTCGACTCCCCATAGTGATTCACTCGGGACTGGAAGTGAATTTCTATGGGAAGTCGAAATTTCATTTTAGGAATTTCACAAAAATTGTTATTGATCCAATATACTGATCACTTATCAAGCCTCCAGTATGAATTTGGACGATGACCAAAAAGTCACCTTGTATATTTAAAAAACGCATTTAGAGAGATATATTTCGAACTTTATTGTTCGGCATCAGTCTTGTAATTTTTTAATTATTTTAATAATTTAATCATTTTAATTTCTTAATTATGTTATAAATACAAGTTATGCATACAGCCTCCTGCAGAGAGCAAGTTTCTCCGCAAGCGACCGCAATAAATACCTACCTACTTATTGAATGAATTTTAAAATATCTTCTTTTAGACAAGATAGATTATTTTTTTCTGGATTCTGTAAAAGGGGCTGGAAGAGCTTATGGTTACAAATTCTTGGTGTCAAGTACCCTCTGGTTCTTCCTCCATAGTAATTTTTAGCGGAAGGTTGTACTAATTTTCGCTTTTTTACAGACCTTGTTAAATATCGGTGATTGATTATTGTTTTATACTATTCACTATAATATGTCTCTAAAGCTATCAAATTGCTAAAACGATGGACCGCAATCACGCCGGTTGCACTGACCACGTGACCCGCGCGGCGGTTTTCCACGCGCGGGCACTCGATATGAGTAAAATTCAATCGAGCGGGGACTTATTTGCCTAGGCGAATAGCAGTTTGACAATTGAAACCGTACGTTTTAAGCTGTCAAATTAATACGGTTCTCTTACACAATTCGCTTAGATTAAATTGTGTTAAGGTGTGTTAATTCGAAAACCATTTCGAGATTTAGGTTTAATAAGCCGTATTTTAGAACTTGTGATTTAAAAACCTCATGATGATGAATATTTTTACGAAAAAGCTACAACTTCCATTTACCTTCGTGTGACGTCACTTGATAAAAGGCTGTTTAGAAATGTGTCCTTTGCTATAAAGATAAATTTATAATAATTTGCTTCCGACTCATTTGACAGCTGGATGAAAGGTGAGTAGACAGACAGAGTCAGAACACTTTTTTTATAAGCAATCACACATCACAATCAGTATAATGTCTAAAACTCCCAAGTGACGTCATATCCGAAAATTATTTAAAAAAATACAAAAAATAATGGTTAATTTATATACCAAAATAATGAAAATCATGTCCTAAAATGACGTATATTCTCTGAAAAACAATTTAAAAAAAAACTTTTAAAATTAAGCTATGGGAATTGCACCCCAGGCAAGGGCGTACGCAGGGGGGACAGGTAGGGCAGCTGCCCCCCCTGGGCAAAAATAGCCCTACCCTTAGAGTGTGAGACAAGCAAGTGTTATGTATTAATATCTCGCTTTACCCTGAAAACTAACTATTGTCTTAATAACATACTGTAGGTAAGCTATACATATACATATACTACTGAAAATCTCTGGAGACTAATTTTTAAAGATAAGTTTGATATTGAAAATACATACGTGTGTTCAATAATTTGTTTGTCTTTTTCGTTTTAGAACCTATGCCCATATTATTGATTTTCTGCCCCCCCCCCACCCCTGAGTGAAATCCTGCGTACGCCCTTGACCCCAGGTTACTGTAATATACAACGTGTAACAGAAAGGTGTAACCATATTTGAAGAACTCATTCAGTCAATGGTATAGAACAACTTTTACTATGGAGCCAACCATGAAATCTCAAAAAAAAATCTGTCCTTCCATACATTTCGGCCGAGCGGCATTGCATTTTTCTATGAAACAGTAAATTTTTTTTTCGAGATACAAGTTTTGTTCCATAGTAAAAGTTGTTCTATACCATTGACTGAATAAGCTCTTCCAATATGGTTACACCTTTCTGTCACACGTTGTATACGACAGCTTGGATCTTTACACACACATGCGGGGGACAAAGACAACGCGGATTCTGATTGTTTGGATCGCAGAACTCGTTCTGTGTGGTCAGCCCCGAAACGCGGAACTCTAGACCGCTCGTTGTGTGTCCGGCGCCTTATTTATGGATCATAATACCCAGTCATCGATAAGCAAATGTTGTTTATATTATCATATGCGATGATAATATGAATAACGTAATTACGTGTTCTAAGGAAATGTCAACACAGGCCAACAAAATATTATATAATTTTTGCGCTGCGAAAATAATTACGCACGATTAAATTGTTTTTTTAACCTTTTACCACCTACCAACGGTCTTAGAGACCGCAAGGGGTTTTGTTTTTCAATTCATTCGGCCAACGCAAGTCATAGATATCTGTGCGTTTATGTACATTTTCGTCGATCTCTTGCAATAATTTGCAAGCACTCGTCAGGTGTATACGTGCGCGAATACTCTGCAGGTGATCAAAACCGGCCAAGTGCGAGTCGGACTCGCGCACGAAGGGTTCTGTACAATTATCTATACAAACGACAAAAAAAACATGTCTGTTGTATGGGAGCCCCCTTTTTTTTCTGTTTTTTAGTATTTGTTTTTATGCGGCAACAGAAATACACCATTTGTGAAAATTTCAACTGTCTAACTATCACGGTTCATGAGATACAGCCTGGTGACAGACGGACGGACAGCGGAGTCTTAGTAATAGGGTCCCGTTGGTCACCCTTTGGGTACGGAACCCTAAAAAAAGGTCGCGAGTCGACATTTCCTCTATGTAAATCTCATGAGTCTTTACCTTATATTGAACTTACAATATTGAACTTATATTGAACTGGTTTTAACTAGTTTTATGTTACTCAATTATTTCAGTAACATTGTTCTCTATTGCTTTCAGTTATGCGATATGGATCTTGAAATACGAACATGTATAAAAATTATACATGTTTTAACTAGTTCATAAGGTTCTTGACATTTGATAAGCGGTCTCTATGACCGCAGTTAAGTGGTTATGTGACAAAAATAGGTGGTAGGTGGTTAAGGGTTAATTATTATTATTAACTGCGACACATTACAATATCCAGAATAGGCCTACAGCACACTCCCTTTGGATACTGAAGGTTTGTTGGTAGAAAATGGAATAATTGCATTAATTATTAGCTAGGGGTGTGTTAACGCAACCCTGCGTACAGGATTGTCTCTTGCCTACATACGGACCTGCGCAGATAGATTTTTTCTGCTCTTGCGCAGATTGGTTGCGCTCAACAGACTGGCGGTGCGCATCAATCTGCGCAGGTCCGTATGTAGGCAAGAGACAATCCTGTACGCAGGGTTGCGTTAACATCCTCCCGCCTCTTAAAAGTTCAAGCTTTTAAGCTCTTTCATCATCTAGAGGGATAGCCGAATCAGGGTGTAAAGCGAAGGAACATTTAAGGGTCGATTCCGCGGTCTGAGCCGTGGCTGTTACGACAGCCGAAATATTATACGCTCTCAAAAAACCAAATATTTATTAAATAATTCCTCTTCTATCTGAAATAATGATATCATTCAAACAAAACTATATAAAGTAATACTAACTAAATCAAGAAATCGATATTCGAGAAAAATCAATAAGAAGTCTAAAACAGAAGTCAAATACTCGTAAATGAATCAACTGACGCCGTTCGTTCAGACTTACTTCATTAATGTAAAAAAAAACTTAGGTATACTTTTTTGGTAACTATGGGTATCCTGACTGTCATTTTATTTCTATATGAATGATCAGTAAGAATTGAACTAACCATGTAACCGTATGTATAAAGAATATTTTTTGAATGGCGGCCGATATTTGACATATTCTGACAGAAATCCATTCTTCGGGCGCCATTAAAAAGAAAAAATCTTTAATGGCACGGGTATGTTTCCGTATCTTACCTAGGAAGGGGGCACTCAGACACGACACAAGCATCGGCTATCCCCTTCACAATGGTCTCGGCAACGTCAACGTCAACTTGCAGTCTCCCTCCCGCAAGCTATGTAATCTATGTCACTGTTTCTGTATCTTACCCAGAAGAGCGCACCCAGACACGACGCAAGCATCGGCTATCCCCTTCACAATGGTCTCAGCTACGTCCACTTGCAGTCTCCCGCACGCCATGTAATCTAGGAACGCGAAGGGCTCCGCTCCCGCGCACAGAATGTCGTTCACACACATCGCTACTAGATCCTGTCCGATTGTGTCGTAAATCTTCATATATTCTGCTATCTGGAAGACGGGAATGGGGGCCGTCTATATATTACGTCATTTGAAATTAGGGGAGGGGGTATGGTCTGATGATGATGGCAATATGATGAGCATGAATGGGGTAATCTTGCCAAAAAAAAAAAGTTGTTGTACAAGTCTAACACAAAAAATTACAAGTACTATTTTACTTTAAGTGACACCAAATTTGAAAGAAAGAAAGAAAATATATGTTTTGCCGTGTTCAAAAATAAAGATACTTAAAATGAACAAAGCAAGATGGATAAACTAAGTAAATAATCTATAAAAAGAAGCAACACGACGAAAATATCTCAGCTATGTGCCATCCAAAACTTGCTTTGGTTGGCGGTGATTTTCACCTACCTCCATTTCAATTGGAACATAACAAAACATAGGGGTTAGACACAAATGGGTCCTAGAAGCTAAAGGCTTTATTTGTGATGGTTTACCTTAAGTTTGGTCCCAACTCCATCGGTCCCCTGCACCAATATGGGATCCTTCAAGCCAGGGTCCATGGCCGACAGGTGGAATAGACCACTGAAGCACCCAAGTCTGCCCAACACCCCTCGTCTGTGGGTCCCCGTCGCCAAAGGTTCTATCTGACGAACCAAGGTTGCTGCTGCGTCGATGTCGACCCCACTTTGGAGGTAAGAGAGGCCATTCTTCAGTCTGAAAATAAAATTTCGTTTGTTTAGTGAAACGAAACACCTCTGATTGTATACAGGTTTCTCTTCCCATAATCTTCGAGTTGCAAAGTATATAGAAGAAGTCAGTAACAGAAATTAAAAAAAAATACTAATTGCAGACGTGCGTGACAATATCGAATTGCTAACTTGCTTTCCTTATTCCTTATTTATTAGAAACTATAGAGTTACCTATAGATGTTGCACGCGTTGAATTTCTTTTAGTGTAATCTTTGAGGAGCTACTGATTATCAGGGATAAACGTATTCAATGTGTAGCCAGTTATCCCTGCTATACATATGTATATCCCGCTGCATAGGTTTCATTTTATTTTAAGTTAATATATATTTGTCTTTTTTTTATAAGATTTTAAATGTAGTTTTAGTTTATTAAAAGTTAATAATAAAAAGGTAAAAATGAAAATGAAAATTTTAAAAATTTTCATTTTTACCTTTTTATTATTAACTTTTAATAAATTAAAACTACATTAAAAATCTTATAAAAAAGAGAAAAATATATATTTAAAATATTTTACTTTAGGATTTAAAATATTTGTAGAGTATGCATAAGTTTATAATGCATTTGAATCAATGTGAAATTATGGAAAGATAAACCTCTTACATTCATTACAACAAGCCCTTTAATTTTATAAGCCATGAAAAATTTTGCAAAGCTCAAGTGAATGAAGGTCTTAAAACAAAGAAAATGAATAATGGTTCCTGTAAACTTACGTATACATTTCTCCGATACAAGATTTGAAAATGAAATACTTTCTAATTTGATGCGTAAATTTAAAAAAAATGCTCAAGCGAAACAAAAGTAGTCGAATTCTAGTTGGCACTAGATACTACCTTCGTTATATTCACGCCGTAATTATCTATAAAATCTCATGTATTGCTTCTTTACAAAGAATTTACTTATTGAAATAAGCATTACCGTACAGAAGTCCACCATCAACTTATGGATAACCCTATAATATAATTGATTTGAAATATTAGGAAATAGTAGGTATGTATATGAAATTGCCGAAATTTTCTTACAGATTCATGAGTTCATAATGCCTGTAATTTAATAGATATTTCAATTATTTGTTTTTTGTTTGAAAGTTGATTTCAAAGTTTTATATCTACGTATTAAATTTTGTTTTTATTTTCAGTTTGATTATAAAAATTTAATCTTCAAAAACAGTTCGTCCTAAATGCCATGTATTTCCATTATAATATTCGTAATAATTTTTTTACAGCTGACACTTTTCAAAAATTAAATTAATTTTGCTGTTAGCTTAATGTTGTCTCATTCGTACACATAAGAAATTACATAATTTGGATTTGTCATTCCTAAAAAAAATGCAAATATGTTAGTACTGATAATTGAGTTTCCTTCAAATTCTCTATAGAAAAAGGCAATTTCATATGTAAAGACCTAATATTATACAATTCAAATGATAGACTCATGCTGGGTTCCAGCATAGAAATATGCACATGCAGACAATATTATTTGGGCAACATAAATGCAATTTTCGTTTTTTCGTTCGCTGCTGTTCGTCGAACAGCATCCCCGAACATGTCTCGTTTAGAAATATGTATAGATAATGAGCACGTCTCCTACATGAAGATTTTCATGAAAATCAATTGCGTTTAAGGTGGATGGTTCAAGGTAGTTTTTATAAAAAACTTGTGAGAACCAATAACGACGACAGAAGTATTATTATTTAATTATTTTACCTTTTACCACACGTTCCATGTTTTTTTAATTTTTTCATTCATCATTCTTTTTGTAAGAAAAAGTAATAAATATCGCTATTGCTAACTTCGGTAACAAAAGGAATTTTTCAAAAATTCTAACTATTTAATTAATCGGTTACTATAAAAAAATATACTAATATACGTAGATATGTAGATAATTTGATTTAATTTTCTTTCTTTGCTACTAACCAATTATTATTAATAAGTCTTACTAACATGCTATGGATCCAAGTTGTCCGAAATAAGTTTTTTTTTTTTAAATATTTCACAACAGGAGACGTGTCCATTCCCGTACTGTGTGCATGTGCATATTTTTATGCGATACACAATCGGTGATTTACCCTGCATCTTTTATAGCATGATCATAAAAGATGAACGAAATTATGAGTATAAGATTCGGGGGAGCTGCACTATGCTAAAATTCAATCCTGTTCTAACGCGTTTGTTTTTAACTCTCTATCCTGCTCTAATCATTGCCGCGCACGCAAAAATTCAGTTATTTTGAAATCGTGGCTCCATTAGGATATTAACCATAATTTCTCTGTGTAATAAAGTTGCTTTTGTCTAGTTAGTATGTGCGTGTGTTAGTTTCGTTTCAATCGGTTTTGAAACATGGAAATTGAATCGCTTTTTTCGTGATATTCATGCTTTTTTAAAAGTTACATTATTAACAGAAGATTGAAAGTATGATTATTTATAAAGTGTAATTAATAATTGCCTTGAGTCACAAAACACGCCATATTTTTTTTCAAACTTTTACCATCTACATTGACGGTCAGTTCGCTTATGACCACGACAGCCTACAAAGGCGTCGAAACGTCAAGCACTTAACCGTTAAGGTATGTTGTATGTTTACGAGATTAAGACCCGAATCTTATACTCATAATGTGTGAAAATCGCGAAAGTGTAAAGTTTACGATCAACGAAATATTGCAAACTGATTGATACCCATCCAGAAGTTGATGAAAAATGCCAATGATGATGACGACCAATGTAATAATTCTTGCAATAACAAGGCTAGCTTGGCGTGTCTCCCGCGACGTGACTTAATATTGCATAACCGAAAACTACATAAAAACCATAGGGCAATAAAAAAACAAAAAGACAGCAATCAAGCGAACCTTTTTATTACAGAACACAACAGAATCAGGAAAACAAAGCACAGCACTAGATAATAAAACAAAGCACATCACTAGACGATAGAAAAATGGAATGGTCATGTTTTTCAAGCACCAGTAAGTAGATATTTACTTGGAGAAAGCCCTGTGGGCTATGTCCTTCCTGTATTGGGCTCCCGGGAAATCTATGACGGACGCGGCAGTCGTCGCCGCCGTCGCCGCTTGACGTAGCGACGGCGCGCACGCGCATACCTGAAAGAGATGACATGTTATGTTTCCTTCTCTTTCTGCCTTTTACTATAAAAAAGAGCATTCAATTTAAAAGGCAGTTTCGCTTAAGATGTACCATACAGGTTTAAACAGAGATTAACATTAAAACCTTTTTATGGTTCTCTAAAAAAGAAAATATTCATCTACCTACACTGTTAATAACGTAGTGAGAGAGTCATGTCTGTACATTGGATAATTTTATCTACTTCCATACTGCAATAAGGCCATTGCAACATCAAAGGCAGTTTTATAAGTACCTTCAGTGTTTATCCGATGTTATAATATTACATTATAACACCGCGATTCTGCGCTGCGTTTGGCTCAATTCATTATAAAACCGCTAAAAACCCAATCAACAACAGAGACGATAAATAATTGCCAACCTTATTTCTTAAGCCACGCCCCCTTCATTCTGAATTGCCTTCAAGGCAGCTTTACCGGAACGACGCATCCGAGGTTTATGAACAAATGTCTTCTCATTTTTGTGAAATTGTTAGTTGAAAACATTATAAATAAAGACGATATTTTTGATGGTCGTAGATAAAGTATTGTGTGCAACTGAACATAATTAGACATTGGGACACTCGTGCAAAATGATTACGAAACGCACTTCATTCGTTTCGTAAATAAGCACTCGTGGTACAATGTTTCAAATTATGTTACAGTTCCACAAAATACTACTGCGAAATTTTAAGTGAAATGGGTTATTTATTATATTAGTGTTGTACCGAGGCCATCCATCCATCCATCAGCCCGTATTCGTCCACTGCTGGACATAAGCCTCCCCAATATTACGCCACTCTTGGTGGTCCTCAGTCATCCTCATCCAGCCGCCACCAGCAATGTCCTTCAGATCGTCAGTCCAGCGGGCACGAGGGCGGCCTACGCTGTGCTTTGCTATACGTGGTCTCCATTCCAATGCCTTAGGGCCCCAACGGTTATTACGTCGGCGACAGATATGGCCAGTCCACTGCCACTTCAACTTACTTATTCGGCAGGCTATGTGGGTCACCTTCGATCTCTCGACGGATATCTTCGTTTCGTATTTTATCCATCAGAGATATCCCAAGCATAGCCCGCTCCATAGCTCGTTGAGCGACCTTAAATCAGCGGATCAAGCCTTTGGTAAGAGACCACGTCTCAGCGCCGTAGGTCATCGCTGGAAGGACGCACTGGTTGATGACTTTAGCCTTTAAGCTAAATTTACAATTTTTACCTATATACTGGGTGTTAAGATGAAGTTGCGGAAGCCGGAAACTGGCGATAGTACTCGTCCATAATACGAACAACTTTTACTATGGACCCAACTATCTAATCGCGAAAAAAAATCTGCTGTTAAATAGAAAAGTTACATAGCTACCAGACCAAAATGTATGGAACAACAGATTTTTTTTCTCGATTTCTCTTTTTTTTTCACGGAATTGTTTGCGTGGGCTAGTGCTATCGCCAGTTTTCGGCTTCCTCAACATCATCTTAACTCTGTATACGTATGTTCCGTTTTAACTCGAGAACCACTTAACGGATTTGAATGCGGTTTTCATCATCGTAGTGACCCTGGTCTACATATAGGCTACAAGGGGTGTTGATAAAATAACCGCCAAGCCGAAAACGGGGCAAATATTGAATAAACGCAGTCGGAGCCGCGAGCGAAAGGCTAGTAGTGATTATACCCATCTGTTCTCAGAAACTACTGAACCGATGGAGCTGAAAGCGAATTAAATGTTAAATTAGCTTAGCAAAGCAAAGCAAAGCTGTTCTTTTTATTGATAACCTTAATTTGCGTACTTGACGTCACGATAGCATTCCTGAAGAAGGCCCAAGGGGCCGAAACCTGTATGCAAGAAATTGTTGGTTCTGTTCATAATATCAATGAAGCTTACCAAAAGTACTCGTCCGCCCCACGTGACCAATGTACCATTGGCGCCGCGGGCTACCCCGCTGTGGAAAACTACTAGACCGGGAGTCGATTGAACTTGAGATAGACCTGAAAAAAAATCAATGTCTTGATTATTAAAGTGTTCCGCGTCTTTCTGAATTAGCTACCCCCTCTTTTAAATACATAAACACAAACATATAGCCACGACAAGAATCACCCAGGGGGGTGTCAGAGGTGTTTTCAAGTCTGAACTGTAAAATGCAAGTCACAGTCCACACTTGGTACACCCGCTTTTCACCAATGCTTGGTGCGTGGTGAGCCCTAACGCCGTACTTCAGACACAAATAGACCATCAGCGTAACGTGCCTTCCGAAGCACACAGACCGAGCACAAACTAATATGCACCGCGGGGATTGAACCCACGACCTCCGGGTTAGCAGGCAAGCGTTCTACCACTCGGCCATAGAGGGGGTCTTTTAAATAGGGTTCCGTAAAACATTCGTCGTATAAAGTAACTGACCACTGATAACGCATCCCTTGGTGGAAGTTTCAGGGTATCCTTTAGACGCGATGACGACGCCGACGGCCGCTTGTTTGGTGTTCCACACCACCTTCTGTTGAGCCAGGGTTCCGTCCACACAGGCCTAAAAAAGGATCAGTGTTAGATACTAAAGTCTATTCCGAGGGCAGCTGGAAAATCGTTCAACGACCTTTGCGCTTTTTGTACTGGACCCCGTACCACGAAACGGTAATTTGCGTCAAGCGATAAAGACGGGATTGAGGTATCGTTTTTTTTTTGACGTGTGTAGTTTTTCCACCTGCCCTAGAAACAGTCTTTGAAAAGGCAAGAAGGTTAAATTTTAGAGAGGATTGAAAATGCATGTTATTATAAGTATTCAGCATTCGTTAATCAATGTACCATTGGAAAATAAAAAACCTCGCCATATTGCGGAAAACTAATAGAACTACAACCCGTCGGAAATATCTCTGCACCTCAGTTCACCCGCAAACGTAGGTAGAGACCTTGCGGGTGGGGGGTTTCGGATGCAGAGATATTTCCGACGGGTTGTAATTTCTTCTACTTGCAAACTCAACTTTAAAACGTCGTTGGGTGTAGTCATCAGATTCAATAGAATAATCTATCGCTATCGTTGGTAAGTCGGTTATGTTATAAGGGGTTATGAGGGTGGAGTTGCTGGAGTCGCACCGCAACGTCAACTTTTTGGCGTTTGTGGTCCGAGTACTGGATTGCTTTCTGCACCTCGTCATGGAGGAAAACTTTTGGCCGCAGGGCGTGGTGTTCCGTCGCTTCCGCGGAAAAGTGCCACAGGACAGTACAAAGTGAAGATTTAGTTAATTTTGTAATGTATTTGTATATATGTGAGTGGTTGACCAAAAAGGGACCTGGAGGGATTGGAAACGTTTTTTTTTTTGGATTTTATGAATCTATGGTCTTTTAGCTTTGTTTTGTTCTAACCAGCATATTTTTAGGTGCCGTAGTTTATTTTTTCAGAGCCGAGAAAGTTTTGTAGCAATTACACCTTACTACACACACAGCGCACACTAGTTTTACTTCAAACTTCAAACGCGATTTACTCGAAATCAATTATTTTCCCTTGAGGTCCCTTTTTGGTCAACCACTCACATATTTTAGTTTGTAAGGTATCTATGGGCCACAGATGCCTGATAATAAATGATTTGATTTGATTTGATTATGTAATTAAACAGAATAAACTCATACGGACCTAGTGACCGACTATTGAAGTGTCGAACAAACCATCAACCACCATAGTACATACCATGGTGGCTTATAGTGGCCTGAAGTTAGCTGCACAATCACGTTTGACAGCCAATTTTTCCCCACGATTTTTGACTTTTGTTAAGCGTCATGACCGAATATAGTGGGTGTTTATAGTGGAAAATGTATTGTGATCTGATGACCATACCCATTGTGGGTACCATGACCTTCAACCATCATGATCGGGTACGGTTATCAGATCACAATAAACTAGTATTTTCCACTATAAACACCCACGAATCTGTCATGACCCTCAACAAACGTCAAAAATCGTGGGGAAAAATTGGCTGTCAAACGTGATTGTGCAACTAGCTTCAGGCCACTATAAACTAACATAGTATGTACTATGGTGGTTGGTTTATTTGGTTTATTCTGCTTTTTTACATATCTGACGTACCCACGATAGCCGAAGGTGTTTATTTTGTTTAATATTATGACCACACCCAATGTCGATTGCTGTCAAAGTGTGGTGTTGTTTTTTATATGTGTATGTGAATATGAGTGTTGCAATCATAAAAGCAAATACGGCACTCCTAGAGCAGGTTTTTATTTTTCTGGTCAGGCTTTAAATAATTTTAGTACAAATAAAAAAGGGCATATTTTCTGTTTTATGTGGTATTTTGTTTTTGTATGCCGTTTTTTTGGACCTAACCCGCGCCCGCGACCGACTTATCCGGCCGGTGTATACTCCATTCCAAGAGTCGAAGTACAAGGAAACAAAATACTCGCAGCTCATTGGTTAATGCGCGTGGCCTTCATTAGCCAACGTGTTTCTTAAGGTTGGCTTACATGTCGGATTTTTTCAGTACGTTTATAGTACTCGCAGTGTTCGGACGTGCGTGTTAGTGAAAGACAAAGTGACAAAAGACAAAGACAAAAGTTACAAAGATGTCTGGTATTGTGAACTCAGCAGTAAGAAAACGTATAAGACGCCCTTTTTCGTCAGCAGAAAAATCACTTGGCAGTTGAGATTCCGAGGGCGATGAATTGTAAGGTCATGTTTGTAAATGTATAATTTTATTTTAGAATTCAGTACCTCCATTCTCTTTGTATGTATCACTAAATTATTAAAACTGATATTCTACGAAAATGTTGTTTTTATTTAAAACATTATAATGCAAAGTAGTTAATTGCCGCACCGCGCCGCTGGCATGTAAACCTTTCCTTTAACCTCTCGGCCACAGCTTCAGGCTTCGAGAGGCGCGCCAAGCGGTTCTTCTTGCGACGGCGGCGCCGGCGGAGAGAACAAATGTATGAAATTATATAGAGCCGGCCATGGGTCACCGCTCGCGCGTCTTGTCCGGCTTCGAGTGACTTGCGCTCTCGGGACAGCGGTGTGCGGGGAGGCGGGCGGTTGAAACTGTGATCGAGCGCACAGGACGAACCTAGTGTCGAGCGCTTTGAGCGAGCGAGCGCGCTATACATCCGATGTGGTGGAAGGCGCCGACGAGTGTCGTGGCATGGCAAAGCCCGTCACAAAAACCGCCTGGAAGCGAAGCAAGAAGCGCCGCCAGAAGCCTGAAGCTGTGGCCCTAAAGCGGACTGTCTTCGCTTATTGTGTCGCTTATCTCTTATATCCACGCGCTTTAACCAATGAGCTACGAGTATTTTGTTTCCTTATACTTCGACTGTTGGAATGGAATATAGTTAGCTCCTCACCTTCAGGACAGTATAGAGGTCAGACTCTAGGAGCATCATCAGCACTTGAGTCTCTGGGTCGCCGAACCTACAGTTGAACTCCAACGTGACCGGCCCACCCTTGGTCACCATCAGACCGGCGTACAGGACACCTGGATTGAAAACATGTGGAATTGTATTTTATTTACACTCATATCGTAAAATCCTTGCAGAAATATACAGACATTTTATATTCCTAACAAAAATGGTTTCAAATTGACAACTTTGTCCGATCCCATTTGTTTATTTTTTAAGATAAAAAAGATAATATTAGATATTATATTTGTACTCTACTCAATGAGCTCTAGACAATAACACAAAACTGCATGCACTTTTTCAAGTCTGGGAAATGAAAAATAATTTTTCACACCACCTGCTCGACAATGTCCAATTACATATCATGCAACCTCTACGTAAAGTAACGCATTATATCTCAAGGGATATAAACTTATATGAAAATCCCTAGGGATTAAAGTGATTTAAATTTGGAACGTCAAATTCGTGTGGAAACTCGTGGAAAACAAATGCCCATATGGGATTGTAAAGAGTTTTGTTCGAAAATCCACCATAAGCAGAATTCAACAAAAAGAAAAAAAAGCGTTTACAAAGAATGTGAAACAAAAGACGGTGTTTGGTGCTGTGTGTGATTGTCAGTGAATTTTATTGAATCATTAATGTTGATAAAAAAATGTCGAGCTTTTTATTGTCTCGCAGAAGGTGTGAAAAGTAGAGTATGCTCCTCTGGGATAAAGCCTGTCTTTGTCTTGGGCAGCTTGAACCCCTCGCTTTACTCAGAACTCTATATAACTCCCTCGATTTCCTCGTTACGCTCAGGGTTCAATATGCCGCCCGTGACGTAAGACACTGCTTTATTCCCGTAGTGCATAATCTACTATAATTTGATATCTAGTACAATGTTTGGTTTTTGGTTTTACACAAAAAAAAATCAGGAGCTGTATTTTTGAATCGTTCATTTTCAATTCACGTGCGAAAATATATACCTGTGTCATCTTGCAAATGACAAGTTCTGATGTGCTACGTGAGCTGGGTATATACTTTCACACGTGAATTGAAAACGAACGATTCAAAAATACGGCTACAGGTCTGTAACTCATTCCATCTACGAGCGGAAGGGCGGACAGACGGGCAGCTAAGTCACTCCGTTTTGTCTTTTGATTAGAACTCTATTACAAAACTCATCTATCAGTACATAAATGTATTTATTATTTCTTGTTTAAAATTGTAAAGCCTTTTTTGCACGCCTGCCGGGTTGACTGGGAGAAAATGCTTTTAGCATTAAGTCCACCTGTTGTACATTTAACTGTTGTTTAGTGCAATAAAAAATTTAGAAAGAAAGAAAGAAAGAGGACAAGAAATTCCTGTAAGTAAAGGTTGTAAGAGAAATCGTCAAAATCCATAATAACAGCTCGAGATGATGAAATTAATCTGGTAATTCTTGGAAAGTCGGATGTTACATCTATTGAGATCAATTAGTTGCATGTTTTTTTTATATATTTTTTTTCCATAATCTTAACCTAGTTATATAAATGCACAATCAACAAAAACCCATAGGGTTTATCAGTGATTGCGGAGTTCGGTACTTATATTAAATTATAGTAGCAATAGGTAAGCATCTCACAACCATAGCTGGGTGGTGATCGCGGTCGGTCCGCACACACAACACGCTTCCGCTTTTTCTTTTTTATGTATCTAATATTATTTATTGCACGAGTAAGCAGTCTTCAGCTAGTGAATTGCACGTCATTAGTCAATAGGTTATCCTAGTGTTCATGATAGATTCTAGAAATGTATTTTAAGTAGTGTCCATCGAACCATCAATGTTATGATTAAATAGGTGATTATACAGTTTTGATACTTACTCCTCGGTAATTAGTATGAAATTACCCTCTGACAAATATGATCTTAATATTCTTATCTTAAAGGGGCTTGTTTTCTTGAATATAAGTATATAACTTAAATAGGTATATACGTAATGTTAGAAATTTAACACGTCAATAGCAATCTACACTACGAATAATAATTCTTATTCGTAGAATCTAATTATGGTTCAGTTATATTATAGCCATTCCGTTTTGATGGAGGCGTGTCTTTAAAACATAAATTAACTAATCTAGGCATAGGTTTTCCGGTATCCTTACGTTGAATTTATGCCCAACACGAGTCAGTATGAAAAAAGCATACTCATATGAATAATGATTTTATCCATCTGACTTCAAATTCAAATTCAAATAAATTCAAATAGTTTATTTTATAAACCATATTAAATAAAGTGCTAACACTGTTTCCCTTCTCATCTCAAGTTAATAATTAGGGAACAGCGCGTACGCAGGGTCCCATTACCAAAAATTACGCGTCCAAGTTATCATCCACATTAGGGATAATCGCATGAGTCAACCCAACCGTAGTGCAAATCAGTGCAGGAAGGGCCTCGCCTTGGGGTACACTGACTTTAAAAAAACAAAAAATGCGTGCAGAGTTAAACTTTACAACTTTGCCCGCATTTTATGGTTTTTTAAAGATTGTGCAATGAGTTTCATCAAATTAAACAGTTCGATAGATTATTCAATGTATCCCCAAGTTAGGTTTTAATTTATTCAAACAAGGATCAAAAATTTGCAATAGAAACGGAGAAAATAACAGTCACAAACATGGGCAAAATTTCCTGCCTTTTTTACATCATTACCCACAGTAGACACTATAACTTTGACAATAAAGTGGTATCATAGGGGATGGCACAAATTTGAAATTCACAATGAAATTAAGAAAGAAAGGCCATGTTTTCTTCAGGTAGGCAAAGTTTTCCGATTCCACTAGTGTATTTTAAGACAATACCAGTTGGTGAGTTAGGGTTGCTACAACATAAGTTGTTTAGGGAAAAGACAAATAAAATGGTTCAGGTATACGGTTGTATTCTTTTACTGAAAAAATGAAAAAGGCTCTGACTCTTATTATAAAAAAGTATTGTTCTTTCCTCTTCTTACTTCTACTCTTCCCTTTTCATCATTTTTCCATACACTTGTCAAGTAAAGTTACTCTCAGCTTTCGCTAGACAGACTCTATTAGTTATTATTCAAGATAAGTTAATGCTTATTTGATTGAAATAAAAAAAAACACATATTACCTCGTGTCGTCGTCAGTGATTGCGCTGCCATCAAACTGACATATTATTATTATTATTTATTTATTAATCTATAGTCATCATTAATTTTCTTTCTCTTTGATTGAGTAAAGAGGCGACTTGAGATATCTATGGCCGTCGTTACCAGTTTATACTCAAGAAGTCTATAAGCTTTTTGTTTATAAACTGTTATCTATGGCCAATATTCCTTCCCACTGCATGGAGGTCAATGTTTCTTTCTCATTGATCGAGTAAAGAGACGACTTAAAAAGTATCCACTTAAATAATCAGAAGGGTCATTGACTTGGGAATAAAACACAAGTTACCTGTCATCTAAGTACCTAAGCCTAACTTTTATGGAATAGGGCAAAGATTTCAAAAAGTTTAGATGAGCCCTGACACCTAAAATCTATTGCATTGTTGTTAAATGTGAAATGTCACACTTTTGTCTTTATTCGTATTTATTGAAATGTTAGTGCACTTTAAAAATGCACACGACGCTATATAGAGACCCCTTTTCCCGTAAAAATTCATTAAGGCGTCCAACTATCACTGTGTTCAGATGAGCACTGATTCCAAACGTGTGAGCGTCACCCATTTAAAGGTGAAAACATTTTGATGCTGTCATACTACGGTAAGGGCCTATCTTTACTTTTTGAAATCTTTGGAATAGGGTAGGTAAACAACCTTTTGAGAAAAGTGCCAACCTTAGCAACGTTTTTTCATGGCACAATGTTGTCAACGTGGTGTCTTAGGCAGTTCTGATAACATTGTTCAAAGCAATTTCTCGAAATCTAGTGCACTTAGAAAACTAAAGCAGCAAATAAACTCTTTCTCAAACAGTTGTTAATGTGTGACACGGTGCGAAATACTGAGCACGGAACACTTTTACCAGGAGAAGAATGAAAACTCAGTAGAAAAAAAAGCGACAATAGGTATATATATACATGTATTTATGAGCGGAATTCAAATATTGCTTGTTTGAACAGGGATCATTACTTAATCTATTATATTTTATGATCGTTGGGAACTTTTACTAAAGGTACAATTTCATATCTTTAACAAAGATTATTTTTAAAAGCGATCATAAAATATAATAAACCGAGTTTCTTAGAAACTTACATTGAAAAGCTTTAATTTACACTCCATGTTTATTATTAAGTTAAATTTTACAGTTTTTAAAAATTACACTTTTCAAATTGTGTGAAGACAGGTTATTCTGACAAATATCGTGGTAAACTGGAGACATTAATCATGGATTTAACAAATTTTTGGTGTAGCACCCTTAAGCCAACGCAGGCTGATACAATTTTAAATAGAATCACATCAAACATATTATTTAGAGTGCATTACAAGCTAGTGAAGCCAGCAAGATCAATTTGAACCAAATTCCAAGGAAGAAAAGTATTTTCCAAAAATTTCTGCAACCGTATTCGTATTCTTTGTACCTGGACAAGGAAATCAGTACAATTTCAAGCCGGAATCAGTGTCCAGTGTACGCCCGTACTTTGAACACTTTCTTTTTCCTCCTTCATCTTGATTATTTGTTGTGAAAACAATAAAGAACTCAATTTCAAAATAAAAAGCTGTTTGTAAAAAATGTCGTCTTTTCTTCGTATGACATTTCTTTTTTTTTTTCGGAGCCAAAAGACACAAAAGTAGTTCACATAATATGTTATAATATTATATAGTATATTTTAATTGACATAAAATACTATTCTTAAAATGACTTTATTAAATAAAAATAATCTAAACTAAAATATTTTTATCAGGTTAGTTGAGTGTTACCATAAAATTGTGAAATGTACAAAAGTGGGAACATTCTGGCCTGCCCTCGCCACCTGATTGGGTAATAGCTTTGTCGCCGCTAGTTCGAGGACAGTTGACCAGGGCTGATACTGAGGCACTATATTGACACCAACCGCTACTTTTTTTTTTTTTTTTTTTTTTTTTTTCTGAAATGGCTACGGTCACTTTTCAGAGCGCCATGGACGTCTTTGGACGCGTCTGGATGATAGGTTGTAAGGTTTCATAATACTTTTGATTTTTTGCGAAAAGTATCGTTATTTCACTGGTATCGAGTACTCGATACTTTCACTATTACATTATATCTCAGAATAAGGAATACAAATAGAAGCCTGGCTAAAATAAGAACTGGGCATTAGCCACTGTACTCATCTAACGTAAATTACTCCTGTGTACGAGTGAATGAAACACCGGACCGCACTTACTTTATATTTTTTCCTGGTGTGTCACTAGATTGAACCAAGCAAATGTCAGTTGGATGTAATTTGGATGTATTTTAAAAATTATAATACCATCAAATTAAATACGTCTGATCATTGTATCGTTTTGTTGTAACATCGTTCGTTGCGTGCATCACATCTTAATTTGGTGGCATTGAAATGTCTAATGCATTTTGCAAAAGTTTACAGCTTCACCGAGAGAAATTAAATATTTTGGTGCTCTTCCTCTCAAAATTCGTGAAAGTGTGATTTATTATTGTTTGTGTTGATTGTTTTTTTAACATTGTAATAAAATGTCTTGTGCGATTAAAGGCTGTAAATCGCATACAAGAAGAAAAGAAAACAACAATGAAGCAATATCATTTCACCAGTGAGTTCTGATAGTTTTTATGTTAATAAGTTGCAGGATCATACCTAAAAATCAGTAACAATAATAGTAGTTCTTGTACATCATACTCGTGTTCAATTCTACACCGATATTTGACTGTTTTATATAGATTTTCTGCCGACTATTAGAGGTTATGTTTTTTTGCATAGTGATGTACTAAAGTCCGTGTGGCAAACTATTGAACATTGGTTCCTGCGGCAGCCGTGCATAAAGGATAATACCGCAGATTAATTGCAGTGCGAGTTAAAAGAAAAATAATGCCGAATAAATATCGCTATGTTTTTTGTTACAGATTTCAAAAAAGGGAAGAATTAAAAAGTGAATGGCTTAGACGAATAATTAGACCAAATTGGGCAATTAAAAAAAGCAGTCATATTTGTTCGAAACACTTTACGCCGGATTCTTTTGGACCAAACGAAAATTTTAAATGGAGACGGTTAAAAGCAGATGCTTTACCGACGTTGTATTTACCAGATACAGACACATTGGTAACCTTTAAATAATTATGTATAATTGCATTATCAATCTTGTTTGTAGGTACGTGCTTGTACTATACTATATAGTATATTAACTCGATAATTTTTCAATTTTAGGCAACAGAACCAGTACCTATGGATGTCTGTGGTGTAGAAAAGTGCATACTTCTATGTTCGCAAATCGTTCTGAAAGGCCTGTTCAGAACTTGTACGTTACTTCCATGATCGACTTCACGAAAAAATTCCGCAGATAAAGACATTTTCGTACTTAGTGCGACTTAAAAAGTATCCACTTAAATAGTTTACGGTTGTATCTCTGATACAAGCTACAGCATTTTTTGTACCAGAAACAAGCACAATTTTGGACTTAACTTATGTACCTGCCTACGATATAGTAATTTGTACTTAATAAAAAATTATGCTAAACGATAGATATCCTTTTATTAATTCCTTATTTACACAATATAACATGTGTCCCACTGGGGTAGACAGAGACCACTTTGCTATTAATTCTCTTGGCCTCCTTCTAAAGCAAGAGGATGTCACCAAAAAGGTCGGTGCCTCCTGCATTCTCTTTTTTTTCACACTTTGATACGATATAATGTGTGGTAAGCAGATTGGTCTTGGTTCACTTCGATTTGGTTTATTTATCGTAGTCAAAAATCGACATCGTTACATCACTAGCAAAGCAACGAACTAGTGACAACCTACCTAATTAAGAAAAAACTAATACATATCCATCTCTCTCTGACGCACTAGAATGTCGTAAGAAAATCAAGGATAGGTATCTTTCTCCGCGTATTATTTTAGCCAGGCTTCTATTTGTATTCCTTATTCTGAGCATTATATACATTGCCTCAAACACCACCTTTGAAGTCAAACCCTGTAGTGTGAAATTGTGAAACCGAGGGTTTGTTACCCGACTGACAGTTGCACGGAACTGTTTTGAAACGCTTCCGATGAATGTGCATATAGTTCTGGCTTGTGCGATTTCTAACGCTGTCCGGATACCGTTAAAATTCGCCAGACAGTTGGCACCTCGTAATTTTGCCGGGTTTTGGACAAAATTCAAAACTTTGAAAAAGTATGATGATCTCGGCAGAATTTCGTATTGGCATTCGACCGACTTCATCCGAGATCGTCGTACGTACGTGTTTATGTGTGCGTGCGCCTGTTTTCGCTAGTTATGCGGAGTAAACCTTCTGTAAGTGGTTATTTTGTGGTTAAAGGTTACTTTTCATTGCAATGGCCACAAGGTTATCTTGTTAGCCTATACAATGGAAATAACTGATAAAGAAAAGGCATATACAGATTATACCTATACAGATTGCTTCTAGTTTAATGATGTAATTTATTTAGAAAGTTTAATTTTAATTTAATTTATGTTTATTGGGGTGATCGCCAGTCTAAGGTTAATTGGGAGGTTATTTATCAGGGTGGAGAATTGTAGTCCGTTTGCCGTAGTAATTAGATTTGGTTATTTTTGGCGATTTGCCGTGTAACATTTTTATGCGAAACCGGGTTTTGAATTTGAAGGTTGAAAAACCGCTCCTTGAGTAATATATGTATGGTTTACATACTTTCATGTGCACGGGCAGGACACCACATAATTTAAATAGACCATTGTAATTTTCTCTAAATTTACTTTGAATTTTTGAGGCAACTATTGTTTTAAGAATTGCAGTTTGAAGGTTATAAAGGGGATCGAGGTATGATTTAAACGTACGGCCGTAGCTACTAATTCCATAGTCAACAATCGGCTCAACAACTGATTTGTATAAAACAAGTAATGTCTGCAAGGTTAACCTATTATATTTTGGCAAGAATTGCACGTAACCTTTTATAGACTCCATCAATGTGAGGCCCAATTGCAGTGTTTTTTCGATTTCAAGGCCTAGGTATCTATGTTTGTCGAGTGTTTCTATAAACTGCTCTCTGGAAGAAATCGCTATAAGTGACAAGTGATAAGGCCGCCAATTATTACCTTCTTTTATAAGTTTGTTCTTTTACCTGTTTTATTTATTTTGGTGTACAATAAAGAGTATTTGTCTTGTCTTGTCTTGCAGTTATGAGAAGATTGATGCAAACATTTATGGCTATGGTCTGCTATGCTAGATCTCAGTGGCGTGCACAGAACTTTTTGCTGGAAAAGCAAGCAATCGGTCAAGAACAACAATAAAAAAAAAATTAAAAATTTAAATATCACGTTTAAAAAAAAAATGTATGACGCCAGGGTAGACAATGTCTACCCTAGAGTGAAAATTTCCTATAAGTACAAACTTTTTTTTTACCAAAGTAATATATTTTTTTTTTTTTTTATTGTTGTTCTTGACCAATTGCTTGCTTTTCCAGCAAAAAGTTCTGTGCACGCCACTGCTAGATCCCCAGGTCGCTCAGGTTGATATCGAGGTATCCGTGAAGAATAAGTGTAAGATTACCGACCATATATAACTGAGGCAATTATTCATCCCCAATAAGCCTGGTCCTTCTACATCCAGTCATTGCATTGAAAGTCCATTAACATTGTATGAAAATCCCGTGACTTCGGAGCCATCTTCATTTCACAGTATCACTGTTGCATTTCCTTGCAATAGAAGAGAAAAGCACAGTATATGACTCGGTTAGAAAACCCATTTTCTTACTTAAATATCCACGTAAATATCTGCCCTCGCTTTCGGCTCGAGCGGTTAAACGTCTTGGATAAAATGGCTTGTTGTATGCCCTCGTTGTACAATCTACAAGGTGGCGCAAAAGTAATGTCATAATTTGAATTGGCTGCCATTTTTGCAGATGGCGCCAAATGTCAATGTACTTTTTCACTGTACATTTTTTCAAAATGCCGTAAAACGAGCGCAATTATGCATCAACTCGGGAGGTGGCCGTTTGAGCGATATAATTTTTCCAATTAATGTCATCAATTTTACACTTTCAAATAAACTTTTTATAAAAACAGAGCTCTTTTTTTCATTTATAACAAAATGGCAGCCAATTCAAATTATGACATTACTTTTGTGCCACCTTGTACAATTCCTGAACGAGGCGTGAAATTTCAAAATGCTTCAAGGAACCTCAAAATATTTTTTACAAACCTTTCGAACGAAATGAAAAGGGTTTCTTACCTGGGTTACGAAACCCTAAAAATGGTTCCGAGGTCGACTACAAGGGCGGATTTTATTACTAAACGATTCGCGGTTTAGAAGGGCTGATTATTCACGAGTAAATGGGAAACAAATTATGATTTGCACTTAAATCGATACTACTAATCGCTTAATGCATTTACAAAACCATAAAACAGTTGGTTTCAAAAAGAAAATAGCGACTGGCAACTATTTATGCCATTTTATTTTTTATTTTTTTTATATAATTTTTACATCAAAAACAGTTGTGCTATATAGCTTCACAGCCGTTCTCGGCCACAGCGACAGCTTCTTAACTCCTGTCAAGTTTGAGAGCTAAGCTGTCCAGCTCTCTGATGTGCTCTCAAGTGACTCGCGTAACCAATTTTTGCATTAAATGTACGCCCACATAGGGCGCACGTCAGCACACCATTCATGAAGTTGTAACCGATGTTCGCAGGTGGCCGAGACTTAAGGTCGTCCCTTTTTCGGTCTAAATCGGACCTTCTTTCTTGTTCAAAGTCATAAACTTTCCTTTGAACAAGGTTCCGCCACTCTGCGCGTTGAGCTGCCTTATCCTCCCACTGCGATGGCTCAATGTTGCATCTTTTTAATTGTCTTTTCAGAACATCCTTGTACCTTAGGTACTGGCCTCCACTTTTTCGCTTTCCGGACTGGAGTTCTGAAAAGAAGATGCGCTTCGCCACTCGCTCCTCCGCCATCCGCGACACGTGTCCGCACCACCGAAGCTGTCGCCGCATGATGTACGCCTCTATGCCACTAGTTAGTTAGTCTAGTTGTGCTATATAGCTACCATCGGAAACCTATTGGTTTATCTGATAGCAGCGGACGTTCTTATAAATGTTATTTTTACATCTTAAACAGAGTACTTAGGTATATTAATTTTCCATAAAGTATTTTTTATCTTATTTCTAAAATTATTACTGTTTATGTATACGTTTTGCATATCCTTAGGAAACTTATTTACAGTTTTAGGCAAACAGTACATCCAGTGGGTCTGCCGCGTAATTCTCATTTTCATCAACATCAACTTGAGATTGAAATTTGACGTGCGTGCGACGACGCCCGCCTAACATGCCATCTCTTTTGCACGCGTTGAATTTCGGATGCATTTGCTTGAAGTTGATACAAATGAGAATTACGCGGTAGAGCCCCTGTGGGTCTACCGCGTAATTCTCATTTTCATCAACATCAACTTGAAATTGAAATTTGACGTGCGTGCGACGACGCCCGCCTAACATGCCATCTCTTTTGCACGCGTTGAATTTCGCATGCATTTGCTTTAAGTTGATACAAATGAGAATTACGCGGTAGAGCCCCTGGTCCTTGTTCCATAAACATTTTTTTTATCTTCAAACCCATATGTGCAAACTAAAATCTTCCTAGACTGGTTTCTAGCAGTTTATACTGCCTGAGGGTTCATCTATCATGTCCAAAGATTAAATAACATTGAGCATTCATCACCATGGCACGACAATTATGATCATTATTGACCGCCATCTTAGAGCCTACCCAGATAACAGTGCAACGAACTTAGGTACCTAATAATGGTCACTCGAATATCGTGAATTCCTTATCAGCAGAGTAGTAACTGCTAGACATTAATCAATCACCCTGGCAACAGACACAGAGACCCGAGACGACATTTACGTAGTCAATAAAGATGGCAGTATGCAAAAGTTCTATTAGTCATTTCAGAAGAACGCATACCCAGTGACGTATTTTAAGACTTGGCGCCCTGGGCCTGTAAGGTTGCTGCCCCATAAATCGTCGCTGTTTTAACTAACTGTCCTGTCTTATTTTTTGGGTGATTTGAGTTAGGACCAAAGAATCCAAATAACTAAGTGAATATAACGTGTGAAATTAAAGTATTAACGATTCTATATTTAGGACCAAAGAATGCAAATAAACGCAACTATAAACGTTACTATATGGAAACAAAAGCTTGTTCTGAAAAACTCACTTTATTGAGATACGACATTTAGTTAAAATAGCGACGAAATGTGCGAGAAAAAAGCAAAAATATTTCAATTGTAAAATGAAATAAATTCAGCAGCGTGTTGATTTGTGCTGAGATTGATGATAATGAATGAAAAAACTCAAAAGGCCATACAAAGAAAAAAACAGCATTTATTAAAAAACAAAGCGATGGACAATTTTTTTTTATAAAGTACACTATATTATACTATACTACCACTATACTACCTCTACTCGTTTTCGCTTCTGAATGGCCTCAGGCATCTACATACTAATTCCAATGGGCTCAGATATCATGACATATGAAGGGTACGCGGGAAGAAAGATCATTGTCAGTTTTTTTCAAAATTGAGTAAATAGTACCATCTCCTAAAATGTCTCGATAACAATGATTGAGCGAAAACAAAAACTTGAAAAAAATAACACAGTCCGCAGAATATCGCTTTTAAAAATAAACCTAACATAAAAAAAAGGTCATAACTAGTACAAAAAGTAAAAAAAAATGTCTTTTATATGAATATGGGGGGCTATGGGCTGATAGTAAAGTTTGCTTTTGAGAAAAAAAATATTGTCATTACAATAATTAACAGTGATTACAATAAGCCCACTAAGCAGAGTTCTAAAATAATAACCTAAGCAAGTTTTTTCTACTTATTTCAAGTTTACCTTCTGTTGACTATGATTCCTCTTCCCGCTTACCCTTCATATCATAACGAGTGGTCTTTTTCTAATTTTTTGTGTGATTGTTTTTAATGGTCGTAGATAAAGTATTGTGTGCAAGTGAACATAATTAGACATTGGGACACTAGTGCAAAATTATTACGAAACTTAGTTCGTTCGTTTCGTTAACAAGCACTCGTGTCCCAATGTCTCACATTATGTTACAGTTGCACAAAATACTATTATTAGTCGTAAAGATCACCGCAATTTAGTTTTTTAGATGTCCATCGAAAGTAAAAAGCCTTGATATTTAAACCCGTTGATATTTCTTATCATACCTACTTCAAAATAGACATCGTCATAAAGAAAAAAAGAAAAACAAATGATTGAGACTACTTGAGACAACCAAATCAAGGAATATTTCAAAGATAAGATAATGTATTGTTTTGACCTCTAGATATTGTTGAACCTTAGTTAGTAAAACACATTATGTATCTTTAAAGCAGTAGCATAAAAGCTGATATTTGAAAAACTAAACAAAACAAAGCGAATGTGCGTCAGGCGATATTTAAACAAACCGTAGACAAACCAAACAGTCAATAGATATTTTTGTCGGAGTTCGCATGTAATTTACACTGCAGCTGAATCAGCCCAGCTAGGGCATCTTGAGTTTTGCACTCCATACACGTTAGCGACATTTTGCCGTTTAAATTTTTTTCTTGTCGCTAGATTTTTATATAAAAGTCACCAGATTAACTAAAATTGTATGGAATATCAGTTTGAAAAAAGTCGCTAAAATGTATGAAACGTCTGTTTTATCAAGTCGCCAAATCGACTGAAATTCCGCTAGATTTAGCGACGGTCGATAAGTCGGCAACATTGGTTAGCGACTGCGTAAAATATTTTGTATGAGAAATTGCACAGCGTTCTGGTGGTTTACGAGAGGAACCAGAATTTCTAATACAAAATATTTTACGCAGTTGCTAACGTGTATCGAGTGCAAAACTCATGGTAGGCCCACAGTATGCAGTATGCATATCTCTTAAAATCTCTTTGCTATATTGGTTTTCGTTTATAAATTAAACAGAAGCCACGACCGAAAAAACATAGAAGTCTGATTAGCGCCGAAGAATGACCCTATGAAAACTGTGCCGGACACATGTTTAGTGTGGCGTCGGCTCCTATGGCTTCGTTGTCACCGTGAGTCAGCCAATCACGGCTGGCCCAGTGTCGCATTACACACAGTACAAATAAATCAAGAGCTTTTTTTTCCTTTTGCGTGACTGGTACCCTGGGCGTAAATAAGGAGGGTGTTTAGGGGCTCCAAATCCGTCCCTTAGGGCTGACTTTAGCAGAAAATTAAGTGTATTTTATCATAAAACACTTAGTTCAAAATAGAATATTTTGTAACACGTTGTTTCCCTCTATCTAAGTCTGTCTGCTGCCAAAATAATGAAACCCCCCTGCCCATGTGAAAGCTATATCCCCGTGCTGGTACAATTTTCGATTTACAATTTGTTAGAAACGCCTCTTCATAGTTTATTTCGTTCACTGAATAGAAGCATTTTTTTTTCGCTGTCTCTTTTATTGTCTATAGATTTTCAAATTCGTGCTTACCGCGCCCACGGGGTATAGGGGTTGGCGGGCGTGGTCTCGGAGGGGATGCGGATGATGTGGCGGGAGGGTGAGCGAGCACAACGCGTGGGGCGGACCAAGGCGGATGGCCAGTCGCCGGGGAGGTAGCTCCATAGATAAGGATAGTATAAACCGATGTATAATGGATCTCTTTTGTAGACTCTATGATATTTTAAAGTTGCCAATGGTGCCGATTCGGCGCAAAACAACTGTCAAGACTAACCTTATTTTGAGCGTCCCGTCTTTGTCTTTTTGATACAGAAAGAAAAGGAAAGAACACTTAAATTAAGTTTAGTCCTGTCAATTAAGTCAAGTTGTGTTGCGCCGAATCGGTGTTAATGTCATACTTGTGTACTTGGAATGCCTTGCGCACGGCCCTGTACACTAAGTCGCGTGCTACCTCGTACCCGCCAACCCCTGCACCCCGTGGGCGCGGTAAGCACGAAGTTGACAACCTCTATAGGCCAAGCATGAGGCAGTTTTCATGCCTTTCTTTGCTTTAACCTTGGTTTGAGTACGCAAATGTAACTAAAATAATTAATACAAATTTATGAACGCTGAAAAAGAAGCTTAGTAAAATAAACAGCGAGGCGAGTCTAGTTCTATAGTGTTTCAAGGAAGATACAGATAATTTGATCCTCATTAAATTGATAAAGAAATAAATTCTGTATCATTAGAGTGCATTACAAACTAGAAAAGATCAATCAGAAACAAACACAATGACAAGAATTTTGAAAAAATTCCCCGGGCCAAGATTCGAACCTGCGACCTTTTGTTATCAAGACAAGCGCGCTACCAATTGCACCACCGAGGTTCCTACCCAGACCGGTGATTTTTTCCATCATACGTGTCCACTGTTATTTTTGCATCTGCCTGATAAACTAGCTTGTACTGCACATATATAACGCTCACGAGGGCGTTATAATGCGTTTGTAATGCACTTTAATAATATTTAGAGTATTTATAGCGATGGATTTCGCAAAATAAACATAATCTAAATTCTGTATCATTTGATATACATTTCGTTTGAGGTTTAGGACGGCAATTGTGACACACGCGTAAATTTGCGAAGGCGAAATATAGTCAAATTGATACTGGAGGCTTGATAAGTTATTATCAGTAACAAGGTTCAATGACCGTATATGTGAAATACGCTTTTAAAAAAATTCGCTTCCTATCGTAAATTGACAATCATTTTTCGTACTTCGCAGACAGGGTCATTGAACCTTAGTCTTGACCACTTATCGAAACTCCAGATTTGGTTATATCAATCAAAATCACCCTATATACTATGGAGGTGTTTTGTGCGGAGAGTGATCGTGGAGACGTCCTCATTACCAAAGGTTAGGTGGTAGAGAATACTAAATAGTATTAAGCTCGCCTATGTACGAAATTTTTATCTTGTGCAATAAAGAATTTTATTATTATTACTATTATCTCCTTGATCGCTCCTGGTACGGAGCACATAAGTTTGTGTAGTCAATTTAATTTAATTTTCTTTCTTTGCTACTAACCAATTATTAATAAGTCTTACTAACATGCTACGGATCCATGTTGTCCGAAATAAAAAATATATATTTATTTATTTATATACAATGGTGAAATTTAATCAACCACCTGAATTCATACTGGAGACTCGGTTAGTGATCAGGAACAAGGTTCAATGATCCCTTTTTTCGAAATCATGAAATAAGATTTTTTCTCCCATTTTCACTGGACTAGTTCAAATACAAATCCTAGTATAGGCAGTATAGGAACAAAACATTTTTTTCTTGTTTCAGCTGACGTGTCATTAAACATTGTTCCTAATCACTAACCAAGTCTCCAGTATTAATTCAGACAGTTGATTAAATTTCACCTTATATAGCCAGCCAGGTACAAAGGATTTTCACAGAAATCCCCCAAATTTGTTTAATTATTGTGTGATAAAAACCCCCAAATGTTTTGGCACTACCCTCAACAATTTCCCCATAACCAAAGGTTAGCTGGTAGAAAATACTAATTAGTATTAAATTCGAATTCAAATTGTTTATTTTGCAAAGTAGGTATATATAATACACACTTCAAAGTCAAAATTTTATCTTATAAAAAAATATGTAATAAAATATTTAATGTACATGAACTAGAACTAGATTAAAGGTTTATTTAATTTATGTAGCAATATATATACGATTAAAATGATAGGTAAAATATAAATTATACAAGGTGAAATCCAATCAACCGCCCGAACCCATACCGGAGACCCGGCCAGGGACCAGAAACAAGGTTCAATGATCACCAACCTAAGCTCGCCTTTGTACTTTAATTGTATTTTTGTGCAATAATAGTAGTTTATGCTACAAGGGCGAAAAGGAATAAATCACGAGGACGATTTAAAACACGAGCGTAGCGAGTATTTTATACGTAACCGTGTAATTTATTGCTCTTACGCCCGTGTATCATACTACGTTTTTCAATGCATAGTGTGAGGAAATAAAACAAATATAATCTTGTGAACTTTAAATTATGATTGGCTCAAAAGGACTGTATCCAGAGCCGTTAAACAGTGGAAAAAAGTACAACATTTATGGTACACAGGAAAGGCTGCAGGTTAGCCAAACATTGTAAATACATTTAAAAAATAATAATAATAATAATAAAGCCCTAGGGCAAAATAATCGACTTTTTGTTCGGTTTTGATGCATAAAAAGTGGGCCTTTACGAGCACATGCATTGAAAAGAATTATATTAATATTAAATAAAAACCGTTAAAAACTCACCGACATATTTAATGCCCTCCTTCCTGAGCCCATCGACGGCTCGCTGTATGATCTGCTGCTTTACATCCTCGAGTTGCTCAGTAGTGATGTGGGGCGGGGGGCTGTAGGCGCCCATACCGCCGGTGTTGGGGCCGGTGTCGCCCTCGCCGATACGCTTGTGGTCCTGGGCGGGCGGCATCACGGAGACCGTGTTGCCGTCCGTGAACGCCAGCACCTGGGATTCAATTATATTTATAATTTATTATTATTATTAAATGCGGACGAGTCAGTGGAACATGTGCTACTTCACTGCTCTACAAACGAAGACATGAGACGAAAAGCAGGGATTTTATTATAAACTTAATTTATTATAACACTACTTTGTCCAGCCTAAATCTTATTATTGTGAAATCCTATGTATGTTTGCCTATGTCCAACAGTGGACGAATACGGGCTGATGGATGGACTACTTTATGTTCGTTCATCGGCCTCATTTATACTCGGTTCGGCTTCGCCTCCGGCCTCGTAGGGATCGTCCTCCGGGGTCGGCCTTGGACCTCCCTAGAATGACATCAGATATGACTCTGGTAGCCGCGGTGTCGTGCTCGGCCTTCGGCCTCGCCATTAGATCCGAAGAAATGTCCGATCAATTTTTTATCGAAAAAGTGTCAAAATCCCTGTCGGTTGTCAAAGTGTCAAATTTGACAATGGATTCGTAATTAGCGACCCCACCTGCCCCTTGATACCGAGTTTCAAGCGAATCGGAGCAATTTTTCCCATCCCTAGTGATCGAGGACATCCCTAGGAACTGCGCACGCTCGCGCTTCGAGCTCGCGTGCTTGTTCCGACGAACTGAAAAATGGCTCGTTCTGAAAAATGACAATTTTTTCCATCCCTAGTACCCAGGTACATCACTACGAACTGCGCCCGCTCGCGCTTCGCGCTCGCGTGCTCGTCACTCGCAGAATTTTTCAAAACTCCCACACGTCTCACTAAAATATCAAAAAATGTCAAATGTCAAGGTTTTCCCCCACTCAGTATTAGACACCTGACATTGTATTCATACATTACTACCCTGTCAAACGACACCTACAAACTAAACAACCATGTCAATGAGTGAGTCAGTCAGTTACCGTTAATTTGTGAACATCGTCCAAATTCATACCTGAGCCTTGGTAAGTGTTCAGCATCATTAACCAATAACGATTTTTGTAAAATTCATAAAATGAAATTTCGACTCCCCATAGTGATTCATTCAGGACTGGGAGTGAATTACTATGGGAAGTCGAAATTTCATTATACGAATTTCACAAAAATTGTTATCAATTCATAATGCTGATCACTTACCAAGCCTCCAGTATGAATTTGGACGATGATCAAAAAGTCACCTTGTATATATATGATATATGATAATAACAAACAAATCAGTTATAAGCTCGGAAAAACCTCATTTATTGGCTTATCTTCCAAAGTTACAACATTGCAGAAGCGGCTTTCAAATTTAATTAGGCCTTCCGCATCCACTGCTATGCGGCCTTCGCCAATCTCGAGGTTGTAGATATTTGTTGTGAGTTGCTAACTCTCTACATTTGCTCAAACTGGCGAAGCCTTGAGACAAGCGTTGATCTCGTCTGCTGCAGTGCCTCGTTCGATGACTGGCAGCGTCTTCCGGAAGTCACCTGCGAGCAAGACGACAACTCCACCCATCAACATTCGGTTGCCACGGATGTCTTGCAAGCTGCGATCGAGCGCCTCAATCGCACGCTTGTGAGACATCGTGCATTCGTCCCAGATGATAAATTTGCACCGCTGCACCAGAGCACCGAGACCACTGCTCTTGCTTATATTGCAGGTGGGCGTTTTTCACCCGCAAGGTTAAGTGGAAGTTTGAAAACCGAGTGGGCAGTTCTACCTCTACTGAGCAAGGTCGCGGCTATCCCAGAGGACGCAACAGCTAGCGCGACATTCCTATCCTTGCGCAACTGCGCCAGCAGCAAATTTAGCAGGAATATCTTTCCTGGTGCATCTAAGAAATAAAGACCCCTTCTCCGCTCTTCACCCGGCTCACAATTTTATTTAAAATTTGCCTTTGCTCTTACAATAGCTGGGGCTCAGTTTGAGCGACTTGAGCCCCCAAGGCTGCGGTGTCGTAACTGAGCTCCCTGAGCAAATCAGTGGACTACTTTTCTGATTGTTGTGGGGTAGCCATGCCGAAATTAGGCAGCCGTTTACCCACCATTGAGAAAACTTTGTCCTCAATAAATTTTAGCGCTTCGTTTATTTAAATATATAACGTCGTTGGCCTGTGCTGTCCCTCGGTACTTGTGTGCGATATCTTCCGATATAGCAGTTTATACTTGTATCAAAGTTGCAGGGAGTTTGAGAATCCGCAGGTGCTCAACATGATAGCAAAAAGCTCTCTCAACTTGGCCGCTGATCTACACAATACGGCGTCCTCCATCGTAGAGTTCCAGTGGCCGTCATCATCCAATTGCCTCACACGCTTCTCAGAAAGTGTTTTTTTCCTGTCCTTCGACTGTTTTGAGGGCCTGAAAACTGATGGGGCCTTGGACGTGGGTCAGTAGCAACCGTAAGTAAGCAGTAACACTCAAAGTGTGTTAAGTGCACGGTATCAATTCTGCCCAGGGCATCTGACGTCTTCACATCATACCAGCCTTCGATGGGGTTGCCTTGCACACGACGCTTCCACGCTTTTCGTGAAGCGTTCCATGCGTAATATTTTGGCGCTTCCGCATATGGCAAAGTTCTGGCAAACTCGTCCGTCTGGCACAGACGGAAAAACTCGGTGAGTATGGTAGTGGTAGTTCACTACTCAATCGCACAGGTGAGCCTCTGTTGGGAAGGTGCACCGTAAGACGTGTCACTGTCGGGTGCCTCTCGTGAAGCGGCAAGCCCAATATCCGCCATGCCGCTTCGTTGCTGCTCACGTAATGACCAGCTGTAAATACCTGCATTTCGTCTCGTGGGTCAATATTAGCATTGCCTTGCTGCTGCACAATAAATATCACCGGGTAAGTGCCTTTGTTTATGTACTTACAAATGTATTTAATTGCCTGAACCGCGTTACAGAACTCCACATTAATGTGAGCATTAAAAATAGTCGAAAGGAGCGGTGATTACGGGACCACCCAGCTGCTGTCCACTACGACGTCTTGCGCGGTACCTCTTATTTTAATTGTGACCGTACGTCCTCCATCCTCGGGTGCCCTGCGCCTGTACAACAGATAACCATTCTCGTTGGTTTGCGTCTCTTTTAACAGCGCCCGAGGATACTTTTCGGTGCATGCCGTGTCCCACATGTACAGGGGACGTAGGGTTCAGTGCTCCACAAGGACTCATGCTCTTAGTGATCGTGTCATATAGCTGTTTGTACAAGTTGGTGTCGGGCAGCTCTGCTGATATCACTTCATCGATTTGGTTCGGACGCAATTTTTTTGTAACCACAGCAGCTCCAATTAATAATGTAATTTCAGGGTTCCCTGCCCGAAAACTTGACCAACTGAGTATTATAGCTTTGTTTTATAACATTTATATATTTTTGCGAAATTCTAATAAAAAGTTATTAATTACTTAAGTTCAAATATAATCTGCTTACTAAAATTAAATAAACACACAAAAAAAGCTCAATTACATATATCAAGATAACCTTTACAAGCGAAAAATTAATAAAAAGACTATTATTCGTTTTTTCCTTAACGTACGGTTAGCCTCGATTTAAATATTCGTTTACACCATTTCAATAAGAGCCGTTATGTATTTTTGCCTTTCGGTTATTATCATCAGTTCGAAATATGTATGTAGTAACATTTTTCCAAAATACGTTTTATTGCATTTTCTAAACGTCCGATTTTTTCTCCATCTTTTGGTCTGGGAAACGTTTTCTTACTGCCTTTATTTCCTGAGATAGCTGTTTGTGGCCAAACTGGTTAATCCGGAAAATTACTAGAAAACTGATTGGAAAAACTATATTAAAATCACTTATACAAAAAGGATTAAAGAGATTGACTCTACCTGTAGTTTTTTCATAAGGATAAAAAAAATAACTCACTTTATTGAATTTTAGCAATAAACATATTTCGAACTGATGATGATAACCGAAAGGCAAAAATACATAACGGCACTTATTGAAATGGGGTAAAAATATATTTAAATCGATGTTAACCGTACTTTAAGGAAAAAACGAATAATAGTCTTTATTTATTTTTCCCTTTTAAAGGTTATCTTGATAGAAGCAATTGAGCTTTTTTGTACTAACGAATATCCATCGAACCAAACAAAAAAATATGAAAAAATGAAAATGGGGTGGCAGCGTGAACCTAGCCATCCCATTTTGTTTTTTAAAAAAATACATGAAGGAGTCGGATCCTAACGAAAATTTTGCCTGAACTAACGTGAACTAACGATGAACTAACGCCCTGCGGGCCTATTATGTATCTCAAGTTGCCTTCTGGACTGGGTGTCTATCATCAAAAACATAGATATACTATCGAATTCCGATTTCCTAAGAATATGTTCGCACTTTAAGTGACGACACAGATTGTTAATAGTTCAATACCCACTAAAGGCAATTTTGAAATTTCAGTTTTTATCTATGTTTTTGATGATAGGCACCTCGTTCAGTTGGCAACTAAAGATACAGAATAGGGGGGCTGGACTGGGTGTCTATCATCAAAAACATAGATATACTATCGAATTCCGATTTCCTAAGAATATGTTCGCACTTTAAGCGACGACACAGATTGTTAATAGTTCAATACCCACTAAAGGCAATTTTGAAATTTCAGGTTTTATCTATGTTTTTGATGATAGGCACCCAGTTCAGTTGGCAACAAAAGATACAGAATAGGGGGGCTGGATACTTTTTTTTCGAAAATCTTGTATGGGGTGGTTAACTTCACAATCATTTTATGCCCTATCAATATTATTCATTCATAACGGGACACCGACAACCTGTATACAACGTGTAACAGAAAGGTGTAATCATATTTGAAGAGCTTATTCAGTCATGGTAATCTCAAAAAAAAAAATCTGCCCGTCCATACATTTCGGCCGAGCGGCATTGCATTTTTGTATGAAACAGTAAATTTTTGTTTTCGAGATACAGGTTTTGTTCCATAGTAAAAGTTGTTCTATACCATTTACTGAATAAGCTCTTCAAATGTGGTTACACCTTTCTGTTACACGTTGTATAGACATAGTATATAAAAAGGCGGCTGTTTGTTGTGAAAAAAATTGTGGTTTGCATCGTGAATCGAATTACTTGATTGAACGAATTTTCCGCCTGCAAGTGCTCGACTCGAAACGAATCTTTTTTGTATTTAATACACACGTACCTAACATACATATATATACTCACGCTTGTCTCCCAGAGGGGTAGGCAGAGACTACAGTAACTGGTATTTAATATTTTGAGGTTAGTTTAAATAGGGCTTTCTCGTACCCCTTCACGAAATTTGGCCGAAATATGAGCAACTTTCAATGTTACTTAAGGCGATATGCGAAAAAAATACGGGTGTTTCTTTTCTGTGTATTTTATGAAATACACGAAAAATTGTAATAAAATTCTGGTATATGCATTTTGGCTATATAATCTAGGTTTTTGAAATTGGAAAATATGTTTGGATAAATTTTCCTAAATAGAAATAATTGTTGAAATGAGGTCTTCAAACACACATTTTCTCCTCGTTTGACGAATAGGAACCATATACAGAACTCAAACATATTTTATTAGATGTGTTTCAACAATATCTAGAGATTTGGTATTTGAAATTTTGCTAGCTATTTTAGTTTTTTTAATATAAATTATTATTAGTTTTTTTAATATAAATATTTTTTTTAGTATAAAACCAACTTTTTTCCCTTTTGCTCTGAATCCGCTCTTCTCGCACTGCACGATTTTTCGCTTGGAGTGACAGTGACAAAAATAAAATTCGCATAGCCTCTTAAGGGAAATTATTAATCGGGCGAATAAAAATATAATTAGCGACTTCAAGTGTCCGGAATAAATACCAAAGCGTGCGACTAAAATACTGAGTGGGCGAATTTAAAGTATGAAATGGAAAATATTTCACCAAAAGTCAAAAAATAGGTGCGACGACGAGCGAAGCGAGGAGGAGCGTGTTAGTTTTACATGTAAGATAAAATAAGGAGCCGAGCGAAGCGGAGCGAAGCGGAGCGGAGCGAGGTGAAGACCTTAGTTTTATTACTTTAAATTAAATTGTCACTAAAATAGAAAATTGCTCGCCTGAGAATTATTCAACTCAACCCAAATTTGTATTTTCAATTCCTGTTTTCAACATTTTTAGTCGCCCACAGTTTTTCGCCCATTTAGTATTTTAGTACACTATATTTAGTATCTTTGACAACTTTAATTTGAATTTATACTTGCTCCTTTAAATACTACGCGTTACTTAATAAGTTAATTTTCTTTTATTAACTCCTTATCCTATATACCTACTATAAATTGTCTCGTTTTATTTTTGAGAAAAGCACTATACATGCTTCGACCATAATTGCCCATCCTGGACACGTATATAAAAGTCCTAGAAAAGTTACTCGTCCAGGAGGGCTCACTTACTGGTCTCTGAACTGAATCCAGAATAATTAAGGCGCTCTTATCCCAGAAGAATGACTCTCTGTCTTTTTCTTTACGTGTAAGGAGTAAAGAAAATAACCACACTTTTGTACTTTTTCGTTGTTTTTATCGGTTTTTAAATTGTTTAAAAATAAGGGATATGTTTATTAAAACCCACTTACGTGGTCGACCTAGAAAATTTAAAGAGCAATATTACCAGATATGTTTCGTTAATAAAAGAGTGGAATTATGGAAATGGCATGATTTGATAGGTCTTATTACATGCTGTGTTCGTGAATTATTTCTATCGAGCAAAGTTTATCTGATCGTGTAACACATGCGTGGGAGACCTAGATAAAGGTTCGAACTATATTGCGTATTTTTTTTTTGAAGTTTTAGACGATATTTGAAAGTTCTATTTGACTTTGAAATTACTGATTTTGGGATAAGAGCGCCTTAAGTATAAAGACGGATCGACTTAAATGAATTTATTTCGCGATACGCGACATGTTTCGAATTCTTTCCGAATTCGTTATCAAGCGAGCGAGGGTCTGTCGGTAGTGGACGAAGTCCCTGCACTGGAAGTCTTTATACTTAATTATGAATTCAACTTACAATAGTTACAAATCTAAAAATGAATCCAAAATATTGTCAAGTTTTTGCAAGCAAAGGTATAATAGGTATAATACATATGAAGGGTACAGGAGAAGAAAGGGCTGATTGACATTTATGTCATTTCCAGAAAAAGCTATTTAAAGGTTTCAGACTATATTATAAGTATGACAGAAAATCTAAAATGGCGGTGCAATGGGCGCGTTCTAAGATTGTAAGTTGTCAATGTACCCCTTCTTAGCCAGTATCGAATAAAATGCGCTCCTTTTATCCCGGTTTACGTCGCAGTATGCTCCTTTTAGTCTTTTTTAGTTTTTTTTTGTTATGCCCATATAACAGGAAACCAGCCCCTTTTAGTTTGTTTTGAACACGGCATACTAAAGGCCCGTTCAAAATCTATCAACTGCCATTGTTGGTTTGATTTGGACAAATATGTCGATGAGCCCCTTTTTTTCCTGTACCCTTCATATGTAATTGCCGAGATTTTCTTACAGATTCATGAGTTCATAATACTGTAATTAATTCAGCTGTTTCAATTATTTGTTTTTTGTTTGAAAGTTGATTTCAAGGTTTGACATCTACGTATTAAATTTTGAAACTATGACAGAAATAAATTTCTATGTTTGAACACTTGGCGATTTATCCATCGTAATGAGATATAAATTAACATTATATCATTGCAGTATAGAAACGCAGAAAGAAAAGTAAATCTGGATGTGAGGAGCTCGAATCCCGGTTCAGAGCTCCTCACATCCAGATTTACTTTTCTTTCTGCGTTTCTATACTGCAATGATATAATGTTAATTTATTAAATTTTGTTTTTATTTTCAGTTTCTTTATATAAATTAAATCTTCAAAAACAGTTTGTCCTTAATGATAAGATTTCCATGATAAGATTCGTAATAATTTTTTAAAGCTGACACTTTTAAAAAATCAAATTAATGTTGCTGTTAGCTTAAAGTTGTCTCATTTATACACATAGGAAACTACACAATTTGAATTTGTCATTCCTTGAAAAAAAATGCAAAAATGTTAGTACTGAAAATTGAGTTTCCTTCGAATTCTCAATAGAAAACGGCAATTTCATATTTAAATACCTAATATATTTATGTTTGTTTCTTATACTTTACTAGTATTTTTCGTACTTACACAAATAATTAAAGTAAACGGTCCTCTTAACATTAGAACAAATAAAAACACGTCACGAAACTCTTAGTGGTAACCTTTATAGATAACACAGGGGTCATGTTGACTTAGCAATACTTCAATATTACTTCATTTTACAAGATATGACGAAGAAAATAATAAAGACTAATAAGACAAAAGATAACGTACGTAATTCAATGTTTTGTGACTATAATTTTTTAATGAAGTTCGTTTACTAAATCGAACATTAATAGTAGTTTATGCTACAAGGGCGAAAATAACTCTTACGCCCGTGTATCATACTACGTTTTTCAATGCATAGTGTGAGGAAATAAAACAAATATAATCTTGTAAACTTTAAATTATGATTGGCTCAAAAGGACTGTATCCAGAGCCGTCAAACAGTGGAAAAAAAAGTTGTAACATTTATGGAACACAGGAAAGGCTGCAGGTTAGCCAACCATTGCAAGTAAATTAAAAAATAATAATAATAATAATAATAAAGCACTAGGGCTAAATAATCGACTTTATGTTCGGTTTTGATGCATAAAAAGTGGGCCTTTACGAGCACTTGCAATGAAAAAATATATATTTTAGCGTTTTTTGTTTTTTCAACTCAGTTCACTTGGATCTACAATCAAGATCGTCAGAGATTAGGTTTTTTTTTGGGGCTGTTATTTTTTTTTATGATCGAGTTTTACGTAACGTTCCCTATACATTATACTTGTACGAGAAGAATCAAACGTAACCACATTTTCGCAAATCGGTTTGGGTTCTATATGTGAAACTTACTTAAGGGGAGCTTATCCCAATTTTGTCTCTTTTATGATTCATTTTAAAATATTTAAACTATGAAAATGTGATATTTTATGTCTGAAAAATATATATATATCTTAGATACATTCTTTCTGCAGATTTTTTGGGGTTCAGAACGTGATACGTTATACTTTGCGCGATTGAAAAAAAAACGAATTTTGGTCGATTTTTCACATTTTTTTCGTTTTAGATAAAATTTACAATATCAAATCGTAGGGAAATTACAGAAAATTAAGGTAAATGTAATTTAGTAAGGACTTTAACGGATAGTTTGAAATTTTCACCGTAAAAACGTTTTTTGAGCGAAAAACGTGTTTTTTAAGAGCGCGCGATGTTTCGGTTGTCGTAACAGCCACGGCTCAGAGCGCGCTATTTTAAACTATAATAAAAGATCATAGAGTTCAAAACGAGGTGCCCAATGTGAGGGATAACTCAAATACATATTATAAATACATATTTCGTTCACAGGCTCAATTCATCTGTCAGATGTATGGCAAGTGATCACATCTTGCTGAAACTATGTCCACGAATTGAAACCTTGAAGGTTTATATCACTAAAATTAGGGTGAGTGTCCATCATAACGAAATAGATAACACAGCTAAGACTCACTATTATTTATGCGAGAAAAACTCGACGTTTTGGTCACTCTTAAGTTGACCGAAACGTCGAGTTTTTCTCGCATAAATAATAGTGAGCCTTACCCCCGGTTTCTGAAAGGCCAATCAATGTTAACAGTAGATTAAAAAATAATTATCTGCGGATTAAGCCAGAAAAAGTGGGAATTTTACATTGAAATCAAAAATTAACTAAGTTAATTATTGATTCATCACTATTCAGACTTCATAAATGCTTTATTTTCACCGTTATTTGCGGTTAAAGTTTTTATAATCTACTGTTAACTTTGATTGGCCTTTCAGAAACCGGGGGTTAGCTGTGGTATCTATTTCGCCATGAAGGTTTGTTAAGCAAAAAGTTCTCAATAACGAGGTCGGGTACTCTCTGTCCCCCTCTTATTAACGCAAAGTTGTAAAGACCAAAAGGCCAACAATATTATAAAAAACACCACCATAACGGTCTGTATTGAAAATGAAGTGATTTCACATAGAGAATCCATTAACTGGGAAGCCCCGATCATAGTCCCCTGAACTGAACTCGCGATTCGACCTTGACCGATTTGGCTCATGTTACAACTTAAAAATTATTTTTGTCTAATTTACTCGCCTACCAAATTTCATGACGTTCCGATCAGCGATACTCGAGTTTTCGTCGGACAAACAAACATTCATACATAACATTCGCTTATTCGTTCAAAAAGCAGGGCTTACTAAAACAAGCTGACGATTCTGACGCAAATCTGACGCAATCAAAGCACAATATCACATCAGGAATGATGCCTATCTTTAATGTGTCAATGCGTTTTCAACCATTTTCTGTCAAGTTTAAAAGAATGTTAGCAGCGTAACCATCAGCATTTTGACAACATTATCTTTCTTTAATAAAAAATAAACAACCTAATAAATTAACATTATATCATTGCAGTATAGAAACGCAGAAAGAAAAGTAAATCTGGATGTGAGGAGCTCTGAACTGGGATTCGAACCCGGGACCTCTCGCTTACCGGGCGATTGCTCTAACCACTGAGCTATCCAGGTCTCAACACAACTCGTGAATTTACCGATGTGCTTTCCCATACTGCAATAATATTTATAGATACCCACTTTACACCTACCTAATAAATTATTTTTGTTGAACGAGCAAGCGAAGTTCTCAGAGTCTACTTGAACAATCCGGCGTTTATATGTAGATGTATGCACGAATGTTTATCCGACGATAACTCGAGTATTATAATATCGGAACGTCATGAAATTTGGTAGGCGAGCAAACGAGACAAAAATAATTTTCAGGTTCGAGCATGAGCCAAATCGGTGAAGAGGTTGCCGAGATATGGGCTTAGGGTACGCGACTTCACAGTTTGGGACAAGCTCGTAGTTTATTTTTTATTCGACTTTCAAAATGCTATATTCTATCAAATGCCGACAAGTGTTTAAGTATATAAAATGTTTTTGCTACTTATGACTGCATGGATCTTTGTTTCAATTTGTCACCGAGTTCTTTACTCCCTTCAACAAGATCAGTATAACATTTAAACTTTAGCCAGTATTAGGTAACTTGTAACTGTTATTTTATTGAAATTAGTCTCTAGGACAACTCCTGAACTATTTTTTCTGATCTAGTTAGTTTTAGTGTTCTAGTTAGTGTATGCTCAAGTTTATTTTGCGAATAAACCCACCCTTTACTTAAGATATATTTAAGCTTCCCCCTTGGTGGAGACCACTATCTACTTGCCGGCGGCCAGTGCATGATACTTACAGAAACCTCCTCCCCCTCGAGCAATTCCTCGATAACGATGGTCTCCCCCGCGCTGCCAAACTTTGCGTTGGTCAACAACTCGTCCACCGCTTCGCACGCTTCCTCGTTGGTGGAGGCCACTATTACCCCCTTGCCTGCAGCGAGGCCAGCAGCCTTGACGACAAGGGCTGGGAAGGGAGCGCTAGGGAGAATAATATTAGAGTTAATTACTTTAACAGAAGATGTGTTGCATCAGGAGCAAAATATTTTTGTGAGACCTAAATTTTGTTGACCCTTGTTGGTAGCTATATACTTTTAACAAATACAGGTGTTTTTTTTTTTTGCAATTTCTTAAATTCAATTCTGTTAGAAGGGATTAGTGTTCCCTTTAAAATGGAGTCTTGCTCCTTCGGCCACTTTTCTCTATTTCTCATTACTCTGTACTGTAAATATCACTAAACCTGATCAAAATTTTATAAAAACGGCAACTGGATTTGTAACGAAATATTAAATAATTATAACAGCCAAAATACAACTATTAACAATAGTTTGTTATATGCATAATGATATTATGGTAGCTTCAAAATAATAGGATTTTCCATAAGCGTGATAATAGATTATTTTAGGAATTTACGGCTGGTATAACGACTATGGAAAAGCCATGGAATTAGTATATGTACATGTACATACTAATTCCATGGGAAAAGCAAATTGTTTTAAAGCTACTGTAATGTCATTAAAAATACGTTTATGCATATATCAAACTATTGCTATATCCTTAATATTTTGTTACAAATCTGCAGAATTGACCCCTAAAGGATCAATTTAAATCTTAAGAAAAGCGGATTCTATAGGTTTTCTCACTTTACTCGTATAAAACACAATATACGTAAAGAAACCTCCAGATAAAACATGGCAAGGACGTAGGAGGTAATCTTGAAGACTAAATATAATATAAAACAAGATAAAAACAAAGACCGCATCATATCAATAATTCATTGGCGAGGCTGCTGGGCGCGGTTAATTTAATCACAAGGTTTCATCAATATTGTGATGACGAAGGAGCTTGTAAAGTACTCATTCGGGGACAGTACTTTTAATTGAAACTGCCTTGGATTTATCGAAACAAGATCGGAGAAAATTCATGTGTGCACACCAGCATGATAGGGTACCTATTGGCAGATCTTATTGCGGCGTCATACACGTTACTATCGCTTACTAATAGGGAGCTTCAGCGACAGCTCGAATCAAGAGCTGTCCTGTCCCATCCTTATTGGTCTGTTTCCGGGGCAAACTATTTGAAAGGAGGCAGAGTTCGAAGTGATAATTATCATTGATAAGGGTGACTGACCGGGGGGAAGTGCACAATACTCACGGTAGCGGAGAGTCCGTGCAGGACCATTAATCGCCCCCACTTCGAATTTAGAATTTAGAAGTATCAAGGTACATATAGGTTGAAAATTATCTTTGATAAGTATAATCGATATTTTAGTACTAACAAAATTATGAACAAAAAAATAATTAATAAAAGATTACCTTGATTGTAAAATATGTATAATTTATTTACTAAACTACTTGCTTCTAACCATAGTCTTATGTTCTAACATAAATGTTGATATGTGATACCAGTTAAAAAAGGATTGCTAGGCTTAGGTATATCTGTTTGATTCTGATCGGATATCATGATAATTTTCGCAATAAGTAACAAGGGGCATATTTATCTTGATAATTTCAAACACTGGAAGGAGGGCAAACGAATACGGGGCAGTCAACTCCTCAGGTACAAAGATGTTCAGAAGCGACACATGAAAAGATGTAATATTAAGCCCTCTTTTCGTTATATTTTAAGGGTTAAAATTTTTAACCCTTATGGTAATCATAACAACATGCATTGGACAGGTTATGTACGCACTATCGTATACACAAATAGGATTTTCCGAAGGCGCACCCCAGTACTGAGGGAGGGAACAAGGGTAGCGGGAGGATTATAAGAAGGTTTGCTCCTGATTTTCACCACCCTCGCTGATAGCGCACTAATGTTTTCAAAGAGTCAAGTGGGTTGGCACTTCGTCGGACTCCATACAAGCTTTACACAGAGGGCTGTCCGTTAGACTTATATACTGGACTGCGCGGGCGTCAGCACACAATGGGCTAAGATCCTCGGTGAATGGGAGACGCTTCGCCAATCTTGGGATTCCGGCGTGAGCTGGGCTGACTATAATAGCTGGCCCCACACTTTCCAAGCACACAGGTCCAAATAAGAGACTAGGTGCGGAAACCGAGCCTGGAGAAGAAGTTCTCAAAGAGTGTCCTCTTGTAAAAGCCCTCCATCTTTTCAACAGAATCTACAATCTTACGGATATCAATTTGTTTAGTTGTTCTTTGACAGAGTTCAAAAAAACTGATTTAAATATAATTTGTTACCAATTACATTAGGTTATCCTGTAACGAGTGTGTAGTAAATAATAAATAAATAAAAATAAATAGATTAGTGATCGCAATGCTAGACTTTTTGGCACCAAAGACACCACTGTATTTTGACTGTGTTATGGGACGTCTGTGGCATTTATAAGTATGTCTGTAGCATTTATAAGTAGAATAGCTATATTGGTTGGTGGCTAGATTTCTAGCATCATACCTCAGAGCTTCCATAGCAGGGTTCAACAAGAATGTGTGCTAATTGCGATACTCACGTGTTAATAAACTCCTTAGCCTTCGTCGCATCGGTGAAGGACTGGTATTTAGCTGTTGGTATCTGGTATTTGTCCATGAACTTTTTGGCGTAATCCTTGTTAGCTTCGATCTGTGCACCAGCTTTGGTTGGGCCAAAGCAGGGAATCCCGTTGGCAGAGAGAGCATCGACAATGCCATCAGCTAGAGGGTCCTCAGGTCCAACCATTACCAGGTCTATGCTGTTGTCTTTGCACCATTGTGTTAGACCCTGGACAAGAGGAATTAATCAGAAAAAAGAAAGACATTTTGCTAAGTTTCTTGGTGAGAGCAAGATTAATAGAAGTGGCCGAGTTAAACATGTATTTAATCAGCATATTTTATAGTAATAGACATTTATAATTTTTATTGTATATATTACATTATATGTATACCTAAATTATTTATTCCTATATTTTAATGTAATAAGCTAAATAAGTGTAGCATATTATTTTTAATAAATTTAGGTAATAACAATTTTCATTTTATTTAATAGATACATTAAAATTTTGGTGTAGTAAGGGCTATATCGCTGACCCTGGCTTGGATCCATGTTATATGTAGATTAAATAATAAATACATTAACCTTAACCAGATTTTTTCAGAAACTAAATTACAAATAAGAGGGAATAGAGGGAAAAAGACTTGTGGCATTGAATAGCAAACTTTTTTCAGTATCTGTCTCCTTATCGACAATCTGACTGATTTACACAATCCATTCTTTTCATTCTAAAAATGGAGCATGCTCGATTTAAATTGGCTCTCAAGATTGAAAATCCAGTATTCTACTGTCTGAGCTATCACTACAAAACTATTTTAATACATAAACTCGAAAGTTCTAGATATTCAAAGCCATATTAATAGTTTACTAAGCAGTGGTGTACAGAGAACTTTTTGCTGGAAAAGCAATTAGAAAGTCAAGTTTGATACGAAGAATAATATGATTTTTTTTAATATCACATTGAAAAACAAATATTTGTATGACGCCAGGGTAGACACTAAAGTGTCAATTCGGTGTAACAAGATTTAACTTATTTAACAATACTAAACTTATTTCAAGCATTCTGTCTTTTTTTTTCTATATCGAAAAGACAAAGACAGGATGCTTAAAATAAGGTTAGTTCTGTCCAATAAGTTAAGTTGTGTTACATTGAATCAACACCACTGTCTTTCCTAGGGTGAATAGTTTTCATACAAACTTCTTTTTTTCAAAGTGATATGTTGATTTTTTCATATTTTTTTATTATCAACCTTGACCTTCTCATTGTTTTTCTGGAAAAAAGGTCTAAGCATGCAACTGTTACTAAGATTATGTTTTTATAGTGAAATCCATCACTTTGATTACTGTAATTAATTATTATCAAATAAACAAGTACACAACTATTTAGAAAAAATTCATGTACTTCGAAAATAACTAGAGCCTGGTGAAGTTAACTGTGGTCCTAAAAAAAGGTAATATGGCTTTGAATACATAAACTTTAGTAAATCAGCGAGCTTATCTCTCTAAGTGATTTTTTATAGCAAACCAAATAGAGTATGGGAGTGGTTTTAATATAATATAAGATAAAAGAATGCATGAGGGAAGTTTCGGGTGCACATTTAACATCACCACTTTTGTAACTTTTTTACATGGAGATAGTTGGCACGTGTTAATTCATGTACTTAAAGGCATATTTAATATCAACAAATGATAACTGGAGACAGAGGGCATAAGTCAACTCCCAATGACAATAAATAGTTACGAAGACTTTAAATAAAACTAAAATTGATAAATAAGTTGAGCTCTACTGAACTCTGTGGCTCTATGCTGTTGATAAGCATGTATCAATGTGCTATAGTTAAATGTGCATTATTATATATCAATTTATATCATGCCCCCCCCCTGCCTGACTAATAGTAAAATAGGCAAAAAGGGGGCAAAACAAAGTTGACTTAATAACCGAACACCTTGGCCTCCAAGCCACCCACATATTTTCTCAGTGTCCCTTTATGTACAACCAAACCAAACCAACTAACCGGATAGTCTTTGATGTTAACATCAACGCTGAGAACTTTTTTAGTAGTAGAAATTCCGACGCTACCGGGCGCGCAGTAGATCTGCCTCACATGGGGTGAATCGGATAACTTCCAGCAAATGGCGTGCTCCCGTCCTCCGCTCCCAATCACAAGGATATTCTTGTTCTCAGTCATCTTGATTTAATTAAAATCTAACCACTTGTTGCTTGTTTACAAAGTCAAAGTTTTGATCACGTTTTTTGTGTCCGGTTAACCTTTTTAATACTCTGTATATATTATTGAGTATTAGAGGATATATGAAACGATTTATTCATTTATTTTTATAATGATTCGTGTGAATTAAAATGAATTTTATACATTTCATTTACGTACAAAATTATTCACAACCACACACCGAACGCGAAAACTTTCAAATGACGTTTTGTTGACGTTTCCGCCGGCCGCGAGGCAACAGTCGCGTTCACTTATCTCCGAAAGGCGAAGGTGCAGATGACAAAGGTCTTGCAGAGATTGTACGCCTTTTGATAAAATTACATCATAAAGTACTTTGCATTTTACTTGAATGTCTTGTGTTGAGTTGGACTATAAAAAAAATAAAAAAAAAAAAAAACATACAGTCGAATTGAGAACCGCCTCCTTTTTGAAGTCGGTTAAAAATATAGTTATAGCACAAACGGAACAAGCAGGACTAGAAAACCAGTCCAGTCAAATCCGACCGGAACGTGTTGCCCTGTTATGGCGACTTTGTCACTAGATCTAGGGGATTTTATGAATGTTTAGCGGGCAAAATTTTGGATTTAGTAGTGTCAAAATATTTAGCGATTTCTAGTGATTTTATCACTCGTAAGCGGGCGACTTGTTTGTTCAGTTACCAAAAACTACAATTATCTCTATATGAGATCTCTAATAGGTGGTAGAACTGATGCCAGATTCGACTGTGGAGGTACCGCCATCTTACTTGGAGACCTCCTCAAAGTAATTCGGGGGAGAGTAAGAGGACAGCTCACAGGCAAAAAAGCAAGAGGCCCACCATGCCTGGGAACGATGGATGGCGGTATATCCATCCCTAATAGCTGGGCCTTATATGGAACAGGCTGGTGACGGGCAGCGGCGTCACTGGTGCGAGGGTTCCAACACCGCGCTCACTAACCCGCCTGCCCAGCGTGTGTGAGTATGTCCAATTCTTTCAGGATGACCGCGGGGAGTGGCAAAGTCCTGGAAAGGCTTATGTCCAGCGGTGGACGAACTAGGCTGATGGATGGAGATCTCTAATTTTCTCACTGAAGAACGACGGTAGTAAAATTTTACATTAAGTTATAACTTATGATAGCTATAATAGGTACATGCATAGCCAAAGGAGGCTTTGGTGTAGGTCGGTCCAAACAACTAGATAGGTCTGAAGTTGCCGCGAATTGCAGTTTGCCCCACTGTACATCAACGCCACGCGCAGTGCGCCAACTTCAAGCCTATCTAGTTGTTTGGACCGAAGTGTACAGGGTGTTATGATGAAGTTGCTCTAGCTGAAAACTGGCGATAGCTAGTACAGTTGTCTACTAGTAGACTAAAAAGTCTTGAAATGGAATAAAAATTGTTTTTACTGGTAACACCTGATTTCCCCATACAAAAGATCTCAGGTGTTGCCATATTAATTCTGTTTTGGCAAAGAAAGTGGTGCCCCCATTTATTTCTAGACTTTATTGACAATCTGTACTCGTCGTCAACAGTACCAACTCTCCGTGAAAAAAAGATGTTGTTTCATTCATTTTGGTTCTGGAAGTTATGTTACTTTTTTATGAAACAGCTGATTTTTTTTCGTGATTCGATTGTTGGCGCCATAGAAAAAGTTTTATCACCAGTACTATTCTTCGTTTCCGACTTCCGTGCGTCTTTTTACTTATAAAGTTGCATCTCGACATTGCATTTGGCGGAACACATGTGCGGAGTCACATAATCGGAAGCCAGATAAAACGGCATTGAATTGAATTGATTTTTCTTACGAGTGAAATTTCCCATGACGATCACACGTTTCGAAACGGAACCTTGGTGTATGTTTACATTATTGCCAGATTCTATAATTTAGCTGCACTGCTGCACTGGCTAATGAGCGGTTTTCAAGACTGACCTTGATCAAGCTTTCAGAGGTAAACACAGATGGCGTTACCCTGCTTTCAAGTGTCAAAAAGCAAAGATTATTTTTTAATCTGTGGGCAGCAAGATAAAAATTGTCAATTCAATTGTTAAATCCAACAACACCCTTCACAAAGACATTCCTATTTTGTTGTGTTTATATTGTGTTGTTTTCTATCTATATTACTTACGTTAATAGCTTGGTATTTCATTCAACTTTCAACATGGTCAGCCCATGCGTTGTAGCTAATTGTAAAAATATAGGAACACACAGTATAACTAATTACGGAAAGAACAATGGATCTTAGCAATAATACATTTGAGGCATGGATTGACCATAAAAAAGAAAGAAGCAAAGAAGAAGTGTCAAAATCAAAAGAATCCAGTGTTGCCAAGAAGACATTTTTTGACACTTTTAGTACAGGCTGCGCCATCTATTGAGTCGTTCGGTACTACTTTTTCTTTTTTAATTTGACTTTGAAAACCCCTCATTGAGGGCTAACCACAACTGATGACTTTTTTTTCAAAATGGCATAGCCATGGAATTAGTGTGTACTTCGTAGAGATGGGCGTGAGACAATTCCCGGTCGGTGGGTTTTTTCATTTTTCTTCACAAATACTATGAAACTTACTGCAGGTGATAGAGAAAGTCACTGCTAACATTTTATTTCCTTAAACTTAACTGCGAAAATATGCGCTTTGGCAACTACAGGCACTTGAAAATATTTAATTAAAAGGTTAAGTAACCGAACTATTTTTTTTGTGATAGACTGCTGACGCTATTACAAACACCTCATCACGTTTGAATAAACCACAAAATATTTTGTGTACCAATCAGTGCTGCCAACAATAAACTAAAAATTCCGCTAAGTGTATTGTAAAATTCCGTCAAAAATTCGATTTACTTTTTTTTACCGATTAATAAAATCTCACAACAAAAAACGCTTCAGTATTAAAAAAGTCTTTATTACATATCTAAGTCTATGCTTTAATTTAAGACCACCATGATATGTACTGTGGTGGTTGGTTTATTTAATTTATTCTGCTTATTTACATAACCGACCTACCTTTGCATGTGTATATTTTGTTTGATCTGATGACCACACAAAGGACTGCCGCACAACCCCGCTTCGATTGCCGTGCCGTTTCGGATAGTGATGTACTACGTTTGGCACCGGTGTCGACGTGATATACTATTATTAATATTGGTACTGGAAGCAATAGTTAAACACCGGTGCATTCTCTGCGCTTGTTTGATTTAAAGCTCTAGAGTAAGAATAAAATAAAATGACTGCGTAAATGATTTAGATTTAAGTATTTCTATCATTTCTAACCAACTTCAATAAAAAGTAGGTTCTTGTATTTTTGTATGTCAGTAATTTTCTCGATTCTGGCATGACAGTTTTTTTTAATGTTTGTTATTCGAAAAATAATAAGTAAAATAAAATGTCTTTATTTCAGGCAATACAAAATAATCAGTAGTAAATAAACTGTGAAAGATCTGTATGTACCATCTACTCTACTTTGCCATTTGTAAATGAAAGTACCCGCGCTTCTAAAATTGGTCTCCAGCGCAGTTATATCGGGCGGACCTATATTTTGAGTAAAACTGTAGCCACTGAAGGCAATTTTGAAATTTCAGTTGTTATAGGTATATGTTTTCGGTGTTTGGCAACAGGGACTAGGGATACTTCACCGGTTGGCAATCAGTTGGCAACCGATTCAAAGATACATAGTAGGCCCACAGATTTTGATATTATTGATTCACTTTTTGTAATGGCAGTCGTGTTTTTAATTATTTAATTTTGTTTCCTACATTTTTGTGACAACTACTTTCAATATTCTTGGTTTTTGTAATCCGTTTGCGAAAACATCGATCATCAAAGGTCATCAGTCGACGAGTTAGTACGGTTGTGCTTCCCCCACCCAAAAATTTAAAAATATTACAGCCTACCCTTGCTTTGACGTTTTCTGGGCCAAGTGCCACTTTTGCTAGCAGCTGCCAGAAGCATTTTACGTTAGCAAACAGTTTTTCACAAACATATTCAATAGGTATTAATTTTATTTCGTGCACTTTTTATCGTTTTATTTTGTTGAACCCCCCCGGAACTAAAACTTGGCTATGCCCGTGCGCCGGGGTAAAGGAAAAAATTAACTGTCAACCGTTCCACAACCACCCGAGTGTTCATAAATCTTGTCAAAAATGTAAAATTCACTTTGACAGTTTAAATTTATCCAGGAGTTTAGGAACACTACCCTTATTTGTTTTTAATCTCTTTTTTAGGTTGCGTTTCTAAACGCCGGGGTAAATGTAAAGTTTAGTGAGGATGCTTACTGTTAAACAAGTTCCGCATAGAGGGCACTGTGTGTTTGTGTCTGTTAGCTTGTCAGTTCACATACAAATAACTGAATAAATTCTTATTTTCGTTGAAAAGTTAAAGCAATGGGTTTTTGTGTGGCTTTTGGATGTAAAGGAAAGGGAACTTGATCGACAAGTTCTCCTTTCATTCCTCGCAGCGAAGTGCCTCTTTTCTTTAGCTCTTCCTTCAACTGAGTGATACGCCAGGTAGAATATATGACGAATAAACCAACAAAAAAAGACACAAGTCCTTAGAAATGTGGAATGCAAAAATAACATTTATCACCGTCTTTTACAAGAGCTTGATAAGACACAAACACTCAGCGCCCTTTACCGTAAAAGCTTTTGGTTTTCTTTCCCATTCGTAAAAGTGAAAGAGATAATACTGAGATGGAATCTATTTACTAATCGTTTTGGCACGGCCGGCCCCTTTGTAAAAGCAGCTTATTTACGTGGCAAAGGATATTTTTTTGTTCTTGTATCATTATTACCGAAATAAAATGGCTTTGCAAGTCATTCCAAAGAATTTTATAAACCAGAAATAAAACAAAATTGCGTTATGTGATGACAAATGTCAAAGTGAAAATTTAACCCTGCATTTACGGGGTGTAAAATTTAACTGTCAAAAGTGTATAATTACATTCCTGGCAAGGTTTATGGATGACTTAAAAATTGCTCGGAGCTGTTCAGAGCTCTTCGTTTTCACTCGGGTCGTTGTGGATCGGGTGACAGTTAACTTTTCCACTTACCTTACCCTAGCATTTAGGAACGCAACCTTAGTGGCAATATTTTGATGTACAGTGGAGACCACATCAAGCTATACACTTGCAGTACGACATTAGCCCCTTAAGAGAAGAATATAAGATAGGTACAAAGTCCAATCTGGGGCCACGATAGTGCCCCCCACCAAGACGAGCCAAAGGAAGCGGGGCACTACGTACCTTTTCTCGAAGCGTTTCGTCATATTTTCGAACCCTCATAGCTTCGGTCTAGATAATACTAGAGATACCAAATTCTCAAGGTAACATGAAGGAAGCAGTCTTATTAAACACGATAAGTTTCAATTGTCTAGCTTTTATACTTTGAATGTTATTAATACCTAAAATACGTCGATTTTGTCACTCAGTCACTCACTCACTCACTGATGATCATCAAAAATCTAGGGTACTTCCTGAAGTCCTAGAAAGCTGAAATTTGGTACGCAGGCTAGGACTAGCACACAAACAACAAGAAAATTAAGAAATTTGTAACTTTCACCCTCCAACCCCTCTTAAGGGGGGTCTGGTTCTGTATTAATTAAAAATTTAAATTCCGAACTTCTTGAAGTCCTAGAAAGCTGAAATTTGGTATGCAGGCTAGGATTAGCACACAAAAAACAATAAAATTAAGAAATCTGTAACTTTCACCCTCCAACCCCTCTTAAAGTAAAATTTCTGAACCCTTGGAGTTCAAAGACTACCGTCCAATCTCTATACTTCCTTTTCTCTCTAAAGTTCTCGAGCGGGTGGTCAATCGTCAATTAATGAATTTTCTTCACTCAAATGAACTTTTAAATCCATTTCAGTCGGGATTTCGTCCATCCCACAGTACATGTACTGCTCTCATTAAGATTACTGACGACTTTCGTAAAGCTATGGATGATAGGCAACTCACCCTCCTTACCCTTCTTGATTTCAGCAGCGCTTTTAATTGTGTTGACTATGATATCCTCCTGGCCATCCTCCGTTCTTTAAATATTTCTGATTCAGCTACTAAGAGGTTCCATTCGTATCTCTATGGCCGACAGCAGCGTATACGCTCTGATGATAATTTCTCTGATTGGTGTGACGTTACAGCTGGCGTCCCTCAGGGTGGTGTGCTATCCCCTCTTCTATTCTCCGTGTTTATAAACACCCTCACATCCGTCATTAACTTTAGTTGTTATCATATGTACGCTGACGACCTGCAACTCTATATGTCCTTTAAGCAGGACCTAATTTCAGTAGCTATACAGAAAATGACTTCTGACCTAGACCACATAAGTAAATGGACAGAACAATTCGGACTCCTTATAAACCCATCAAAAACACAGGTCATGATAGTTGGCAGCAGGGCTCTCATAGACAAAATGGACCTCAGCTCACTTCCCCCAGTCTGTTTAAATAGCACACCTCTTAAGTTCTGTAAATCTGTAAAGAATCTGGGGCTCTATATCCAGAACAATATGTCATGGGACCTGCATGTCTCTGAACTTAGCAAAAAGATCTTTGGATCTATACACTCTCTTAAACGAATGCAAAGATTTTTACCATATTCTGCTAAAATCATGCTGATTAATTCACTCTTGCTCCCCATCTTAGACTATGCCGATGTCTGTTACCCTGATCTTACTGAAGGATTGTTAAATAAGCTCGATCGTCTCCTTAATTTATTCATACGGTACATTTTTGGCCTCCGTAAGTACGACCATGTGTCGCAATCCCGTTCTGATCTTAACTGGCTTAATATCCGAAATCGACGTAACGCTCATATTTTAACGCTTCTTTGGAACATCCTCAATGATCCCCTCTCCCCCTCTTACCTGAAAGAAAGTTTCGTTTCCCGTGATTCCCTTGGTCGCCTTCATCGCCCAGAGAACCATTTACTTTTGTGCACCCCCTCACATAAAACTGACATGTTTACAAATTCATTCACAATTTACGCAATACGTCTTTGGAATAGCTTACCACTCATTATTCGAGAGTCTTCATCAATAGCTGTTTTTAAAAATAGAGTCATGCAGCACTTTTTACATATGCAAAGTAATTAATAGCACATTTACTTTTATCAATCCTTGTATGAGTTTTGAATCTTTCTCTTAATTGCTTATTATATTTAAATAATATGTATTTGTATATATGTATGTATGTATTTTTTTTTTTTTTTTTTTATTATTTGTATTTTATAGTAAGTACATTTGTTTTATATGTAGATTATGTAGATATTATGCTCTGTTTGTTTATATGAATATTTTAATGCCTCTGTCATTAAGGCATTTAGTATTGTTTCTACGATACCTTTCCCGGCACTACCCAATAACGATCCACAGCACCAAAGGTTAACTGGAAGACAATGCTAGATAGCATTAAGTTCGCCTTCTGTACAATTTTTAGTGCAATAAAGAATTTTATTATTATTATTATTAAGGGGGGTCTGGTTCTGCATTAAATAAAAATTTCAATTCCAAACTTCCTTAAGTCCTAGAAAGCTGAAATTTTGTATGCAGGCTAGGACTAACACACAAACAACAAGAAAATTAATAAATCTCTAACTTTCACCCTCCAACCCCTCTAAAGAGGGGTCTGGTTCTGTATTAAATAAAAATTTCAGTTCCAAACTTCCTGGAGTCCTAGAAAGCTGAAATTTGGTACGCAGGCTAGGATTAGCACACAAACGACGAAAAAATTAAGAAATATGTAACTTTTAATCTGCAACCCCTCTTAAGGGGGGGTCGTTCTGTATTAAATGAAAATTTTAATTCCAAACTTCCTGAAGTCCTAGAAAGCTGAAATTTTGTATGCAAGCTAGGACTAGCACACAAACAGCAAGAAAGTTAAGAAATCTCTAACTTTCACCCTCCAACTCCTCTTAAGGGGGGTCTGGTTCTGTATTAAATAAAAAATTCAATTTCAAGCTTCCTGGAGTCCTAGAAAGCTGAAATTTGGTATGCAGGCTAGGATTAGCACACAAACAACAAAAAAAAATAAGAAATCTGTAACGTTTACCCGCCAACTCCACTTAAGGGGAGTCCGGTTCTGTAATATTAAAAATATATACCCAACTTCCAAGTCCTAGAAATTTTAATTTTATTATTTGCCGTGTTAGAGGCCATAGTAACAAACAGGTAGGTAGGTCAGCGCGGAAAGACAAGTTTTAAATTCTTTCAGACTAATGTAGAAGGCACTACGTGTCGTTTACAGCACGATATAACTTTTCCCTACATGTTGAAATCGTTACTAATATTAGTTATACTCTTGATAGGTACTCTCTGGTAGCTGACTGATTTCTGTTCTATTATTGAAAGTAAAGTTTAGTTAGTTAGACATCGTCGTCGAAAACTAAGGTCCGGTTACTTGTACGTGAATTGACAGCTAGAATTGCTCATGTTATTGCGCACGCAGATAAATATTAACGAGTATACTACTGCAACTGTATTCTTGTGCTGAGGACTTAGAAACCTATCATGATTCCGAGTCTTATTCTTGAGCTAAAGATAAAAATAAGGCAATTAGAGTTATAATTATTTTTAATAACGCTCTTAAACATGAACTTGCGCCTGAAAAAACGAAATTTGAAATATTTAATAGAGCATTCGTACACCGTGAGCATTTACGATCTGTATCGCGTATGCCATCACTATCCATAAAAGCCAAGGGCTAAGTTTAAATAATACTCTCATTGATATCGGGTCATCGACGTTTTCTTCTGGGCATACTTATGTAGCACTTTTGAGGGTGACTGGTTTGATAGGGGTTCACCTTATTAATATTGACTTTGCAACAGTCAGCCATAAATTAATATAATCGCTTAATAACTAAGTACCACCCTGATCTATCGCTTATTGCGAATAATAAAACAACAAGAAAAAGAAGCAAAGATAGGGAGTGGGATATAAAAAAGTTATAGCACAGGCGCAAGAAATGCAGCCTGAAAAAATAAAAGAAGAAGAGCATCTTACAAAAAGAAATGAAATCCCATCAAAAACATTTCATGTAAACTATCGCCAAGACACAAGCTCAAAACGCTTTTACTGTTAAAAAGTTATCAGATCTCATGTAGAGCCAAGCCCTTAACTCTACAAGGCCTAACTTTACAAGCCCTAACTCTACAAATCCTACATCTTGATCAAAAAGTTTGGCTTGGCCGTTTTGCGGTCGTCAAACAGACACTCCCATTTGTGTCATGCAATAGTGCCATTAAACGGCCAAGCCATACTTTATGATCAAGATGTAGGGTTTGTAGAGTTAGGGCTTGTAGAGTTAGGCCTTGTAGAGTTAAGGGCTTGGCTCTACATGAGATCTGATAACTTTTTAACAGTAAAAGCGTTTTGAGCTTGTGTCTTGGCGATAGTTTACATGAAATGTTTTTGATGGGATGTGTCTTACTTGATGCGGTCTTCACTGTACCTACCTACCTATTAAATTTTTCGTTACCCTGTTTTATGTGGGCAAATTAATGTTATTTTTGTGCCTTTTAAAATCTTATGAGGTTGTGACATACGGACGAACGGACAACAGTACTTTTGCTACAAAACACCACAAATCTTTATATAAATATTAGGGTAAAGTTGCATGGTTAGACTTATTGACAACTTTCAGTATGGCCAACTAGGAGGAGGTTTGTCTATAGGAACGTTACACAAATTATTGGAACGTTAATTTTCAACATGGCGAATTATTCATTCTTGTCATTTTTCTGCTGTGACGTGATGTTCATTCGTTGTGTAAAAACTTCGATTTTATTATTTCTTTAAAATGGCTGACACCGGTCTACGTATGAATTTCGCCGCTTTGAAAAGAGCAGATCCATACGCAAAAGAAATAATCGACAGTGCGTCCCATGTTGCGTTGTATACGTTTGAAGAAAACGAATGGGAGAAAACGAACATCGAGGGAGCTTTGTTTGTGTATAGCAGAAATGGTGAACCTTATCATAGTTTGGTAATTATGAACAGATTAAACACAAACAACCTTATTGAGCCGGTATCGAAGGGGTTAGAGTTACAATTGAAAGATCCGTTCTTACTTTATCGTAACGCCAAGGGTCGTATTTACGGCATATGGTTTTACGACAAAGAGGAATGCATCAGAGTTGCAAACAAGTTGAATTCGTTGGTAAAGGATTCCTTGAAGGGTGCTACAAGTGAGAGCATGCCACAAACTCCGGCATACAGTGCACCGGCGATGTCCACTGGTTCTGTAGACATTTTCAGCATGTTGAGTAAAGCTCAAGACGATTACAACTCTAACAAGGGCATGAAGGCGGGTAAGGCCGAGTCCACACCGGCCCGAGGACCAGATATGACTTCGCAAAGTGTTATGGACTTCTTTGCTAAAGCTGGTGGTGGTGGCGGCTCGCAAATGCCGGCAGTTTCATCATTACCATCACCAGGTATCTTCGGACCGCGGCCTACGGACACTCGTGAAGGTCCATTTCTTCTTCAGAGGCTCATGAGCAACCCTGCACACTCCGTTGAGCATATAGAGAAACAACAAAGGTCAGTGACACCTCAGGAAGTTAACTGCACAAATGGAAATATTGCTTTAGAAGCTACTATGCGACAAAGTAGTGGTTTTCCATTAAAGTCAACTCCTAAAGATAAACATTGCCAGTCAAACAGCCAGCCAAGGATAACAGGAATGAAGAAAGGATTAGGTGATGCCATTGATTCTAATGTGTCAATGCATTTGGAGAATGAATTAAACTTCATGCATATATCTTCACCAACAAAACCAACCTCTCCATTGGCAACATTCTTAAATCAGTCACAGGACATCAATCAACCGGTAAGCTCTTTTAACGGTAGCAAAATAGAAGAGAAAGGAATGTTCCCAATCTTGAATAACTCTTTGGGTACTCCGCAGAAGCCAGCGTTAATGCCACCTACAATGTTCACTGCTCCCGCAGCTGGTGATGTCCAGACTTCTCCTGAACCTCTAACACGGAACCAGCTCCTTCAAGCTTTCAATTATCTCTTAAAAAATGATGCCGACTTTGTAAACAAACTACATGAAGCTTATGTAAAGTCTTTTACGGATAAGGCTTTCTCTGTGTCATAAAATTCATTCTTTATCTAGAGGCTGATGATACTATCGTCATGTACAGTTGTAATTTGAAGTATAAATCCATTCAAAAAATGTTGTGTAGTCCTTCTAGTTTTATAGACACTTTGAAGTTTCTTATCATTTGGGGATAGAGTATTTTTAAATAAGTTTTAAATCTTTGACTTTGTCATAAAAATCTGTATAGAGAATGAATTTTAGTGACTTAACATTCTTTAGTTATGTATTGTAAATGGCAATTTTTCTGAAAAAGCTGTTAGTGATAGCTACCTATGTTGGCTTCAGCTTTAGATTTAGTGCAAAATCTGAGACAATTTTTATGACATAAAAACTGATCTTGCATTATTATTTTAGTTAGTTATAATTCATTGCAATTGTGCAGTATAAAAACTGCTAAAAAGAATTTAAATGACAATACTTATTGTTTAAATGATTTATCTCCTAGAGATACGATAAAAGAGTTTTATGTGCACATTTATTTGTTTCCTAAAATGAACAATTTGCTATTAAGGACATAATTTTGAAAATAGACATTTCTTCATAATGATAGGACTGCAAAAATTTGCTATATGTTTACAAGGATTATCATTTCTTACTCACATAATGGTATACTAGTAGTTTATGCATCATTTTTTTGTAGGATATTATGTAACAATATTTTTTTAATTCTTATAAAATTTGCTTTTTTATTTTATATTTTTTTGTAAATCAGTCCTAAATTTTTAGTTAACAAGTTCTTTGTGAGTTATTTCGTTTTCTTTTTTTTAAAATACCAAATGGGATTGTGCTTACAATTTGTTCTTAGCCACAAAATATTGTAAGTTAAGGTAAATGAATCCCTTATTATATAATAATATAATCAAATGGTGGAATTATTTAAATTTATTTCAGACTTGAGAGTGTAATTTGCAAACTATCAAAGCAGAAATTATCCACTTTTAGAACTAGGGAAAAATAAAAAAGTTTTAAAACCAACAGCAACCTGTGTACCTCTGTATCATTCTTCATTGTTTATGTTAATAAAAGCTTTTTAGTTACTTAGCAGTTATATTACCACTATTGAATGTTAATAATATTTTGTGCAACTGTAACATAATGTGAGACATTTCGTAATATGTCCCAATGTATAATTACGTTCAGTTGCACACAATACTTTATCTACGACCATCAAAAATATCATCTTTGTTTATAATATTATTATCAACTAAAAATTTTATGAAAAACGTAAAAGAAAGCGCGAGATTTATCTTATTTAGTGTCTCCTATTCTCTGACTTATATTTATCTATTTCACTCGTTCATAATCAGTGTCTCTTATTCTATCAGATTTCTATCTCTTGCTCGATTATTTTTTTGACTATGTATTGTGATATTCATTTTCTTACAGCTAAATCTTAAAATAGTATTTTCCCTAGGTTCTACATGGCATCTACATTATATTTCAACGTTTTATTTATATGTTATAGGTACTAGGCAAAAAACACTAAGATGCGTCTCTTCAGTATTGCCACTTGACCCTACCCTTATTTCTGTCTCGATCGCTGATTGGTCACCTAAGCAGTGTTATAATAAATTGGGTCAATCACAGTGCAGAATAGCAGTTTTATGATGTTATATTATAACATCGGACAAATAATATAAACCCGCTTTTGATGTTGTAATTATCTTATTGTACTATGGGAGTAGATAAAATCTATTCTGCCTTGGAAAAAGCTTTACATAATATAATTTTTTTTATATTTCGTAGAATGTAAAAATTGGCTTGGCATTAATGTTGCTCTTCAATATTGAACAACTGCCAGTTTTATCTAAACTAACAAAAATATTCATAAAAATGGTTCTATCTGTATGCATTTTAGATGCAAAATCTTGGGATGCAGCTATTTCAATTAGTTGTTCAAAAGTGAATCCGTCTGTCTTCATAAAGCAAGCGTTCGGGCGCTGCTGCGTTTATATAATTATAAAGCGGCGCGGTGGGCGCGGGTGCTCTTGTAGTATGAGTCTATAGAAATAGAGCGCCATTCATTTCGTCTTCACAGCGACCCGTCCGCGTCCGCGCGCTCGGTGCTCTTGCTCTATCAAGTCACTTAGGCTTATACATAAATGTCTACTTTACCTTATTGTGAGTTTTGAAAGGGAAAATCCAGGATTAGTTAACCCTTTATCTAATTTATTGGCCGTTTTGTTAACTTGCGAGTATCAGCAGTGCAGATAGGAAATGAATGTGATTTATATTGATCTTGTGTGAAAAGACTGGCCATAGACATAACTCAGATCCCCTTTTTATCAACTTTCCTGATAACATACATTTTACTGTAGATGTATTGGTTAGCTAAGTTGGTCCTTCGGTAGTCATACGGTACGGGAGGTGTAATGATTAAGAAAGCAAACTTCCGCCTGAATGGCGCTCTCATCCTTTAAGCTACACAAGGGTTAGTTCTGCCTCAGTTATTTCTTCAGAGGGCCGTCAAATAGACGACACCAGCAAGGATTTGATTTTAGGAATTTAATAACTGAGCTTAGTGGGATGTTAAAAGGTACGTTGGATAGGGATTTCGGAAAATTACCCGTCACCGATATCTATGGGTAATGCAGCTTGGAAAAAGTTGGTCAGTTTAGATAAAAGACCAGTGTTATAGTCTTTATACGCTGGATATAACACATTTTTTAAATTCTTGTTTACACGTATTTATTTAAATTGCTATGAATAGATGGCACTCAATCTTTTTGGTTTGAGTGATTCTCAAGTATTTGTCTCAGTACCTGGTCGGGAAAACTCAGATTATTTTCGATTTATGTACATATTAAAAGTAGCTTTATCGGTGGGGCGTCGGTTTCCCAACGAGATTCAGGTTCGAATTCTACCAGTTGACTATGCACCAAATGAGTTCTTTGGAATTTATGTGCAATGACTGCATCGTATCTGTTTTACCTAAGTACCTTAGAAATCTTATTGAAAAGGTTGCACAAACTAAATTGTTTTTAAAATCCATGTATGCTTTTAGTAAAGCATCTACTCCGTTCTACATACTCTCTTTGGCCTAATATTTATACATATTTGAGAAAAAATGTTATGATCTTGTAATTTCATGTGTTGTAAATGCTTACTATATTTGGTACTTTAAATTCGGCAATGTTGATTATTATTACTATTGATTCAAAACTCTTTCAAATTAAACAGTTCATGAAATATATTTGCTTAGTTTTATTTCTATGTTATCTCGATTTCATATATGCCACAAAAAATAAAAGCCAAGATATATTTTTTATCGATTTAATATTGCTATATTACAAATCGCATTTGAACTCTTGAACAACCTGTTTAAACCACAATACATTGTTACAAGTTTCTTTTCATAAAAAATAAACAAAATAGGTAATATAATAATGTATATGGTAGGCAATGAAGAAAGAGTGCCTTTACACAATTTTATTACGTTTTAGTTATCCAAAGTACCCGTGTCTTTAGGGTTGGTCCGACTGTGCATACTATATTGAGTCTTAACCCGAAATATAATATTCCTTTTGTATGAAATTTATTTGCGGTTGAAAAACGTACAATAAAAAATTTAGAAATTGGAACCAGTGAACGTAGTCTTAAGTCCTTGGTTGGAGGTTATAATAAAAAAATCATTTATTTGGATTCTTTTGTCAAGCAATAAAGTTTCCTTTATAAAGTGAAAAGTAAAATTTCCCCGCCTAAATAAACAAACCGAAAAATTCAAAGAATAATATATCCATGGGGCCATAAGTAATGTGTCGCTAATTAGGGAAAGGGGGGGGGGGGGTTGTGCATTGTGACGTAGAGTGGAAGGGAGTCTAGGTAAAACCAGTCCGCCATAAAATAAATAATTGATAAATTTATTTGCCTTTAAAATTTTTCATAATAAAAGTCATGTCACACTGGAGGAGAGGGGGGTGATCAAGAATGTCATTAGACGTGGTAGGGAGGGGGTCAAAATTCAGTGAAATTTGCGTCACGTGACTTATGGACGCCCCCTATCTGTTGCCGTTGCCACACATTTGCTAAGTTTACGCAAACGTTCTTTAATATAACTATTTGAAGTAACGTCAAACTTATTTCGTTGAGGTATTTAAGCCCTAATGTATGTAATGAAAAAAAAAAAAACTTTTCAACGGTACATCAAGAGTATAGGAGCAATCCACCAAGGAAACATACTAATATTCATGTATTTCGTTAGATAGAATTTCTTGCTGGGCAACGGTCTTCTAGCTTACCAGTCTATTGATTGTCAACCGACTTCAAAAAAGGAGGAGGTTCGCAATTCGACTATGTTTTTTTTTTCGGCGTTGTTACTCCATAACTCTGTCATTTATGAACCGATTTGAATAATTCTTTTTTTAAAATTAACTATTATAAAGTCTCAAAGGTTCATTTTCTTATTAAATTGTTAAGGACGCTAACAGTTTGTTAATGCGTTACAACATACGAAAGTGCTGCCACTGTAGTAAAAAATAACTTTATTTACTTTCTAGAATAATTATTGAAAATCTGAAGAAATACTGAATGAACTACATTAACATTTTTTTTTAGCAGTTTTCATAGACGTCTTCGATGAGCTACAATTTAAAATTTTTCTAAAAACGGCCGCTTTTGGCATAAGTTAAAATTCTAGCTATAAAAAGACTTTGTTTCTGAAAACTTTGCTATGTAAAAATAGTTCATTGCTATTTCTAGATATTTACTGAGCAGATTTTCAATTACTATTGTAGCAATTAATGTTTTTTATACTACACCTGCTCGGAAAGAACCTTCTTACTTTTTTGAAAACGATGCAGAAAATACGTCATTACTGTTATACAAATATGCGGGCGGAAAAAGTATATGAAAATTCATTGTTAACGTGCTTGAGCGGGCAGAAAAAGTATATGCAAATCCATTCGTGCTGTTTTTTTTTTAAATAACATAAAGAATGAGCAAGTGGCTAAGTGGCCAGTATTATTTTGCGAACTCGTACATAAAACTCGAAAAATGATACTGGCCACTTGCTTTTCCTGTACATAATAAAAAATAAGAAGGAAATAAAAAGTGACAATCGCACGCGAGTCAGTCGGTTTCTTTTATTGTATCTTGATTAAAAGTAAAATTATACTATTTCCTCGCAGGTGTAGTATAAAGCACTATGTATCACTCGGGAGAAAGTGTGATTCCCAACCCGTGTGTATCGAGGCCCTTGGCTTCGCCTCGGGCCTCAAACTACACCCTCGTTGGTAATCTTCCCCTTTCTTCCCTCGGTGAACAATGTACTATTTCTTAACTGGCAGCACTTTCGCATATTGTAACACCGATACCCCGCTTCCCAATTTTAAATGCGAACCAAGACTTACCCAAGAAGATTTCACAAGTGGTAACAAAGTGTTTATGCAAAGGCTCTCTTTGTTAGGGCTTTCAAATATAGTATTATTTTAAACATTAAAGCTGCCTTTCATATATTATAATTCAATAATTTGGTCCTCATGTTTGTAGCTATCATTTGATCGGTGGATAAACTTACATAATTTTCGGCATGTTTAGCTAAGAGCTAAAATGTTTAAAATAATTTTCAAGTTGACAAAAAAGGAGCACAGCTTCATGTAAAATGTTCTATTTTGGTTTAGATACTTTATCGGTATATTGTGCTATGTATTGTGTGTGAATACTTTCTCATAGATAGTATATATGGTAGTGTTTATTTATAGTCACTAAGAAAACACTTGAATTATTTTTAATCTCATATTATAAAGAACTAAACACCCTGTGAATTTCAACAGTGGAACATTATTCTGATATGCTATAAGAAAAATATTTACACAAAAAGAAACTTCTAAATCACTTGATCTTGGTACCATATAACTCGACTGAAAACATAGGCAATTTAAAATGAATGGTAAACTGCTTGAATATACGCGAATAGCTTTTTTAATAATTCCAAATAGACAGTTCGCAGCGCAGGACAGCTTAACGAAGTAAGAAAAAGGAAAACTGGATGCAATTCACAATATCTTCTGTACAAAATCGTAGAAAACACTTCATAAACTGTGAGAGAGAAAAGTAAAAAAAAAGTCCAACTCACAATTTAGGAAATTTAAAAATGGAGAAACTAAATCTTTCCACTTTAGTAAGTATTTCATACGCACACTATAACTAATATTATTTAACTATTTGGTTTTTAAACGAACATTAATATTGTAAGTCGAAACAATTAGAAAATACCTATTTAATTTAACAAAAAATACACATAATTTCTATGGAAATAAACTACTTAGACTGGATACATAGCAGTCTTGAATAAAAAATGTAACAGTTATAAACATTTCATTTAATCAATTTACTAGTAAGTACACCATAACTCTGCTTGTAAAGGAACACAATTCAAACGAGAATGTTTATGTCGTAAAAAACAACAATTCCTCACCCAGCTAAAGGATAATCGACCTTATGATGTCTTTAATAGTAAACATAAATCCGCCTACACCGTTGTTTAGGTTTGTACATGTATGTGACGTAGGATGTACTACGCTATTGTCATAGAAAGTTGGTTCACAGCATCTGTGAGAATCAATATACAAGATTTCGCTAACGTAAATACTAAATTGTAAGAAATAGAATCGTTTTTTACTAGCAGTTTAAGTTACACAATCACATAGGCCTCCCTCTCTATAATTCTTGATAATTAGAAATTCCAATCAACTTATCACGCCATCACCTGCAACGGTTAAATGCCGCTTATGGTCGAACAAAATAGCTTTCGAGTCTTCTTTAGCTTAAAGCTGTCTGTTACCTACACTTTGTTGATTGGTGATATCTATTATACAAGGTGACTTTTTGATCATCGTCCAAATTCATACTTGGAGGCTTGCCCAAGTCCTGTGTGAACCACTATGGGGAGTCGAAATTTCATTTTATGAATTTTACAAAAATTGGTAGTGAATTTGGACGATGTTCACAAATAATTCTGTGGTTATATACAATGGAATTTTCTCTAAAGCGGAAGTGACGCAGTTTGTTCTCTATGCGCCTTTTTCGTTTTTTTTTAAACTTAATATTGATTAAAATAAAACGCAGTTCTTGAAATAATGTGTGGCGGATGTCATGTGACGGACACAGACAGAAATACTCTCAGTAATGTGATCAACAGATCAGCGACCAAGCCGCAGAAACTAGCCCTGCGATCCGAAAAAGAATTATATCGCTTAAATCGATTACGAAAGTATGAAGTGAATGGCTTATGATCCATTGTAATTCTATTACGGACCGCAGGGTTCATCTATCATACACTGGCCTGCAAAACTAAGTACTACACTTTTTTACATTGATTTTTTTCTAAACTATAGAAGTTAGAGATTTAAAATAATCACATAGTGAAGTTGTCCTTATAGTTCCCTATAGTTTCAAAGAAAGCTGATAAAATTTGCTATAAAACGTTTTTTATTTTAAATCTCTAACTTCTATAGTTTAGAAAAAATCAAATTTAAAAAGTGTAGTACTTAGTTTTGCAGGCCAGTGTAGTTCGGGCCAACCAAAACGGTGGGCGAGTAAACAGCTGCGCAGTAACTACCCGCCCGGGCGACCACCCCTACCTCGTCGACGCTCCGAGAACGTGCGCTCTACGGCCGGCCGCCTCCCTTGTTGGCATGTATCATAGCAGCGGCGTGCACAGAACTTTTTGCTGGAAAAGCAAGCAATTGGTCAAGAATAACAATAAAAAAAATATAAAAAAATTTAAATATCACTTTGAAAAAAAAAAAGTTTGTATAGGACATTTTCACTCTAGTGTAGACATTGTCTACCCTGGCGTCATACAATTTTTTTTTTTCAAAGTTATATTTAAATTTTTTCATATTTTTGTTCTTGACCAATTGTTTGCTTTTCCAGCAAAAAGTCCTGTGCACGCCACTGTATCATAGCTATCAAATATCCGCATAAACGTTGTAAATTATACCACTTCAATAGTTTTTAATTTTTAATAGTGAGGCCATAATAATTTAGACTATTGATCAGATTTTTAAAATAATACAAATTTATTGTTATATGTGACAGTCACCCAAATGCAGTTTATTCAAAAACTTATCATTACTAATAACTATTTTTAAAATTGCTTGGATCGCAATAAGAAACATAATAAAATGTATTTCATAGATTTGCCAATGATTTCTGTTGACGTTGTTCATAGAAAATCTAACTAAGAGATCAATTTGTTTAGGTATTAGAAAGAATTGGCAAATCTATAAAAAAACAATGCAAAAAAGCAGATGTACAGCTTTATTTTTGTCTGGGTTTAACGTATTCCAGAATTTTGAATCTTATTTCTTTCTGACAAAGATCCAAAATGGCAGGAAATGTTAACATAAGCTCTCTGTAAAGACGATGTTTTGTAGTTTTCAATAAAGTTATGATGATGGTTAGTAAGTTTGAGCACCACACCCCATCTTTGTTTTGAATTGAGCTAAAAATATGTACCTTTATTAGGTATGTTAAATAGTTTGCTGTATAGTAGATTTGATTGGTGCCAATCAAATTAACTGTACCACCTTTGTCGTAGTATGTATATCTAAGTACTATAAGCTGGCTTTATATTGAACAATAAGGTAAAAAAATTGTAGGTAAGTGTAATCCGTCACATCGTTTAATTAAAAACCTTTGAAAGATACCTTTGATCATCGTTAACCAAAATAATTTCTTTAAAATTTTCAAAACATTTCTAAAACTGTTCTTGTAAAACTCATTACAATATGAAGGCCAGTATTAAGTACATAAATGGACTTAAGTTGTTTTAACTATCAAGGTTTATTCTTACCATTATAAATAAGATCATCGACTAGTATAGACACTGGGTATAGTTACTGTAAGTCAAATATACCTCCTTTTGAGAGTCAAGATTTGAAATATACTAATGTGGTAATCCGTTGAGTTATCGGTTTTCGAGACCAATAGACAAAGAAGGCGACCGCGCCTTGTGAAAATAAACAACGAGCGCTGCAGGTTTTGACAGCACGTTGACCAATCACAGCCGCTTGAATATCGGGCGCTTGAAGTGCAGAACCTGCATTGAACGCGTTCTCCGAAGAATAAAACAAAGATGAGGTGCCAAAATGTACTTAAAACACGACAGTTAGATGTTTGGTGGGACTTCGCACGTCCAGCGATTATTCTAATCTTACATCGGACTTACTATCTCAGTTGCAATGAGTGCGAAAGAGACGACACGATCTGATACCCTTAGCGTCCTATCCTCCGTAGGTAACTACACATATGCTTACATACATGTATATATCTCAGTTTATTCCTTGAAAAACAAATCTTAGAAACATAATTAACTAGATTAAATCTATATGTATAATTGGATAGAAGCGTTGAACGACCTAACGAGTGACAAAATAATAAATTAACTGTGGAGGCCTGCGGCGTCCGTTCTTTTGTACAGGAATTGGGTTTTATCTGAAACGAATAAGAGTATATTGTTTAAAATGTATTTTATACAGAACTTCGAGGACAGCTTTTGTCTTGATAAACATTTACAGCACGCTTAGTATAACACCAACAAAGCTTTCCGATATTTTATAATTATTATTCCAAAAGGCTACAATATAAGTTTTATCATAACCAAATTAAAGAAACAAAGCTCAAGGATTTGTAAAAATCACATTTTTTGTGCAATACATGGTAAAAAGTTGCTGGGTGTAGATGTCACTACAGTAGTTTCAATAACTGTAAGCACCCACCTGGCAACAGGAGCAGGTGCAGCGGCACCTATGGCTGCAATTATTTGTCTGGCTACAGCTACCACAGTCGATACACGTGGCGACTCAGCGGGGGTGGCGCTACATCTAGCGGCACCTATAGCTGCAAGTACCCACCTGGCTACAGCTATCACAGTCGGTGCAGGTGGCGACTCAGCGGGGGTGGCGCTACATCTAGCGGCACCTATAGTTGCAAGTACCCACCTGGCTACAGCTATCACAGTCGGTGCAGGTGGCGACTCAGCGGGGGTGGCGCTACATCTAGCGGCACCTATAGCTGCAAGTACCCACCTGGCTACAGCTATCACAGTCGGTGCAGGTGGCGACTCAGCGGGGGTGGCGCTACATCTAGCGGCACCTATAGCTGCAAGTACCCACCTGGCTACAGCTATCACAGTCGGTGCAGGTGGCGACTCAGCGGGTATGGCGCTACATCTAGCGGCACCTATAGCTGCAAGTACCCACCTGGCTACAGCTACCACAGTCGGTGCAGGTGGCGACTCAGCGGGTATGGCGCTACATCTAGCGGCATCTATAGTTGCAAGTACCCACCTGGCTACAGCTATCACAGTCGGTGCAGGTGGCGACTCAGCGGGTATGGCGCTACATCTAGCGGCACCTATAGCTGCAAGTACCCACCTGGCTACAGCTATCACAGTCGGTGCAGGTGGCGACTCAGCGGGGGTGGCGCTACATCTAGTGGCACCTATAGCTGCAAGTACCCACCTGGCTACAGCTATCACAGTCGGTGCAGGTGGCGACTCAGCGGGTATGGCGCTACATCTAGCGGCACCTATAGCTGCAAGTACCCACCTGGCTACAGCTACCACAGTCGGTGCAGGTGGCGACTCAGCGGGTATGGCGCTACATCTAGCGGCACCTATAGCTGCAAGTACCCACCTGGCTACAGCTACCACAGTCGGTGCAGATGGCGACTCAGCGGGGATGGCGCTAATTCTAGCGGCACCTATAGTTGCAAGTACCCACCTGGCTACAGCTACCACAGTCGGTGCAGGTGACGACTCAGCGGGGATGGCGCTACATCTAGCGCCACTTATAGTTGCAAGTACCCACCTGGCTACAGCTACCACAGTCGGTGCAGGTGGCGACTCAGCGGGGATGACGCTACATCTAGCGGCACCTATAGTTGCAAGTACCCACCTGGCTACAGCTACCACAGTCGGTGCAGGTGCAGGTTGCGACTTAGCACGCTGCGCACGTCGTGCGTGAAGCGGAGCGCGTCCAGCACCGGCAGCAGGTTTAGCAGCGCTACATCTAGCGGGTCCGAGAACCACGACTTTATTGGTATTGCGTTATCTGTAGGCAGGGGAAAGTTCATGTTATTGAAGAAAGATCTAATTATATTCAAGCAGGACGATGGCCTACGGCTGTTGGTCGCATGATATGAGCCGGCAAATAAATTAATGTTTGGCTGTTTGAAATATTAGGTCTTTACATGCAGGTAGCTATCAGTATCAGTATTTATTTGTTTCTACTTTTGTGGGCATAATCTCATGCACGAATATGAGTATTATTCACGAATTGTAGTATCAGGACAAACTCATGTGAGTTTATTGATACTATTCACCGTGTAATAAAATTATGAATAAATAAATAATAAAAAAAAAAACATGAAATTGATGTTTTCTATAGAGAATTTGAAGGAAACTCAATTTTCAGTATAAACATTTTTAGGAATGACAAATCCAAATTATTTAATTTCTTTTTTGTATGAATGAGACATCAAGCTAACAGAAACATTCATTTAATTTTTGAAAAGTGTCAGCTTTAAAAAAATATTACGAATATCCTCATGGAAATGGATGGCATTTAGGACGCTGTTTTTGATAATTTAATGTTGGTTATCAAACTGAAAATAAAAACAAAATTTAATACGTAGACCTAAATCTTGAATCAACTTTCAAACAAAAAACAAATAATGGAAATAGCTATTGAATTATAGGAACTATGAACTCATGAATCTGTAAGAAAATTTCGGCAATTTCATATGTAAAAACCTATTATATACGGGCGGGGGTTTGATTAGAAATTATATTAGACTTGTAGGTAGGTATATTATTATATACCTGTAATGTATTATGCAAACGCCGGGGTACAGGTAAAAATTAACTGTCACCCGTTCCACAACCACCCGAGTGAAAATGAACTGTTCATATAACCCTTGTTAGAAATGTAAAATTCACTTTGACAGTTTACATTTTACATTTACCCGGGCGTTTAGGAATGCTTAGATCTAAAGTAAAAACGTCGAATGTCGTTTGGACCATATGCGGACGTCGCGAACCCTGCTTGGAGTTTATGGTGAAAAGTTAGACCGAATGTAGCGGCACTGCCGACGCGAGTTGATTTTTGAACGGATTGGTGTTGCAACCCGGGTTGGAAACCCAACCCGGTGTTAGTTTATGAACGGCAATCTGCGTGGTCGGCGCCTCAGTAAAGTGGTACCCGATATTTACCTGGAAAATCCCGGTAAGCTCCGGGAGAATTGTCCAATATAAAGACCCTGTTCAGGTCGTCACATATCGAGGATAAGTTCTTCGTGTACGACCCATGCTCTGCGGTGCAGTGTTGTCTGAAAACAATATTATTGGTTATTTCACAAAAAGATTCATGGTTTTACTACTATATTTTTTGTTATAAACGGCTACTCCTTATTCTTTATTCCACAAAAATCTTACAAAATATAACATACACATGAATAAAAATTTGTAAAAGGGCGAGCTTATTTCTAAAGAAATTTCTTCCAGCCAACCTTCAATGTGGTGAAAAGGTAGTGAGAATGGTGGGAAAATAATTGTGCATAACTTTAAAAACAGAAAACTTAATAGAAAAAAAAAGGAATTTAATGAATAAGCAATAATACATGCAAATATATAATTTATACTTTTACAAAGATAATTATATCCAAAACATAAACAGAACTTAATTACTCAGAATAAGATAGATATCGCTAGATTCACGCGCAGTACCGAACGGGGAACCGTCGCGTAATCCTGTTTGCCTCCGAAGAAGCTGAACGATTACAGCGAAATCTAAGTAATTATATCGTGACAAGCCGTTTATAATAATAATGGTTACAGGTCCCGGCAGTAAATAATGCACATCGGCTATCATCGACTTCGTAGAGCGCCGCCTCTGTGACCGGACTGTTAATGCTTCGTGCGACAGAGATGACGCTATGATACGATGTGCATTATTTTATTACAGTATAGAAGAGTTTGTATAACTCTATTGATAAATGTGTAAGAAGCAAAAGAGGTGTGTCAGGATTGTAGCACTAGCAGGTCTGTAGTCTCTGCCTACCATTCTGGGAGACAGGTGTGATTATAAGTCAGTATTTATGGCCTAGAAAGGGATAAAGATCAGTTGGCAATCAACCTGCCAGGTGGTCAGATAAACCTACTGCAAAGCACTATATGAGATTGGCACAGCACCGATATGGGTGGCGCTATAAGATTTAATGTTTTGTCGATATAATAAAACCTAGCAAAGCCTCGAAGTCTATATAAGTCATACAAAATGCTAGTTTACTCAACTAACAACGACCCACTAAGGGCCGAAATACATTTCGAGTTTATAATATTCTTTTATTTATACATATTTAAAGTTATTATCTGTGTATATAAAACTATGAATCAGAATCGCTAATAGAACACAGAATCATAAAAAAATTTTTTTTTTTCATATTTTTTATTGCGAATAGTTTCCAAGTTTCGAATAAATGGCTAATCTAACGCGACGCGACATGTGCCTTCCCAGCAACGAGCCTCCGACCTCGAAAAACTATTCCTGACGCCCTTGGCGCTCCCCCCGATATCCACCTTCCTGCCCGCTTCGGCTTTGACCGTCGATATCTTTATTTTTTATTATGAAACAAGACAAAAGTAACAAAACATACATTTTTTCTTTTGAACACAAGATAGGTCCCTTTAAGAGGCTATGCGAATTTTATTTTTGTCACTGTCACTCCAAGCGACAAATCGCGTAGTGCGAGAGGGCCGGATTCAGGGCAAAAAAGAAAAAAAGTTGGTTTTATATTTTTATTCAAAAAACTAAAATAGCTAGCAAAATTTCAAATATCAAATCTCTAGATATTGTTAAAACACACCTAATAAAATATGTTTGAGTTCTGTATATGGTTCCTTTTCGTCAAACGAGGAGCAAAGGTGTGTTTGAAGAACTCATTTCAACAATTATTTCTATCGAGGAAAATTTATCCAAACATACTTTCCAATTTCAAAACCCTAGATTATATAGTCAAAATGCATATACCAGAAACTGATTATAATTTTCCGTGTATTTCATGAAATACACAGAAAAGAAACACCCTTATTTTTTTTGCATATCGCCTTAATATAGCTTTGGGGTTCATTATCAACCTGTGTATATACATAAAGCTACTAGTTTAAAGTAAGAAATTTAGCGTGTTTATTTATGTTTTTCTCTCACGTGAAAACTTACTCCATAAAAGCTTTCACGATTAAAAGTTCCAAGGTCTTCGCTTTCCTGTTTCCATGGCTACCGATGTTTTGTCGATTGCGTGTCCCAATAAATATACCAAGATTTCAAGGTTCCCTTCGTCATCGACTACAAAAAAAACCGGCCAAGTGCGAGTCGGACTTGCCGCTAAGGGTTCCGTACCACCACAAAAATAACAACAATAGCAACATCAAGGCGACAAAAGCAAGGCGCTAAAATGGTATCACCTGACAAACTATTAGGGTACGGAACCCTAATATTAATCTTTTGTTCTTTTGCTTAAGGGTATAGACAACCATCTGATAAAACTTGACATTTTTATGTATTACCGTCTTTAAGATAGGGCTGAAACCACGTTAAAAAAAAACTAGTTTTTCGAGGTTTCTTGTATGGGGACACCCTTAGTTTTTTTTTAATAATTTACCGTAGCAGAGGCCATAGTAACACGTATTCCGAAAATATTTCAACTCTCTACCTATTATGGCTGAAGCTGTGGACTACTGTGATATACGGACGGACAGCGGAGTCTTGGTAATAGGGTCCCGTTTGGCACCCTTGGGATACGGAACCCTTAATTCTTCAAAAATAATCATAGGAACTCATATGTTCTTATAATATCGTCAATTTGATTGTTTCAATTTATTTCCTTGCACATTTAATTAATTAAATCGGACGTTAGTATTAAATTGGAAAGGGTATTTTGGTATTTATTTTGTTAAATTATAAATACAAATTTAAAATTCTAATCAATGTACATCATTCCACGTTGTAGTATATCATATATTGTTTTAATTTTTCGCATCCGAGTAAAACCCGATCTTAGTTGTGGCAATTTGGTCACCAGCTGTAAGAACCACCTTAAGGGTCGATTTGTAACGAAATCGTAGATAGAACCAAATTTCTACTAATTTGGGTAGAACCAAATTAGTAGAAAATATCTCTCATCTAAAAACAATGTATGCAAAATATGATGTACCGCTATTTGTAAACGATTTTAACGGCTATGACGCGGCAAAGAACTACCAATAGGTAGGCTGTTATGCTAGCGTCCGTACTATAAGCCCGAAGGAATTTTTCCATGATATTAAAGTAGCTTCAAAATGATTAGATTTAACAATTTAGGAATTTCCATGCCTTTTAAGCTAAATTCTCGATTAAGGAAAATTCAATTATTTTAAAACAGAGACTAGGGGATACCGGTTCACCTTTTTAAAGATACTGTTATATCATAAACACATCTGTTTTTGTTTATAGTACATTATTAGTAGAAATTCTCGATTAAGGGGCTCCACAATGCTAAACATCAGTTTTGAATTGGATTCAGTTCCGTCAATGTAGACGGTAAAAATTCGAAAAAAATATGGCGTGTTTTATTGACTCAATACAAGCGTTAATTAGACTTTATAAATAACATACTTTTTATGTCCTTTTAATTATATTACTTTAAAATAAGCATGAATTTCACGAAAAAAGCGATTCAGTTCCCATATTTCAAAACCGATTGAAACGAAACCAACACACGCAGATACTAACTAGAAAAAAAATCTTTATTACATAAATAAATAATAATTAATGTCCTAATGTAGCCGTGATTTCAAAATAACTGAAGTTTTGCGTACGCGGCATCTGATTATAGCAGGATAAACGGTTAAAAAACAAAAGCGTTAGAGCAGGACTGAATTTTAGCATTGTGCAGCCCCTTAAGGAAAATGCAATTATTTTAAAGCAGGGACTAGGCGATACCGTTTTCCGTTTTAAAGCTACTGTTCTATCATAAACACATCAGGTCCTCTAAAAAAGGCCGTTTTGGATGAATCATATTATGATTCTGTTCTAATACCGTCTCTTTTGCACGCGTGAAAAATCTCTGACTCTATACTACGAGTACTTATAAATCATTTTATGATTCACCCAAGTCGGCATTTTTAGGCTGGTAGAGCTGATGCCGGGCTCGACTGTGGAGGTACCACCATCTTACTTGAAGACCCCCTCGAAGTAATTCGGGGGAGAGTAAGAGGACAGCTCACAGGCAAAAAACCAGGAGGCCCACCATGCCTGGGACCGATGGATGGCGGTATATCCACCCCTAATAGCCGGACCCTGTATGGAACAGACTGGTGACGGGCAGCGGCGTCACTGGTGCGAGGGGTTCCTGCACCGGGCTCACCAACCCGCCTGCCCAGCGTGTGTGAGTATGGGCAATTCTTCCAGGATGACCGCCGGGAGTGGCAAAGTCCTGGAAAGGCTTATGTCCAGCAGTGGACGAACTAGGTTGATGAAATGGATTGAAATGGCCCTTTTAGATCCCCTGTTTTTGCTTGTAGTACATTATTGGTAGAAATTGTTTCTAGGTGGGCGTTAGATTTTGGGCCTATTAGTTACGTTTTCTGATTCAGATCAGATCGGTATATACCGCCTTTCTCTTTAACCGCACGTGGGCGAAATTAGAAATTCCATGGTCGTGTTCAACGTACACTCTATACGTCGGCCTCGAGCCCTCGAGGTTTAAGCGGCTGTGGTCAAAGAGGTGTCAAAACCGCTAGACGTTCTACGTCAGGGTTTCTTAAACTGGGGTCCATGGACCCTCAAGGGGTGCGTAGCGTGAGTGCTAGGGGTCCGTGGCATGATGTCTGATACTGAACGCCGCACAGTGCTATTGTATCTTTACCGCGCAAGTGAAAATGAAAATACAACGAAAATATGTATTGATACCATCAATATGAACGAAACATTAGGCTATAATAACATACACAATACAAAAACTTTACAACAAACCTTCGTTACTTTTCGGTGACAAGTGGAAGTAAATATTTCTTTTCGTGATTGTTCGTGCTCGATTCAATAGAAATGTTAGTTTAAAACATTATTACTTAATTTATTAAAAAGTTGTAATTGCTTTCTCTGTAATCAGGTTTGGAAGGGGTCCATCAGTTTTTGAAATTTTGCAAGGGGTCCGTGACTACCAAAAGTTTAAGAACCCCTGTTCTACGCGATGATTTGTGTCAGTACCTATAAAACCGCCGCCGCAGGATCCCCCGGCCGTTGTCAAGTTTGTCCGCGACGGCCGCGCCATAAATCTCCATAGAGGCCGTGAATACCACGAGCTCGTACCACTGCGACACCTGAAACATATATTGATGAGCGTCAGTCGCTCTCTTTTTAACTAATGTGATGGCAAATGAAAGAGTGGGACAGATCTACGGGCATTCGCACCTGGTACATTGGTATGCGATACGCCTATGGTCCACCACCAACGAAGGACGTGTGTGGATTTGAATGTATGTTAACCATGGATGGATGTTACCCTCGTCTTGTCATTCGCAAAGATCTTGACATCGCGCATGACCTTGTCTATACCTTAGAGGTGTGGTGAGAAAAGTAATATAGATAAACATTATATATAAACATTATATATACATACAGTTATTATAAGACTTATATTCCAACTCTCTCAGACACTGCGTGTTTAAAATAGTAGTTTATGCTACAAGGGCGAAAAGGAATAAATTACGAGGACGATTTAAAACACGAGCGTAGCGAGTGTTTTAAACGTAACCAAGTAATTTATTGCTTTTACGCCCGTGTATCATACTACGTTTTTCAATGCAGTGTGAGGAAATGAAAACAAATATAATCTTGTGAACTTTAAATTATGATTGGCTCAAAAGGACTGTATCCAGAGCCGTTAAACAGTGGAAAAAAAAGTATAACATCTATGGTACACAGGAAAGGCTGCAGGTTAGCCAACTATTGCAAATAAATAAAAAAAAAATACAAATAATAAAGCCCTAGGGCAAAATAATCGACTTTCTGTTCGGTTTTGATGCATAAAAGTAGGCCTTTACGAGCACTCGCATTGAAAAAAAACTAAACGTGACCAAATCGCCTTTTTTTTCACGTTTCTCATTTCTATAGTTTATCTCGAACTTTCCTATCCAAACTTACGGAATTTCTGTTACACTTCTCTTGTGTTTCATCAAACAATAAAGATAGATAAAAAAAAAGTCTTTTAGCCAGGATATTCGTTGAGGAAGCTTTCTCTGTTATCTCAAGTAGAACTAGAAACTACCAATTTTTATTTTTATTAAAGCTCAATAAAGATAAATAGTAAATAGCGCAAAATTTCGTAATTTCACATTGTGTACCGTATGATATATATCATTTAGACTTTTCTCTTAGCATATCTGAATGTTAACAGGTTTATTCTAAGCAGAGTCCTAAGATTTCACATATAATCCAGTTTTTTACTGTTTTCCCATGCGATATGTGTAGCAGAGCACATGTGTATCCAAAGCACATGTTGATACAAGGGTGTTGTTGACCTTAGTTTTACACACAGTGCATATTTATGTTTAGCAAATATTACCTTTTCGATACATCTATCTACGTAATATGTATATGTATATATAATTTCAAAAAACTACTTGGAGACCGAGTTTATTAAATATTTAGCAGGTTTTGTTAATTTATATGTTTATTACATTATTAAAGCCAATTCTGAAGGCTTTAATTTTAGTTTTAGTGCTGTCAAAGCTTAAAAATTTCTAAGGAAATTTAGCTTCTAATCCTTACTCTTAAGGACTATTTTGCAATGAAGAAAATTTAGTTTTGACAGCACTAAAACTAAAATTAAAGCCTTCAGAATCGGCTTTATTATCATGATAATAAAGCCGATTCTGAAGGTTTTAATATTTGTTTTAGTGCTGTCAAAACTTAAAATTTTTCAAAGTAATTTAACTTCTAACCCTAACAGTTAAGGACTATTTTGCAATGAAGAAAATTTAGTTTTGACAGCACTAAAACTAAAATTAAAGCCTTCAGAATCGGCTATATTAAATATTTTTACTTAATAAAAGCTTTTTTTAATCGTTTTATTATATATAAATATACAGACTTTTATGAATATTGTAGTATAAATAAATAAAAAAGAAAACTTTCGACCCACTTGGGATCGTCGCGTCGTCAGTCGAATATGGAACTTATCATAAACAAAATAGAATTAAAATGACAAACTTAATCTATTTAATTTACCTTTTTGCTCTTATTATAATTTACCTTTAAATTATTATCAAGTTACAAGTCATTGTATCAAATCTGCGATTATCTGTATAGATAGATAGTAGATGAAATCTTTTCGTAACGATCATTTGTAGTGTCTATCTGCGACAAAACTCAAAAACAGCGATTGAGCTGAAATTGGGCACATAGATAGAGTATTAACCAGGGATCCCAGGAAAATAAGGAAATTTTGATAAAATCACAATACTTTGATAAAATCGCATTTTGAAAATATTGTGGAAATTCTCGAAGTGTGGGTGTCTAACGACGCATGATTTCTAACAGATTAAATTTATGTTGACAGAGCCTGTACATGACATTACACACTTTATAACAATGCAAAATAAACATTTGTGTTAACGTTTTACAGGAGGCACTATAAATTAGATATGTGTAAGCAAATCTCTCAACCAATATATTATATAAAATATTACTTGCTTCCTGACCCATTCGTGAAATCTCGGTCAGTGTTATTATGGGGGCAAAATCTAGGGCTATAGTCTACAAACATGGAATTTGGCAAGTAGGTCCCTATACTAGAAAATGCTAGTTTTTGATAAATCATCTGCGCATGCCTATCCTCTAAGTAATGGTTTTATAATACAGGTCCTCTAAAAAGGCCGCTTTGGATGAATCATCTTATGATTCCGTTCTAATGCCGTCTCTTTTGCACGTGTGAAAAAACTCATCCTACTTTCAAATCATTTCATGATTCACCCAAGTCGGCCTTTTTAGATCCACAGGAAGTACAAGTTAGCTACTCCTTCAGCACGAGTGGAACCACATACAAAATGTTAGTTTTTCACAGGACAAAGTAATATTGCTAAATCCAGTTTTACTTACAATGTTCAAAAAGTAGTCGACATGCGGCCTTTTGTGCACAAAGAACCGAACTGGATGCTTGTCTATGGTGACTTTTAGCACAAAGTCTGGTGGCGTGCCCGGCTTTACCGTAGGCCGTAACATTGCATCATGATGAGAATGAATTAGTGTCTCATCCAGGTCTAAAACCAGCATTTTTCTTCTTACTAAACCTGAAAAAAAAAAAAATGACATACCTACAAAATTTTATTTTATTGCTAAATTACAGGACAAACTATTTTTGCCTAGAACTAGTTCTTCGACATCCTTCAGCACAGAGGCCAGCCAGTAGGTTAGGTAATGGGGAGTCACGGAACATAGTGAAGTGACCATCATACATAACCTACGTGGTTATTTTTTTTGACAATCCGGAACCAGTTTGGTATTTTAGTCTAGGCCAAACTAGTTTGTTCTAAAATCGGGTTTTGCCGGTAATAGTATTTTACGGCCGCGGTTTGTAATTAATGACTGCGTTGCTGTCAGTGCTGATCGTGGCCGAAAATGCAGCTCCAAGCCTACACAGCGGGTCAGCATTGCAGCCCTTGCTGGACAAGCTGGAATAAAGGCAGAGACCGAAGGTTGAGGCCTTTATACCGCGGATAGCAAGAGCTGCAATGATGACCAAGCTTGAAGGCAGAGAGTGTAGCTAAGGTAAGCTTGAGGCCATCATAGCGTGGCTAGCAACACAGTCATTGCGGACCAAGGCTTACTAAAAAACCCTTTTAATGTGGGAATTTTCACCTGACTATTTTTGAAACAGAGACAAAAGAGAAATCTGTAGTCTTCACCTACCCCTCTGGGAGACAGGCGTGAGTATAATGTATTATTGAAACAAAACTCGACAATAATGGATTTTCAAAGGAAATTGTTGGTGGCTGAAACTCACCAGCAATGAAATTCCGTACAACTTTGCTGGTGCCTATTCAAGTAGCATGGAAAGGTTGACTTTGCTCAAAGAAGGTTGTCAAAATAATGAACCCTTTACAACCATTTTTGAGTAAAATATACAAATGAATTCAGTTATACGAGGGGCATGCCAAAAGAAATTAGATACTCGAAAATTATAAAATTTATTCTTTATTACAAGTATCGATCTTTTCGAAGTATTCACCCTGAGCACGTATACACTTTTCCATACGTCTGAACTAATTGGAAAATACCACTGACCACTCTTCTTTAGACACCTCAGAAATCTCGAAAATATAGGCAGCCAGTGCATCTTCTTTGCTTTCAAACTTCTTCCCCTTTATTTTTTTTTTTGATTTTTGGAAACAGGTAAAATCACAAGGTGCTAGGTCAGGGGAATTTGGTGAGTGAGGGAGGATTGACGCATTTTTTGAGTCGAAAAAATCAAGTGTTTTGGCAGACGTGTGCGACGCCGCATTGTCGTGGTGCCCGAGAAGGCGTCGGATTCCTGACTTCGGTCGCTTGTCACACCAAGCTGATATTACTGTTGGAGCACAAACTGTCACATACCATTCGGAGTTCATCGTTCTTAGATTCTCTAGCACTACAGTAGCAATATGATCCGTTTTGCTGAAAAACGAGGCGACCATTTGTTTCTGTGTGCTTCGTGAACGGCGACATTTCGTTGGAGTTGGCTCATCTTCAAAGCACCATACAGTCGAATGTCACTTTGTTTCGGGATCATAGTTATAAAGCCATGTTTCATCACAAGTCAGTATATCATACACATTTTTTTTCTCGCCACCATCGAATTTATCTATCATGAACAGGCACCAATCCAACCGACGGTCTTTCTGTTCATCGGTAAGTTTGTGCGGCACCCATCTCAAACAACATTTACGGAGAGAAAGGTGGTCGTGAATTATGGTTTGCATTGCTGCTGATCCAATTCCCTGTTCTCGCTCCAGCTCTACATACATAATTCGTTGGTTTTCGCGAATAAGTATTCGACTGCACGAACGTTTTCTTCTGTGACCGCGGTTGGCAGCCGAACTGTCTTCGCTTCATCTTTGAGACATCCCCGTCCTCTTTTAAATTCAGCGAACCAATTAAATACTGTTGTTCGCGAGCAACCAGACTCACCAAAAGTAGTAGCCAAAAGTTCAAAACATTCTTGAGGCTTAAAACTTTTTTATAGTCATAATAAATCATAGCGCGACAATCACTTCGACTGAGCTCCATTGCTGCAAGCGAATTCCCGCCAGATTCTCGGAAAAATGATGCTCATCCAAATAAAAAAAAAAGAAATGAAGTGCGTTCTATTTTCAGATATATCAACAAACAACCAGCCTATAAGATGATATATAACTTTCCAGTGTCAATCAAAGGAGTAAAGAGTATCTAACTTCTTTTGGCATGCCCCTCGTATATCTTGATTTTGCAATACAAATCTGTCATTGGCCTATGTTAGCTGGGGCATGAATTTTTGTAGCCATTTCTGGTAGATGGACCAAACTGATAATGTGATAATGACATTCTTTATGTATCTTATGAGTTTATGAGATAGTGATCAGTTGATCAACAAGGACAGTTTGTCAAAATAAAGAAGCGTTTTCAATTTCAATAATAAAAACATGGATGAGGTTGTTTTCCTTATTGTCAGCATTAAATAACAAACAATTTAGAACACTTTTCATTTCCCAATACAATCATTTAAAAAATAACTGCTTTTTAATTATTAAATTTTTGCAAGAGTAGGTAAATACATTGTAAGGTAGCGTCCCTTTTTACATTTCTGATAAGGTTTATGTACTGTACATTTTCACTCCCATGGTTGTGGAACTGTTGACAGTTAAATTTTACATTTGCCTAGGCATTTAAAAACGCAACCTTAGTTTACTGTTACAGAAGGCATATATTTGTGCAGTCATAAATTGTCATGAAAATTCAATTTTCTTGTACAACAATGTAGACCATAGCATATAATTGTAAAGCATCTGAAATGAAGGTAGACCAATATTGGTAAACAACATCTAAAACACCGAGAATACCCTTACAATCTGGGTTTAACCTGTTAAGATGACACTGGTATCGATTCGGCATAACACATCCTATTTGACAGGACTAACCTTATTTTAAGCATCCTCTCTTTTTCTTTCTTTATCGAAAAGACAAGGACAGAACGCTTAAATTAAGTTTAGTCCTGTCAAATATGTTAAGATGTGCTTCACCGAATCGGGACCAATGTTCTTTCTTTATATTATAAGGAATTCCTGAACATTTAGCATACTTTCAGGTATGAATGTGTGATTATTAGTACACCATATAAGTGAAAATAGGTTACTTCAAAAAGATCTAAAATAATACCAAGCCAAATTCTTTCGCACATGAAAAATTGGGAATGTTTTCCGAATCTTGCGAATAGGTTTGAGGTGATTATGTGTTCTTATAAAATAGATATTAGGGACCATAGATATTCTGTTATCTAATTGGAATAAATACACACTACCTTAAGAATATGTATAATTTACAAATGATTTTGGTATTCGTTTTGTATGAACTATCTATACTATGCATAATCTGCCAGACCCTTAAGCTCTGATTATACTGAACTTGGTTTTTCTGGCATTAGGTGACTCAAAATTGCATTATTACCATGTGATCTTGCCAGCAACAGAGAAAGATTGAAGTGGATTGTGGGTTAGAGTGTCGACAAGGGGCATGATCCAGGACTTGGTCGTTTTTCCCACAGTGCCCCCTTTTCTACCCCCCAACCCGATTGTGTCCTGAAGCTAGTTATGAATTGAATTTATATTTTAGTTAGCAGATGGAGATCTCTGCCTAACTCTCTGACTGGTATGAATATAAGTGCAGACTGCAAAACAATTCAATGATAGTAACATTTTCAGTGGCTGGCGATATGGAGATTAGTAATAACAATAAAAATGAGATAAAAAAAGATTACTTACTCAGCCTATGTCGTGAGACTGGCGAGAGTGGATATATTTCATACTTTACGGATTGATATTGAGCCAACTGCAAGGAAAGGCACCACGTGAGACATACATTTTCCAACGTAAACAAGAATTATCAAACCACAAAAGAGACTGTTTAATTCATATTTACCGCTCGATACTGCTTTTTAAACATATAACAAAAACAACTCCATACTTTCGAAGCAAGGAGCATAAACGCGCGAAGGCCCATTTGCAATTGTTTCAGCATTTGAAATGTTTATGAACCGATCACCCCTGAACTAACACGCTTATTACACAACGAGACCAGATAAATCGAGATCATTGACGGCGTAATTCAGAACAAATTCAATAAAATTACGTGCCGAAAACATCTAACCAACCGCCATGACATAATCGACCCAATTGACCATAAACAAAACTGACTTTTTTCTCCTTTCTTTGGCAATGGTCCTAGTGATGTATTCATTGATGTTATGTACGATTTACGATTCAACACTATTGGTTTGCTTTGAAAAAGTATGTATCTGTTGGAAATTGCCGGTTTAATCACTATCATTCGCCTATTGACGTTTCATATTTGGGGGCGGATTTTGTTCTAATTTTTGCCGGATTTTGTACAAAAATGAGAATTTATGAGTTCTGTTCGTTGATTTTAGTTAATCAAAGCTAAATAGCGTCTCATGATTATCATTGGGAAGTAACAGGTATGTCTTATTAACATTTTTTAAATTCTTTTCAATCGCTTCAAAGTTCGCTTAATTTATTGGTAATTTCCTGCCCTTTTCTTTACTCCAATTGTCCATAGCTCAAATCTAAAACTTCCATCCCTTATCTATACATTGACCGTAACCCCTCATTAGCAAACTATCTTGCCTTTTATCGCCAAAGTGAGGGTAATTATGCAGCCACTTTTTTTTCTGTTTAGCAGGTATTATCCAAGATGATAGGGGGCCTGTTTGTATATAACCATAAAGGTGAGGTGTTGATCTCGCGGGTGTACCGCGATGACATCGGCCGCAATGCTGTTGATGCGTTCCGTGTGAATGTCATTCATGCGAGGCAGCAAGTCCGCTCGCCTGTTACCAACATAGCCAGAACATCATTCTTTCATATCAAGGTAAGCGATGCACTGACTGTTTAGGAAAATACATTAGGACTTCTATTATGAAAAGCTTGTCTTGTCTCTCATATTGCTTTTTGGTGAATCATCACAATTTTCCTTGATAGTGCCCCAGTTACATGATTTATTGAAGCTATTAAATTTCTTCCATGCTTGCAAGGAGGTTTCCCCGTTATCTGAGAAGTTGTATATTATCTTAGCCCTTAGGATTATGAGTCACCTGTATTTGCAACATCAATTTGAGTCGAAAGTTATATTACATCTATATGTAATTGAAAAGCTAGTGAAACAAGATGCAATCAAGAACAAACAGCATGAACTGACCAACTCAGTTGTGGGCGTGGCCAAATGTCATGCTGTTTTATTTCGCTATAACGTGCATGCTCCATTAAACGTGTGAGGAAATACAATAGTGTGGATTTCGTTATGGGCACAAAATTAAAACTTGTTTCAGGAGAAACATGACTTTGGCAAGAATGTGGATGTTTTCCAGCATTATTTTTAGTTATTATTAATTAATCTATATAACATTTTCAAAGTTTGACTCTTATACATTTTTTGATTTTATCTGAAACATTAAACGGCTACACTTCTGGTAAAAAACTGTTAAATTTACTTATTTTACAGATTTGTTGTTAAGATATTTACTCAAGTTTTATGATTTTTAGTTTGACTTAAACATAGATCTAGATAATTTTAATGGACTCAGCCTAAAATATTATAATAACATTCCATAGACACCCTACAATTTGGTGACAGTGTTCGATGTCTCTTAAGCATATAACATATAATTATATCAAAAGTTATGGGCAACCAAAAATCCAAATTCATTGACCTGAGTTTTGTGACTACCTTCAATCAGTGTCATAATTTTTATTATTTAACATTCATCATTTGTAATTAATATTCAATTTATTTATATGTATATTCAGGATCAAAAAATTGCAATCTGAAGTTTCTTTTTTGAGTTGGCTTTAGCAGATAGACATCTGATTTTTAGTCTGAATGTTAGGGGTTTCTTTGGGTCTTTATCATACCTTTTATGGCAAATTTTGTTATAATTTTTATGATTTAATACAATATTTACATAGTTATTATATACTCACAAATATATCTCAGTCTTGATGAGTAGCACACGTTAGGTATTTGACACAAGCCAGACTGGTGATTTTCATCTACCTCCACATTATGCACATTATGCACTGACATGTATAAATTACCCTCTATGTCCAGTACACTACAATAGTGTTGACAGTTAGCCATGATAAAAGTTCTCAAAAATGTATGTAATGAAACATAAAAGAGAAAAAAAAAATGTAGGTTTAGTTTGTTCGAAAACTGATTCAGAGGACCCCGACTTCGTTGAATATAAGCTGAATCTGCACCAAAACCGAAACAGAGCATGCCAACTCAATGCAGTCTTGTGGCTACTATCCCTAGAGTATATAAAAAGCTATAGGTGCAGATAGACGTCTGAACAAGGGCGGATCTAGCCTGAGAGCCAGGGGGGGTCACAGGCTCTGAATTAGTCCAAATATATAATTAAATTTTGTGCAATTTTAGGTAAATTTTGCGTGACTGTATCGAAAAAAAAAGTTAACTAGGCCCAGGGGGGGGGGGTCATGACTCCCATGACCCGCCCTGGATCCGTCATTGCGTCTGAAGCTATTGTAGATGTGTCAATAAACCAACAAAAAGTATCAAAAAAAGTGCCTTAAACTAAAATTGTTTATTTTTTTCTCTAAATGAGCACATTGTCTAGCTTTTGCGGTTCCAAAATTACACTAGAAATGGGTCATTTAACAAAAAAAAAAAAATATGTACCTATATTATTCAAAAGTCGTCTGACCCAAGTATAATATGTAAATACCACTTTTATTTGACCATGTCTCTGAACAATTTTCTTAGTATCAGGCGCCAAATTATGTTGGTAATTAAAAAACAAAACTAATCATTTGTGCCACATGAAATCCCCCTTCGCCCCCCTCCACCCAACCCCCTACGAAGGTGTTTTATTGCTTAATATTTATCTCTTTTTTTTCTGTAGCGAGCCAACATCTGGCTGGCAGCTGTGACGAAGCAGAATGTGAATGCTGCGATGGTGTTTGAGTTCCTTCTGAAGATCATAGATGTGATGCAGTCATACTTTGGGAAGATCTCGGAGGAAAACATTAAGAACAACTTTGTACTAATTTATGAGCTGCTTGATGGTGAGAAAAAGAAGCTATATAGTAAAGAAAATTCTGAAGATGATTTTAGTTACAGTGCTGTCAAAACACAAAATTCTGAAGGCTTTAATTTTAGTTACAGTGCTGTCAAAACACAAAATTCTGAAAGCCTTAATTTTAGTTACAGTGCTGTCAAAACACAAAATTCTGAAAGCCTTAATTTTAGTTACAGTGCTGTCAAAACACAAAATTCTGAAGGCCTTAACTTTAGTTACAGTGCTGTCAAAACACAAATTTCTTAAGGCCTTAATTTTAGTTACAGTGCTGTCAAAACACAAAATTTTCCAAAGTAGTTTAGTTTCTGTTCCTAACTCTTAATTTGCATTGCAGAACATTTAATTTTGACAATACTAAAATTAAAATTAAAGCCTTCAGACTCTGCTTTAATGCATTTGTGAGATACCATCCTAAAATATTTGTCAGAATATTGCACCAAACTCTTAACAATCCATATGTTGATGAAATATTTCTCCAAGATAAAATTAATCCTTAAGCAAATGCTTTTTGATTGTCTGACTAAAATAACTAGGCTGATGTAGCAATAGTTTAGCATGTAGATTGAGAATTATCCTGGAACCCCAAGAAAACAAGGATCTGTTAAAGGTACATTCTGAGAATTCATGTTTGGTGTCAGATTTTAGGAGATTACATTTATAATAACAGAACCTGTAATATTGTTTGCGATGTTAGGGCTTCCTATTTTAAGATTTTATCTAAAAAGCAAGTTTATACATTTATTTATTTATTTATTATTTATACAGCATTACAGATATCCATTGCACTGTATAATTAAGTTTTTACAAATACAAATAAAAACGTTCACAAACATATAGTTTACACATAACATTAAAATAACATTAAAATTCGACATATGGCAATACAAAATAATTAATCTAACAGTTTAATGTAGTCAGAGAAGCCTCTTTCTCACATTTAATAATTGTTATTGACTATCATATTTACTTTTATCTTCCTAGACTTAAAATTAAAACATAACTTAAGGTGATATATCGTCCGTGCAAAGGTCCTCGTTACTCCAGGCGGAAAGATCCGCAGTGCGAGAGGGATGGAATCGGGGAAAATTGGCAAAATGTCGGTTTTAAATTAATAAAAAATTAACTAAAATAGCTATGAAAATTTCCATAACCAGTAATTTAGGTATTGTTAAAAACCATCTAAATAAATATTTTTGAAGTCTGTATGCTACTCCAATTTGTCATAATATCAAAAAAAGTTTAAATTTAGACCTCATTTCAATGATTATTTCTATCGAGTGAAATTTCTCCAATCAAGTTTCTGATAGTCCAAAATCTAGAAAATGGTCCCAAAATTGTTATACTAATTTATTTAACTTGGGACTTATTTTGAACAGCAGATAAATAACTTCAAAAAGTGTCGATTTTGACGGCATACCCCCTTAATGCTCTTCTGACACCTGCTTCTTTTGACAGAGATCCTCGACTTTGGATACCCTCAGAACTCAGACACAGGAGTTCTGAAGACTTTCATAACTCAGCAAGGCATAAAGTCTGCGTCCAAAGAAGAGCAGGCTCAGATCACTTCACAGGTAAATATGGGCCTTATTTGGCGCCTGTTGCATTTTCTTTATTTTTCATACACTTATAAATACTAATAATAAAGTAGTAAAGTAGTAAAAAATATGAATGTTTTTGCGAAATTTTAAACGAAATGGAAATTAGTGTTGTACTGAGGCCAAAAACACAAGAAAAAAAAATCTCTGTGTCTGTCTTCTGTCTGACTGTTTGTCTGTCTGTCTATTTCGTTTTAACTCGAGAACCACACAACGGATTTGGATGCGGTTTTTTTCGTTATCGTCGTAGTGACCCTGGTCAAAATATAATCTATAAGGGGCGTTGATAAAATAACCGCCAAACCGAAACAAGGGGCCAAGATTGAATAAACACGGGCAGAGCCGTGGGCGAAAGAGTAGTTATAAATAAGGTACGAATTAAAGTTTGTTCCACTGAACTTTTTATGATTATTTATTTATTAAGAGTTTATCATTAAAGTGGATGGTCCAAGGTAGTTTTTATAAAAAACTTGTGAGAACCAATAACGACGACAGAAGTATTATTATTTAATTCTGTTACCTTTTTCCACACGTTTCATCAACTTTACACCCGCGAATATTCAGTTTTTCTTAAAAATAAAATGTTTTAACAGTCTAATTTTGCAATTTAAAACTTTCATACATTGGATTACAGAAGTTTTAAATAACAAAATTAGGTTCTAAAAAGTTTGTTTGTAAAAACACTGATTATTCGCGGGTGTAAAGTTGATGGAACGTGTGGAAAAAGGTAACATAATTAATTAATAATACTTGTGTCATCGTTATTGGTTCCCACAAGTTTGTATGAAGATTGCCTTGGACTAGGGCTGCCATCATCTAAATTGCCGACAGAGGACAAAAACTTCAAAAACCCCGGGACATTTAGGTAAAATTGCGGTTTTTCCCCGGACACGCCTAAAACGAATATTCTTAAAAAAAAAGAAGTTTTTATTTAACATTTTATTCATTAAATATTTTCCATTCAACATTAATAATTATTCATTAAATAATAAATATGTTATATTGCCGCGCTGGAGTTGGCTTCGATGCGGTTTACGAACGAATGAATTATTTGCTTAGATTTGTTTTTATTTATTGATTATCCTTCAATTAATTGTGGTTACCCCGGACACATATAGTGTCCGGGTTTTACCCGGATCTTTTTGCAAATCCTCCCCGGACGGCCCCCGCCCTCCAAACTAGGACAAATCCGGGGAAACCCGGACGGATGGCAGCCCTACCTTGGACCATCCACCTTAAGTGTCATTAAGAGTACTTGGCATTGAGCACGTGCGTCATTGTCGATAAGGGGGCACATTCTATTGCGTGATATAACGACGTTATTATTTTAATATCAATAGTCGCTGTTTATTTCTTTACAATTTATAATTCACTTTCGTTACTTCATAACGGTATTTATTAATAACGTTATAAACATTTGCCATTAGCACGTCACTTTAATGTTATAGGTGACCGGGCAGATAGGATGGCGTCGCGAAGGCATCAAGTACCGACGCAACGAGCTGTTCCTTGATGTCTTGGAGTATGTCAACCTTCTCATGTCACCACAAGGTAAGCCTCTCCCTATCTTAGGTCTCTTTCTTTTATGTATGCCTCTCTTTCTAGCATATATCTCTTTCTCAGTTTGTCTGGATAAACTCCTATTACGAAACTGCTAAAAATTTCCCTGATATCTAAGAAGATTTTTAGAGTAGATTTGGCCTGTAATTAATGGGAGCTTGGTTGTGATACTTTTACTGAAATAGAAAGTAAAGGATTTCAACGCGGATGGAATTTGTATTGTAATTGTGTATTACTAATTTACTACAAGAAATCATAGTTGCATGCTTTAAAATAGGTCCACTATTTCGTTGGGAAGGAACATCAAATACTACTCTACGTTTATATACTTATATATATACAACGTATAACAGAAAGGTGTAACCATATTTGAAGCGCTTATCCAGTCAATGGTATAGAACTTTTACTATGGATTTTGGAACAAAACCTGTATATCGAAAACATTTTTTTCTGTGTCATACAAAAATGCAATGCCGCTCGGCCGAAATGTATGGAAGGACAGATTTTTTTTTTTGAGATTTCAGGGTTGGCTCCATAGTAAAATTTGTTCTATACCATTGACTGAATAAGCACTACAAATATGGTTGCACCTTTCTGTTACACGTTGTATATATTATTATAAGTTAATATTTATAAATTAATTAACTAATTAACTTATTTGGCACTACCCTTGTAATCTTCACATCACCAAAGGTTAACTGGTAGAGAATGCTAATTAGCATTAAGTTCGCCTTTGTGCATTGTAAACTTATTTTGTGCAATAAAGAATTTACATACATACATACACACGTTTATGGGACGGATTAATCTTCGGCTTTGATTAGTTGACATTTGAAACATGTCTGATAGCCTCTCCAGGATACCAGTCGTGAAGATATATCGTTTGTTCCAGGTCAAGTCCTGTCAGCTCACGTGGCAGGCAAAGTGGTGATGAAGTCCTACCTCTCGGGTATGCCGGAGTGCAAGTTCGGTATTAACGACAAAATTGTTATGGAGGCCAAAGGGAAAGGGAATGGTAAATATATTGTCATACTGTCTTATTCTACTAATTCTGTGGTTTATTTATCTTGATTGTTTTGCAGTATGCCCCTTGAGATTTTAATGCTGCTAGATGGTATTTGTCGACCTAAACTTAAGGACCAGTTTTACAATTTCAGATAACCGCTGCTCAGTGAATAATTTTTCTGTAAACTTTTTGGTGAATAGACTGTTTTAGTTTATTTGATGAATCTGATGATTGAAAAACCGGCCTTTGAAAATGAGGCGTCATGCCATCATGTTGTTGACTTATTCTATTTCGTTGTTTCATGCCCAAATTATAGATGATCTTCAGAGTGGGTTTAACGGTACTTACTTATTTTCTATTTTCAAAAATTCAATATGGATGAAAATTTTAAAAGTGCTTCAATATTTTTCTGTTGGTAGGAATGACCTTACCCTTAAATATAAAAGAGCGCAGATTTTTTTGGTGGCGGTGATTACATAAATACAATAGAAACAATAAATTCACGAAATACGGGCCTTTTACAGCTACATACGTATATTACCTTCGCCAACACATAAAAAAAAACTGTTATTACTCTGTGGTAACAATGACAGTATAATGACAGACCTAGGCTGCGTTCAGTTTGATTGCCGGGCGACGCCTAACACCGATAGCAGGATAGCATCTAAGGATAGCATATAAAAATTCAAAGCGTGCAAAAGAGATGGCATATTAGGAAGGCGTCGCCTGACGATCAAACTGAGCGCAGCCTAGGACTGTCATCAATCTGTCATTGGGTGTGGTTATCAAAACAATCAGATTCACCTCAGCTATCGTTGGTAAGTCGGTTATTAGTTCATATTCACGTACGTAAACAAACCGAACCATTTCTCCAAACGATTTTTGACGTTTCTTTTGTGTTTTTGGTGGAAAATAGTGGTTTATAGTGATTTAATAACCACTCCCATTGTTACCTCAGAGTAATACAAGTTTTTTTTTAATATACGGGCAACAGAAATATACGCAGCTGTAAAAGGCCCGTATTTATGGAATTAAAATTTTTTTTTAGGGACTAGTTATCCCTGGTTTTTATTTTTAAAATGTGATTAAAGCCACTAAAAATGTACGCTTTTTTCTGTTTATGAGGAAGGTTATTCCTAACAGAAAAAATTTCAAGCACTTTTAAAATTCCAACCCATATCGAATTGTTAAGAATTAGTCTTCGTTTTGTCTGTTCCGTGTATCGTTTAATCATAATTAGCTATTATTTTGTTCATATCAGAAACGATTAATGGAAACTGTAGTGTAAATTGAATGTCGTGTTGACTGGACTATTCCCATCGGATTAGTTTTTAATGTTATTAGTTGCATCCAAACCATTTTTGTAGAATACTGTTATAATATAAGAAAATTATGTAAAAAAATAATTATTTAAGACGTTTTTATGATTTGTAGACCCGTTCTCTTGTCTTTAATCGTATAGTCTCATATTTTTTGTGTTTTCATGCTATGGGACAAAGGAATTTTTATTTCCTTTGTTCTCGAGATTTTATATCAAGAGGGCACACACTGACGTTAATTTAAAAACGTGTTTTTTTTCTAAAAATATGTATATATTTTTTTGTTGGTAAAAATTCGAATACGTACTTTACTTTTAAATTAACACCCTACTTTTAAATTAAGAATTTTCTAATTTAATTGTTCTAAAATCACTCTTATGAAAAATCCAATTATTTTGAAGCTAGCATAATATCATTTAAAATACGTTTAATCACATAGTGAACTATTGTTATACATTGCTCTTATCTAAAAGTTGTCTTTTGATCGTTATAATTATTTCTTAATACGGAGAATCGATCCTTAAGAGGCCATTCGAGTTATACATTAGCAAATTAAATTTACTCTCGATTCAGTAATTTAAAAGAATTATGTTTTTTTTTAAACGTCGGTATTCCCCCTTACTGCCATCTCAATTAATCTTTCGGTTGATCAGTAGGCGGAATCAGTGGCAACACTGACAGCGACCCGGCGCGTTCGGGCAAACCCGTCGTCGTGATCGACGATTGTCAGTTCCATCAGTGCGTCAAACTGAGCAAGTTTGAGACGGAGCATTCCATCTCTTTCATACCTCCCGACGGCGAGTTCGAGCTGATGCGGTGAGTGTGAGGGATAGCTATAGAACCGTTAGTTATACATTTATAACTTATGATTGCTGAGGCTTAATAAGTGATCAGTATTTTGGATCAGTAACCATTTTTGTGAAATGAGTAAATTTAAATTTCGGCTTCCCATAGAAATTCAGTTTCACTCCCGAGTGAATCACTATGGGGAGTCGAAATTTCATTTTACGAATTTCACCAAAATTGTTATTGATCCACGATACTCATCACTTACCAAGCCACCAGTATGAATTTGGACGATGATCAAAAATTCACCTTGTATATAGGCATCCACTGAAAATTAGCGTCATGGCTCTAGCCATGCTCATGACACATGCTGAGTGGAGACCTATTCGGTATTATTATTAGTCTCTAGTTGTTAGTTTTAAGTAAAAATGTTGAAATACCAAATAAAGCTATTCTATTCTACCTACGATAATATTTTTATTGGCTTTAACTTTAAAAAATCACTGTTTTAATAACATACATTTTTGTCGTAGCAGTATAATCGTAAAAAGACAGAAAAGAAATCTTTAGAAGGTGTAATCAAATTATCATTATTTCCAGCTAACCCAGTGGTTCTTAACCGGTGGTCAGCGGACCACTGGTGGTCCCTCGAAGCATTCAAAGTGGTCCGCGAATCCATCCGAAAAAATATTAAATACGTGACAACCAGTGATATAAAATAGTGTTGGCTTTGAATTACTGTATTCATGTTTAATTTAAAATTGACAGCTAGAACAACCATTTATTCATTTACATTTACTGTATATTACCTCCGCACAGTTGGTGGTCCGTGGCAAGACAGAAATTTTTTCAAATGGTCCCTCATCACTAAAAGGTTAAGGTGGATGGTCCAAGGCAATCTTCATACAAACTTGTGGGAACCAATAACGACGACAGAAGTATTATTTAATTCTGTTACCTTTTTCCACACGTTCCATCAACTTTACACCCGCGTGTAATCAGTTTTTTTACAAACGAACTTTTTTGGAATCTAATTTTGTTATTTAAAAATTTTGTAATCTAATGTATGAAAGTTTTAAATTGCAAAATTAGACTGTTTAAACATTTTCCGAGTTACCACAAAACGGTGTTTAACTTTAGACAGTGTTTAAATCTGTTGTTGTCACCTTTTCTTTCATATTGTAAAAGAGTGACAGCAAAAGATTTAAACGCTGTCTAAAGTTAAACACCGTTTTGTAGTAACACCGTTTGTTTTCAAGAAAAACTGAATATTCGCGGGTGTAAAGTTGATGGAACGTGTGGAAAAAGGTAACAGAATTAAATAATAATACTTCTGTCGTCGTTATTGGTTCTGAAAAGCTTTTTATAAAAACTACCTTGGAACATCCACCTTAAGAACCACTGAGTTAACCAATCGTTTGATTCCAGATACCGCACTACCAAAGACATCTCGCTCCCGTTCCGCGTGATCCCATTGGTCCGCGAAGTGGGTCGCACCAAGATGGAGGTCAAAGTCGTGCTGAAGAGCAACTTTAAGCCTTCTCTCCTAGGCCAGAAGATCGAAGTTAAGATACCGACGCCTTTGAACACTAGTGGTGTGCAGTTGATCTGTCTGAAAGGGAAGGCGAAGTATAAGGCGTCGGAAAATGCTATTGTTTGGAAGTAAGTTATTAAGGAGATCGTGTTCTCCAGAACTCCTAATAAAGTGAAGAGTATTTATTTGCCACAAAAAAGAAACACACACGCACAGAGAAAAAAAAATTAAATAAAGTGGCAAAAAGGGCCAAAGTCAGCAAATGCTGCTAGTTGCAAGCAACTGACAGCGCTGGTTTTCAGTTTGTCCCATTTTTTACAAATAACACAAACATTACATATTCCTTCCTTGCGGGTAGGTTTAAAATTTAACTACAATGTTTCTATCAAATTAGATGTAATTTGAAATTATTAATTTCAATTTTACAAATTGATGCAATAAATTATTAATATTCACGAATATAATCACGTAATATTCAATTTACAGCATACATTACATTAAAATACATGAGAAAAAAATAAATAAAAAGTAATAAAAAAATAATAATAATACAGGAATATAATTCGCGTAGCTTAATTAAAAAAAGTTTTTTTTTTAATTTTTTTTTTAGAGAATTTACGCGCTTTTTGATCATAGTTTTCAATATTTATGGTATTTAAATTAGTCATTATTTATTTATGATTTTTTAAAGAATTTCCGGATGTTACGTCACATGACTCCTTTTAGGCCTGATACTGAATGCGGACTTTTGCCTTGCTTGTAAAAAAAAAATCTGTCATCCACAGAGTACTATATTGCTACATCTGTCAAACAACAACGAAACTATGTTGAGTGTTACTAACGTCTGCAAAAAAAAACCCTAAACTGTACAAGAGGTCCCTATTAATCACGTGACGTATTATATATTTGGCTGAAATTTAACGAAACGAAAATTTTGAAATTTAAATTTTTAAATTTGACTACTTGAAAGTGGCACTGGATGACAGCGCTCTCCTAAATAACGTCACGTGATATATGAACGCCCCCATAGCAAATGGCTACACGCACGATGGAACAGGCTAAGAAGAAGACACGAAGTGAAAACAGATTAAATGAGGGGACAGAGCTATGCGAGCAAACGAGATACAATATAGATTGTCTCGGTGACTATTAAAAGTTCTATCTCAGTTTTATCGCATTATGTGCACAAAGCACATTATATTTGGTATCTCTCATGTATGATTGTCAATATTAATCCATCACAGAAATTGTTGTCATCAAAAATTATATTTATTTTAATAATGCACTACTTCATAACAAATAAAATTAACCGATCAATCTGGGATTTCGTAACAAGACAGCAACAGTTACTGCGTTCAGTTATATTTATACTGTGACCCAGACATGGACTTCATGTTCTGTTCTGTGACAGTAATATTTTTAATAATATAATATTTCTTAACTTGATGGCAAGCGACACATATCTATACAGCCTTCAGTCAAGTGACGTCACACGAAGGTCAAATGAAAGTTGCAAGCTTTTTCGTAAAAATATTCATCATCATCATTAACATATTTTAATCTATGCGAATTAGTTTTTTACTATTCAGGACATAAATAAGATTTACACAAGCTATTTAATACAATTTTTGCGCATTTGCCGAGGCCCCCCTCTCTCCCACGTGAGCTTGGGTGAGATTCGGCCCGACCCCATCCTAACCCTAAAAACCTCACGTAATTAATGGACGCAACTACCTGTAAACACTTCTTCAATACATCTTCTCCTAACATCATGCTGGAACGCGACGAGTGTCTTGGTTTAACGGTATTTGTATACATATATCTTTTATATATTCTAGGTTTTGTGGTGCCAGATTAGACGAATTATCGCCATTTAGGCTACCTTAGGGGATCAAATGGCAACCAAAAAATCAGATCGGCTACCAGTAGCCATTTAGGCTACCTAGGAAAAAAGAACAGGCGATTTAGGCTATTTCAGGATTACTCCAAATTTATTGAATAATTCCATAAAATGCTTGTAACAAAACGTAATAAAATACGTCCGCAGTTCTTTCACGCTGCTTGCGTTCCATTGCATCCACTAAATTTGTAGGAGTGAGATAGACAAACGCGTTTATCATAGAGAAAACAATCTTTCTAACTTATTTTAACTCACATTTTAAGAAAGTGGCGCCCCTATTTATTTCATGACTTTATAGTTGCACTGTACATTTCTTCTTTATTTGGGCTAAATTTAGGCTACATAGCTCAAAATGTTAGGCGAATTAGGCTACTTGACAAAAATAAATAATTAGGCGATTTAGGCTACTCGGTAGTCAAAATTAGGCGAATTGAGGTAGCTGATATCTGGCAACCCTGGTTACCGAAGTTTTGTAAGCGGTTTTATGCTACGTGTTCGTCGGAAGACTAAAGAATCTTTCCGCGACCACGTGACGTGAAATCGGCCATTTACACCTTAAGGCGACATGTAAAAGTTTTAGCGTCTCTGTTACTCTATATGCGAAATAACCCTCAGTGCGAGAGGGATGGATTCGAGGAAAAGTAGCAAAAAGGGGCAGGTCCTAGATACTGTTAAAACCTATCTAATAAAATATAATTGCAGTCCATATGTCATTCCAAATTGTCAAACTAGGAGAATTGGTGTCGAAAAGACCTCAATTCAATAACTATTTGTATCGAGCCGAATTTCTTCAATCGCGTTTCTGTTTAAACGGAACCTAAAACAAATATTCCAAAAATAATATACAATTTTATCAAAATAATACATTCCTTACTGACGTAGATATGCAAGTTTTAAGTGTCGATTTTTTTTCCGTAGCGCCTAAAAAGGTAAATTATATTTTATTTGCATATATATAATACTTAAACTAAACTTCACTGTTTTTATATGTATACATGTATAGTTCAAGTATTAGTTATAATATAATATGTTTTATGAATATAAAGTTTATATAACAATTTTATTTTAGTTTTTTATATATATGTTTTACTCCACATAAATACAAACAATTAAATGGTTTTAGTCGCTATATTTCCACCCCTCAGTGGGGCCGTCATCAGGCGAATCAATTTTATTTTAGGCGATATGTAAAAAAATAGAGGTGCTTCTTTTTTGTGTATTTCATGAAATACACGGAAAGTTTTAATAAATTTCTAGTATATGCATTTTGATTATATAATTTAGGGTTTTGAAATTAGAAAATATGTTTGGATACATTTTCCTCGATAGAAATAATTGTTGAAATGAGGTCTTCAAACACACTCTTTCTCCTCGCTTGACGAATAGGAACCATAAACAGAACCATGGACGAAATACTAGAGGACTGACAACCGCCCTACTTTGAAGCGTAATTCGATTTTTAGTTTCAAATTTGTAGCTAGATAGAGCTACTGGTTCAAAACAATCGAAGTCAATCGGATTCACGGCTCAAGTGGAGATTACTTTCTTTCCTAGTAAAGGTAGGTTCGTAGTGGTTCCGCTTAATTTCGGAAAGATGGCGGTGTAAGCGCGCGCGCCCTTCGGTTCACGCTCAGCTCAGAATATCCTTATTCTGAGCCGCTGCCTATTCTTTCAAAATTACTAATGGCCTGTTTCACCACTATAACGCATACAAAATGTGTTCCATTTTTAAACTTATCTTCTGGATATCACTTATCTGGAAGTGGTGAAACAGGCCCTAAATGTAATGTATCTACCACTTTTGACAATCAAGATTTTGTTTAAATCAATTTGATTTCCTAAGAACAAACAACTTGCTCACCGCGACAGTGCCCGTTTTATCATACCTCTCTTTCGGTAATCAAATACTTGAAAGTGAATGAAATGAAACTAACATCGCTCGCACGCGCCTACTCAATGGCGATAGGCATAGCTATAAGAAATGGCGCGTACTGTTTAGTTCGGAACATCTAAAAAGGTAATATAATACTAGATCTGATCACACTGTCTTTGTTTATGAGGTCAGTGCTCATTTCCAATTGGATGTAATAACGATTGTATACAACTGAAATTGAATTTTATTTCGACGAAATAACGTCTTAATTTGATTGAATGCATTTTTGCTATCTATATACCTATGATAATGTAATGTAATAATACACCAACGAACATCACCGTTTTCGGATGGTTCCTGCCTGATGAACTTTTCTTTGCGACAAGCGATTAACCGTGTGTTTTTTAGTTGTTTATGAGAGGTCAGGTGCTTGTGTTTGTGCTCGAACTTTTGATTCATAGTTAAGAGGATAGTTTCTGCAAAACCATAATTTATTCTTCCTAGTTTGAAAAATCTAGCAATACTACATAAAAAGAAAAAATATATATTTCTTTCAGGAATATAATACACACTCATATCGAAACAGAATCCTCAGAAGTCATTTCAATATTGAGAAATAAAGTGCCAAAGATGGCTCTAAAAAAAGTTTTCATGTCGAATTTTAAATGTATTAAAGTAAAAACTCGTTCATATTATTTATGGATTAAATTCTGTATAAAGTTTATTAAACTCTTAACGGGACAGATATTTTATAGCAACTTTGCTTTTTTTTTAAATAATAAAACTAGTGAAAAAAGTTGTCATTTTGACTTTTTTCCAGAATCCGTCCTTCTCGCACTGCGGGTCTTTCCGCACGGAGTAACAGGGAAGTATGCAAGCGGAACCTATCCTCTTAATTTCCGACCGTGTAAAATGAGTGACGCAAAGTGCGCCTACTGTAAATGTAATAAAACAAGTAGAGAAGTATCGATGTTTCGCTTTCCTGTTAAGGCGATATACGAAAAAAAATACGAGTGTTTCTTTTCTGTGTATTTCATGAAATACATGGAAAATTTTAATAAATTTCTGGTATATGCATTTTGACTATATAATCTAGAGTTTTGAAATTGGAAAACATGTTTGGATAAATTTTCCTCGATAGAAATAATTGTTGAAATGAGGTCTTCAAACACACTTTTTCTCCTCGTTTGACGAATAGGAACCATATACAGAAATCAAACATATTTTATTAGGTGTGTTTTTACAATATCTAGAGATTTTATATTTGAAATTTTGCTAGCTATTTTAGTTTTTTTAATAAAAATATAAAACTGACTTTTTTCCCTTTTGCCCTGAATCCGCCCCTCTCGCACTGCGCGATTTTTCGCTTGGAGTGACAGTGACAAAAATAAAATTCACATAGCCTCTTAACGACGACGGCCACCTACCACCTTTGGATTCGGAACTCGGATAAGTACGTAATTTTTGTCAGAATTCAAAAACAGATGTTGGTAGGTACTAAGTTCGAGGCGGCTCAACCAATTTGGTAGTTTACTTTATTCCCGAAGTAATCCCATGTACCTCAACTGGGTGAAGGAAGATCACAGTTTAAAAAAACCGGTCAAGTGCAAGTCAGACTCGCGTACCTAGCTAGGGTTCCGTATTGTGGATCATACATTTAATTTTGTAATTTTTTTTCGTGAATTTCTCAACCATTTTATTTTCCTGTAATCTTTACGTAAACACATATTACCATGACTTTTTTCATATTTTTCGGTCCACCAGTTTTGGAGATAAGATGAGGGGGAACATAATATTTTTATGGATTTTCAAGGATTTCTCGAAAAAAGTGCAATAAAATATAGCCATACTATATCGTCACCTTAAAGGGAAAATTAAATAACCAACAAAAAAAAGTTCCGAGATAATCGCAATTTTGTGTTTTATTTTCGGTAGAAAATTCATATCTCCGTTATTCAGAAAGCTAAAATTCTAATTTTTTTATATGTTGTGGGCTTTAGAAAGTTCTTAAGTTGTACATTTTATAATATTGGGAAATAATTTCCTATATCCATGATTTAACGTATATTCATTTGAGCCAAAATACTTTTCTAAAATTATGCCCAGTTGTTTAGTTTTACATGTTTGTTATTGAATTTTGCCGTACAATAAAGAAAAAATTGTGACTTTTAAGTAGCCTTATTTATGTTTGCCATTTTATAGTTCGCCATTTTTCATGGTTGTTGAATTTGCCAATGGACCTTTTCTGGTACTTAGAATGATTTTAAAATTAACTTCAAAGCAAATATTTTAATAAGAGCTGTTCTCAAATTTTAATATATCACTAGGGAGCTAATTAACATGTATAAAGACTTTTTATAGTTTTATTTAAGAAGACGCAACAGCTAGCGCGACATTCCTATTCTTGCGCAACTGCGCCAGCAGCAAATTTAGCAGAAATGTCTTGCCTGCGTCTAAGAAATAAAGACTCCTTCTCCGCTCTTCACCCGGCTCACAATTTTATTGAAAATTTGCCTTTTCTCTTGTAATAGCTGGGGTTCAGTTTGAGCGACTTGAGCCCCCAAGGCTGCGGTGTCATATCTGAGCTCTCTGAGCAAATCAGTGGACTACTTTCCTGTTTGTTGTGGGGTAGCCATGCCGAAATTAGGCAGCCGTTTACCCTCCATTGAGAAAACTTTGTCTTCAATCAATTTTAGCGCTTTGTTAAAATATATATTGTTAAAATATATATCGTCATTGGCCTGTGCTGTCCCTTAGTACTTGTGTGCGATATCTTCCGATATAGCAGTTTATACTTGTCTCAAAGTTGCAGGGGGTTTGAAAATCCGCAGGTGCTCAACATGATAGCAAAAAGCTCTCTCAACTTGGCCGCTGATCTACACAATACGGCGTCCTCCATCGTAGAGTTTCAGTGGCCGTCATCTTCCAAAAGTCCCATTGCCTCACACGCTTCTCGGAACTTAGTTTTTTCCTGTCCTTCGACTGTTTTGAGGGCCTGAAAACTGATGGGGCCTTGGACGCGGGTCGGTATCAACCGTAAGCAGTAACACTCAAAGTGTGTTAAGTGCACGGTACCAATTCCGCCCAGGGCATCTGACGTCTTCACATCATGCCAGCCTTCGACGGGGTTGCCTTGCACACGACGCTTCCACGCTTTCCGTGAAGCGTTCCATGCGTTATATTTTGGCACTTCCGTATATGGCAAAGTTCTAGCAAACTCGTCCGTCTGGCACAGACGGAAAAACTCGGTGAGTGTGGTAGTGGGCGGTTCACTATTCAATCGCACAGGTGAGCGTCCGTGAAGTAAACGCGCTCGCCGTTGGGAAGGTGCACCGTAAGACGTGTCACTGTCGGGCGCCTCTCGTGAAGCGGCAAGCCCAATATCCGCCATGCCGCTTCGTTGCTGCTCACGTAATGACTAGCCGTAAATACTAGCATTTCGTCTCGTGGGTCAATATTAGCATTGCCTTGCTGCTGCACAATAAATATCGCCGGGTAAGTGCCTTTGGTTATGCACTTACAAATATATTTATTTGCCTGAACCGCGTTACAGAACTCCACATTAATGTGAGCATTAAAAATAGTCGAAAGGAGCGGTGAGTTCGGGACCACCCAGGTGTTGTCCACTACGATGTCTTGCGCGGTACCTCTCATTTTAATTGTGACCGTACGTCCTCCATCCTCGGGTGCCCTGCACCTGTACACCGGATAACCATTCTCGTTAGTTTCCGTCTCTTTTAACAGCGCCCGAGGATACGTTTTGGTGCATGCCCACATGTAAAGGGGACGTAGGGTTCAGTGCTCCACAAGGACTCATGCTCTTAGTGATCGTGTCATATAGCTGTTTGTCCAAGTTAGGGTTGGGCAGCTCTGCTGATATCACTTCATCGATTTGGTTCGGACGCAATTTTTTTTAACCAGAGCAGATCCAATTAATAATGTAATTTCAGGGTTCCCTGCCCGGAAACTTGACCAACTTAGTATTGCAGCTTTGTTTTATAAAATTTAAATATTTTTGCGAAATTCTAACAAAAAGTTATTAATTACACAAGCTCAAATATAATCTGCTTACTAAAATTAAATAAACACAAAAAAAGCTCAATTGCATCTATCAAGATAACCTTTACAAGCGAAAAATAAATAAAAAGTGATCGTGTCACATAGCTGTTTGTCCAAGTTGGGGTCGGGCTGATATCACTTCATCGATTTAGTTCGGACGCAATTTTTTTTTAAGCACAACAGCTCCAATAAATAATGTGATTTCAGGGTTCCCTGCCCAAAAACTTGACCAACTTAGTATTGCAGCTTTGTTTTATAAAATTTAAATATTTTTGCGAAATTCCAATAAAAAAATATTAATTACTTAAGCTCAAATATAATCTGCTTACTAAAATTAAATAAACACACAAAAAAAGCTCAATTGCATCTATCCAGATAACCTTTACAAACGAAAAATAAATAAAAAGACTATTATTCGTTTTTTCCTTAAGGTACGGTTAACATCGATTTAAATATTCGTTTACACCATTTCAATAAGATGTATTTTTGCCTTTCGGTTATTATCATCAGTTCGAAATATTTTTATTGCCAAAATTCAATAAGGTGAGTTATTTTTTTTATCCTAATGAAAAAAACTACAGGTAGAGTCAATCTCTTTAATCCTTTTTGTATAAGTGATTTTAATATAGTTTTACCAATCAGTTTTCTAGTAGTTTTTCGGATTAACCATTTGGCCACAAACAGCTATCGCAGGAAATAAAGGGAGTAGGAAAACGATTCCCAGACCAAAAGCTGGAGAAAAAATCGGGCGTTTAGAAAATGCAATAAAACGTGTTTAGGAAAAATGTTACTTATTTAATTTTCCCTTTAAGGTGGCGATATATTTTTACAATTAGCATTTTAATACCTATAATGTGATACCCGTATTGTATTTTATAGGTAAAATATTTCTTGTTAATATATTTTTCTTCTTTTTTTATATTTCTCATTTGTGCTCAACTTTTTTCAAGTGCTATAGTTTTCCTGTAATTGGTCAGTTATGAGCTATAATTGTCATTTTTTCCATATTACCAGTTTCGGAGATAAGGGGACAACATACATATTTTTGTGGTTTTTTTAAAGATTTCTCGAAACCAGTGCCAGTAAATATAGTACAAGTATATATTTTTACAATAAGCTTTTTAATATAATAAAAAGCTATTTATATAGATATTTAGATAATAGCTATTTAGATTTTTTTTTCTCACTTATGTTTTGGAAATATTTTGAACAATTTCATACCTATATGAGTAGGAGTAAATATGTTACAAATTTTATTTTATTTTATTTTATTTTATTTTATTCATAAACAAAAATCCACAGCAAGTACATTCAGATTACTTGAACATGATATTCATCTTATTGTGCCAATAACGGATTTCACTATGCTAAACTAAACATACTAATAAAAAATTGGAACATAACAATTATAATATGGTTAAATTAATAAATTATTCGCAAAGAAGACGAATTTATAATACAAAGGTTTGTTGCCATTATGAGTTTGTTGAGTGTCGGGTGATTAGGGTGTGTGTGTGTGTGTGTGTGTGTGTGCGTGTCTCATCGTGTGATGATAAAACAGGTAAGTTTTACAACTAAGTAAGTAAAAGAAAGAAAATTAATATTCAAGTAATAAGACGATTTAAAGTAAGTCCGTTATTTGTTGGTATATGTTATGTTTAAACACAGTTTTGGTAGTGCAGAACGGATCCAGGTCCGCGAAGCGCTCATTGTACGTTTGAAGAACCCGCCGGCAAACACAGTTCGACACATAGTTAGTACGCGAGAAGGGGGTGGCAAATAACTTGGTGTGTCGAGTGCGGGTGGAGGGGGCTGACAGACGCATCATCTCTGTTACTAACGTTGGACAGTCAAGTGCGCCTGAGCACACATCATGCAGTAATGACATGTCAGAGATGATACGTCTGTCACGTAGTGGCAGTACACCGTGGTACAAATAAATAAATGTTAATAATTATAACTTCTTTAAGAGCAGTTTCGCAGCCAGACTGTGAAAAACCCGGCCTTTTCTAATTAATCAAAACAGAACACTTAAATTCAAAACTCACTCAATACTTATTCAAAAAGACCTTATTACCTATGTATTGTGTATGTTCCCGTCGCAAAGTTTCCATTGGTTTCTATAAATTGGCACTCTTGAAATTTTTGAAATTCTAAAATTCTGATTTAAGTACTTACTTATGACTTGAAATATTCTGATTACAAATGGAAACTTTGCGATGGCAACATACACAATACATAGGTAATAAGGTTTTGTTGAATAACTATTGAGTGAATTTTGAATTTACGTGTTTTGTTTCGACTAATTAGAAAAGGGCGGGTTGTTCACAATCCGGCTGCGAAACTGCTCTTAGTAACCCACTTTGCTCTAGTACTGTAATTTTCAATTTCGAAGCCGTTCCAAAAGACATCCGGGAGAGTAATTTTTACCCTGACAACAAGATAGCGTATGGTAAATGTATAAAGTATGAAAGGGACAGACTCTCGTGAGGTAAATTTATATTAACTAGTTTTGGAACGTAACCTAGCTTTTCTTTTATCTTATCTTTATCCCATTCTCTTTGCGCGCGCATTTATAACTGCGATTATGTCTATGCTGCGATGCGACACTTGACGTGCACATACATTTGTATTGTGTACTACACTTATGTGTGTGCGATGTTTCGCTCGTAAACAACAAAAGCGCCATCTCTGATTACTCGTGGATATTACGATGAATTATACTATGCCTTCTGCCTAAGTACCAAGCATCCATTGTATGTACAGCTAGCGGGCGAGATAGTAGTGACATCTAGGAATAATACAGGATTTTGGCTTTCTAGCAGAGTACGTTTTTTCGTATGGGGTTGTCAGTCTTCTCGTATTGTTCGTCTATGACAGAACTCAATTTTTTTTATTAGGTGTGTTTCAACAATATCTAGAGATTTGATATTTGAAAATTTGCTAGCTATTTTAGTTTTTTTATAAAAATGATAAAACTAAAATTTTTCGCTTTCACCCTGAATCCGCCCCTCTTGCACTGTGCGTGTTTTCGCTTGGAGTGACAGTGACAAAAATAAAATTCGCATAGCCTCTTAAATATTAGTTTTTTAATTTTTGCGATTTCAGGATTAACTTCATTCTAAAAAAAAAGTTGAGATATACGAGTACCATAAACAGCTTTCGTTCCAAAATAGTTTAGACAATTCCAAAACCAAAGTTGCATCCTGGTTTATTATTATTAGTAACAAATATTATCTTTGTTTCAGGATCAAACGGATGGCGGGTATGAAAGAGACGCAACTCTCTGCTGAGATAGAGTTGTTGGAGACGGACACGAAAAAGAAATGGACGCGACCGCCCATCTCGATGGGCTTTGAGGTGCCCTTCGCGCCTTCTGGATTCAAGGTAATGCAATAATAGTAGTTTATGCTACAAGGGCGCAAAGGAATAAATTACGAGGACGATTTAAAACACGAGCGTAGCGGGTGTTTTAAACGTAACCGAGTAATTTATTGCTCTTACGCCCGTGTATCATACTACGTTTTTCAATGCTTAGTGTGAGGAAATAAAACAAATATAATCTTGTGAACTTTAAATTATAATTGGCTCAAAAAGACTGTATCCAGAGCCGTTAAACAGTGGAAAAAAAAGTATAAAATTTATGGTACACAGGAAAGGCTGCAGGTTAGCCAACCATTGTAAATAAATTTAGAAAAATAATAATAATAAAGCCGTAGGGCAAAATAATCGACTTTCTGTTCGGTTTTGATGCATAAAAAGTGGGCCTTTGCGAGCACTTGCATTGAAAATATTATTAAAACTCGCGTGAGCTGACATACTAAATTATTATTACATACGGCTTGAACACTCGTGTGATTGTTGTTGACTATATGCCAACTGTTTGACCGATACAATTTCGGCATTATCAAGGCGAGTGTCGTTCTTAGGACGACGACGCGGCGTTCACCGTCGTTGTCAAACGGACACTGGCAGCCGCCGACAACGACGGTGAACGCCGCGTCGTCGTCCTAAGAACGACACTCGCCTTGATAATGCCGAAATTGTATCGGTGAAACAGTTGGCATATAGTCAACAACAATCACACGTGAGTGTTCAAGCCGTATGTAATAATAATTTAATACAATAAAATAAAAAAAATGTATATAAAGGCTATTTAATAGCATTTTTCTCCTCTGAAAAACTACATTGTCCTCGGTCAACCACCATCAATGCCACTCTAAAAAATACTATCTTAGTCAATGTGTAAGCTACAGTAAATACGCTCCAACATGGTCGTTAGGGGTCGTAATAAAAGCTCCGAAAACTAAATAAAAAATGATGATTATTATTAGAGTGCATTACCAACTAGGAATCAATCAGAAACAAATTTAAAAGCACAAATATTTTTGAAAAAATTCCTCGGGCCAGGATTTTTTCAAAAATATTTGTTCTTTTAAATTTGTTTCTGATTGATTCCTAGTTGATAATGCACTCTTATAATAATTAGAGTATTCCAAGCGATGGATTTCGCAATAAAAACATATAATATTAAAAAATGATCATGTTCAATTTATGAATGTTACTGCATTAAATACTAATCTACCGAAAACTTCTGTGCTAATAAATATACGAAAACTACCGAATAAAATACTTAAAATTCCAAAAACTACTGTCAGCTATTTTTATCGTAGATCTGCGAACAAAAATAATTGTTTGTATGTCATAAATTCTGTTAAAACTAGAGACCTCGCCTCGGTCCGCTTCGCTTCGCTCGGCTCCTTATCTTACATATAAACCTAACACCCTCTTCCTTGCTTCGCTCGTCGTCGCACCTATTTTTGACTTTTGGTTTATAAGTTCTTTCGGAAGTTCAGTAATTTATTTGGAGATCCATTATTTAACCCTTAAATGCATCCTGTTGCCAAATGGCAACATGTAATTTTTTTTTAATTTTTCTTGTGTAACTGTTTTTTTCTTACGTATATTTTTCTTCCTGCAAGACTATTGTATGAAAAATAATTACGGAATAAAATTAAAATATGTAAAATTTAGTTTTATTTGCTTTTTTTAAATGTATACAAACATAATTTTGCAGTTGTAAAAAAAATGGTCCCAATCTGAAAATAAGAGGTCGCGAAAAAAAATCATGAAAATTTCATGCTTTTTGTTTTATCAAATAGGATTTTTGTAAACTAGTGTCAAATGACTGTACTAACTGATAAAAAACAAAAATTAAAAAATAAACAATTTTTTTATACTAATTTGAAAAAATTAAATGCCATTTTGATTTTATACCATTTTACCCCATTAAAAACGAAAAAAAAATTTTGTTTTTATTTTTCCCATAATTCTGGACCACTTCTCTATCATATATCCCACTTTCATTTAAAAAGGAAAAATCATGCATTTAAGGGTTAAACCGTGAGAAATTTTAGTTTGCTATGTTTAATTTATTTTGTCGGTAAATGTTACACAGTTAATTAGTATATTTTTGATAACTGATAATTGTCGTTAAGCACTGTTTTTGAGTTCATAATCAGGATTTAACGATATGAGTGTAGATAAAATTTGTTTGTTCTTTTCTCCGCAGGTCCGCTACCTAAAAGTATTCGAGCCCAAGCTGAACTACTCGGACCATGACGTCATAAAATGGGTGCGCTACATCGGTCGCTCCGGACTCTACGAAACGAGATGCTAAATTAAATACATTCTGTATAGTGGCTCAGCGATACGGCACTGTTGTTTGGTAAGTAAGTTCTAACCGGTCGGCCATAGCTTCAGGCTTCGAGGGGCGCGCCAAGCGGTTCTTCTTGCGACGGCGCCGGCGGAGAGAACAAATGTATGAAGTTGTATAAGGCCGGCCATGAGTCGCCGCCCGCGCGTCTTGTCCGGCTTCGAGTGACTTGCGCTCTCTCGACGGCGGTGTGCGGGGAGGCGGGGAGCCGCGCCAGTGATCGAGCGCACGAGGACGAACCTATGTCGAGCGCTTTGAGCGAGCGAGCGCGCTATACATCCGATGCGGTGGTAGGCGCCGACGGGTGTCGTGGCAGGGTAAAGCCCGTCGCAAAAACCGCCTGGAAGCGCAGCAAGAAGCGCCGCCAGAAGCCTGAAGCTATGGCCGAGGGGTAAAGCAAGTAAGTTCTCTGGGGATCCACAGGCAAAGCTAATTACAGATGGCGCTAGCATAGGTCCGGCCTATAAATACTACGGTCCGGATATGTCAAACTTTGTTGTTGTGTGTGTTCCGGTTTTCCTACTGTTTTTCTTCAATATTTCGCAGTTTACTTTCTCTTATCTCCTTTATTCCAATAAGTTATATAAGGTCTTTCAATTTAAATTGAAAGTAATTTAGGAGGTGATTCAGTATCGTTAATACATCACATTCCACTGAAAAGTACTTTTTTTTGCGTGAATTTTTTCTTCACTTGTCCATACAAACTTAGTCAGCTGCTCAATTACTTTCCATTTAAATTGAAAGACCTTATATATTTGTTATTATGTTATTATTTATTAATATGGGGTTTTTCGGGAATAAATATACACCATTATTAAAGCAACCTGGTACGGCACCCAAAGACATAAATCCAAGAAATGAATCGAAGATCACAAAGAACTACGCAAAAACCGTAACAATGTACTGAAATGACAGATTTTCATGGCCGCATCAACGATGCGCCATCTATAGGGATAATTTGGCAGTGTGGATCACCATTACGTCTTGCGTGTATGTATTCGTGTTAATTTAATGTATTTTTGTCCGTAATAAGTATTGTTTGTGAATACCTATAGCACAAAACAGATACTACCAGAAGGCCGACTCGACGACGGAGCGAAAACAGACGCACACATGCATAGACGCGTACGTATGATGATCTCGGCAGAATTTCGTATTGGCATTCGACTGACTTCATTCGAGATCGTCGTACGTACGCGTCTATTTGTGCGTGTGCCTGTTTTCGCTAGTTATGCGAAGTAAACCTTCTGTAAGTGGTGATTTTGTGCCTGTAGTATGTGTCTGTCTATTTTGTTTTATCTGTTTTGTTTGAAAATAAATGTATATTAGAAGACACGTCTCGTCTGCGGGAATACGGGAATGTTATAAAAAATCTACCATCTTTTTTTTCAGGCTTCGCCCGCAAAATAATGGATTACAGCAAGAGTTTTTGATTAATAGGCGTTTTTCATAAAATATTTATTAATAACTATAATTATTTTTTTTTCATTATTTCACTTTTACAGATCGAGGGTATAATACTTTTTTTATCCAAACCTAATGTTAGAAGATTTTATTTTTTTATTAATTTGATTATGTACATTGTAAGTTGTCAATGAAATACAGTAATATATTTTTGTGAAGTCCTAAACAGCTGGACTGTGAAGATGATTTTGAACTTTATAGCTACATGGTTAAGATAAGATACAAATTGGTTCAAATATCAATAAGTCAGTAACTTATCAGATACGCAGCTATGAATTTTAAATGGTTTTTTAATATATTTATATTTATAAAAAGCCACATCGAATCTCAGTATTCATAACATAAATTAGTGGTTTTATGCAATAAATTTTAGCACAATTTTGAACATAAGTTTAATCGGAATGAAATTTAAATTTAAAATGTTATCATTTTTTTTTACCGGTAATTAAAATATGTCGAATTCCCACGACAACTGATGTCTACAAAGTAGATTTAGGTGAACCTTACAGCTTGTCTAAAAAGTCATGAAATGGAACTAAATTGTTTTTACTGGTAACACCTGATTTCCCTATACAAAAGATCTCAGATGTTGCCATATTAATTCTGTTTTGGCAAAGAAAGTGGTGCCCCTATTTATTTCTAGACTTTATTGACAATCTGTACGTACCAATTTGACTTTATTTTTTAATATTGCGGAATTTATTTATACCGTCAAGTACTAAAATGTCATCGCAATAGAGCCTTATCCTGAACTAACCACACAACTTATATATCGAATCCTAATTGTCGATAATGATTTGTATATTTGGTCTATTCTGTGTGATATAATTCCTGTATCATCGCCATTCCTTTTTGCTTCTTAGTATTGATTTTATTGTAAAAAATAGTCTTAAATAAATATAAAAATAATATGTATCGTTTTTAAAATACCGGCTTTTATGAATGGTATGGTGTTTATTGTAGATAAATGCTTAAAATAAAGCCTTGAAATTCTAATTTGACGACAGAAAATGTACTTAATTCCAATAGAGTTAAAGTTGCATTTATATCGTCAAGTTAGCTTTGGTGGCATTAGTAGGAAGTTTATGTATGAAATTGGAATAACACTTGCAAAGCAAACTCGACCATATTGTTCTAACTTATAGATCGTTTTTGAATGTATCCTGGTATAAGTGCATGCTGTTATAGTATAGGGTATGCTTATTATCTTGTATGATGTTACAAAAGGTTAATGTGTACAATAAATAATTAGAAAAACACTATTGGACTTTTCAATCCAAAACCATAATATTTTGTAGGTGTTTTATGAAAATATCTTCTCCTTTTCCACGTAATAATTCTAGTTTTGGTTTTCATTTTCTAGCTCCTTGAACAACACGCACTTTCCATCTTCAATTTTCTAATTTGAAGATGATTTCAAGAGGCGGATCCAGGATTTGATTTTGGGGGGGCCATTCTGACGAGGTTCATAACAAAGTAAAAAAAGGGATGTTTTTAGGCGCCTTTAGCCTCAAGGTACTTTTGGCATACCTTTTAAACTTATCCTGTGCAAAAGTGCACCCAATGCGAATCGAAAAGTCGAGTAAAATAGTCAAATATATGGAATTGCAGGGCGCTTTGGGAGGGCCATAGCCCCCATGACCCCCCCTTCTGTATCCGCCAATGATTGGACGTTGGATCAGTGAGATTATGAGATTTATGGTTACTGCCTCAAAAAATGCTAATCGACCTCTTTCAAATTTGACATCTGATTTTGAATATTAGTTGAAATCTGTCAGAAGCATTAATTTATTAATTATTGTTCATCGTTTTTAGGGTTCCGTACCCAAAGGGTAACCAACGGGACCCTATTACTAAGACTTTGCTGTCTGTCTGTCTGTCTGTCTGTCCGTCTGTCACCAGGGTGTATTTCATGAACCGTTGAAATTTTCACAGATTATGTATTTCTGTTGCCGCTATAACAACAAATACTAAAAAAAACAGAATAAAATAAATATTTAAGGGGGCTCCCACACAACAGACATGTTTTTTTTTGCCGTTATTATACGGAACCCTTCGTGTGCTAGTCCGACTCGCACTTGGCCGGTTTTTCTGATTTGAATCTGAATCTGATTAGATTTTACAGAATTTGAGTGCGAGTGCCATATTTTTGTGTAGTGTTCAGTGTATGTAGTACAGGTCCTCTAAAAAGGCCGTTTTGCGTGAAACACATTATGATTCTGTTCTAATGCCGTCTCTTTTGCACGCGTGAAAAAGCTCTATCTTACTTTCAAATTATTTTATGATTCACCCAAGTCGGCCTTTTTAAATCCCCGGGTCCTCTAAAAAGGCCGTTTTGCGTGAATCACATTATGATTCTGTTCTAATGCCGTCTCTTTTGCACGCGTAAAAAAACTCTGACTCTATCCTACTTTCAAATCATTTTATGATTCACCCAAGTCAGCCTTCTTAGATCCCTTTACGTTACAACTGAACTAAAGATCGTTCGATTTCAGTTTGATTTGTCCATTTGTCGATTTTGTCGTTCAACTTGTCACAATTAGTTTGAAAATGGAAAGGGTCACACATGTCATGCGTCCATAAAGTAAGTATGGCGGAAGTGATTTATTGGAATGCACTCTGAGCTTAAGGTGATTACCCACGCCAACGGCCTTGAGCAATCGGCCTCACCTCCGGGGAGTTACAGGCGCTGCTCCCCGCATGCCTCTGCGCAGACGCCCCGCGCCCCTCTACAAAGATCGCTAGCGTCGCAATGATTCACACCTCGTAGCGAGGTAGAAATAAATTTATGTAGCATTGTTTTATGCGTAAACCTATAACTATAACTTTTGAAGCTCAATAGGCTGTGGTGCTGTAACAGAGAGATGTGACCATTCTGTACCTACTACTACACGGTGATATTTTGGTAGTTTTGAAAACAAACTAGTGATTATAGTAATCGCGAACTAGTGGTGATAGTACTGAAATCGCGAAAATATATAAAACATATACAACAAAATCGGTTATGTGAGGATACCCGAAAGTGACCAAGTTGATATTGGGGTCAGACCTTTATAAATCTTGGGCTTGAGCGGTAACAGACGAGCGTCACTTTGCAGTTGGTAACCGTCAACAGTAGGCCCACCATGAGTTTGCCACTCGATATACGTTAGCGACTGCGTAAAATATAATGTATTGGAATTTCTGGTTCCTCTCGTATACCGCTAGAACTGCTAAACTCATACAAATGTTTTACGCTGTCGCTAACGTGCATCGAGTGCCAAACTCATGGTAGGCCAGAGTCACAGTATTATACTCGTACTGTGCCAGAGGATTGAGGTAACTAATGTCGGAGGTAACCGTCTAATGATGGTAGCGTCAGCCGTCGTCGGTTGCAGTCAAACAATTTTTCATAAAAAGTGTCTGTTTTTATATTTGAATGATTTTTGAACGATAATGACGAAAAAATATATATATTGATAAAATATAATTTTGTTACAATTTTTGTTAATTTCGGTGCTTTTAGAGACTTGAGTGGTATGTATCGGTTATTTGCGGGTCTCATAATAAAACCGATAGTATGTAATATATTTGGGTACTCAGAAACGGTTTCAATGATGTTGATGCAACTTTTAGATTTTATTTTTATGAAGATTGTATTCGCACGTAAAATAAACAAAACACATATTTTTTTAATCTGTAAATTTTAATTATGTTACGTAATCTGTACCACAGTTTCACCTCGCTAACACTTGTAAGCTCTGATCTGCAGGTAAATCCTCAATTTGGTAAATATATGTATATATTTTCTTGATCATGAGTCTACTGCTTTTTATTTGTTCTTCACTTGAGATAAGTTAAATTTTTTTTGTGCTCTTTGTTCTTCATTTTCTTGTTCTGTACTTCGTTTATTTCATTGTTCTGTACTGCGGTCTTCATTTTCTTGTTCTATTATATTGTTATACATTTTCTGTGTGTTTTCATTTTTGTAATTTTTTTTTTCCTTTTGTTACTTTTTTTGTTGTGCACTTTGTTTTTCATCTTATTAATTCTGTACTGTGGTTTTCATTTTCTTGTTTTATATTTTGTAATACATTTGCTGTAAATTAAAATGAATCTACCAGAATCGAGTCTTTAATCGTCTTTTGTTCAGAGGCTGTCGGATCATTGTCTTTGCCGTTCATTTGTAATGCAATGAATGAGCCTGGAGATGGTGGTGGTCCAAAAGATATTTTTCTCTGAAAAACATAATAAATAAGTTTGAATTTACCTAAGTACATAGTATAATTTTTAACCCACTATAAATTATAAAATAATGCAAACCCATTAAAGAAAAATACTCAAGTTTCACAAACAAATATACAACATAATATTAATTCCTAAATATTTACCTAAATTCAAGGATATTACCACGTTATAAAAAAAGATTGGTAAATTCTCAAACCTACCGGAATCGACTCTTCGATAGTCTTTTGTGCAGACATTGTTGGATCATTGTCTTTGCCTTCCATTTCTGAAGCAATGAATGAGCTTAGAGATTGTGGTGATCCAGACGATGCTTTTCTCTAAGAAACATAACAAATAACGCTGAATATGTTTTAATACGGAATATAATTTTTAACGTACTAGGCTGTCGGGTGACAGTTGGTAACCCTATGTCATTAAATAACAAGATGTGACCAATTCGTAGTGGTGTAGAAAAAAAACTAAATCAAAATAAACAGGGTTGGCTCGACGCAACCTGAAAAATTTTGTAAAGTCAGCAAAAGCAGCACAATTTTATTGATTAAAAAAAATCACATCATCAAGTATATATCATCGATAGAGCGTATAAAAGGTGCTAAAGAAGGCTTTTTTTCATATGAAAAGATATTCGATAAAATCAGGCTGATATTAGTACCAACATAGGACATGCAAACCTTATTTTTAAGCACCTTGTGATACGCTATACCGAACATAGTACTTGCTACTTATTGACGTAATTTTTTTCAGAAAATTTGCGTTGTTTTTTCTGACTGTATAAAACGCTCTAGGTTGCGCCTAGCCAACCCGGTTTATTTTGATGTAGTTTTTTTTCTACATCACTACGAGTTGGTCACATCTTGTTACTCGATGACATAGTGTTCCCGAATGTATTCTGACAGTCTACTATTCTATACCATAAATTGCCACCGAATGACGTTAGCGTCAGCCGTCGGTTGCAGTCGACCATACAACGCTGACAATACCATCAATCGAGTACAGTCGGCGCTGTTTGGCAGCGTCAGCGCGTCGAATGCAACCAATAGCTGACGCTCACTACCATTGTTCGATGGTAGTCGATGGCTATCGCCAACATGGTTCGACATAAGCATGTGTACGGCTACCGTTTTGAAAGTGATGTTCGTTTGTTGGCACTCTAAATATTTACAAAATTTCAATGACATTACATAATTTCAATGACAATGATATTTGATAGGTGGTAGAGCTGATGCTGGACTCGACTAATCAACAAATCAAGGACAAATCCCTAAGTGATTATAAAAAGGTCAGTGACACTCAAACCCATTTCTTAAGAAATTATAAACATTTAGTTTTACCTCACCCAAATTATGGTGTATTTCAACAAAATATGAATTACTCAGGACTGAAAATTTTCAACAAACTTAATAAAACTATAAAAGACAGTAATAATGTTAACGAATTTTCAAGAAACCTTAGAACGTATCTACTGGATAGACCTTTTTATAATTTGTCCGAGTATTATGCATGTAGGGAATAATTTTTTTAGTTATTAAAGTAAGTATAAGTTAATAATTTGATGTAATCTCTTAATTTAATCAATTTATTTATTATTCATTAATTTAATTTATTGTTAAGTTCTAAATAATATTCATTTTTTTTTGTGGATGTATTTCAATTTATCTTATTAATATTTTATTTTCCAATAATTAGTTTTAGTTTCTGTGTTATTTTTATTTTACCAATGTATTTTGCATGCCTTAGTACATAACTTTTGTATGGCTTTATTGCAAATAAATGATCTTGTATCTTGTATCTTGTGGAGGTACCACCATCTTATTTGGAGACCCCCTCGAAGTAATTCTGAGGAGAGTAAGAGGACAGCTCACAGGCAAAAAACCAGGAGACCCACCATGCCTAGGACCGATGGATGGCGGTATATCCATCCCTTATAGCCGGGCCTTATATGGAACAGACTGGTAACGGGCAGCGGCGTCACTGGTGCGAGGGTTCCGGCACCGCGCTCATCAACCCCCTGCCCAGCGTGTGTGAGTATGGACAATTCTTCCAGGATGACCACCGGGAATGACAAAGTCCTGAAACGGCTTATGTCCAGCAGTGGACGAACGAGGCTGATGGATGGATGGAATGACATTACAGGTTACATGCACAGATTATTTTGAATTAATATATTGTCAGGTCTTGGTCTTTTTTGCAGATTTTGTCGGATTATTTTCTTTGCCTTCTGTTTCTGGTGGTCTCTTTTTAGATGCCCCGGAAATAATATATCAACTATATGTATTATACCTACAATTCTAGTTATTCAACTATCTCTACATAATATTACAGGTATAAATACCACGGTTTTGATATGCCTGCCTGGGACATATTTTTCTGAAATGAACTAAAACAAGTATTTCAAATAGTGCTCCGGTCCAAAAAAACAGGTGGGAAGCGGAGCTAAACCATATACATAGTCCGAGCCTTGATACTTGGGTAGTTTGTTTAGCTGGATAGAAGTAAAAACAAAATGTTGAGCAACGTTTTTTGCGTGAATTGTTGCTTATAGCTGTTTATAATAATAATTATACCTATACATTGTCATGATAGGAATCCCCGAGGGGGCTTTGGAGGTGTTTCGAGTGTGTCCGCACTCGGTACACCCGCGTTTCACCGACGATAAGTATGTCCCAACGTGGTTGGTGGTGACTTCGGGCACAAAACATTCAGCAAGTAGTAAGTATTAGTAAATACTATGCACAAAAATTCCGAAAGACTCCTTGGTGCATGCCCAACCGAGGCTTGAACCTGGATCTCAAAATTGAGAGGCCTGCGTTCTACCCATGAGCTACTATATTATAATTTTTCTAAAAAAAGTTCCTTGCTAACTCGTCAAACTTCTAGTTTATTATAGCGTCCACGCGCGAACGTCACAGCACAATTTATCCTCTAAATAACTAAGTCCATTGCCGAAAGTACTCTCTGAACGCACACAAATAAAAATCCTTATAAATATTTTCGCAAACATGTCATCAGACGCCAGGGTGCGGTACGTGGCAACGAGTGACACAGCCTCCCCGTCTGAACGCCACTGCATGACTGATGCCTGCGCCCGCGCAGAGCACCTCTTAGCCTTTGACCTTGAAATCTTACATATTTCGATATTTTTAATAGAAAAAGTTACTGGATATACTTGAGATATGTTGCATTTAAAGTTCAACAGATTCTTAATTTTTTGGCGTGTAAATATTTCCAAACGTCATAGCAGATTAGGAGGAGTAGGGAATTTAAGCCAAAAAAACATCATACAGTTGTTATTTTTTTTAATATAGAAGTTTTGATCGTACGAAACCAAAATTTGTTGCAAATATTTTTAAAGAGTTATTATTTCATATATATTTTTTTCAAGCCATTTGGTTCAGCCGTAAACCGAGGAGTAGGCTTTAGAAAGTACACATCTGGCTGTATTTGAAGGATCAAGCGCCTTAAGGTGATTACCCACGCCAACGGCCTTGAGCAATCGGCCTCACCTCCGGGGAGTTACAGGCGCTGCTCCCCGCATGCCTCTGCGCAGACGCCCCGCGCCCCTCTACAAAGATCGCTAGCGTCGCAATGATTCACACCTCGTAGCGAGGTAGAAATAAATTTATGTAGCATTGTTTTATGCGTAAACCTATAACTATAACTTTTCATGCTCAATAGGCTGTGGTGCTGTAACAGAAAGATGTGACGATTCTGTACCTATTACTACACGGTGATATTTTGGTAGTTTTGAAAACAAACTAGTGGTTATAGTACTCGTAATTGCGAACTAGTGGTGATAGTACTGAAATCGCGAAAATATATAAAACATATACAACAGTTACATACAGTACCTGCTCTAATGTAACATGTCATCAAAATCGGTTATGTGAGGATACCCGAAAGTGACCAAGTTGATATTGGGATCAGACCTTTATAAATCTTGGGCTTGAGCGGTAACAGACGAGCGCCACTTTGCAGTTGGTAACCGTCAACAGTAGGCCCACCATGAGTTTGGCACTCGATATACGTTGGCGACTGCGTAAAATATAATGTATTGGAAATTCTGGTTCCTCTCGTATACCGCTAGAACCGCTAAACTCATACAAATGTTTTACGCTGTCGCTAACGTGTATCGAGTGCCAAACTCATGGTAGGCCAGAGGCTTGAGGTAACTTTAGACGTCGAACCTTGTCGGTGGTAACCACGTGGTAACCGTCTAATGATGGTAGCGTCAGCCGTCGCGTCGTCGGTTGCAGTCAAACAATTTTTCATAAAAAGTTTCTGTTTTTATATTTGAATGATTTTTGAACGATAATGACGAAACAAAAAATATATTGATAAAATATTATTTTGTTACAATTTTTGTTGATTTCGGTGCTTTTAGAGACTTGAGTGGTATGTATCGGTTATTTGCGGGTCTCATAATGAAACCGATAGTATGTAATATATTTGGGTACTCAGAAACGGTTTCAATGATGTTGATGCAACTTTTACTTTTTATTTTTGTGAAGATTGTATTTGCACGTAAAATAAACAAAACATAAATTTTTTAATCTGTAAATTTTAATTATGTTACGTTATCTGTACCACAGTTTCACCTCGCTAACACTTGTAAGCTTTGATTTGCAGGTAAATCCTCAATTTGTTAAATATATGTATATATTTTCTTGATCATGAGCCTTCTGCTTTTTATTTTGTTCTTCACTTTAGGTAAGTTTAATTTTTTGTTGCGCTCTTTGTTCTTCATTTTCGTGTTCTGTACTTTGTTTATTTCATTGTTCTGTACTGCGGTCTTAATTTTTTTGTTCTATATATTGTTATACATTTTCTGTGTGTTTTTGTTTTTTTTTAATTTTCTTTTTTCCTTTTGATCTTTTTTTTGTTGTGCACTTTGTTTTTCATTTTCTTTTTCTGTACTGTGGTTTTCATTTTCTTGTTTTATATTTTGTAATACATTTGCTGTAAATTAAAATTAATCTACCAGAATCGAGTCTTCAATCGTCTTTTGTTCAGAAGCTGTCGGATCATTGTCATTGCCGTTCATTTCTAATACAATGAATGAGCCTGGAGATGGTGGTGGTCCAAACGATATTTTTCTCTGAAAAACATAATAAATAAGTTTGAATTAAGTATATAGAATAATTTTTAACCTAATTTTTAAACCCATTAAAGAAAAATACTCAAGTTTTACAAACAAATATTAAAATATAATATTAATTCCTAAATATTTACCTAATTTTAAGGATATTACCACGTTTATTGTTGGATCATTGTCTTTGCCTTCCATTTCTGAAGCAATGAATGAGCTTAGAGATTGTGGTGGTCCTGACGATGCTTTTCTCTGAGAAAAATAACAAATAACGCTGAATATGTTTTAATACGTAATATAATTTTTAACGTACTAGGCTGTCGGGTGACAGTTGGTAACCCTATGTCATCAAGTAACAAGATGTGACCAATTCGTAGTGGTGTAGAAAAAAAACTTCATCAAAATAAACAGGGTTGGCTCGACGCAACCTGGAAGATTTTGTAGAGTCAGCAAAAGCAGCATTTTATTGATTAAAAAATCACATCATCAAGTACATATCATCGACAGAGCGTATAAAAGGTGCTAAAGAAAGCTTTTTTCATATAAAAAGATATTCGATAAAATCAGGCTGATATTATACCAACATAGGACATGCAAACCTTATTTTTAAGCACCTTGTGATACGCTATATCGAACATAGTACTTATTGACGTGATTATTTTATCAGAAAATTTGCGTTGTTTTTGCTGACTGTACAAAACGCTCAAGGTTGCGCCTAGCCAACCCGGTTTATTTTGATGTATTTTTTTTTCTACATCACTACGAGTTGGTCACATCTTGTTACTCGATGAGATAGTGTTCCCGACTGTATTCTGATAGTCTACTACTCTATACTATAAATTGCCACCGAATGACGTTAGCGTCAGCCGTCGGTTGCAGTCGACCATACAACGCTGACAATACCATCAATCGAGTGCAGTCGGCGCTGTTTGGCAGCGTCAGCGCGTCGAATGCAACCAATAGCTAACGCTCACTACCATTGTTCGATGGTAGTCGATGGCTATCGCCAACATAGTTCGACATATGCAGTTACCTACCGTTGTCTACGGCTACCGTTTTGAAAGTGATGTTCGTTTGTTGGCACCCTAAATATTTACTAAATTTCAATGACATTACATAATTTCAATGACAATGATATTTGATAGGTGGTAGAGCTGATGCCGGGCTCGACTGTGGAGGTACTACCATCTTACTTGGAGACCCCCTCGAAGTAATTCATGGGAGAGTAAGAGGACAGCTCACAGGCAAAAAACCAGGAGGCCCACCATGCCTGGGACCGATGGATGGCGGTATATCCATCCCTTATAGCCGGGCCTTATATGGAACAGACTGGTAACGGGCAGCGGCGTCACTGGTGGGAGGGTTCCGGCACCGCGCTCACCAACCCGCCTGCCCAGCATGTGTGAGTATGGGCAATTCTTCCAGGATGACCACCGGGAATGACAAAGTCCTGGAAAGTTATGTCCAGCAGTGGACGAACGAGGCTGATGGATGGATGGAATGACATTACAGGTTACATGCACAGATTATTTTGAATTAATATATTGTCAGGTCTACCCGAATAAACTTTTCAGTACTTAGTCTTTTTTGCAGATTTTGTCGGATTATTTTCTTTGCCTTCTGTTTCTGGTGGTCTCTTTTTAGATGCCCCTGAAATAATATATCAATTATATGTATTATACCTACAATTCTAATTATTCAACTATCTCTACATAATATTACAGGTATAAATACCACGGCTTTGATATGCCTGCCTGGGACATATTTTTCTGAAATGAACTAAAACAAGTATTTCAAATAGTGTTTCGGTCCAAAAAAAAACAGGTCGGAAGCGGAGCTAAACCTAGTCCGAACCTTGATACTTGGGTAGTTTATTTAGCTGGATAGAAGTAAAAACAAAATTTTGAGCAAAGTTTTTTGCGTGAATTGTTGCTTATAGTTTATAATAATAATTATATATCGTCACGATAGGAATCCCCGGGGGGGTTTTGGAGGTGTTCCGAGTGTGTCCGCACTCGGTACACCCGCGTTTCACCGACGATAAGTATGTCCCAACGTGGTTGGTGGTGATTTTGGGCACAAAACATTCAGCAAGTAATAAGTATTAGTAAATACTATGCACAAATATTCCGAAAAATTCCTTGGTGCATGCCCCAACCGGGGCTTGAACCTGGATCTCAAAATTGAGAGGCCTGCGTTCTACCCATGAGCTACTATAATTGTTACCAGTAATTATTCATATATATTCAACTATGGATAATGATTGTGTAGGTAGATTATATTAGGTACCTACTTACTTTACTGCATGTATTTTCAAAGCTTTTGTAGCCGCTTCTTTCTTGTTTTAGGTTTCGTGGCATTTTTCTCAATCACATTATATATTTATATTTTTTCTAAAAACAGTTATTTGCTAACGCGTCAAACTTCTAGTTTATTATAGCGTCCACGCGCGAACTTCATAGCACAATTTATCCCCTAAATAACTAAGTCCATTGCCGAAAGTACTCTCTGAACGCACACAAATAAAAATCCTTATAAATATTTTCGCAAACATGTCATCAGACGCCAGGGTGCGGTACGTGGCAACGAGTGACACAGCCTCCCCGTCTGAACGCCACTGCATGACTGATGCCTGCGCCCGCGCAGAGCACCTCTTAGCCTTTGACCTTGAAATCTTACATATTTCGATATTTTTAACGGAAAAAGTTACTGGATTTACTTGAGATATGTTGCATTTCAAGTTAAACAAATTCTTAATTTTTTGGCGTGTAAATATTTCCAAACGTCATAGAAGATTAGGAGGAGTAGGGAATTCAAGCCAAAAAAACATCATCATTCATTTTTTTTTTTATACAGAAGTTTTGATTGTACGAAACCAAAATTTGTTGCAAATATTTCTAAAGAGTTATTGCTTCATATATATTTTTTTCAAGCCATTTGGTCCAGCCGTAAACGAGGAGTAGGCTTTAGAAAGTACCCATCTGGCAGTACTTGAAGGTCTCAAGCGCCTTAAATCTGTCGACTGGTCGATCAACAAGTTGATACATGGACACCATTATCGACTGTCACCGTTGCTTGCTCCCCGCACCTCATACTTACCTCTGTTGTAGGTATTCTAGACGTCGTCGAAAACGAAGGTCTGCTTGTACATGAACTGAAAGCAATTTTCTAGAATTGCTCATGTTATTGCGCGCCAGATAAATATTAACGAGTATATTAATAATGTTTACTGTTATAAATACATAATATTCGAGTATCTAGTGTGTTAATATTATTAAAACTCGCGTGAGCTGACATACTAAATTATTATTACATACGGCTTGAACACTCACGTGTGATTGTTGTTGACTATATGCCAACCGTTTCACCGATACAATTTCGGCATTATCAAGGCGATGCCAAGACGAATGCCGAAATTGTATCGGTGAAACGGTTGGCATATAGTCAACAACAATCACACGTGAGTGTTCAAGCCGTATGTAATAATTATTTATCTAGTGTGTGTTTATTAGAGACTTAATTAATGGGTTAAGTTAGGTACCTCTTAGATTTATAGGCTTGTAGTGTAGGTATAGGTTTTTACCTTGAAAAAATACTATTACTTTAATAATTATTAATTAAATAAGCCTAATACACCGCTATTTCTAGGTAAAATACAGGTACCGGTATTCTTACATAAAATACAACATAGATTTAGAATGTACAAGATAAACAAATTTAGTAGAGAAAATGATACCAAAAAATAAATGCACGTTACTATGACATTTACTATTTTACTTAATATTTTGGACAATCCTGCATATAACTACTAAATACAATAAAGAAAATCAATTAAGTTATTGTAAAAACTTTTTTGTTGGGCCGACTAATACTTACCTCGAGAAATTGGGCAAAATGTGGTTCAAAACATTCTAATGACAAAATCATATTTACCTGGGAAATTTGTAATTATTTGGGTTATTTCTCGTTGTCACATCACAATTACTCATTGCACAAGAAACCATGTCTAAACCAATAACTATTTTATCAATTTAGTTACGTATTATTATAAAATCCGCAATCATACCCAAGCAAGCGGAACGCTATGGCCTCTTACTCGAAAAAACAGTGACATAGCTGTTCTTTGTTGTGCATCTCTTTTTCTCTTGCAAGGTGTTCATAAAGGTAGGACATCTCTTTTACACGCTATGGACGTCTTTTAAGCGCAGCGAATCCTATGTCTATGAAATACAATATGGGTTGGGAAATAATTTCACTGGAAGTAGGGGTCCCCATCGTGTAGTTCACATGCCCCGAGACGGTTCCTGTCTTTTTCATTCCTTAACATACTTATTGCATGGCAAAATTGATTGGATGGCAACTTTTTTATTACCCGTCCAGCACAATAAGTCTAATGGCAAAGACCTTATTTGCTTTTCATAGAGGCGATTATATGTTGGCTCTTTGGCCTTGGCTCTTTTTCTTGGACGCGTAATACTAGTGATCACGCAGCAAAACAACAAATTGGTGTGTTTTTAGCTAATACTGAAATATTTTGTAGGGAAAAAAATATTGGATTTAGGTAACATCGTAGGTAGTCGTTGTATCGACTATCGAGCGATACTGTCATTCTATGTTAACAAGCTGTGTTTGCCTGTAGTTGGGCTACATCTCAAACCCTTTTAATATGTCCTTAGATAAGTTACTAGTTAAGATGTTTGTCTCTTGGCAAACCAATAAATAAATGTTTGTACCGACACAAGTCAACTCAAGGTCGTTGGGGACTACCAGCCCCTTAAGTGTTTATGCCCTGTGTTTGAGAAATTTTATATTAAAGATTGCTACAAAACTTTCCGAGCTTGCAATAAGTACATATTATTTGTGTCTAGTTCCAAACACTAAGAACAACGAGTATTTATCCAAAACAAAGACTAGAAATAATTAATCTAATCTTGTGGAGTTCAGATCTTACTTTCCCAACAACGTCCTTTCGGTAGCACGCGATGAAATACCGCGCAGACATGACAAATGATTGGAAAGTGTACATTTACCGCTAACCCTCATTTTGAAGGCGTTTTACGCGCCAATGCTCTAGTGATCCACGCCTGCAGTGTTTTAAGTAGATACGTACCAATTTAACTATCTAGTTTTAAAAGAAATATGATAATTTACATTTCAAGTTTTTACAAGTTACATAGTGTTCCCGATAACTAGTACGTAAAGCTTGGTAAAAAAGGGTTTGACGCGGTGACAGGTGAAATACAAATATTTTGGCCGTAGTATACAGTTTTGGTCGTAGTGACTACGTGTGGTATAGCGTTCTCATTTTTTCAAAACTCTTTTTTTGCCGAGCTGTAGGCCGAGCCAGGTTCCTCGTCGCAGGCAGCTCTTAACTATTGATAACGATCAAGTTCTTTTAATTTTTTTTTACTTTTAACTGGCATCCTATAATGTGAATCCGTAGGTACATTAGTTCCGCCAAAATCGGGTACGTTCTTTTTAATCTTTCTTTTCATCACAACCAGACAACGTTTTGACAAAGCGTCAGATTTTGATTTTTACCTTAGACATAGAATTTTTTTTTTCTTACGCGGTAACCACAGTAAATAGTTGTCTGTGTTACTAAATTACACATCTTGAAAAATATGTATTGTAGTTTGATTAAGGTTAGACAACCGGTGGGTTTGGTAAGTATACGGTATAACCCCATTTTTTAAACTGTGCACTTCGAGCTGTCAAAATATTCATATCTAGGCGGGTTAATTGCTCGAAGAGCATAGTTAAAAAATGTGGTTACACCTCCTACAAGCAGAGATCTGACGTCTAACTGAGGTCGATTCAAGCTCGGTTAAAAAAGTAATGAAAGTCATCAGTAGATTCTTGGGTTCTTCTCGAAGTTGTGTTGCTTAGATGACATCACAGTTCACACTAAAGTTTATTCAAATTATGGGTACGATCATCAGATTAACATACTTATTAAATTTTAGCACACAAGTCATTAATTTTTACCCGGACGTTTTCATACGTTGTTATGAATAACGTATAGATATAGGTAAGTAGATTTCAACGACGGTACCTACATATGCTAAGGCACATCTGCGTGCCTTGTTTAATCTGTCGTTGTCTGGGGAACAGAAACTTTTAATTGTTCTTTATAAACAACAGTTTGTTACGGAAGAAACCAGAACCGAGCCTGGAATAACGTTTCATTATGAAAATTTCGGGCTTCAGCCGCGATATGAGTTTAGTTAGATGGAAGCGGGCGATAGACGCTTTTAGAAACAACAAACTTCGTAGATTCTGTGCGAGTTACGACTATTTGCTCAAAATACCTTTATAATAAGTTTCCAAGGAAGGTCTTGGAATAGCTTGACTGACGGTTGATGAATGGGGAGTTAGCGGAAGAGGTTTAGCCTCTCTGGGGGACAGGGGCGAGTTCATTTTATGTGTGGCACACTGTGCCTATGTACCTACCTATTAGATTCTCTATAAATATCATAATAATGTATACATAAATGTACGATTATTTTTTATTTATTTATTTTATTGCGAAAACAAACAGTCACACAGAAACATAATACAGTAAGTTATCTTAACAATTAAATCGACCTAAAGTTTTCCGAATTTACATAAGTGTGATATAAATTTTAAAACTAAAATAATCTAAATTAAGTAAAGGAAAATAATAATAACAAAATAACTTATATTAACGCCTGAAACATTTTCTTTTTGAATATACTCAATGTGTTACAGAAAATATCAACATCAACTAGCCTGTTATTATAAAGTTTACACACACGTCTGGAAAAACGATTCCAACCATAAGATGTGCGGTTAGTGGATGAAGAAAATAGCTCTTTTTGCGTGATGCCGTACGAGGAATTTTAAAGTTAATTTTACCCAACAATGATGAGGAATCAACATGATTATTGTCAATTTTGTAAAGGAAAATGATGTCAATAAAATCTCGGCGACGCTCGAGAGATGTAATTTTGTGTCTTTCAACTGCATTAGCGTAATCAGAAAAATAGATAATGGTGTCGATTCGGCGCAACACAACAGCGACAAGACTAACCTTATTTTGAGCGTCCCGTCTTTGTCTTTTCGATACAGAAAAAAAAGGACAGAACACTTAAATTAAGTTTAGTCCTGTCAATTAAGTCAAGTTGTGTTGCGCTGAATCGGTGTTAATGTACGGTAGTCAAGGCTTTTTATAAATTTATTCTGAATTGATTCGATTCTATCTATTTGTATTCGGTAAAAAGACAGATTTAGCAGATTCCAAATATATTTCCAAAGTAACACTTACATCATGACGCTGCCAAAACAGTTGTGCATCTTGAATTAAGGCGCTACGGAAAAAAATCGACACTTTTAGAACTTCTATATCTACTTCGGTAAATAATGGATAATTTTGAAAAAATAGTATATTATTTTTGGAATCTTTCTCTATGGATCTGTTAAAACAGAAACGCGATTGGAGAATTTCGGCTCGATAGAAATATTGATTGAAATGAGGTCTTTATCGACACCAATTCTCCTGGTTTGACAACTTAGAATGACATATGGACTGCAATTATATTTTATTAGATGGGTTTTAACAGTATCTAGGACCTGGTTAAACGAAATTTTGATTGCGTTTTTAGTACATTTTATGTTAATAAAAAACCGACTTTTTGCTACTTTTCCACGAATCCGTCCCTCTCGCACTGAGGGTTTTTTCGTATATGGAGTAACAGAGACGCTAAAACTTTTACATATCGCCTTAAAACACTTGTACTGTAACATAGTTGTGGGCGTGGCCAAATCTCATGCTGATATTTCATTTCGCTATAAGGTGCATGCTCCATGAAACTTGTGAGGACAACATAATCGTGCCGATTTCGTCGCGGGCGCAAAATTGTAAACTGATTTCAGGAATAACCACCTTGTGGCAAGACTGTGGACGTTTTTAAACATTATTTTTGATTATTATTAATCTAGATGACATTTTCGATGTCTGACTCGTATACATTTTTTGATTTTATCTAAAATAATAAAAGCATATCAGCTACACTTTTGGCAAAAAACCGTTGAATTCAAGGATTTTACGGGTTGTAAAGATATTACTCATATTTCACAATTTTTAGTTCGACTTAAACATAGATCTAGATAATGTTAATGGACTCAGCCTGAAATATTATATTAACATTCCATAGACACCCCACAATGAGTTGACAGCGTTTCTATGGAGGTTTGCGCGTAACGCGCCCCTTAAGGACTATTTTGCAATGAAAAAAAAAATTTACCTTAACTAACTTAAATTAAAGTATTCAGAATCGCCTTAATTATATAGCTACAAGTATATGATTTTGTAAACTGACGTGTTAATTTTTAAAAGTAAGTACCGAATATTAAGAACTGACTTTTGTTGTTGATCATTTGTATTTTTTTTCTTGGTAGCCTTGTTTTGTAGATATGTACATTTTATATTTCATGTTATGTGTATATTTAATTTAAGCGAAGTAAAATTAATTAACTAAGATTATTTTGTTGAAAATACAGATGCATACGAACGTCAAACAAGACAAAAACACAAGTTATATCTGCCTTAGTGTAAATTGAATGTTTTCAAAAACAATGTTTTTATTATGGCAGTAAAAATATTTAATATCTCGTACTACCAGAACAATTTAAATCAAAATTATGAAAAGGAAATTAAATATATGGCTTTTAAGCAAATGTTTTTATAAGGTCAAGGAATATTTAGAATCTGACGTAATATGAATAAAGAAGACATCCTATAATTTTTTATCATATTAAAGTCATATATGCATCTGCCACTCATATTAAAGCAAATAAATTTTTCTTTCTTTCTTAATCTTATCTTTAATATGACATGTGTCTATCTGTAATTTACTCCTGTGTGTTTTCCATGAAATAAATAAATATATATCTCATTTGCGCAGTTATGTTTCAGGCAATTAGTGTTGCCAAATAAGCAGCTCGATGTTTGTCGGTACGAATATCGACGGAAACGACATTGAAATAACGTTCATATCAGCGCGCAATGCATAGTGGCTGTTACGACGCTCGCTGCGTCCTTGATAGGGCGAAATAGGAGAAAATAATACTTTTCACATGGACGTGATTGCTCGATTGAATAATCCTATGTTATGTTGTAGCTATCAAGTTTGTCTATTACTCAAAGCAAAAATGAATGAAATCGACTTAGCCGCTTAGGAGCTGTTCAAAAACACCATTCGGTTGAAATTTCATTTCATATAGAAGTTTTGGCGGTATGAAAAAAAAAAGTTGCATATGTTTTGTTAGAGTTGTTTATTCATATACTTTTTTTTTCAATATTTTTGTTGGGCCATAACTAGAAGTAGGCTTTAGAAAGTACCCATTCGGTGATACTAAGCCCCTAAAGGCGCTACGGAAAAAAATCGACAATTTCAGAACTTCTATATCTACTTCGGTAAATAATGTATAATTTTGAAAAAAAAGAATATAAAATTTTTGAAATCTTTCTCTAGGGATCTGTTAAAACAGAAACACGATTGGAGAATTTCGGCTCGATAGAAATATTTATTGAAATGAGGTCTTTATCGACACCAATTCTCCTGGTTTGACAATTAAGAATGACATATGGACTGCAATTATATTTTATTAGATGGGTTTTAACAGTATCTAGGACCTGGTTAAACGAAATTTTGATAGCATTTTTAGTACATTTTATATTAATAAAAAACCGACTTTTTGCTACTTTTCCACGAATCCGTCCCTCTCGCACAAAGGGTTTTTTCGCATATAGAGTAACAGGGACGCTAAAACTTTTACATATCGCCTTTGACCGGCGTTTTAGGTTATTTTAGTCCAGGTACCCACTAAGAAACGATTTTTCGGTGTGATACAGGTTGTTCAATTTTGAAACTCCTTTACTAGCCGTGGGCAAATAGCTGTTATAACTCGTATAAATATTCTATATTTAAATAAAAAAGTATGTAAATAAATTACGTCTGGGATAATAAAGTAAATTTTTCCAGTTCATAGGCTGTCGAGTCCATTTATTTAAGTGACCTAGGGAAACAATAAATATTCGTACAAACAAGGACGGAATATTAAGTGGGAGAAGGGATGAAGAAGTCGACAAGCCGAAAACGAATTATGTGATCGCCGGCTTACTTTACTTGTTTTACAAATTCGTCGGTAATTTTAGCAGTTTCAGTACTCGTAGCATAGTGTTTAATCGCGTGCGATGCGACTTAGTTGAATCACAAGTGCGGTAGCGTGATACGATGTTTTTGCGATTAAACAGTACGTCACGCTCCTTGCACTTGTGATTCAACTAGTGACGTCGCGCGCAATTAAACACTATGCTACGGGCCCATGTCGTTATTCATAGAGTGGATATATTTGATATACTTTAAGACTGTACCTGAGCCTAGAGCATCACCAACTCTAGTCTATATAGGATTCGTTTGAAGAAATTAGGACTCTCCTTGTATTGAAAAAAATATATTTGGTTTATTTATCTTCTCTCTAGGGATCTTACGTATAAACAATGTACTAAGAATTATACTTTTGTCAAAAAAAAACGTTTTGCACCCTCTTTTTTTTGTTTTCCAACGTTCGCTTCAAGAACGCGGTTAAGAGATCAACTTGTTTTTTTTTCATAGAATAGGTAATAGAAATATGAAGGTATATCACCTAAATTCAATATTTTTTTCCCTACAAAATATTTCAGTATCAGCTAAAAACACACCAATTTGTTGTTTCGCTGCGTGATCACTAGTATTACGCGTCCAAGGAAAAGAGGCCAAAGAGCCAACATGTAATCGCCTCTATGAAAAGCAAATAAAGTCTTTGCCATTAGACTTATTGTGCTGGACGGGTAGTAAAAAAAGTTGCTAGGGTATGCCATCCTCTTAATGTATAAAAATACCTTTGTATATTTTAGTGTACACATAAAAACAAACTGTGAAAATACACATCGGTGAGCTTTTCTCCAAACAGAACTTGCAACCAGTCGGAGTGATTGGGCATGAACTGTTAGTACGCGATCTACCTGTAAGTTAAATTTCATTTATATTTAAAAAGTTAACTAAACAAAATACTTATAAGTATTTTCATCCTAAGAATACAAATAAGTCGCCATATTTCCTGATATTAATAGCTCACAATTGTAAAAGTTCGAAATAAAAATCGCGTGAAATCACATAATGCCCTCGTGAGCGTTCAGTATGTGCATTACTGGCTGGGATATCAAGTAGTTACAAAAAATGGTATTTGATAAGTTTTTTTGTTTAGATGAGAACTTCGGTGGCGCAGTCGGTAGCGCGCCTGTCGTGTAAGCAGAAGTTAATAGGTTCGAATCTTATCGCGAGTTTTTTTTTTAAATATTTGTTTGCATGAAATTTGTTTCCGATTGAATTCTAAAAAGGACCTATATCTAGCCTCTATTACGCCTAAATTCATTTTAAGAGGCTATGCAATTTTTTTTTGTCTCTGTCACTCCAAGCGAAAACACACTCAGTGCGAGAGGGCGGTTTCAGGGCGAAAGCGAAAAATGTTAGTATTATAATTTTTATAAAAAAACTAAAATAGCTAGCAAGATTTCAAATATCAAATCTCTAGATATTGTTGAAACACACCTAATAAAATATGTTTGAGTTCTGTATTTGGTTCCTATTCGTCAAACGAGGAGAAAAAGTGTGTTTGAAGACCTCATTTCAACAATTATTTCTATCGAGGAAAATTTATCCAAACATGTTTTCAAATTTCAAAACCCTAGATTATATAGTCAAAATGCATATACCAGAAACTGATTATAATTTGCCGTGTATTTCATGAAATACACAGAAAAGAAATATTTATACCCATATTTTTTTCGCATATCGCCTTAAAGAATCTTTATAAAAATCACTCGGTAATCGTACGGAACCCTCGGGCATGATTCCTATTCACTATTCTGCCTTTTTCGAAAATAAAATGACTAATTACAGTTCAGTTTAATTAATACATGTGTGTTCGTTCACCCAGCACGGTTTCAGATTGTGTGATTGATTGCGTTCAATCTATTTGATTGAGCTCGCTGTTGGTGAAATCTGTAGGACTACCATGAGGCCTTTATACTCGCCAGCGACTCGATACACGTTAGCGACTTCGTAAAATATTTACATGAGAAATTGTACAGCGCCCCCCCTAGCGGTTTACGAGAGGAACCAGAACTTTACGCAGTCGCTAACGGGTATAGATACCTAAACCCATGGAAGGCCTACAGTAGGCCTCGGTTTTGAACTCGATACACGTTAGCGACTGCGTAAAATTTTATATGAGAAATTGCACAGCGCCCCTAGCGATTTACGAGAGGATCTAGAATTTTACGCAGTCGCTACGTGTATCGAGTGTAAAGCCTATGGTAGGCCTGTTGGGCTCCTTTTACGTGTGTGAACTCAATTAATGGTATTTTTTCCAGCGTCTACCTATATACACGTATTAAACTTTTTATTAATTTAAATAGCGTGCGTAAACAACAAATTGATATCCTAGGAAACTAATGTTGTATGAAATTAACATCCTAGAAATCTAATGTTGTATGAAATTCCATAACTGCCACGTTCTCGTATTTACTGCCTTCTACTTCTCTTCAAATATGGTTACACCTTTCTGTTACACGTTGTGTATACTTCTATAGTTGACCAAACATTTCATATAAATATTTATAAATTTATAAGATTTGCTATGTAAAAAATTGCTATTTTTAGATATTTATTTGAGCAGATTTTCAGTAATTATTCTAGCAAGAAATATATGTTTTTTTTTTCTAAAGTGGCAGGACTTTCGCATGTTGTAACGCCCTAACGCTTAGAGCCTTACCGCAATGATATTTGTTGATTTGTTTCTCACACGTTTCACTGGAGAAACCGCATAAATAAAAAAAAAACCTTCAAATAAAGATATTTATTTATTTCTATCATAGTTTTCACAATGTAAAATCGGCATCAGTAGAATTAAGTAAAATTTATTGTTTGATAAAAGACGCTCGTTGCTACCACAAATTGTAGCTTAGAAATTGATAATGTTTCTGACTAGTGACGGACATCGGCGTCACTGGTGCGAGGGTTCCATAACCACGCTCAGACACCACTAATTGTATGTTAAAGGGCGATATTAGCAGCTGGAACAGGGGCCCATAAGCTGTCCCAGATTTATATTCTACAAATATCTTATATTCTACAAAATATAGTACAAAATGTCCTACCAGACAATTGTATGATGACCTCATCAGCTAGTCCTCGCACGAAGTCCTTTCGCACGTGTACTCCAAGGCGTTCCGGTGCTGTGACACGCTGCTCACCGTCACGAAGAATCTACACACAACCCACCTACACCTGGATGCATCCAAACCCAGAAGAAATGGTAATTGACAAGTCCACTTGTTGCACACCGCGTGTATATAGGTTATGTCACACACACAGGAAATACACTGAAAGTGGCCTTCACGCCAAAATATTGTCAGACCCTGAGCCAATAATGTTAATAATAAAAATTGTTAATATCCCAAACAATGTGGTCGACCGCGACCTTTTCCAAAATTACGTCCTATCCGAGGTTTTTGACAGCTCCAAGTGGAAGAAGTGTTACCACACACAAAAAACAACATCGTCGACCGAACACTCGACTGATGCGTTCTAAAAATATACATTTTATTCATAACAGGCCCCCGCTCTGGGCTGAGTAACAGACCACTAGCTCATACAACCGGGAGATGGGAGAGAGTTGTCATGGCTCGTCACAAAATCGAACCTTCGACCAACACCTCTGCGACGCGTGGAGTTCCGTCTCCGCCAAAAAACAACTTTAATATACGGCCCCGGCGCCAAAACAAGAATAGCAAGTTCACATCCTTCAAAAGAATTAAATTTCCTTCCCTAGGATGCTCAGTCCTGTCTGACCACAGAGAGGACGAGAGTTGAGGACCGCTTCCACTTTACAATAAACAGTGGCAAGCTCCTCAAAAGTTAGGACAGTTTCCCCAATAACGCAGCGGAGGTGGGTCTTCGCCGACTTGACGGCAGCTTCAAAAAAAATTCCCTCCCCAGTGAGGGCAATTTGGGGGACTGTACCGCCAAGTTACCCCTTTCCGGGCGAAGATTTAACTTAAACTAGCATAGTTATTTACAAAACAAAAAATTATCAATATCTTTTAGATAGTTAGCAGTACCTTTGTAGTTTGTGCCATTGTCGGAGCGAATAAGTGAAGGTAAACCCTTACGCGACACGAAACGATCCAACGCGGCGACGAAGGCCTCCGTAGTCAAAGCTGATACCACTGCCAAGTGAACGGCCTTGGTGGCCAAGCACACAAATACACAAGGTATGCTTTCACAACCCGAGCGTTGCGATTGCTAAAAACCCCCGTGCGCGTTACGTATGTGTCAAATCCGACACCAACAAATTTACCAAAGATCCTTGGGTAGAAGCAAAGGATGAAGACTTCCGTATGGCAGGTCAGCTCTCCGAAATCAGCCTCCGAAACGCAGAAGTCCTTCATAATCCGTGAAAGGATTCAAACGAGCAACCGCTCACTTCAGCCTGGCGTGATCCTCGCACAGAACTCGAAGTCTAAACTTGATGCAGTCCGCCTGAAGTACACGTACCGTGTACCAATGCGCTCCAACGCTCCTCTGCACTCACGGCTGGGGACAAAATATATGAATATCATTGACTGGTTGGTATTTCAACATAATACCACCATCATATTGGGATCCTCCAAATCTGCAAACAGTATATGTTCATTTGAAAGCCATTTCCTAAGTTCGAACATAATAATCCAAGTATCGAATCAAATATCGAATATCCAAAATTGTGGATACCTCCACCAATGAAGAAGAACCCAGAGTCTTTTAAAAACCAAATAGGATCCATCCTAACAAATCCGCGCCCAGGAAAACATCGACTGGGGCCGGATGACAAAACGTGGGTCTGCCAGATGCAGACCTGACGTGCATGAGATTATGGACGGAGGAAGGTCCAAAGAAGGCTGCCAGCCGACAATATTGTCTATAACCATGGCTGCAGCCGCTGATTCAACTCCAGTCCACCAATACCTAGGAGCGGCACCGACGAAACCTCCAGGTTCAAAACCAATCGGTGTGCCACTTGACTTTCCAAGTCGAGGAGGGCCCTTACCCTAACTCAATCCCCCCTGGGGCCCTAGACGCGAGCCATCGCGGTAGGCAACAGAACCGTCCGCGGTTCTGTACTCATAGCTTGAACAAGCTAGTTACAGGCTACCCCACCTGTGGAGTGCAGAACCAGTCCACTGGCAGTAATAAGGCTGGCGCGTGCACATCCCCACCATGGGGGGAGCGTAGCCTCCAACTCTCCCTGAGTACGGCGGTTGGTACTCTAACCGCGGGTACTCGCGGTACGGCGGTGAGTAACCCCGTGACTCCGTCTGAGCACGGTGCTCCATGCCAGCTGGCACCGAAACCGGCGCGGGGAGGGGGGGCCTAGCCCTTGCCAACTCCAATTGGCCCCCGCCCGTAGGGGCCCAATTCACTACATGGCCATATGTGTGATAGCCCGTAGGCAAGCCCCCTACGGGTCCACGCGCAAATACATAACTCACCTCCCGGTGAGGGGGCGCGCCTCGCGCCGCAGTCCTCCGTTCCGACGGAGGGGAGTTTTTCCCGACAGCATGCCTTCCCTGGACCGAGGGGGAAAGAGTTCTCCCTGACGCACCCCCGTTGTCCAAGGGGGGGGGGGGGAGTTCTCCCTGAAGCACCCCCGCCCGTAGGGCTCCGTCGCTGCGGGACTGGTGAAGCCGCTTCAGATCTGTTGGCACACAACAATAAATGGTGAGGCCCCTCACACACACTGCAACGTCGTGGCTCGGGACAATCACGTTCGAAGTGATTGCCCAAGCAACCGAAACATAGGCTCTTACGCTTCACTATGCGTCGCCGCTCGGTGACGTGCAGGTTTCGCCACTGCTGACATCTCAGCAGGTCATGTCCTGTATGGCCACACTGCAAACAGGTCGATGACCTCTTGATCACGGCGACCGCCGCCAAACGCGCAATATCGCGTCCCCGCGACTGCTGCGTTTGTCTGGGCTCCCCACATTCCGATGAGCCAGCAGACGAAAATGATTGCGCCCCAGATGGCGCCAAGTCCGGCTGTGATGTTTCTGCTACCCTAGCTTCATATTCAAGAAACTTCATTAAGTCCGTAAATTTAGGCACAGTGCTGCCATCTTTTTCTGCGGACACCCGCTCAAAACGTGACCTCACATCATTAGGCAACCTACCTAAAATAATGTGAACGAGTAAGAACGACCACTCGTCCACCGGTAAACATAATGTTCTAAGGGCATTACACGCCACAGTGACCGGAGTCAGCAACTGCAACCTTAGTTGAGCCCGGTCGGTTACCCTAGGTAACGTCAACAATTGAGACGCATGCGCATCCGCCAGTAAGCGCATGTTCTGATACCTATCATTTAATAAGCCCCACGCTGTATCATAATGATCATCCTCCACCCTGAGGTGCTGGATGAGCGACCTGGCCTCGCCCTCCAATGTTGACATCAAATATGCCATCTTTTGCCCCTTTGTTAAATCTACCCTAGAATTTACTAATGAATTAAACATATTTTTAAAAGAAACCCACTCTTCCATTTTCCCATTGAATTTATTTAGTTCTAAACTAGCCAAACTACCAGACACGCCATCTACCGGTTGAGGCGTGACAACTACAGGACCTCCTGAATTTTGCCTCTTTAGCTCAGCAATATTATTCGTTTTTATAACCAGCGCCTTACCAGTGGCGCCATCTGTTGGTCTAGGTGTGCTAACAACCGGGCTGCCCGATTGTCGCTTTTTGATCATGGAGGCCGCCTCTGTTATATCATCATAAATCCCTTTTATCTGAGCCAAATCCGTAACATACCTCTTCATAGGCTCGTCACTTTCCTGCAGTGCTGCCACAGCCGCCTCTGCGTCAGCCAGCCGCTGATGCATCCGCTCGGCTCTCTCCAGGATTGCATTGTCGCGATCCGAACGAGAAAGCAATCCCTGGACGGTCGTAAACCAGCGGAGCTCCTTCGCAAACGCAGCCTTGTGAGACTTGGACATCTCGCCGCAATGAACCGGGAAATTTATAAATAAAACTATTTAGCAAACACCCTGACAAGGCACAAATACAGAAGCACTGCTCAATAGATACCCTACCTATAAATAGAATTGAATTATCAAATTTAATTCTCAATCACAAATGTATGTACTTTCCCGATAATACAAAACAAACAACTAGGTTCCTACCTAATTCTAGAATTTAATTATCAAATGTAATTCCCAATTACAATATATATTGTACCAATAATACAAAACAAACAAATAGGTTACCTACCTATTACAACATTACCAAATTTAAATTATATTTGGTGTATACAATACACACAAACCCGAATGCACATTCCACTATGCACTTGTATACATACTTGTAAGTACATACATTCAAGCCAAGATAACAGTGTGTTAACTAACAAGTTGATTTCCAAATCTATAATATAAACCGTTATATTATTATGTTATTGTAGTACAAGAACACTTGATATGTACTAAACTATCAAATTATACTGATATTACTGAACCACATCAATGTGGTACCCTCCAGTAATCAATTATCTACTCAAAGCACTAAACAAATCCAATTTGTAATTGCTACATCAATAACATGTAAATAGCCTAGCTATGTTAACAGTTCAATGACACTGGGGCCGCCCAGTTCCGCTGTTTAAATGTATATAATCCAAAAGTGGGATTAACCACGGTCATGCTACCAGAGATTGTTTGATAAAAGACGCTCGTTGCTACCACAAATTGTAGCTTAGAAAGTGATAATGTTTCTGACTAGTGACGGACATCGGCGTCACTGGTGCGAGGGTTCCATAACCACGCTCAGACACCACTAATTGTATGTTAAAGGGCGATATTAGCAGCTGGAACAGGGGCCCATAAGCTGTCCCAGATTTATATTCTACAAATATCTTATATTCTACAAAATATAGTACAAAATGTCCTACCAGACAATTGTATGATGACCTCATCAGCTAGTCCTCGCACGAAGTCCTTTCGCACGTGGACTCCAAGGCGTTCCGGTGCTGTGACACGCTGCTCACCGTCACGAAGAATCTACACACAACCCACCTACACCTGGATGCATCCAAACCCAGAAGAAATGGTAATTGACAAGTCCACTTGTTGCACACCGCGTGTATATAGGTTATGTCACACACACAGGAAATACACTGAAAGTGGCCTTCACGCCAAAATATTGTCAGACCCTGACCCAATAATGTTTTTTACGATGTCCACATCGATTTCCCTTGTATTAAATTGTTAATATCCCAAATAATGTGGTCGACCGCGACCTTTTCCAAAATTACGTCCTATCCGAGGTTTTTGACAGCTCCAAGTGGAAGAAGTGTTACCACACACAAAAAACAACATCGTCGACCGAACACTCGACTGATGCGTTCTAAAAATATACATTTTATTCATAACATTTATATTATATATTATACCCATACCAACGCACACACGATTTCACAACAAATTTTCAATAACTGCTTCACCGCACAAATCATTAAATCTTTTTCACAACCACCCACAGACATCCAACTCAGAACATGGGAGGAGTTCTATATTTGGTCGCTTGGTGCCCATTACGGTCCGGGTCTCAACAGACAAAGATAAATAATCATCTACCCATCTCGACACTTCAATTTAAAAACCTACCTACTTAATATATATATATATATATATATTTTCTCTTTTGTCTGTCAATCATCCACTTCAATCTGCCATTTTATAACATTTTAATATATAATATAAATTAGTTTATAGTAGTTTTAGTTTCACTTATTGAATTTTCGATGAATAATGTTATTTAAGTCGTTTTTTGTTATATTATAATTTTACTTAATTCCACTGATGCCGATTTTACAAATCGAAATATGTCTGGAAATAACTGTTGTAATAAAGTGTTTTTATAGAAATATATACTGTTAACTGAATTAAAAAAAAAAGTTCTCTTTGGTATTAAATAGTTTTCACAAACAATTCAAATCGCTTGCTAAGTTGCCGCAGCAATTCCTTTTTCAACATTTTATCATAAATATGGATAAGGTCAAACCTCGTACTCTACCTAGAGCTTTACGTAAAAGCTCCCGCGACGGCCATCTTGCAACGTTTAATAGAATTGTAGCAAATTTAATACTTTCGGGAGCAACAAAGTACTGCATAATGACTTGAATTTATCTCTAGTAGGTACTAAAAAGTAAAACACACAATTTCGCTAAATTAATACTCATCTTAATAATGATTAATAGGTATATAGGTTATATACAAAAACAGTTATCTTTTATTTTATTTTTGCGGCAGCTTTTCAGTCGATACAATTGGCATAGATTAAATTATGTTAAGGGGAACGAAAATACAAACAGAAATAAAATGTCAGCTTTCGGATGATTTTGTTGCAATAATTAGGTTACGTATAGCCATAAAAAAATACATGTTTTTGGTTGGACTTTAAGGTATTCATTTTCCACAAACCACGTTAATCGATTCATATTTGTACTGTCAATGAATTTTTTTGTAACCCTCTATTGCACACTTCTTATCGATTTTGTTTCAGGTATCGCTTTCGCGATTTTGTTGGTTTTTTTTTAATAAAATTAGTGTGAATGATATCTATTCATTTTCCAAATACCACGTTATTCGGGTCAAAAAAAGCACCCCCTTTTTCCAAAAATACGTAAATCCACTGATGCAGTCAGCGGCAGCAAAATATTGTCAGTCTACGCCTAGCGTTGGCGCCCGTAAGACGTGGAACCTGTGCCCTTTTTTGCAAGCTATAAATATCTCCCAAAACTACTTCAAAACACATTGAAATTAATTTTATAAAGTAATATTTCGAGGAGCATCATATTCCTGCCGTTAAAAACTCAACAAAATATGCTTATGAGTGATTTAGCTACATCGTGCCATAGTCATAACAACAAAACTGAATGAATTTGGAATGAATTCATACTTTTATGCGGGAAAATAATATATGTTACTCTAAAAGAATAATTTTGTGTTCGTTATTGAAACCCAAATTAATTTACTTATACTTACTGAGATCTGTAACAAAGGTCAATGACCTTTTCGTGAAATTACCCTCTAGTATTGGCTCACCATTTCAGGTCCAATAAGTGAAGTTTTTTGCAAATTATATAGGTACACTTACTTGGGATAAATCGCCAAGCATTTAAAATATAGAAATTTATTTTGAAATATTCACAGTGCATGGCAAAATTATTAGATCGTAGATAATCCTGTCGGTACATGTTCAGGTTCTGTTACGCAAAATGAAAACAATGAAACTCTTTTAGGATTAATTTGTTATCCCTATGTTTGTCTGTCTGTCCGTTTGTCTAGACAATTTTTTCTGGGTAAAATTAATAAATACTAATATAAACGGCCCTCTATAGAGCTGTAAAAACATACTTTTGACGTTTTTATTTATATTACGTTTTAGGTTTTTACATTTTTTTTTTACGTTTTTCATACAAATTTTCTCACTATGAAAATGTAGGGATGAGCACTTGAGATAATATTTTGCATTTAAAAGTCAACACAGAAAGGAATTGTTGAACAAATAATGTAAAAAATATGAACTGTTCAATGTGGCGATAGCTTTGTTTATTTTTTTCCTTGAATTATTTTTACTAAGATAACAAATAGTTTAATACAAGGTTTTCCTTAAGAGGTCCCTTTACCCCTGTATTTTTCTTAAAATTCATACAATAGGTATAAACCGAATGTGAAGTCTACAGCTTATTTTCTTCATATCTTTTTTCATGAGTATATTCCAGTGACATCTAACTACGTCTCTATATAGCCCAAAAAGCAAAATTTGATAAAACACCATCATAATAGCTGTCAGGATATCGTCAATATTGCCTCGTTTTTACACAAAGTTTAACAAGTTTGTACATTTTTATCTATACTGGAAATAAAAAAGAGAGAAATACAGGCGTCGTTCATGTTAAGATGACTAAGTTTACACACTTTGCTAAGTATAAACAATTACCGTTTCATGGAAAACTGTTTTGAGCTGAAACCATTTCACAAATTCAATTAACTTATTTTGAATATCTTGTCATCATGCACTTCTTGATGAGAAATACAATTTCAATAAGTAAAAATACAACTTTTAGTTAAGAAAACTTATAGTTAAAAGTCTGCTGTATGCATTAACATATTTTTAATTATATTACAATAGTAATAAAATAATTGGCTTATCCGTCGTCGTGATACCAGCCGTAAATTTCTTAAATAATCTGATATCACGCTTATGGAAAACCCAATTATTTTGAAGATACCATAATATCATTAAAATATGTTTATGCATATAGCAAACTTTTAACAATAAATTGTCTTAGCTAAAAGTTGTACTTTACCGTTATAATTATTTCTTAATATTTTGTTACAAATTCGGAGAAATAGCCCTTAAGGAAAACCTTGCATGAAAATATTTGTTATCTTTGTAACAAAGAAAAAAATAATAATACACAAAGCTATCGCCACATTGAACAAACAGTAAATTATTAATCCCTTTAGAATAGAAAGATATGGTTTTATATTTTTTACATTATTTGTTCTACAGTTCCTTTCTGTGCTTTCTTTCAAATGCAAAATATTATGTGAAGTGTTGATCTCTATATTTTCATAAGGAGAAAATTTGTATGAAAAAGTTAAACAAAAGGCCATAAAAACGTTATAATATGTATATTTTACAGGGCTGTAAATATTAGCATTTATTGATTTTACCCAGAAAAATTGCCTAGACAAACGGACAAACAGACAAACATAGGGACAACAAATTAATCCTAAAAGAGTTTTGTTTTTTCATTTTGCGTAAAGGGACCTGAACATTTCAAACTACCAGTATGATACAAATAAATTTCTATATTTTGAGCACTTGGCGATTTATCCCAAGGGTAAACAGGTGTCCCAAAAGTCAACGCTTTCCCTTGGAAGGCTGGTAGGCCAGCTCATGACTGACCAGAATATCAAATTATGACCTCAGCAAAAAGTAGATAGTCTTCGAGTTGATGGTACTTTTATAAATTCGAATAGATTTTTGAGAGTCAAAGCTAACCAGTTCTAAATTCTAAGAATAACATTTTTGTTGCGCAACTCTGAATAGTCATGCTATTGATAAAGTCAAAAATAAACCTTGAAATGCTGTTCCATCAGGAAGAAAAATAAAAACCCAATTTATGAGCAATTTTTTGTAATTAGGTTAGTTCGATACCACACCCTGAAAAAAAATGTCCTATGTTAGTTTTGCAAATTGTCTTAAATAACGGCTCATCAAATATTGTTTTTCAAATGATCTAGCAATTTCTGTGTATTACTTTTGAAAAAAAAGTTATTGCTATTTTACTACCAAAGGAGGCTGCGTATTTTTTAAAATAATTAGAATTTAGAATGAAAGAGTGGCGGGCAGTAAAAATATTTGACGTTCATTAGAAATGCCATTTAACACGCGTTAGAGTGAGATAAATAGTGACGCTATTTAAAATGAGTCGGAATGAGATAGTAACGCAGTTAAACGTGGTTGAATGAGAGAGGCATAATTGATATAGGCTACAGTGAGATAGATAGTGACGTGGTGCATTCCTTCTGAGAATATTTGTTAGTTTCCACTTTTTGTAATAACAACTTTAGTAAAAAATTTTTGGTCCAATTTATTTTCCCGCAAGTGTAAAACCAGCTCAACGGGCGTAAAATATTTAAAGAATGGGTAATGGTGACAATTAACCGTCACGATATTATTATGTATCTCTAAAGGAGTGTCTGAAATGTTCCGAGGGTCAACTGATAAATCAAACACTCAAAAAACCACTTTTAGCCGACCATAATAAATTTACGTCCCGACGTGATAGCAAGTAGGATCAATGCCGTGTGACGATGATCGAAATACACTAATAAATTAGATAAAATAAAATACGTATTACTTTTGACCCTGCCTCGTCCACTCTATTCGTATTTTTGCTATGGTGACGCGAGCTTAGAGACCGGGACGAATTTCCCCCCGCGCGCTATCGTAAAATAGAATAAGCCACGCCCGGAACTGGTTTTTGTTTTGGCTATGTCATACTCTTAAGGTATGTTAATTCGAAAACCATTTCGAGATTTAGGTTTAATAAGCCGTATTTTCGAAGTTTTGATCTATAAAACCTCATGATGATGAATATTTTTACGAAAAGGCTGCTTAGAAATGTGTCCTTTGCTATCAAGATAAATTTAAAATAATTTGCTTCGGACTAATTTGACAGCTAGATGACAGATGAGTAGACATACAGAGACAGACCACTTTTTTATAAGCAATAACGCATCACAATGACCTAAATTGACTGCAGCCCACCGACAAGCCCGGCTTCAATTTGCCCACGATCACTTAGATTGGGGGGTATAGAGCAATGGAACCGAGTCTTGTTCTCGGACGAAACCAGAATGTGTCTGCATGGTAGCGACCGTCGACGAAGAGTTTACAGGAGACCGGGGGAGTGATTTGCACAATGCTGTTTTGCGGAAACTGTGGCATAGGGGGCCGGGTCCTGTATGATGTGGGCTGGGACTTCTATCGAAGCAAAACGGAGCTGATATTCGTACCCTGTGGAGGTCGGAGTCGGCTTACCGCAAAAAAATCCATTAAAAACATTCTGCTAGGCCATGTGCTTCTCTACGCCGGTTTTATTGGCCAAGATTTCCTGTTAAGAGGCTTCAAAAGCAAAACTGCCTTTAGAGACGTTTTTGATTTGCTTTAAACTTTCTATATGAATATTACAAAACATCGAAAAAAATATATGACATTTATTGATCCATATCCCGTAATTGTGATGTTTTAAAACCTCTAAAGGTTTAGCCTACAACGGGTAAATAAATACCTTTCAAATGCTTTAATAGTAGTTTATGCTACAAGGGCGCAAAGGAATAAATTACGAGGACGATTTAAAACACGAGCGTAGCGAGTGTTTTAAACGTAACTGAGTAATTTATTGCTCTTACGCCCGTGTATCATACTACGTTTTTCAATGCATAGTGTGAGGAAATAAAACAAATATAATCTTGTGAACTTTAAATTATAATTGGCTCAAAAGGACTGTATCCAGAGCTGTTAAACAGTGGAAAAAAAAGTATGACATCTATGGTACACAGGAAAGGCTGCAGGCACTGAGCATGTAAAAGATGTAGGTTGGCCAACCATTGTAAATAAATGAAAAAAAATAATAATAAAAAAGCCCTAGGGCAAAATAATCGACTTTCTGTTCGGTTTTGATGCAGAAAAAGTGGGCCTATACGAGCACATGCATTGAAAAATGATTTAAAGAACTGATAAAATGTTTAAACTTTTTAAATTCAAAAGAGTCAAGGTTAAAACTTGAACACAGACACGAGCAATACAAATATCTAACTTATGACGTTTAAAACTTCTAAATATCAAATGCAACATATGTAAAAAGTATTATTTTCTCTATTTTGCGCTACCTGGTGACGCAGCGATCGTCGTAACAGCCACTTTGCAATGCACTCTGATATGAACGTTATTACTATTTTGTTTCTGTTGATATTTGTACCGACACATTTCGAGCTGCTAATTTAGCTTACTATGCCCGCTGCCACACTGCTGCAGAGACAAGACAGTACCTGGAAGAATTCGGGATTCCCACACTAGACTGGCCAGCCCTCAGCCCTGACTTGAGTCCAATTGAACATTTGTGGGATGAGTTGAAAAGGCGGGTACGAGGAAGACGGCGAGCTCCAGCGTCGATGGAGGACCTAAAAACTTTAGGGTTACTTTCCCGAATACTCAATCAACTTAATTTTGCAATGTTTATGTCTTGACAGAATTAGAGCATTACCTAAAATTATCTAGTTTGAAATAATTGGTCATATGTACGAAACCCTAAAATAGCAAGGCTCGACTCGCACTTGACCGGTTTTTTTATTGCCTTTGTGCGTGTAACTCACGCACTTTTGTCAGCGTTGGTAAAGCCCGCAATGAATTCAGTGTAGCAAATGAGAAATCATCATAGTCGCTTTCAGAATTGCAATCAGCCTAGCGTGATAACTGTAATTGATTTAGTGTCCGGTATTGATAATCATTGTTTAAAGGGTAATAATGCACTCAGGCACCATAGGCCACTCCAATTCAAAAGGTCACATCCTGCAGCATCTTGAACAGGTGATGTAGAATATGAAATGACGGCAGTTTGTTCCTCAGAATAATTCTTATTCTGAGGTTTGTTCCAATAAAAAAATCGAAAAAAATTTTTTTTTGCTCCTATACTGCCTGTACTAGGATTTATAATTGAACTAGTCCAGTGTGAATGGGAGCGAAAAATTTTTTTTTACGATTTCCAAAAAAGTGTTAATTGAACCTCGTTCCTGATCACTAGCTGAGTTTCCAGTATGAATTCATGCGGTTGATTAAATTTCACCTTGTATAACTTAATATGTCAGAAGGTTAATTATTGTTTTACTGTAACAAGGTTCCAAAGTGGGTCACAATTCAGTGTACTTTGGAGAAATAACCATTTTTTATAAACCTTTTTTTTAAATTGTACCATGCGTGATTAACAAACGGCGTCTGAAAGTCTGAAGAACTAACCATGTCAAAATCTAACTTGACACTGGCAAAAAGTGGCGCCGAAAATAGCAGCCGTCGCCAAGAAACAAAAAAAAAGTAAAATTATATCAGCAAAGAAACTACATACAAAACAACACCGCAGCCACTATCTCTCGAAGCTGAAAGAAAAGGTTTCTGAGTAATAACCTGAAAAGAGAAAAATACGTATTTTTCAATTGAAAGTACTCCTAAGTTGCTACTGCTGCCTTTCAACCGAGAAAACTTCTCAAGATGGATGATGATAATAGTAGTTTATGCTACAAGGGCGCAAAGGAATAAATTACGAGGACGATTTAAAATACGAGCGTAGCGAGTGTTTTAAACGTAACCGAGTAATTTATTGCTTTTACGCCCGTGTATCATACTACGTTTTTCAATGTATAGTGTGAGGAAATGAAAACAAATACAATCTTGTGAACTTTAAATTATGATTGGCTCAAAAGGATTGTATCCAGAGCCGTTAAACAGTGGAAAAAAAAGTATAACATCTATGGTACACAGGAAAGGCTGCAGGTTAGCCAACCATTGCAAATGAATAAAAAAAAATAATAATAATAAAGCCCTAGGGCAAAATAATCGACTTTCTGTTCGGTTTTGATGCATAAAAAGTGGGCCTTTAGGAGCACATGCGTTGAAAAAATATTGAAATGGAATATCAAGATAGGAAGGATAGTCAAGTCCGCGGTGTTTTAAAAATATATCAATGTTTATAACGGGCATGAAATATTCATAACTATTTAGATTCTATATCTAAGGTAATACTAGCGTCCTCTAGGCGCCAAGTGGCTCACTATAAAGTGGGTATCTATAAATAACATTGCAGTATGGGAAAGCAGATCGGTAAATTCACGTGTCGTGTTGAGACCTGGATAGCTCAGAGGTTAGAGCAATCACCCGGCAAGCGAGAGGTCCCGGGTTCGATTACCGGTTCAGAGCTTCTCACATCCAGATTTACTTTTATTTCTGCGTTTCTATACTGCAATCATATAATGTTAATCTATATCTAAGGTTTATACATTTTGTTTGTATAATTTGAAAAGGCAGCGGTAAATAAACCCAACGCTTTTACTAAATTACTAAAAACAATTTACTAAATTCACGGGCACGGGGTTAAATTCCTGTTACGAAATCAATGAGTTGTCAAGAAAATATATTTACCTGTTTGTTTTATAAAACTTAAATAGCAAAAAAGTAACATCAATTTCTAATTAAATAATCCTATAATAGTAGTTTATGCTACAAGGGCGAAAAGGAATAAATTACGAAAACGATTGAAAACACGAGCGTAGCGAGTGTTTTAAACGTAACCGAGTAATTTATTGCTCTTACGCCCGTGTGTCATACTACGTTTTTCAATGCATAGTGTGAGGAAATGAAACAAATATAATCAAAGATAACAATTTAATTATTAAAGTTGAAAGTTACATTGTTACAATTTTGCAAGTTAATGATTGGCTCAAAAAGACTGTATCCAGAGCCGTTAAACAGTGGAAAAAAAGTATAACATTTATGGTACACAGGAAAGGTTGCAGGTTAGCCAACTTCTCGTAAATAATAAAATAAATTTTTTTTTCTTAATGAAAAGTATTAAAAATTTAAACAAACTAAACTCCTAAAAATAAAAATATAATAAACTAAACTAAATAAAAATAGATTTATACTAAATAGAAGACTTTATTAAAGTCATCGCTATCACCGGGTAGGGTACCCAACTACCCAAGATACTGGGTACATTACCAACGACTAATGCGTTGCCCGAGGTAAGCTCCAGCCCTTGGGTCCCCTGAGGCTTCCACTAGACGCCAGACTATTTGTTTGTACAGCTGTCGTGCACCGAGCCCCCAAGGCCCGAACGTCTCAACGCCAAATGGTACAGGAGAAATAATTTAAATATGCCAATAATAAAACTAAAATAAATAAAAAATGGTTAACAATTAAAACTTTTGCAGGATTGTGGTAAGATGCCAACAAATCTAATTTCTGAATAAAATATAATAATAAAATAATACATTCAAGAACTAAAGAACAGTTTCGCAGCCGGATTATGAAAAACCCGCCTGCGAAACCGCTCTTAAGAGGCTGCACTATGCTAAAATTCGGTCCCGCTCTAACGCGTTTGTTTTTTAACTCTCTATCCTGCTCTAATCAGATGCTGCGCACGCAAAACTTCAGTTATTTTGAAATTGTGGCTCCATTAGGACATACAGAAATAAAGTAGTAAGACTTTTTTGTAGATAATAATGAAATCTTTTATTGTGTGAAAGATTCATTTCAAACGCATATTCCGTGTCCGAGCGAATTGAATGTACAGAATGAAATTAGGTACCTACAGATATATATTTATTTGAGTAAAGATATAAAATTTCGATAATCTATAAAGGCTTAATTCGTTAGAAAAACATGATTACGTACATATATATTTCCCAGAATTTTCTAGTAGCCAGTTTGGCCTACAAATCGAGATAAATATACGCAATTTTACCAAATCCACGCTTATTCAAACAAATGAGAGAGTGAGTATGTCGATTTCTAAATATTAAACAATAAAGTTTATAATTAACCTAGCAGAGGTTTCATTTGAACCTTAAACCAAACACATAATTCTCCAATACGACAAACAAACTATTTGCGATTCAGTATTTCCCTGTTAGCAATGAGGATAATACGATCGTTTTTAATCTTCCACCACAGCCTCCCAGCTGAGTGGAAAGCTTGCTGACGAGGCGTCTTGGCTTTTCAACAACTAGGTTTGTCTGAAAGTCAACTATGTCGATATTGGAGAATATTTACTTGGAATTGTTGATGTTTGTATTCTATTCATTTATAATTAAAGTGGTAGTTGTGCCTCATTTTTACATATTTACCTCTATTATCAAGGAATAATAAAAGAAATAAGCTGATAAAGGCAATGTAAATTTATTTAATGGTAAAAAGACAAATATTATAATACCGGGTTTAAATGAACGGACACCTTTTAAGGTGGTTGCGTCAGTTTTCGTTCCCAAACGCACAACTTATAAAATGTATTATATTAAATGTATTATATATCATGTATTAAAAAAAAGTATTACATTTTTTTTATATAAGGCCCTACACGACAATAGTATAATGTTAGTTATGATTTCTTAGCAAAGTTGTTTTATTTTATGCATTAATATGTAAATGATCATCTACAACAAATTTAAAGCGTGTTTATAGTTGTTGTGCAGGATTATTTAAAACGTAAACCATAAAATAAAACAACTTTGCTAGGAAAGAATAACTGACATTAAACTATTGTCGCGTAGAGGGACAAATCACATCAATTCAATACTTTTTATTAATAAATAAGAAAAAAAAACATAAGTTTTGCGTTTGGAAACGCGTTTCGTCGCATCCACCTTAATGAAATCACAACTTTGAGCAACTTTCCCAAAGAAATATACCTGCAGAAATAAAAAAAATATATTCACGCTGTGAATTTTTTATATGCAGCTCCAATTATTTTTCCGCGGTAATATTTTAGTAAGTTTTCACCTTGTATAATAATATTTTACCTATAATTTTAATCGTATATATATTGCTACATAAATTAAATAAACATTTAATCTAAGTAGTTCATGTAAATTTATTATTTTATTACATATATTTTTATAAGATTAAAATTTGACTTGTGAAACGTGTATTATATATACCTACTTTGCAAAATAAACTTTTTGAATTTTGAATCTATTTAAAACAGTCTATATTTAAATCCAGTGTATATAAATGTGACTATTATACTCCATTATTATATTTATTTATTTGTATGACCAAGAATTACAGAGAAAACAGAATGAGTTCGTCTCCTGAAGTGAAATATGAGCAAATTTTTTAGTCACCAAACAACGATAAACACGCGGAACTTATAGTATCTACGTCACTTTTACTAAAGTCTGTGAGTGATCCGGCAACTGTTTTTAGCACAGGTTTCCACACCGCAGGCAAAGTCCAACCACTGTCTCTATTGAAATTCGGACGTCGGCTTATTTCTATGGATTCGCGAATTTTATAGAATTAAATGAGACTTGAGGATAATTCATGATTTATATAAAAACGGCTCACCTCAATACGTATTATGGTCGGGAAAGCCGACCAGTTTCAGCAGATTTAGACTGCCTTCATCTGGGCGAGTAAAGACGTTTACGCGACGACGTTACTACGGGCTGCGGCTCGCAGGGCTCGGGATGACATCGATGCAGATGGTATTGGTGGTCGGACCAGTAGGGCGTCCGCACAATTAGTTACTTCCGGGCTTGCGTTATTAATTACCGGAGTGTCACCAAACAACGATAAACACGCGGAACTTATAGTATCTACGTCACTTTCACTAAAGTCTGTGAGTGATCCGGCAACTGTTTTTAGCACAGGTTTCCACACCGCAGGCAAAGTCCAACCACTGTCTCTATTGAAATTCGGACGTCGGCTTATTTCTATGGATTCGCGAATTTTACGTGACACAACAGTATTAACTGATAAATTAGTTATTGCAATGTACAAAACTTCTTGAATTTTGAAAATATTCCTATTATTACCGAAGTTAGCGATAGCGATATTTATCACTTTTAGTATGAAATCGTGTTGGATGACGTCACAATATGCGGTTAAACTCAATTTGATTGCCAATAACTTCGTAATTTTTTGAGATATTGATAAAATGATTTTTCTGCTTTTTTTAGCTTTTTAAAAACAATTGATTTTCATAATAATCATCATGTAGGAGACGGGCTTATTGGAAATGGATATATCGCCATCAATCGGTCCCAGGTATGGTAGAGGCCACCTGGTTGTGCCTGTTTGAGAGCTGTCCCCTTAACTTCCCCCGAATGACCTTGGGGGAGGGAGGATTTCGAGCTCCACAGATGAGCCTGGCAAAGTCGACAAACCGATGTACGTTTGATTCTGACTGTGCCTATGTAAATTCTTTTTGTATTTCTAGTATAAATAAAATCGATACGGGTACCATCGACTAAATATAACGACACTATAAGAAACGTTAGATTGGAAACGTCTAGTCTTAGATCAGACCGGCATCTGTTAAGGGCCGTTTTCTACCTTTAGCCTATCTTATTGACTCACAAATCACCAATGCTGCCTTTCACCACACATGACCCTTAAAACCTTGTCTTAAGTGCTCATTTTGCTTAAAAACAGCTTAGAATTGGTTTGTTGGATTTGCGACTGCATTTGCAAGCTTTTCGCATATCTCTTTAAGTGTATTTGATGCTTTCCGCTGCAATTTTGAAGAACTTTAGAATGATTTACTCACTTATAATGATTACTAAATTTGTATTTTAGCCATTATGATTATTTCTTAATATAAAAAAATCTGGAGAATCAACGTTTACATCAATACAATTATTGAATGTTATCTACAAATAAATTTAATTGCTTTATTTAAAATACCCCTTTACGTAAAAGTAAGATATGTAAAGATGTTTGCAAAGTTTCATTGAGATCAAAGCCATCAGGAACACCTAAAGCATTTATATGGCAGCTGAGCGGGATGGCCCATCTTAATAAAGCCTTAAGTATGCATTTAATTTATGAAAAAAAAAAAATCTTAGGGTCATACTATATTTTTACACTTACAAGTAGGTATGTAATGTCTCTGTCTCTCTATTCGTCTCTAAACTTATTATCCACACGCAGCCAATACACTATATAATTTTATTTTTTACAACACAAACTCACAACATCACAAATCATAGTAATATCTTTTCAAAGAAGGGAACGTAATAAACGACAAACTACTTGACCATCATACAATTTGATTTGAGAGGCTTATTATTATTATATGTGTATTATATGTGTATGTAACTTTGGTGTCATCTATGTGTGGTTATGTATCTCTAGTACAATAGTGGTACCTTTATGTTGTAGACCGAGAGAGCTTGAGTTCTGCTTGAGATTGTTCGAACTTTCGAACCTTTGACTTGTTACTTGTGTTCAAATTCTTTGTGGAATTTTATTCAAAGGGAAGCGGCCTTTGTTATTATTTGTAACAAGATGAAAGAAAAAAAAATACATAGTTAGGCCCTTAAAAGTTTGAAAATGATATTATTAATGAACATAAGCTTAGCCTTTTCATATTTTAAATGAGGTTCCTATCTTATTATTTAAATTCAAGACATTGTAATTTTTTCAGATTCACTTTTGGGTTTTCAAAAATAATTTAAAGTGAAAATTCAAAAATGGTTAACTTTTGCAAAAGGTTAATTTTTAGTTTACAATATTTATTTTTCATTAAATTGGCTTTTCATTAAACTGCAAAGGATTTTTACGAGCTGAACGATCTTTAATTTTATTTAATTTTCATTTTATTTATGAACATAAATCCACAGCAAATACAATAAACATCAACTTAATATTATATGAGCTAATAGTGCCAATAACGGATTTCACTATGACAAACAATAATTATACATCATTTTACACTAGGAACTAACATGATAAACAATTTGCAAAAAACAAAACTAAGAAAAAGACGCAAGACTCTGTGTTGACTTGCTAAACTAGATATTGATGTCGATTCGGGGCCACATGTCCGACAGGAATGAATCGGGTCAAGCAATAAATAAAATAGTCAAAATATTAGTATAACGTATAAATATTAAAATAAATATAAAGTTAAAGGACCTCGTTATAGTAGTTTATGTTACAAGGGCGCAAAGGAATAAATTACGAGGACCATTTAAAACACGAGCGTAGTGAGTGTTTTAAACGTAACCGAGTAATTTATTGCTTTTACGCCCGTGTATCATACAACATTTTTCAATGCATAGTGTGAGGAAATCAAAACAAATATAATCTTGTGAACTTTAAATTATGATTGGCTCAAAAGGACTGTATCCAGAGCCGTTAAACGTTAAAAAAAGTATAAAATTTATGGTACACAGGAAAGGCTGCAGGTTAGCCAACCATTGTAAATAAATAAAAATAAAAAAAAGCCCTAGGGCAAAATAATCGACTTTCTGTTCGGTTTTGATGCATAAAAAGTAGGCCTTTACGAGCACTTGCATTGAAAAATTGTTAAATACTACATACGTTGCCTACGTTCGGACTACGACGTAGCGGGTCTACGAAGCGGGGAACCTGTGGGAGCGTAGCACTTGCTAGAATTGCTTGAATTAACGATAATTACTTAATTTATTAAATGACTGTAAAAGTAGATGGACTATATGGGACAGGTAGAAAAAGGTATTATATATTTTTTTTGCCTTCATGACATAATTTTCTCCTGTTTTGTATTTTTTATGTCTTTATTCAATTAAAGTATATGATTACCTTTTACATTAAGAGTCGGAGTTCCGAGATTGGGCAAAACAGGGTTCGGGGTAATGGCTTTTTAAGATGGTAGAAATTCTAATTTCTGAACAAAATAAATACCACTTGTTACCTTACAAGATGAAGTACAGCTTCATTAAAAAAAATCTTGGCACTAATGTATAGTAACTTCAGAAAAAAAAAAACAGGATGTCAAGTTCAGGTTACACCCGTAGCGCTGCAATGCTATTAAATTTTCTTGAAATTCCTGTTTTTTTCTGAAGTTACTATACATTATTGCCGTGATTTTTTTTAATGAACCTGCACTTCATCTTGTAAGGTAACAAGTGGTATTTATTTTGTTCAGAAATTTGAATTTTTACCGTCTTAAAAAGCCATAACCCTGAACCCCGAATCTCGGAACACCGACCCTTAAGTTGTTGTTACTAATATTATGATAAAAAAGACATGCTCTTGCTAAGTTTCTTAGCAAGACTAATCGAATGGACGGAGTCAGGCATATATTTATTATATGTATTGCATATATTTATAATGTAGCGTTTGCTGGGCCGATTTTTAACCAAATGGTAACATAAGTGATAGGCGGGTTAGCGCCGGCGGCTTTTTCGATAGCACCCATACACATTTTTATTAGGTTGGACACTTTTTTTGGTAAGTTTTTTTTTTGTCAATTTCATTGTGACTGATGCCGGGCCCAGGATAGGGCCCAAAATATATCTCACATTAACTTGCATTTTATTTTATTAAGTGTATATATTTATATATACATATATTTAAACTACATTTAAAGACAAACTAGTCAATTAATAATGTTTATTTACATATATTTATAATATTATTTATTTCTTATTCTTATAATATTTTCATTGTATTAAAGTGTATTTTTTTGTAAATTTAAGTAAACCCAACCTTCATTATTTCCCTGTGTATTTCCCCATATTATATTTATTACATGAAAATATTACCTATAAACATAGACTATTTAATTATATTACATTAAGACCGACCTTGGAGACTCCCTCGAAGTAATTCGGGGGAGAGTAAGAGGACAGCTTACAGGCAAAAAACTAGGAGGCCCACCATGCCTGGGACCAATGGATGGCGGTATATCCATCCCTTATAGCCGGGCCTTATATGGAACAGACTGGTGACGGGCAGTGGCGTCACTGGTGCGAGGGTTCCGGCACCGCGCTCACCAACCCGCCTGCCCAGCGTGTGTGAGTATGGGAAATTCTTCCAGTATGACCGCCGGCAGTGGCAAAGTCCTGGAAAGGCTTATGTCCAGCAGTGGACAAACTAGGCTGATGGATGGAAGACCGACCTATTCCTAATGAATGTAATATTAAGGGGAGCGATTCGTATCCTCTACGAAACGCACAACTTAAGATGGTATTTCTTATTTTTGAATTACATATATTAAATAAATGTGATTTCGCGAACAAAGTTTAGTGTCAGTTAGGGTTTTTTGGCAAATTTTTGTTATTTAATGCTTTAAATGTATGGGCACACAAACTCAAAACTCGCTTTTAAGTCGTTGGGACCAATCCTTGAATCACGAAAAAAATATCAGCTGTTCCATAGAAAAGTTCAATACTTACTCCCCTGAAATGTGCCAAACAGCTGATTTATTTTTTGCGATTTTAGGGTTGGTCCCATAGTAAAAGTTGTTCATATTAATGAGTAAAACACCCCGTTTTAAGGAAAAAGCATTTTATCATAACACCTGTATATTTTTCATCCATAGCTTATAAGTAAATTCCCTTAGTAAAAGATCAACAGATCATATACATTTTTTTCAATACAAGAAGAGTCTTTATTACTTCCAAAGAACCCTCGAAAGTCTGGCGTTGCCCATGTTCTAGGGTCAAGTCTATCCATCCTTCAGGTCTTTCCTTTATAGGAATCTGGGTTATAACTACCCGGAAATACGAACGCTGCCAGGGAATTCCACGTCACAGTTCGTCGTTCGTTTGTTCTTCAGTGAGATTACAAGTTGTATCTGTAAACCTTTAGATATTAATCTTATTATGTCTTAACTATATAGAAATAAATTTCCATCGCAAGGAGATATAAATTAACATTATATCATTCCTGATTCAGAGCTCCTCACATCCAGATTTACTTTTCTTTCTGCGTTTCTATACTGCAATGATATAATGTTAATTTATTATGCCTGGTTGAACATAAAGTGACACGACAAGACTGATCTGATATAATTTTTTTTATCTGTCAATATTTTATAACGTCACATCAGTAGAGCATGTGGTTGAGTTTTCTGAGCACGTCATAATAACACGGTGTATGTCTTAAACGGTATTTAAGAGTGGTTTCGCAGCCAGATTGAGAAAAACCCGCCTTTTTATAATTAACCAAAACAGAACACTTAAATTCAAAATTCACTCAATAGTTATTCAACAAAACCTTATCATCTATGTATTGTGTATGCTGTCATCGCAAAGTTTCCATTGGTTTCTGTAAATTAGAATTTAATTATTTTTAATATTCAAGGAAAATGCGGGTTTTCACAATCCGGCTGCGAAACCGTTCTTAAGGGGGTATATCGTCAATATCGACACTTTTTGAAGTTATTTATCTGCTGTTCAAAAATAGTCCCAAGTTAAATAAATTAGTATAACAATTTTGGGACCTTTTTATAGTTTTGGACTATCAGAAAATGCGATTGGAGGAATTTCACTTGATAGAAATAATTATTGAAATGAGGTCTAAATTTACACTGTTTTTGATATTCTGACAAATTGGGGTAGTATAAACACTTCAAAAATATTTATTGAGAGGGGTTTTAATAATACCTAAATTACTGGAAATGGAAATTTTCATAGCTATTTTAGTTAATTTTTTATTAATTTAATACCAACATTTTGTCAATTTTCCCCGATTTCATCCCTCTCGCACTGCAGATCTTTCCGCCTGGAGTAACGGGGACCTTTGCACGGACGATATATCACCTTAAATAGTTCAAGTTCGCCCAAAAAGTTTTCCTTTGCGATCGGTAGGGGCAAGTCTTTAAAGCTTCAAAACCAAGCACTAGTGAATCAATCATGAAGACTGACTCAGAGTGCCATGGCTTCCATATTATATGATGCAGTATAAGCCAGGCTCATAACTTTTCAACAATTGAACTTTGGATCAGATAAGTTAAGTGTTCGCTTTCACTGTACCATCGAACTTTGACTCAAAGGGCTTTCAGTAGTTTCATGAATGAAGACTAAGTTATAAAGGGTGGTTTTTAATTTATGTGTTCTTTGCTAGAACTTTTTATAATTATACCATTTTACGTGATTAACCACTTTATCATGCAAAACGTTCGTGTTATCAGAACTGCTAGACTAATTAGCGTTATTACCATAAAAGGTGCATTAATAAGAGTTTTATATTAATGAGAATATTTTTATTCTCGTTAGAAAAGTGAAGTCGAAATCTTTTTTTGTGTTAAGCTGGCCACACCGGCGCCTTGCCGTCTACTCCTAGTTTCAAAGACAAAGGGTGTTTGTTTTCGAGCCGTCGAAACTCGGCCCAGTGACCGAGTGTGGGGACCATCGACCCGCGCATGCGCGAGCTGCCGGCGGGTCGGGACGCCAGTCGCGCCTCGCGCAGCGCCCCGATCGCGCGCTCTCGCGGAATGCCCTCAGACCACCACCGCCGGTACGTATTCCTTTCTATTAAATGGTTATACAATTTAATCATGTTTACGTCCCTCATCGATCGACATCACGTGCTTTCTATTTTAAAGTGAAATTTCAAGTACAGCTGTTCTTTCAGTCACGTGATTTCGTAGTTGTTGTCAGAAGGATCGATTTGACAGTGACAGGTATGAGCGTTCGCTAATTTTGTTATCGTTGTAGTTTAATCAAATTACCGAGACTCTTCCCTGTTGCTTATCGCGTAATTTGCTCGTGGTAAAGGTATTAAAATCGTCTTCCTACACTGAAGAGCAAAAAATGAGGTTAAAGATTCAGTACGACATTTGTATGGATTCGCGGAGGCATCATAAATTTAATTTTGTCGGCAATGTCTCTTATCTCTGTTGGTATTCATACCTTGGTATATCTATAAGGCATTTGTTTTATTGATAATGATGGACGTAATTTTCAAGTGTTTTTTTAGATTTTATTTGTTTACAGGTTATAATTTGGTCTGGCACTTTAAGTCACTATCACGCATACAATATGTACATCTGCAAAAATTCCAATAAACAGATTACAGGATTATACAAAAAAAAAATTAAACATTTTGTGAACACACCGTATTTGAGTGTTTTGCCTTGAAATTCAACAAGCAAGGTGCGTTGAATAACTGCTTAAATAAAGAAGGTCTTACGTGTCGTACGGGCACCATTTATAGATATAAGAGAAATACAAGGCTGGTTTAAAATATAGTTAGGAAAGGTTTAACAATCATTAGATGAATAATATCCACTGATTATCAATAGTCCCAATATTATAAATGCGAAAGTGCGTTTGTTACTTTCTTGGTCTGTTCTTCTTTCTCGCAGCAACGGATCGATGTGATTTTTTACATACACATAGTTTATGAGCCGGAAAGTGATATAGGATACTTTTTATTCCGGAAAAATTCCAACGAAATCAGCGCGAGCGAAGCCGCGGGCAAAAGCTAGTAAGTTTATAAATGGAACAGAATTTTTACGTCGGATTTGAAAATTGATAAAATTGATAATTGCTAAATACTAAATATTTTGTACATTCTCGTGTATTTAATAAGCCGACCCTCAAAGCAATGGTGTACTAAAGATCACAATATGTAAATTATGCTTATTGTTTATGTAAATATTTTTAGGTACTCAGTAAATGTTATTTTAAGGGAGATGCTATGATCTCTTAAGTACAAGTATTTACATATTTAACTTATAAAGTGTTTTACTTGTATATGTATCTACGTACATTTGAATTTGCATTTTTGTCAAAGCGTTAGTCGATATCCAAGACAAATTACGAAAAATCCGTAATTTTAGCCATCATTATGTATAAAAAAATCCCTATTAATTTCATCTTAGACTGACTTATTTTTGTCCTTTTTTTGTAAGTCTGTCTAATCATCTGTCCATGATGGTAAAATTCATTATTCAAAAACATTTAATGCACGATAAAAATAAGAAACGCCAGTTAAATGGTAACTAAAAGTTCTATTTCTTTTTAAGCAGATTGCACGAACGAAAGACTTGATAAACTTTCTTGACTAAACAAAAATATAAGTGATAAAAATGCAACTTTATGCAAAGAGTAAGCGTCTAAGAAACAATAAATAATTTAATTTTGGCTGCTAAGCGCGGTTCGTAGGCGCCTACGATGTTCACAGCGGCTACGAGAACTCGTAGTACATAACTGCTACGAAAATATGCTTACAGAAATATCGTACGTCGGAAGCAGATATAAAATGGAAAGTTAGTGCTTCTACTTTATTTTAAATACACATATATGTTGGCGTGGCTGGTGGCGAAGCCTTGAAACTTACGTTTTATTATCACGGTTGCTGCCGTAGTAAGTACGCGTGTTTTTGCCATCAGATGGGTTAAAATAATTAAATACTTACATATTTAAATATTTAGACTTATTAACTATTGGATTTAAACCTTTTAAGTTTCTGTATTTACTTAATGTTCACACCAATTTCAAAATATATTCTCTATTTTACTTTAAATAAATATATATATGTTGCTACATAGAGCATTTATTTCATTTTTATTTTTTGTATAATTAAAACAGTGTATCAAAACTTATTTTCGAAATATATTTCGGCCCACTTTGGGGCCGGCATCAGTCGAATTATAAACAGTAAACTCATTAGTCATAAGGTTGTATATATTTTATGTCATTTACTATTTTACTTTATGCATAAATATCATAACTTAGAAAAAACAAATATCTTACGTTATTAATTACAAAAAAATATGAAAGCTTCTACAATCTAAATATAACATATATTATAACAGTTAAGTAACAGTAAAATTAGATTAAGTAAAAAAACTTTTTCCAGATCGCTACTAAATTGGACAATTTGTCTGATTAGTTTTCTAATTTTCAATTATAGGATATTTTTGATTTCGGCAAGTGATCTACGCTGATATTAGATATTTACATAAATAAATACAAGATATGTTTCAACTATAGGTATGGCATCAAATAATTGTGATATACAAGAGTTTAAGGGTTATTCTTAAAAAATATGGTAAGTGTATGTAATAACCAAACAAATGCACCTCGTCATTAAAGAATAAAAAACCGGCCAAGTGTGAGTCGGACTTGCGCACGAAGGGTTCCGTACCATTATCTATAAAAACGGCAAAAAAATCAATTCTGTTGTATGGGAGCCCCCTTATATATTTATTTTATTCTGGTTTTTAGTATTTATTATTATAGCGGCAACAAAAATACATCATCTGCGAAAATTTCAATTGCCTAACTATCACGGTTCATGAGATACAGCCTGGTGACAGACGGATAGACAGCGGAGTCTTAGTAATAGGGTCCCGACCGTTACCCTTTCGGTACGGAACCTTAAAAATGATTTTCAAAATGTCATTTCCTTGTTTTTTCGGGGTTTCAGTGTTGTAGATGATATGACAGGCCGATAGACACATAGTCTTTACGATAAAGGTTTTTTGTTTATTGAGTTAATTCCATTTATTAATTCCTTTGTTTTGTTATTTTATTTATAAACAAAAGACAGCTAAATTTAACAGCACGTTTACCTTAAGCTAAGTTCCGAAATAGGTTTTTTGCGTGTTTGACTTAATAGTTTTTTGCTAAGACTTATACTTAATAGTCGTATACGTTTGATTATGATTGCTCATTATTACTGTGTATGTTTATTAAATGGATTTTAGTTTTATTACTAAATGGGTTCCCCCGTATTTTCATATCTGAAAGAATTTATTCATAAATGAAAAAGAAAGAAAAGAACAAATACCACCAGAAACGAGGAAAAATATTGACAAATATACAAAATTGTAAATAATAAAAATTAACAAAAAGTAAATATAGTATAATTGATGATAAATAACATTGAGAAAAGGTATTAAATAAAAAAATAAATCAAATAAAGAAAATATTCGTTGAAACACAATATCAATAGATAAGCGCCTTTGAGAAAAAGATATCTAGTTCTTTCATGGCTTTTCTCAAAATTTCCTTTTGATCATACAACTATAGAGTGTAATTGTTAATGATACAACAATTAAACCATGATCTTTTGATCACACTGACTTAATAATGAAGTTTGGAATAATGTGACAACATTTTTACATAATTTATACTGAAAGGTGTGACTCCTTGATGGAACTTCATTCTAACACTAATCAAAGTCTTCTTGTACGAGTTCCACTATTTTATTTCTTTAATTATTGCGACTAGTTTCGTCTATTTGACATCGTCGGGCTGATTGGAATAGGTTAACAGAATTTGTTAAAAGAAGACTTTGATTAGTGTTAACATTTTTACAGTTCTCCTGAGACTTCTCCATTTAGCAATGGTCACCAAAATATTACATGTTTCGTTGGATATTTGGCATTCTACCTGTTAGAAATTTAAAGTGGACTAGCTCTTGCCCGCGGCTTCACCCGTATTGATTAAGTTTTTGTATAGTCGTATCGAATCTGTAAATATTTTTCTGACCATTAATTTTTTAGTACGTAGTTGACCTGATTCTGGTTTTGAGTGTTTTTGGCTCTCATCATCTCTAATTTGATCCCCATGTAAAGTATCTTTGGCGAGGCCGATGACCAAGACACGTTTCCGTCTTTAGTGAGACCGCAGACCAAGCCGCTTTTCTGATCGACACTATTTTTTCTCCGAATGAATTTTCTGCTAATGTGTCGTTGGTGGTCTGTCTTAACTGATTTAATCCCCTAGAATAGTATGTTTGGCGAGGCTGAAGGCCGAGCCGCGTCTCTGATCGACACTATTTCTTGTTCTCATGGGAACTGATTTATGGATAAAAAGTAGCCCATGTCCTATTCTAGGTTCAATTCTAGGTTAATCGTTTCAGTAGGTATGGCGTATAGGAGTAACAGTACATCACTTTTCTATAAAAACTTGAGACCCCCTTGCCATCCCATGGGGACCGAATTATGAGATAAAAAGTAGCCTATGTCCTATTCTAAGTCTAGAACTACATTTGTGCAAAGTTTCAGCCTAATCGGTTGAGTAATTACGGCGTGAAGTAGTAAAAAACATCTATCCATACATCTATCCATCCAAACTTTCACATTTATAATATTAATAGCTTTTGCTCGCGGCTTTGCACGCGTTGTTTAAGTTTTTGTTTAGTCGTATCGAGTCCCATCCCATCCCATCACATCTTCACTATCCCATGCCACTAATATTCAACGGCGTGAAGGAGTAACAGTACATCACTTTTCTATAGGGACTTGACACCCCATTGCCTTCCAATGGGACCTGATTTATGGGATGAAAAAAAAACCTATGTCCTATTTCAGGTCTAGAACTACATTTGTGCAAAGTTTCAGCCTAATCGTTTCAGTAGTTTGGGCGTGAAGGAGTAACAAACATCCATCCATCCAAACTTTCGCATTTATAATATTAGTGGGATTAGTGAGAGTGAGATGAAACGAGATAACTTGAAAGTTTTTACAGGAAAGTGAAGAATCTATCGCGTTTATCAAAAGTATGTCTGTAAAAGTTAGCAATTTGGTCGTAGGAAACTATATATTTTTAAACGTGCAATAAAGGAAAGCCAGTCATAAAATATTTTATATCCATACTCCTATCAAAAATCGGTTTTTTAAGTACCTAAATTGTTTGACCGATGTTATAATACTACATTTTAACACCGCAATTCTGTGCTATAATTGGCTAAATTTATTATAACACCGCTAGAGAACCAATCACAAACAAAAAACTGTCTGTCTTAATTTCTTAAGCCACGCCCTTTTTACTCTTCTCGCTTCTAATTAGTCCCAGGCATGTATATATTAATTTAGTCATGACGAATATCACGGGTGTTCTTTTTCTCATTTTTCGTGAAATTGTTTTTGATAATCGTAGAAAAAGTATTGTGTGCAACTAAACATAATTGGACATTGGGACACTCGCGCAAATTTATAACGAAACTCAATTCGTTTTTTCGTAAACAAGCAATCGTGTCCCAATGTCTCACATTATGTCACAGTTGCACAAAATACAATTACAAAGAAAAGAAAATAATGTAAGCAGAGATCGGACCCAATCTCCTAGGACAGCGACGTGACTAATCATTGACCAATAACAAACTATACTATCATCCATATACACAGACCGCCTCTGTGACCGAATGGTAGAGCGCTTGCCTACTACACCAAAGGACTTGAGTTCAATCCCAGCGGTGCACATTAATTTATTTTCAATGCAAGTGCTCGTAAAGGCCCACTTTTTATGCATTAAAACCGAACAGAAAGTCTATTATTTTGCCCTAGGGCTTTAATATATATATTTTTTAATTTAAATACGAGAATTTGGCTAACCTGCAACCTTCCCTGTGTACCATAGATGTTATACTTTATTTTTTTTTCACTGTTTAACGGCTCTGGATACAGTTATTTTGTGCCAACATCATTAAAAGTTCACAAGATTATATTTGTTTTATTTCCTCACACTAAGCATTGAAAAACGTAGTATGATACACGGGCGTAAGAGCAATAAATTACTCGGTTACGTTTAAAACACTCGATACGCTCGTGTTTTAAATCCACCTCGTAATTTATTCCTTTTCGCCCTTGTAGCATAAACTACTATTATAATCTGCGTGCTTTGGAAGGCACTTTAAGTTGTTGGTACATTTGTGCTCGAAGTACGGCGATAGGGCTCAATACACATCATGCGGGCCGGGCCTATCATGTATCTTTAGTTGCCATCTCGACTGGGTGTCTATAATCAAAAACATAGATATCCTATTGAATTTCGATTGTCTAAGGATACGTTTGCACTTGAAGTGACGACACAGTTCGTAAATAGATCAATACCCACTAAAAGCAATTTTCAAGTTCGTTTTATCTATGTTTTTGATGATAGGCACCCAGTCCAGTTGGCAACTAAAGATAAATAATAGTGGGGCTGTTTGGAACTTTATAATCGTCAGTTAAAAGTGGGTGTATTAAGTGTGAACTGTGACTTGCATTTCATAGTTTACAATTGGGAATCCCTCCGATACCCTTTGGGGATTCATGTCGTTACATATATTTTTTTTTTTGTGAAAGAGTTTCGATTTCGGCTTTTTAGAAAATGACGACGTCCTTTTACAACAGCGGGCATTTCATGATTTGCCGAAGAGCAAATTGCAAAACAGTGAGCGTTTAGAAACTGATGACGCCGTTTGTAAAAAGCCAAATTTTACTATTTTCCTGCCACATATATACAACGTGTAACAGAAAGGTGTAACCATATTTAAAGAGCTTATTTAGTCAATGGTATAGAACAACTTTTGCTATGGAGCCAACCCCGAAATCTCAAAAAAGAAATCTGCCCTTCCATACATTTCGGCCGAGCGGCATTGCATTTTTCTATGAAACAGTAAATTTTTTTTTCGATATATAGGTTTTATTCCGTAATAAAAGTTGTTCTGTACCATTGACTGAATAAGCTCTTCAAATATGGTTACACCTTTCTGTTACACGTTGTATATACCCACGTAAGTTTTACACGCAAATACCTATCTTAAGGCCGAAGCCGCATACGCAGCCGCATATAGGCATACGAGAGTACATGAGTAGGCGATATACGAACAAGTTTTATATTTACATAATATTCTTTAAGGGCCCGTTATCCCTGACGCTGAGCACCTCATTTTGCATCAAGTAGAACTGAACTCTATGACCTTTTATTATATGTAGTTTAAAATAGCGCGCCCTGAGCCGTGGCTGTTACGACTGCCGAAACATCGCACGTTCTTAAAAAACACGTTTTTCACTCAAAAAACGTTTAAACGGTGAAATTTTCAGAAAACTTCCTTAATTTCCTGTAATTTTCCTACAATTTGGTAATGTAAATTTTATATAAAACGAAAATAATTTAAATATTTGAGATAGAGAATTTCGCTTCATCGAGACACCATTTTATTTTTTTTAATAAGTAGGTTCGCATTCAAATATTTTTGAAAAGTTTCCTACTTAAAGCGGGAATCGAAATTGCCAAATTAAAAAAAATAATTCTCCTCTATTTTATTTTAAATTGAAATTGTCAGCAACGTGGATCAATTCTTAATTTAATGGAAAACCAGTACTTAAAGTACTTTCTCTCCAAAGCTTATTGAGATGGGACGCCCTGTATTAAGTATTTTGCAAATCCAACATTTTTATTTCATTTAAAATTTTAGGAAATCAAATTCTGGGTCAGAAAGGGAAGCGAAGGAAAAAAAATGGCCGAATTGATACTTTGGACAATTTGATATTTTGGACGTTTTGTATGCTACGTGTAACAGAAAGGTGTAACCATATTAGAAGAGCTTATTCAGTTAATGGTATAGAACAACTTTTACTATGGAACAAATCCTGTATCGTGAAAAGCTTTGGTTGTAAATTTTTGAACTTTATTTACCGTTAAGAGGATGGCTTATCCTAGCAACTTTTTTATTACCTGTCTAGCACAATCAGTCCAATGGCAAAAACCTTATTTGCTTTTGATAGAGGCGATTACATGTTGGCTCATTGGCCTCTTTTTCTTGGACGCTTAATAGTAATGATCACGCAGTGAAACAACAAATTGGTGTGTTTTTAGCTAATACTGAAATATTTTGTAGAGAAAAGGAAATTGGACTTAAGTAGAATCACTTCATATTTCTATTACCTATTTTATGAAAAAAAAAATATCAAGTTGATCTCATTCTTGAAACGAACATTTGAAAACACAAAAAAAGAGAAAGAAAAGAAATTTTTTTTTGACAAAAGAATAAATCTTAATACATTGTTTATAAGTAGTATCCCTACATCAAAGATCAATAAATCAAATATATTTTTTTCAATACAAGGAGAGTCCGAATTTCTTCAAACGAATCTTCGAAAGTCTGGCGTTATTCATGCTCTAGGCTCATGTACAGTCTTAACCAGTCTAATTTCACAAGCCGCGATCGCGCTGCGATCTATTGTTTATCAAATTGTTATCAAAAATTGATATATGAACAGGTTACGAAACTTTAAAATTTTGTTTTTGTTATTAATACCTAATGCTTACAACTATAAATAAAAGGCTAATATAGCTACAATTACATTTATTCATATATAAAATAGTTATTCACATACGTTTATCAATCGATCGTTAGAAAAATTTCGTTCGTAGCAAGTCAAAAGTATTTTTCTGAGACTGTTCTTTTTTTTGGACTTTGGAATCCTTTCTTCCTCGTAGAAATCCTAGTCCATAATATTTACATATAGAAAACGGTCGGCTGAAACCCGCGTTAGCATATTTGGGTTAATCGATTTCTGGGACATGCATATTCAAAGGTTTTGATAATGTCTACATTTTGTAGCCAGGTGCTCCGATGATAAAGTGGTACCATGAAATTAGTTACTGTTATGTCTTTGTGCTTTGTAGGTACAGTGGAAACGTATTAAGGCGCTACGGAAAAAAAATCGACTCTTTTAGAACTTCCATATCTACTTCGTAAATAATGTATTATTTCGATAAAATTGTATATTATTTTTGGAATATTTCTATATGGATCTGTTAAAACAGAAACGCGACTGGAGAAATTCGGCTCGATAGAAATATTTATTGAAATGAGGTCTTTATCGACACCAAATCTCCTGGTTTGACAATTAAGAATAAACATAGACTGCAATTATATTTTATTAGATGGGTTTTAACAGTATCTAGGACCTAGTTAAACAAAATTTTGATAGAATTTTTAGTACATTTTATATTAATAAAAAACCGACTTTTTGCTACTTTTCCACGAATCCCTCTTTCTCGCACTGAAGGTTTTTTCGCATATGGGGTAACAGGGACGCTAAAACTTTTACATATCGCCTTAAGAGATCAATTTCTATCGTGAAACAAACTGTGTTATTTTCCTGGACGATTTGGAGGAGGAAAATATTATTTGGCCTTTAGTTTTAATCCTATCTAAATTATTCCATAAACTACCAACAAAAAAATTGTTAAAAAGTTTGATACAAAAATTCCTCTAAACAAATTCTTAGTACTGTAATATAACTATGCAATAGTCTTAGGTGATATAGTAAGGTTGAAAAACTATTTCGGCTTATTGTTGGCAATCTAAAATCTTTATAATTCGTTGAATTATCGCAGTGTTTCTATAAATTAATAGAAAGTATATAAAGGAACAAAACAAACAAAACACGAGCTGTTTCCTGTTTCGATTCCTTTTCCAGTACTAGTTCAGAATTGAGCAGATTCTCGTTTGGATTTCCATTCCATTCTTCCATTATTGTATGAGACCCTCTTAAGCGTTAGTTTAAATTAGTTTAAGTTATAAAATGTTTGTTATTGAGTAGAAGGAGCCGAAGATCCCAAGAAAAAAATTACGTTAGAAGGCTCTTACAGTACAGTCAATGTTCTATGTCAATGATATGGTTTAGATGATTATGATTTCCAAAAATTTTGCGTAAAACCATGAGTGAACCCTTAACCAGGGCACTACATTTTATAGGACAGAAATAGTCTGAAGAAATTCAGAAAAGAGGCACGTAGGAAAATCATGTAAAAGTTTGGTTTCCGTTGCGATTCATTCATAAATCTCTTCTCGTGTGTGCTCAAGAAATATACGATATTGTCATATTCTTCGACAGAAAGTGTGCCATGGGCTGGTTTTTTCTCGAAAGCTTGGAAATTAATTCTTTATGCACAAAATACTCCTATAATTTTTTTACGGAATAAGTTCCCGCCTGGTCTTCGTTGTAGTTAATTAATCGAGAGAAAAACAGCCAAACGCGAGTCGGACCTGCGCACAAAGAGGTACCGCCACTCAATACGGTTACAGAACTCTAAAAACTTAAATAACTCCACTTGTAGTTATGTTGGACTAACTTAACTGGACATTTACGACCTATTAAACTCTATCTATCTAAGGGTCTAATGGAGTTGGTCTTTATAAAACTTCCTAAGTGATAAAATATTTGTAATTTAAAAAAAAATTCTTACGTGTAAACGAAATTTTAAGTTTCCAAATCAACTGGAAGTGCCCTATAGGTTTTTATTTCCTTGCGATAAGCTTAGAAGCTTCATTATTTTACAGTACCATAGGGCCTAGACTTCTGTAGGAAATATTAGTTTCAACTTGATATCTCATACCGGGCGGAGCAAAAGGGTCTTGAGAGACAGACAGACGGACGGACAACAAAGTGATCCTACAAGCGTTTCGTTTTTCATTTTGAGGTACGGAACCCAAAAAAAAACACTGATTTTGATAATTGGCGGTGTACAAGGTTATCCTTAAATTTATTTTCAACAAATAATACAAAAATGTAATAAAAAAAAAACAGATTTTAATTTCTATTTGAGAAATCACTGCGCTACTTTCTCGCTTTTTATGTAGGTAAATATTTTTTTATAGGTAAACCGCATGGTAAGAGTCAAACAAAAAACAGTTAACGCAAAATAAAGCTTCTTTTACACAACGTCGCTTTGGTAATGTAATTATCGGATTTTTTTCGAATATGCGACCTTTTCTTGGTAAAATCCTCAGAAAACAAGAAGGCTCAACCATCTAGACGTATTTAAAAAAGGGTAACAGTTACCCTGCATATTTATATAGTTACTATACGTAGTCGTATACACTTTAGAGCATGCACTGTGCATATAAAATCCGACATTTTGATGTGTTCGCAATTACCTTCATTTAAATATTTTAACGTTCTTATGTGTTTCTTTAATTTATATATTCATTAAAATGCTCTGCTGGATTATAATGTTTTTTAGACCGGGAGCTCTGAGCTGGTAGAAAATCTTATTTTATTAATACTAAATAAAATAAAAAAAAGTTAAATTATTAGTTTTCACTTTAGCGGCAGTCACAATATATCTGCTTCGTAAGTTATCAAATTTAGGGTAGGTTTATCAGATCAGTCAACCAAAAGTTTACTTTGAAGACAATTAGTTATCGTATATTTTCAGTGTATGGCATTTGTTCACACCTAGAATGGAGAAAAAATTCACATTCAAGTTATTGTTTACTTGCCAGGGTATCTGGTTTGCTAGTGTGTAAAAAAAAAAACAATAATAGTACAACTACTTGTCCCCAACCTGACATTTATAGAACCTTATTTTGGCAAGTGGATTTTGGGTCTGAAATAATGATGACAACGCCTACAATTTTTCTCACGTGGAGTAGGTATGATAGTGTCAAATAACGAACCCTTTTGTAAAACGAGTATCTTGTTTTGTATTACAAACCTCCATCCAACGAATACGCACCAATCTTTCTTTTATTACTAAGCATAAGCTCTGCTTTAGAAAGATATTAGATAGATGAATACTTTATGCATGCCTATAATAGTAGTTTATGCTACAAGGGCGCAAAACACGAGCGTAGCGAGTGTTTTAAACGTAACCGAGTAATTTATTGCATTTACGCCCGTGTATCATACTACATTTTTCAATGCATAGTGTGAGGAAATGAAAACAAATATAATCTTGTGAACTTTAAATTATAATTGGCTCAAAAGGACTGTGTCCAGAGCCGTTAAACAGTGGAAAAAAAAGTATAACGTCTATGGTACACAGGAAAGGCTGCAGGTTAGCCAACCATTGTAAACAAATAAAAAAAAAATAATAATAAAGCCCTAGGGCAAAATAATCGACTTTCTGTTCGGTTTTGATGCATAAAAAGTGGGCCTTTACGAGCACATGCATTGAAAATGAATAAACGTTTTTAATAATCCACATTTTTAAAACGAACTAAAAAGTATCAAATAATTTCGTCTAATACTTGTAAGATTTAAAACGAAAACCGTTGGGCGCATGTTCATATCATTTGCAGTCTTAGACCATGCAATAAAGTTGTAAGTCCTATTCATGCATCAATTTTATCGATTGCATGTACCCCACGTTTTTCCTTAGCAAACTTACAAGTATTAGGAGAAATTATTTCATACTTTTTAGTCCTTTTTAAAAAGGTGGTTTATTAAAACAAAATTTTCTGCATTTTAATCTAGTAACTTGTAAAATTCAAATAAGGTTTTTTTAAATATTGTATTGTCATCCAGTTCTGAACTATGTTTAAAGTTTCAAGTCTCTAGCTCACTGAGAAGTTAGTTTAAAACATATTGCACAATGTGTACAGAAAAGAAAGTGTTAATAAAAAAGTGGTAAAATTACAAAAAATAAAGGAAACAGTGACACTACATAATTCATAAACAAATGTAAAACAAGTAAAATATATATAGTTAAAGAGCTTAATACAACATGTATTTAAAAACAAATACATTAAGACATGAAATTAATTATATTTGAAATGAAATTTAATGAATACGCCACAGAATGATCTGTACAAATGTATAAAAAACCGACAACACTATAAGCACAGAAAAAAATAAGTGAATTACATACAGCAATATTCTGTTTATATTGCGTCCGTGAGCCGGTGCGTGGGTCGTACTAACGCCATCTATTAGCAAAAAACTGAAATACAGAGAGGACAAAGAACGTTACACCTAACATTAGGCCAAGCTTAGCTCTCGACTCCCGTGCTGGCTAGTGCTGGTAGTCTACACTCAGCTCGCGGCTCGCATTTCGTGTAATGGGAACGGGCACGCTAATGTAATTGGGTGTTTTTTGTTATTTAGTTTTTCCCTTTTAAAGTGAGAGAAACGGTGAGTTCCGCGTCTATCCAAGTTGGGAGGTTCCTGTTTGATGGAAGTGGACTGGTTTCTTTTAATCTATTTGTAGCTCATAATATAAAAAGTGTAGGAAATAGTAAATGTTGCATTTTTATGTAGGCTATCGGGTTGTGTTTTTTTTCACGTTGCTTTATTTTTACTTTGGGGCAAAGGCCAACCCTTTTTATTTTCTTTTCAAATTAATTTTGTTTATTTCTTTTACCCAAACTAATAGGTATTAAATAGGTATTAAACGTAAACGCAAAAATGACACCATGGTGTTTATTGCTAAATTCACAACTTTAGCAGTATTAGTATAAAGCTGTTTCAATAGAAAAACAATATATATTTTAAGTCTTAATTGATGGATTCTTCCTTCAATTATCAAGAAAACGGTTATAAAATTAACGCATTATTTAGGTACTGGCCACTGATGGATGACATACAAAGAGAAAAAAACCTTGTCCACAGACAAAAACTAGCGCTTAAAAAAGCAGCCAATGCAGACAATTCAAATAATTATTAAATATTGTTAATTTAATTATAAACTATGGGTCGGTAGTCAAGTCCTGGGTCATCGTAGAAAGAACCATAAGAAACGCGCAGCCATGTATTGAGGTTAGGGTACGGGAGCACTGAAGAATTTCGGCCGTGTAAAAATTCAGCAAAACTTCCTAAATTGCTACATTGCTATTTGCATGACTAAAATAGGGGTTTAGGCCCGTTCTGTGAAGTTATTTGTATGCAGCGCTTTTTTGCTATTCGAGATGTATTTATTCGCTTTAGAATTAGAAAAGTTGTTTTGGTAATGGAATTTGAAATTCATTTGGTATTTGGGACAAAAAGACTAAATGACATCATGACACGCTTTACTGGCAACAGTACAATTATGTTTAAATTCGTTTATTTTTTGTAACTTGTTGAGTTATTGTTTCGTTTGAGCTTTCAGTTTTAATTTTAAAACGAACTCAACTCAATGAAGTGTGATGATGCTTGGATGAATATTGGTAATTAAATATAAAACAAACGCATGTCTTGTGTATGTCCCACACAAAAATCGGTTTCAGTAATAAAGAAGTATTTACATATATGTATATATATATATATATATACACTCACGCCTGTGTACCAGGGGGGTAGGCAGAGACTTCTTACATCTACAACGTGAAATTACAGTCGTTTTGTTAACAAAAACTGGTGATAGTACTCGTCCATATCAACAACTTTTACTATAAAGCCAACACTGAAATCGTGAAAAAAAAATTTGCTGTTTCATACATTTGGGTCGAGTAGGTATTTAACTTTTCTATGGAACAGCTGATATTTTTTTTACGATTTCAGGGTTGGCTTCATGGTAAAAGTTGTTTATATGGACAAGTACTATCACCAGTTTTCATTAGCAAAATGACTTAGATTTCACGTTGTATTCTGCTACGCAACACACCTCTTTTGTTACTTTCATCAGTCTGGTCATACAAGGTACTCTATTCTGTCTTAGTCTTCTTCAGTATGTCGCCAAATTGGTCGGAATACGTCTATCTATAGTGCGCCCGGTTGAGTTTTACATTCCACTTACCAACAAAATATTTTAATTATTACCTCTATATGCCCAAATAAAGAAGTAATCTGCTTAAATAGATACTTCGTCGTTCAAGATTTTCCTTTCCTCACAATGTTAGTTGGTACGAAACGAAGTTCAATTTTAATCGTTTAACATGTTGATAACAAATTTCATCTCAATGTTTTTTAAAGACAGACAACGGGACTTATTAACATAACAGACTTTGCAGTTTTGTTACATACTAATAAAAATGAAAATATAATATACGTTTTGTATTTTGTTGACACAACTCTGTATCTGTAAGATGCATTCGGCGCACGACCTGGACTGCAATTTATTGATGTACTAGCTTATGCCCGCGGCTTCCCCTGCGTTATTTAAGTTTTTGTATAGTCGTATCGAATCTTATCCCATCCTATCCCACTAATGCCACTATCCCATCCTCAATATTCAACGGCGTGAAGGAGTAACAGTATACTACTTTTCTATAGGAACTTGATACCCCATTGCCTTCCAATAGAAACTGATTTATGGGATTAAAAGTAGCCTATGTACTATACTAGGTCTAGAACTACATTTGTGCAAAGTTTCAGCCTAATCGTTTCAGTAGTTTCGGCGTGAAAGAGTAACAAATGGGACTATTATTTTAGGTATAATGAGAATAAAGAAAGTAAAAAGGTTAAGCTAATTATTTCCTTTTCTTAATTACGAGACCAAAATAACTCTGGTTTATACATCGTTACGCCGACTTCTCATATCCCAGACAAAGACAATATCATCACTATTATCCCAGATAGTAGCTAATTATCTCTAAATCCCTCGCCTTCAACCGACAAACACGATCGTAGTACTAATAAGCGGAGTAATAATAATAACACAACTCTGACAAACATACAATACATGACATGGCACACGCAAGGCTGTACGTAAATATACCAAAGATTTCAAAAGTAAAGATAAGCACTTACCGTACTATGACAGCATCAAATGTTTCCACCTTTAAATGGGTGACGCTCACACATTTGGAATCAGTGCTTATCTGAACACAGTGATAGTTGAAAGCCTTAAGTGCACTTAAAGTTAATCATGTTAACAACTTTAGTAGTCTGATCAGTTTGCTGACCGTAGGTAGACAGATTGCGCACTCATAAGTGTGCGCGCGTCGGCATTATGTTAAAGTACGCATTCAAAAACAATGCAATAGATTTTAGGTACCAGGGCTCGTCTAAACTTTTGAAATCTTTGAAATATACCTATACATGTTTGTATCTATGACTGCCTCTAGTCTATTCGTTCGATTACTCGACTACTAACCCAGAGATCGCGGATTCAAATGCCGTAGGGGTATATGAAGGGTACAGGGAAAGAACAAGGAATGTCTAGAAGGGCTAGAATAAATTTATAAATAACTAAAATAGATTTTTTATTTTCGGGCTAAAATAAATGTGGGGATAATTTCAATATGTTTTTTTTTCACTAGGTAAAAATAAGATTGTATGTTTATTTTCGCTAAACTCTGTTTTAAGGTGTTACTTTGCCTTTTAACAAAAGAAAACAATTTTTTTTTAAATTGTTTGCACATTTATTTTAGCCCTTCCTTACGATGTGACATTCCTTGTTCTTTCCCTGTACACTTCATATTTACATGCTTTGGACAAATGACTACATGCCAAATGGTTGGGATTCGTCGGCATTGTCGCGACATTTCATATGACGTCCCGACAAATAACAAAGGTCGGCGGGCAAAACATTATCTGTGTTACTACAAAACGGTGTTTAACTTTAGACAGTGTTTAAATCTGTTGCTGTCGCCATTTCTTTCATATTGTAAAAGAGTGACAGCAACAGATTTAAACACTGTCTAAAGTTAAACACCGTTTTGTAGTAACACCCTATTTGTTGTAATTACATTAATTTTAATAATAAGAAAGAATTTTTTGATTCGTTATATTTATTTGTCAGGACCATAATCCCAAAATCCCAACTTTATGAAGTTTTATTCCGTAGCCGGTCTACGAAGCGTAGCAGTTGCTACGCCGTAGCAAATAGGAACATACAACTAAAGGATGTAATACATGCATCACTGTCATCTTGTAGCAGTTAACTTATGTTAAGTACACTATATTTTATTACCAAAAATGCTTATGAAAATTTTGTATATATATATTTTGGTATTACATAAAATAGCAATTAAGAAAAACTGTTACTAACAACATGGATATAATATCCGAAATAAACGTTTATTATTATTATTATAACGGAAGGTTTTTATTCATTTTGTTAGGACGTCAATTTTCATAAGCCTCATTCAAGGAGCGTTATTATTCGTATAGCTGGCTGTTGTCTACAATACTAGCCTGTTGCCCAAGGCTCCGCCCACGCTGAAGGATTAACAAACTAAAGCATTCTGTATTTCAGGATTCTTTCTTCCATCATTGATTCTTACCTTCGTGATTCAGTAAAGGTGTGTAATAAGAAATATTCACTTATAGTAGTTTATGCTACAAGGACAAAAAGGAATAAATTACGAGGACGATTTAAAACACGAACGTAGCGAGTGTTTTAAACGTTACCGAGTAATTTATTGCTTTTACGCCCGTGTATCATACTACGTTTTTCAATGCATAGTGTGAGGAAATGAAAACAAATATAATCTTGTGAACTTTAAATTATGATTGGCTCAAAAGGACTGTATCCAGAGCCGTTAAACAGTGGAAAAAAAAGTATAACATTAATGGTACACGGGAAAGGTTGCAGGTTAGCCGCTTCTCGAAAAAAAAATAAAAAAAAAATTAATAAAGCCCTAGGGCAAAATAATCGACTTTCTGTTCGGTTTTGATGCATAAAAAGTGGGCCTTTACGAGCACTTGCATTGAAAAACAATTTACGGTTGTATCTCCAACACAATCCGCTGTTTTTTTTTTATTATGTGCGAGTGCCAAGTTCAAGTTCCTATTTGGAAAAGATTTTTTGGCCATGATGTCGTAAAAACAACTGCCTTTCATGCTTGCGTCGTTTCGCATTCATTCGGATCCTGGTATTCCAGGTCATAAACCAGCAAAAAAACCTGAGAAACAAACAAACAACATGCATCCATTTCTGATATTGGTAAATATTGTCTATGGTAAAGCCTAAATTATTAGAAACCAATTTATAACTTTATTATGTGTACATTATTATATGTATATGGTTACTGTTAAAATTCCTGATGGTTATGTACCTAGTATAATCTATAGCAGGGGTTTCCAACCTCTTACGATACGCGCGACCCCCAACTTCCTTTCAAAATCAAATTCAAAAAATTCAAAATTCAAAATTATTTATTTATAACATTTAGTTACAGACATATAGGTGTCGAAACCTCCTTTTAAGTTAAGTTGTTAACCTGTATTAGGAGGAATTCGCTCTTTCATTATTCAAAATCACTAGGCCTTTCCTTCCTTTGCCTGTTTGTTTGTAAACGGCGTACGTTTGTTCATTATTAAGTTGCTATGATAACGTCAAATAACTTGATTTGACAGGTCACTGCTACCTCCGGTGTATTGGCATATAACATTTTTATATAGTACTTATCAAGAACATAAATTCTAATAAATAAACAGTCTATTTTTGGAATGAGTAACTAATACGCCCTCCAAGTGGGGCGTGTCCCACTAGTTGGGAACTAAAGGTATCTAATGTCTACGTAACTATGTATATATATATATATAGTTATATACTCGTTAGGTACGTATAACATCCCCACATCTTCGGGACTGCTCAAGGATAAGGAGGGTTGATAAATGATCCTGAAAAGATATGTTTGAAAGATAATATTGCCTTAGATGTTATGCTAGGATATCGGTGATAAAAAGTTTTCCTTTAATCTGTTAGAACATCACCCTGTTTTAGGTCTTATCTCCATTACCTAAGAGCGGAAAAAAGATTTTCTAACAATAATTCAAATAAAAATCATACAAAACAAACATAAAACTTGTTCAATTCATATTATAAGGTTATTGGTTCTTTTAAGCGCATTTCAATAGTATTTTAAAATTATCTATAGATGAAAGCTCCGGGTTAAATAAAAACAAAAAACGAATAAAAATATTTGAACCTTGTTCATGAAACCTTATGAAAAATGTATTTTGATGGTAAAAATACTACAGCAAGCTAATTTTGAAACATAAGATTGTAGTTGAGTAATTTATATAAAAAACGGCTCACCTCAATACGTGTTATGATCGGGAAAGCCAACCAGTTTCAGCAGATTTAGACTGCCTTCATCTGGGCGAGTAAAGACGTTTACGTGTGAGGTGTAACGTCGTCGCGTAAACGTCTACTCGCCCAGATGAAGGCAGTCTTAATCTGCTGAAACTGGTCGGCTTTCCCGATCATAACACGTATTGAGGTGAGCCGTTTTTATATAAATCATGAATTATCCTCAAGTCTCATTTAATTCTATAATTGTAGTTGAGTCTTTGAATTAGTTTCAAATTATTCGATGTACAGCCCCCCTATTCTGTATCTTTAGTTGCCAACTGTACTAGGTGCCTATCATCAAAAACATAGATAAAAACTGAAATTTCAAAATTGCCTTTAGTGGGTATTGAACTATTAACAATCTGTGTCGTCACTTGAAGTGCGAACATATGCTTAGGAAATCGGAATTCGATGGTATATCTATGTTTTTGATGATAGACACCCAGTCCAGAAGGCAACTAGAGATACATAATAGGCCCGCAGGATACAATCTTGTATAGATACCGGCGAACATCTTCAACTAAAAGAGTGAGTGAAAGTTGGCGCACGAAAGATAATTCGATATTTTTTTTCAATGCATGTGCTCGTAAAGGCCCACTTTTTATGCATCAAAACCGAACAAAAAGTCGATTATTTTGCCCTAGGGCTTTATTATTATTATTTTTTTTAATTTATTTACAATGGTTGGCTAACCTGCAGCCTTTCCTGTTTACCATAGATGTTACACTTTTTTTTCCACTGTTTAACGGCTCTGGATACAGTCCTATTGAGCCAATTATAATTTAAAGATCACAAGATTATATTTATTTTCATTTCCTCACACTATGCATTGAAAAACGTAGTATGATACACGGGCGTAAAAGCAATAAATTACTCGGTTACGTTCAAAACACTCGCTACGCTCGTGTTTTAAATCGTCCTCGTAATTTATTCCTTTTCGCCCTAGTAGCATAAACTACTATTAATGTTTCATTATGTTTGCTGGTGTACGTAACTTAGCTGAACCGACAAAGGCATCATACATAAATCTCAAATCTTTATTGCTGTACATGAGAAATAATACTAGGGTGTTAATAAATAAAATAAATATCGTCACGACATGAATCCCCGAGGGAGTGTTAGAAGTGTTCCAAGTGTGAACTATGAAATGCAAGTCACAGTCCACACTCGGTACACCCGCGTTTCACTGACGATTATTACGTCAAAACGTGATGAGTGGTGAGCTCTATCGCCGTACTTCGGGCACAAATACACGTTTTTTAGGGCATGCAGGTTTACTTCCAATGTTTTACTTCAGCGTTCAGCAAGTGGTAAGTAAGAACAAATACTATGCACATAAATTCCGAAAAACTCATTGGTACATGCCCGACCGGGGATCGAACCTAGATCTCAAGATTGAGAGGCCAGCGCTCTACCCCTGAACTACCACCGCTTATGTTAATAAATAGTAGGCGCATATTCGACCTTGCCTGTACTGCAATGTATGGGACATGCATTATTATCTGTTTACATAATTCTAGTATTATATTTACTTTACATATAATTTCAATTATGTCCGTAATAATGTCAATAAAATGGAAATATAGTTAAAACCAGTTAAAATGATAAAAAAGTATAATATACAATAAGTTAACAATAATAGCTATCAGACGGAAGCTTAAAATAACAGTATATTAAGACCACATGGTCTCAAAAATTAGAGACTCAGCTCCAAAAAGGAAAACATAGGCAGTCATGGGTACTGCCAACAAAAGTGAAACCTTTTCACTGTTGACCAAGCGCAATACGTCATAGCGTCGTTGACGTAAACCCGTAAGATATCTCCTACCAAAAATAGCTCAAAACGCCTAAAAAAGTTTTCACTTGAAAAAAAAACATACGCTGTCATGGGAACTGCCGACAGAAGTTAAACTTTTCACTGCTGGCCAAGCGCAACACGTCGTAGCATGTCGGTGACGCAAACCCATTTTACCAAAAATCACTCAACGTGCCTAAAGAAGTTTTCACTTCAAAAAACATCCAAGAAATATGTTTTCAGCAAAATCCATTGCCGAAGTACTTATAAGAAATGAGAGCGTTTTTTGATGTGAAAATTTCTTTAGGCGCGTTGAGCGATTTTTGGTAAAATGGGTTTGCGTCACCGACATGCTACGACGTGTTGCGCTTGGCCAGCAGTGAAAAGTTTAACTTCTGTCGGCAGTTCCCATGACAGCGTATGTTTTTTTTTCAAGTGAAAACTTTTTTAGGCGCGTTGAGCGATTTTTGTTAGTAGAAAACTTATGGGTTGGCCTCATCGACATGCTTTGACGTATTTCGCTTGTCTAGCAGTGAAACATTTTTACTTCTGTTGCCAGTCCCAATGACTGCCTATGTTTTATCAACACCTTTATTAGCATGATATATAGTGTGCATTACAATTTTGCTTGTCACCACAGTCATGAAAAAATAATCTTGCCAAGCGACAACGGTTACAGGCTGTTGCGTAGTATTAGTTATTGTTCGATACAAAATGTTCAGAATTTTACTGGAAATGTCCCTGGTACTGCGCGGGTCAGGAATAGGAAGGGAGGAGGGACAAAGGATACCTGACCTGCTAGCACGTGGACATTATACTGGCACAAACTTGGCGATGATTTTCCCATAGTCTTACACAAAGTTTTATCACCTGGCCGTTCTTCAATTGCGGTAACTTTACAGGCACAATAAAGGGTCCAACTGTGGTTTGACTACAAATCTTTCACGCAGACACAATACTAGACGACCTTTTTGCGTCGCACCGAAAATGCAAGAGAGCAGGACTCTTGTCTGTCACTTTGACAGCACAAGGCTGCGTTCCGTTTCAAACAGTTATTCTTCCTTTACAAACTTCCGTACAGTGCTACAAAGATCTTATGACGCGTGGATTGGTTGTGTCCAAAATCGGAACTAACGCCGCTACCATACTTCTTGTTTCACAGCTGCGCTCCCCTGTTACTGTCATCCACGTGCCATCAGATCCTTGTAGCACTGTAACTTTGTAGAAATCCCTGAACAGACTGATTAAAGTCTCGCCTGCTCTCACTCTCCCACTTTCTGGACGAGCGTGCTTTAGCCTTGGTTGACGCTTATTGACGCTTTCTATCAGGCACGGTAGTATAAAAAGTCTATTAAGTGTAAAAAAAGTGTTGAATCCTACCTGAAAGGATCGTTAGTTTTCTGATTGATTTCGTAATTTGCAATGCACTCTTTTGAAAACCGTCTATGGCCGAAGAATATAATATAAATGGACGAAGCAACCTATACCGGAACACGTGGTGTTTGATAAATGAAGAAGTGTCTACGAAAATATCACATATGATTGGCTGACGCTAATGTATCTCCATATCTTCACGCGTAATCTCTTGAGGGCTAGGTAGGTAGGTATGTTACTTGATTTATGATTTTGCCCTTGATTCGGAAGTAACCTGTAAATAAAAGCATATAGAAAATTTAACAACCCCCGAAAAAGCCTAAAATAGCTTTGACTAGAAGAAGATGTTTAATGCATAAGCAAAAAAAAAATTCTTGGGAAAATGTATAAGGATAAAGAAATAGTTTTTCATTATATCTTGCAATTTTATTCTGTACCACAGCGTCATAAGGCTTTGGACAGGTTGAGGTCACAAAGATGTTCTATATGGGACTAATAAATGCTTGCCCGACACAAGCTCGGGCAAGCATTCATTAGTCCCATATAGAACATCTAAGGTCAGTCCATAAGGTGAAGAATCGAGTTTTGTTAAACGGTCACTGTCAGTTCAATAGAAAAAACGCAAAAAGCGAGAGAAACAGAAATAGAAATTACTTTTTATTTAAGTAAAAAACTAAAATAGCTAGCAATTTTTCCTATTACCTAATCTAGATACAATTGAAACCAATCTAATAAAATGTGATTGAGTTCTGTACATCATGTCATTCGTCAAACGACTAGAAAAAGTGTGTTTAAAGAGCCCAGTTCAGTGTTTTTTTAATAATTAGTGGAAGTTTCTCAATCGCGTTTCTGTACAACAGGAATCTAGAAAAAGGTTTCAAAAATATTAAAATAATTTATCAAACTAGTAGCTTGTTGCTAAAAGACTCTAAACGACTCCAAAAAGTGCCAATATCTTCGAGGCGTCTTCGCCTTAATGCTGTGAAACTGGAAAAACAAAAGCTTCAGCAATTGCGTACACCTCTGCATGCATCATAAACACAAAACGGGGTCAAAATATTAGTTTTTTTAAAATAAATAAGGCTTTTCTTGAATTTCTGTGAAAAGATATTTTTTCTTTCGAGAAGACATGAGATATTCATGAGCGTTTGGCGCTTGAAATAAAAAAGGTCGTCAAAATCAAAGAAAAGTTATGTTTTTGTTTAAAAATGTAAGGTACCAAGAAAGAAACTTAATAAATTTGCATAAATTATTATAAAATAAAACTAAAATTGTATTTTTTGTGCAATCAAATTGACGTAGCAAATAATTAAACGCATTTCATTACATCGCGTCACGTAGCAAGCATACAGATTCGTAGAGCTCGGTTTTAGCTACGGCGTAGTACAAATACGGTTATAGTTCTTGTTTCTGTCTCTAATAGATATATATTTTGTAGGTCAAACATTCTTACTTACCTCCTGGCGTGGCATAAACTTGTAAAATAAAACTGCTTAAGTACTTTTAGACCCTTTTGTAAAACATTTGGTAGTTTTAGGGGCCTGTTTTACGAGTATCACGAGGCATAATTTATTTTATTTTCTACCCTTCCTAAGTATTTTTTTGTTCATACAATTTAAAATGACCTCGGATTCTATGGAATGAGTTTATGCATTTTGTATGCCAATATCACTTTAGTATTGGTTTCTTTTTTCATGCCATTTAAGTTCCAGATCAAAATTGTATGTGTAGGGTTTATACTGTGTGCTGATTGGTTCCATTTCATTTTTGCTTTACATGATAAATAAAATAAGTTCACTTAAGGTGGTTGCAGGACCCCCTTTCCCAAACGCACAACTTCTAATTGCTTTTCTTATTTTAGAAAAAAAGCATTAATTAAATGTGATTTATGGAATTACGTGACAATAGTTTAACATCAATCAGGCTTTTCTAGCAAATACATACATATACTGAGCTCTGTCTCCCAGAGGGGTAGGCAGAGACTACAGATTTTCATCTGCTACGATCCTGAAACACCTCTTTCGCCTCTTCCACATCCATTCTTCTATTCCGGTTACTTTTGACATTGCCCTTCTTAAATATCTCGAAAATTTGGTCAGCATACGTCCTAGGGCGGCCTATATTCACCTTCGCCTTCTTGCGCACCATATTCTAGTGAAGTTGTGTTATATAAAACATTACGTTGTAAATGATCCTGCAAAACGACTAAAAACAAGCTTTAAAATTGTCGTGCAATACACAAAATAACATGAATTTGCAAAATAAGCTTAATTAATAATTAACTTGTCATCATCATCATCATCAATAATCATCATCGTCATCATGATCATGATCATTATCATTATCATCATATATTTATTTGTCAACATACATATTACAAGGTGGTGTTAAAAGTGTGAGCCAAATATGTTGTGTTGTAGAGACATCGCGCAATACTTTAAATCGAATTTATTTAATAAATAAATAAAATGAAAAAAACAAAATAAAAATATTTTATTTCAGAGAATTTGGAATCCATAGAACTTAATAGTAGGCTTAATAGTAGACTTAATAGTAGGTTAGAAACATGGAAAAAAAATATAAACACAAAACCCTTATAATATTTAATAACTTAACAAAAACACTATGAAAAATGCACCAAGAGCGATCAAGGAGATGAGCAGCTTTCCATCATCACGTTAATACTTTTCATTCAAAAATAAGAAAACCGGCCAAGTGCGAGTTGGACTCGCGCATGAAGGGTTCCGTACCATTATCTATAAAAACGGCAAAAAAACATGTCTGTTGTATGGGAGCCCCCTTAAACATTTATTTTATTTTGTTTTTTAGTATTTGTTGTTATAGCGGTAACAGAAATACATCATCTGTGAAAATTTCAACTGTCTAACTTTCACGGTTCATGAGATACAGCCTGGTGACAGACGGACAGACAGACGGACAGACAGACGGACAGACAGACGGACAGACAGACGGACAGACCGACGGACAGACAGACGGACAGACAGACGGACAGACAGACGGACAGCGGAGTCTTAGTAATAGGGTCCCGTTGGGTACGGAACCCTAAAAATGATCATAAGTTGTGCGTTTGGGAGCGAGACCTGTCGCAACCCCCTTAATTATAGAAAACCCTTTTTCGTCATACCTACCATATATATATATATATATATAAGGTCTTTCAGTTTAAATGGAAAGTAATTTAGGAGGTGATTCAGTATCGTTAATACATCACATTCCACTGCAAAGTACTTTTTTTTGCGCGAACTTTTTCTTCACTTGTCCATACAAACTGAGTCAGCTGATCGGACCACTTTGTACTGAGAAGTGAAAAAAAAAGGTCGCGCAAAAAAAAGTGCTTTGCAGTGGAATGTGATGTATTAACGATACTGAATCACCTCCTAAATTACTTTCAATTTAAATTGAAAGACCTTATATATAGCTATGTATAAACCATATGATAGCCATAGATGTAACTCTATTTTCAAGAATGACGTTACAGATGTTGAAAAATAATAACCACAGAAAATAGAAAATATTCAAATATTCATTCATGGAGATGGGAAAATACGGGCTCTCCTAAAATTTTGAGGCTGAGAGGCATATGTTTTCGTAACAGCATTTTCTTTTTATGAAACTTTGTGTGTTCTGTGTACCGTACGTAAATTTTGGTATTTTCATAACTAGATTTTGTTCCTGAGAATCGGATGTTTCTTCAGGTTTTCCTGGGAACTTCATAAGCAGTTTCGATTACCTATCTACTGAATATTGATTTCCATTAACATAATTTATAAAAAAATGTAGTAGGTTTTCTTATTAAATAATAAGTAATTTGTCTACAGGCAACTCATATTTTTGTGCTCCAAAATTCGTATTTGGTACAAAAATAACGTTGAGAAAAAGTTTATCTTGAATTTTGTAAATCCGACATCGTTATTTTACACTCGAGAGAAAATCCAGTCAATCATAAATCTAGATAAACCCTTTATAAAATAAATTGGATGCGATACGGACAGCAATCATTCATATTTTGTTTTAAAAACATTTTTTTTAAAAAATTGTATTTGTATACAAGTAACTATAAGTGATTTATTATCAAATTAGCTTGTACCAACCAATACTGGCCAATGAGTATTACGAAAATCTCCACTTTCCGAACGAAGTAATCTAATAGGTGAAAATATGTTACGCTCCCCTCCCCTCCCGCCATTTTATGAAGCAAGCACTGACCTCCATATTATTACTAATGGACTAGGTGTCTGGTCCAAATGACAGCTAATAAACTGTGCCGTTTTAAAATGCCAACGGTGTGGCGACGGTCCTAGGAACCATTTTTGACATTTAATGAAAAAAGCGGCTTCTAATCCGAGATTCTCACACATTTTGATTGACATCACATCATCGTCAACTTGCACACATTAGTTAAATTTTTGTTAAATGGAACTTCGTAGCTGACTACAGCGCCAAAATGGCGTAAATCAAATAAGCACAAAATGATATGATAGCCATGTTCAGTGGCATGGTATAAATGGAGGTCAGTGGAGGCAAGGCAAAAAACGGGTGCGACGACGGAGTTCTATTTTTGAACTTTACATAACTTCGAACTGGGTTCCAATGTTGCTTAGAGCTTTTGAATCTGGAATGCCTTTGTTTGGAAGCCGTCAATTGTGTTGTTCTTTTTTTCACGCTTCCATAGCTGCCAGTATTAAAAGAGGGCGAATTAGCGATAGCTGGCAGAAATGGAGCGATTAACTTGTTTGATGTAAGCCGATAAAAAGTACAATAGAAAAAGAAAATCGCATGTAGGTTTAAAGTTGCCAGTAGTTTTGTATATAAAAGTCTGTCAGAAAAAAACATTTAGTTTAGCCATTTGAAAAATAAAACGCTTCTTTTTATAACATTGCGACGCGGTGCTCATGGTTTCATTACCAACCTCTTACTGCTTTCAACGGAGATTTCACAACTATTCTATGTTTGTAAGGACTGAAAAGGTTGTATACTCTAATAAGAAGTAAATGGAAGTTTTCATATTTTCTGTTGAGTTACTTCATGTTTTAAGCGAGTATTTTTTACTACCGGAGCTAAGCAGATCGCGTCTTGACCTTATGCCAAGAAAATATTTCTTTGTTAAGTACTACTGCCCATTTCACTATATTGTTTTTTTACAGACTTTCTTTCTTCTTTCTGACACATTCATAAAATGAAAGTGGGCTTCATTTAGAACCTGGTCACATTAAATATCAGAAAATACATCAGATTTAAATATATAACGTTATGGTTACGGTCGCAACCAATAAGCGGTTTTTTAACGCATAAACCATGTGGTTTTAGTCGGATGGCTTTAAACTCTTAAATATGTAAATAAATTTAACTATGAATAAATAAACTAAAAAAAAAAAAAATTGTTAAATTATAAAAGATGCTCAATAAAATAAACGGTGGTAGAGCTGGTGACGGGCTCGACTGTGGAGGTAACACCATCTTACTCGCAGACCTCTTCAATGTTATTCGGGGAAGAGTAAAAGGACATCCCTCAAATAGGCATAAGTATGCTGCATAACCAGGTGGTCCACCATGCCTAGGACCGATTGATGGCGGTACATCCATCCTCAATTGCCGGCCCTTATATGAAACAGACTGGTGATGGGCAGCAGCGTGTCTGTGCGAGGGTTTCGGCACCGCGCTTACCAACTAGCGTGTGTGAGTATGGGCATTTCTTCCAGAAGAATCATCAAGAGTGGTGAAATCTTTGAAAGGCCTATGTCCAGCAGTGGACCCGCCGCATTCAACCGTGCAAAACGTTATTTTAACAGCTAAAACCGTTTTTTAAAACCACGGATTTTACCATCTGCAACATAAACAAATAGAGGTAGGGGCAGAGACCCTATTAAATACTTATTATTCTACCAGGAATTGAATGGGTTGTTATGACGTCATCGATTTTTAAATTCGTTCTTGTCCGTTTTATTAAATTTATGTAAAGACAGACAGAGCAGAAATCTGTCATATCATAATTGTTCTTTTTGCCTTGTGTAAAAACGTTATATTTTTATCGTCTTAACTAAGTTAGGTATCAGCTAGCGACCTAGATTAGAAAGTAAAGTATGATAGATAGATATAACTGAATCGCCCACTACGGAGCAACTTCATAATTAAGACTGATGCCAAGAGTTATTTTGTTTGTGAAACGTCTAACTTAATGGTTATAATGGAATTACATTTAGTTAACTATTGAATCTGTCAGCCTACAGACACTTCGTTTATTGCCCTCCGGTATATAGCGGTAGTAAATGTATCTTTTTTCATTTTAACCGAAAACATTTATATGCTGAATTTTAAAGTGGTGTATATCAATTGAAATAAGTTATCGCAGTTTAAGGCGTATGACCACGCTAAATAAGCAACTCGATGTGTGTCGGTACAAATATCAACGGAAACGACATTGAAATAATGTTCATTTCAGCGTGCCTTGAAAAGTGGCTGTTACGACAACCACTGCGTCTCCGGCTAGCGCAAAATAGAAGAAAATAATACTTTTCACATGGACGCCACGACGAAAAAAAATTTTGAACTTAAATTTTTTAGATCTAACAATTTCCTATAATTTGGTGAAATAATAATTAAAATCGCTTTAGGCGTTTGGAAGGAGTAAGAGAACTCTTGTGTTAATCATGTGAAACTTTCGATGACTTTCGATTTTTTTTGTCAATTTTACAATAGAAAAACAGTTTATGAAACTTAAATTTTATTTTTGACTCTATAATGTCTATCATATATTTTTATGAGTTATTTTTATAAGTTTTTGGACCACCCGTGTGGGAGGAGTAGGTCTTCAAAGAAAGGTCCAAATTGCAGTTGGCGTATCCATTCGCCTTAAAAAAAAATCAAATTGGCGGATACGTGACAAAGGCAGCAGCGTCCATACAAGTGACTCCTTTCTGAAAATTGCTGTAAGAAGTCAGTGATTTGCTAACAGAAATTCAGAGGTTCTCCGTTTATTTAATTTATACTCGTAGTTTTCGGCAATTGGTTAAACGCAAGAACAATCTTGAAAAAAAAAAACACTATTTTAATAGAATATAGAATAGAAAAGTTTATTTGTTTGACTTTTGGTCCTTAAAAATTAGGTGTCAATCTCATTCCTCAAAAATCTGCCAAATTTGGCGTACAAATATTTATCTAAATAAACACAAACAAAGAAACAATTGAACTTCAACCTTAAAATCTGAATTACAAATAAATATATAAAATAATTCAATTTATAATGTTAAATTATGTGAATCGTCAATTTAAAAGAATACGAATGTCAATCTATATAAACTAACGTTAAAAATTATTATTATAATTAAAAAAGTCATCCATCGAGTAAAAACATTTGTCAACGAGCCACTACCTTTTTTCTACTACCTTTATGAAAAAGTTCCATTTAATACTCGAAATTAGTTTTGAAAATCGAACTTTCCGGGCCCCGTTGCGGAATGAATATCAGGTCAGTTTGAAATATCGTATTGAAATTTCATTTATTGCAAAATTAGGTTCTTTTTGACGTTTGTCTTCATTTCATGCTAAATTAGGTGCTTTTTGACGTCCTTAGTTTGTCTTTACAATCGAAATTCCCTGCGTTCCGATTCACGACATAATCGATTATATCGTGTCTGACACTTTTTTTTCGCAAAATGTTACTGGCCACAAATAAAAGCTGCCGGCCGAAAAAAAGGTGAAAATCGCGCCGCGATTTGCAAAGTCATAAAATACATTAAATTTGAAAGGAAAAATTAAATATTGAAATACATAAATCAGGTAGTAGAAAAAGTATCGTTCGCAATGAGTAAAAATGGGTTTTCTTACCCTCGGAATGTAAGCTTTCGACGTTCGCCTTCGGTTCACGTCGAAACTAGCTTCATTCCTCGGGTAAGAAAATCCGCCATTTTATACTCGTCACGAAATATACTTTTATTCATAGTTTCACAATTATTTCTTACTTTACATCAAACCTGTTTGTACAACGAGCTTTTTTTTTAAAAAATAAAAACGGTTTGTAATTTTAATTAGCTGTCCATTACCCAGAAACATAAGCAAAACAAGCAAAACAAACGCGAACAAAAACAGACCCCGTTACGAGTACTACCAACGCCAAAGATAAAGTAATTGAATTAGACAAGACTGTTTGCAGACTTCTCTCGATTAGAAAGTTCACTAATTCCTTCCTTCCTTCATTACAGTTGCGATTCTCTTGATTATCTTATCATTGACGCCTATTTCGAACGCGGCAAAATTTTATTATTCTTCGGAAAGTCTTCGGCTAATTATTTTCTTATTTGGAGTTCTGTTTTCAGAACTCTACAAAACTACAAAGCAAATTATACTTATCTATCAGTGGCGTGCACAGAACTTTTTTCCGGAAAAACAATCAGAAGGTCAAGTACAACATTAAAAAAAAAAAATTTTTTTAATGACACTTTGATAAAAAAAAGTTTGTATGACGCCAGGGTAGGCACTGCCTTTCCTAGAGTGAACATTTTCATACAAACTTTTTTTTTCAAAGTGTTATTTAAATTTTTTCATTTTGTTTTTATTGTCGTACTTGACCTTCTGATTGCTTTTCCGGAAAAAAGTTCTGTGCACGCCACTGTTATCTATCACTATTTTTATATCCCTAGAGGTAAACTGGAAGAAATCTCTTCGCAGAGATAAGTTTACCTTTGTACATGTTTTTTCCTAGTATAAGTTTGTTTAATGTGTTTCGTGCAAAACAAAAAAAAAAAAAGAATACGCCTCAAACAAATCAGACAAAGACAATGTATTATTGCAATTTATAAATTTGCTTATAAAAGAGACAAACATGGATTATGAGGAGTCTGGGAACACTTGCTTAGATAAAATAATAATAAAAATAATATATCTATGATAAAATAAGCATCTCCTTACTTATTTATAATTACACAATAAAAGAGGTGTTCTGACAACCATTTTTTCATACAGAGATTTTTTCCTTTTTTAATTTACAATCACAATTGGTCTTATAAAGGATTAAAATAAAAGCAAAATTTTGTTGAGAAGAAATACATCAAAACTCTCCTTAAGGGACAGGCAACTAGTTCAGTTTTAGGGTCCCCTAGGGTTTCACTGACAATTTACGTCCATTAATCTGTCAGCTCAAGCTGGGTTAACCACTTGGCTTTTACTTTGCATACGTGAGGACGCAGGTTCGACCTAAGTTCGGTCTGTGGTTAAATAGTCCTTTAATCTCACCCTATAGCCTTATGTTCTTGTTGACTCTTGTAGAAACTTGCGGCAATAAGGAATTTTACTTGTGCATGTCGTCTGCTAATAGTAGAATCGGGCATATCATGATCTGCCTAGGCATATCATAAATTGTGTTAAAGCTGTAGGGGACGCCACGCTCTGCTTCGCTCGACTCGCCAATTTACATGTAAACCTAACACGGACCCTTCGCTCCGCTCGTCGTTGCACCTATTTTTGACTTTTTGTTGACTTTCAATCTCATACTTCGTGATAATATTCCCTATTCTGCGATATCCTCACGACATACATACATTTTCTTTCTGAGTACATTTTAACAGGCTCAGTTCAGAAAAGTAATAATCTCAAAAAAAAAAAAAATACTTTTTCATAGAAAAATGCAATGCCGCTCGGCTGAAATGTATGGAAGGGCAGATTTTCTTTTGAGATTTCAGGGTTGGCTCCGTAGTAAAAGTTGTTATTGACTAAATAAGCTCTTCAAATATGGATACACTTTTCTGTTACACCTTGTATATATATACATCATGACATGAATCCCCGAGAAGGTGTCACAGGTGTTCCGAGTGTGAACTAACACACTTACACAAATACAAGTCACAGTCCACACTCGGTACACCCACGTTTAACCGATGATTATTACGTCCCAACGCGATGAGTGGTGAGCTCTATCGCCGTACTTCGGGCACAAATACTTACTTACCACTTCAGCAAGTGATAAGTAAGAACAAATACTATGCACATGAATTTCGAAAAACTCATCGGTGCATGCCCGACCGGGGATCGAACCTGGATCTCAAGATTGAGTGGCCAGCGTTCTACTCCTGAGCTACCGCCGCAGTATTATACTAGCGTCATCTCTGTCGTACGAAGCACTAATATAACGACGCTACGAAGCCGAAGTTGGCCGATGTGCCATATCAAAAGTTCACGAGTTCTACGGTGCAATCAAATGTGTGTAGCAAACGCAGTCTTGATTCATGGCCCCAAAAATTAAACACTTTTGACAGTGTAAAATCTGGTTATTGATTATACGCCTACTTCAAATTTCTAATAAAATTTTTACTCCTATAATGTTTGTACAAAATAACATATTTTATGAAAACCCACATGTACCTAGGCATTTTTGCCGAATGCTTTCAATTTTCCAGAGCTTTCATTAACGTAGCTCTTAAATTTTGATATCATCAAAGATCTTTCTGCTTCTATGGAAAAAGGTATGAGAATTCTTTAGAATTATTTTTAGTTAAAGTGAAAACGGTGTAGTGAGGTTCTTGGAAATACATATCTACGATGTGAAAAAAACATTTTTAAGCTTAACTAGACTTTTGCCAGTAGCTCAGACCACGTTTGAGCTAAGACTGCCCTTAGAAAAAAATAAGAGTTCAAAAATGTTAAGGGTTCAGTTTCCATTAGGTTAAGCGTGATGATATAGATAAACCTATTTTCAAAAAACCTTTTAGATAAACAGTAAACCGCATCAACATCTATTCAGTGACTATCAAGCCGTAAGCAAATACATTATATGCTTAAATATCTATATAATACGGTCACTGCTCAACTCCTGTAAATAACATCATCATCAATCAGCCCACATCCATCCATTGTTGGGCATAGGCTTCTTATACTCCACGCCATTTTAGTCGGTCTCTCGCCAACCTCATCAATTGCCCGCCAACACCCCTGACGATATCGTCTCCCCATCGGGCCATCGGTCTATCCACCGACCGATTTCCTGGCCTGGGCTGCCACTCTGTAACTACCCTAGTCCACCGTCCGACTTCCCGTCTAGCGAAATGTCCCACCATCTCTACTTAAGCCTTTACCTGAAGCTAGAACATCAACAAAGCCAGACTTTCGAGAGTTCTTTGGAAGAAATCAGGTCTCCCCTTATATTGAAAAAAAATACATTGGTTTTGTTGGTCTTTTATTAAGAAATGTATTAAAATATATACTTTTATCTAAAAATATATATTTCCAATCCATTATTTTTACTTTATAAACGTTACGCACAGAAACGCGGTTAAGAGACAAACTTTTTTAATTTTTTATAATATAGGTATTAGAAATATGAAGAGAATCGACTTAAATTTAATATTTTTTTCCCTACAAAATATTTCAGTATTAGCTAAAAACACTCCAATTTGTTGTTTCACTGCGTGATTATTAGTATTACACGTCCAAGAAAAAGAAGTCAATAAGCCAACATATAATCACTTCTATCAAAAGCAAATATAGTCTGCCATTGGACTATATTATTATTATTATTAATACCTATATTATTATTGTGCTGGACGAGTAATAATAAAAGTTGCTATCTATCTATCTAGACATCTTCGACTCGACTGTTAATCACACTATAATTAAATTAATCATACATATAGTTAAAGACATATATCTAAAATACAAAGAGGTAAAATACATAACCTGTCATGTAAACAGGAGGTCACAGGTTCGAATCCTAGCCCGAGGAATTATTTTTCAAATATTTATAAACTTGAAATTTGTTTCTAGTTGATCTGTTGTAGTTTGTAGTGCACTCTTATAATTTTAAAATACGTAACGTTGTATTTTACATTCAGAAAACGTTTGAGTAAAAATTTACAATTTGGTGCTCAGACCGAAACGACAGAATTCGAAGATATTTTGTTTTCTTGTTTTCAAATGTTGTCAATGTTCGAAAATAACACACGTATCTATTCTAATCCGAAATTTTTACAATAATTATTGTCATGTTCAGCCTGCAGTATTGATTGCTAAAAGTTTGTTAAAAGAATTGATAAAATAAAATATGTCATTAGCTAGTAACAGTTTACTCATATTGATTATGGTGAAATTAGCAAAATTATTATTTATTTATTACTATGCGTCTCGCTCGATTTTAACACTTAAGTGTGTTATATTCGAAATTAATTTCTTTTAAACGGCTGCGACAGCAACGGGAAGTTGAGAGCCTGTTCACGTTTGTGGTTTAATTATAACTAGCGCGTGTGGTTTCATTACTCTCTGCTTATTAGACTCTGTTAGTCGTCTGTTCTCTGAGTGTTGGAGAGGGTGATTGTAAAATAGTGTTTTGTGCAACCATGACATAATGTGAGACGTTGGGACACGAGTACTTGTTTACAAAACGAACGACTATCAAACATATTGTCTTCGCGTGATATTATTTATGCTATTTTCAACCAACAATTTCTCGAAAAATGAGAAAAACTCTTCAACACTCTTCATGATATTGTCATGATACTCGTCATACATCTACCTGACGCATGAAATTAGTATGTACATGCCTGAGACCAATCAGAAGCGAGAACGAGTAAGGAGGGCGTGGCTTAAGAAATTAAGACAGACGTTATCGCTTGTGATTGGTTCTTGCGCGGTGTTATAATTAATTTGGCCAGTAACAGCACAGAATTGCGGTGTTATAATGTAACATCGGTGAAGGAAAACAATCGTAAGGAAACCTGTATGCTCTAAAAAGTGTGTATTTGTGCTCGAAGTGCGGTGATCTGGCTCACCACCCATCACGTTGGGACGTAATAAACAATGTAGATATTTATAAAACTGCTTTTTTAATTCCTAAAAGTTTTTTTTTCAGAGAGTATTTTTGGACATAGTTTTCATTATTTTGGTAAACAAATTATCTTTTTATGATTTTTAAAGAATTGTCTGATATGACGTCAATTGAGAATATTAGACATTATACTGATTGTGATGTGTGATTGCTTAAAAAAAAGTGGTCTGTCTCTGTCTGTCTACTCATCTATCATCCATCTGTCAAATCAGGCAGAAGAAAAGTATTATAAATTAATCTTGATAGCAAAGGACACATTTCTAAACAGCCTTTTCTCAAGTGACGTCACACGAGGGAAAATGGAAGTTGCGGCTTTTTCGTAAAAATATTCATCATCATAAGTTTTTTTAGACCACAAGTTCTAAAATACGGCTTATTAAACCAAAATCTCGAAATGGTTTTTGAATTGACTCACACTAACATAATTTAATCTAAGCAAATTGCCTTATTGCAGTATGGGGGTGGATAAATACATAAATATAATCAAAGATAGATTTGATAACCCAATTTTCGTTTTTATTACCATTGAGTAATGGATTCATACGGGTGAAAAATGAGCCTGTCTAGTTTTATTCGATTATATTCAATAAAATAGTATGAAATATTATGTAATTGGTTTTACGTATTGAACGAAATCGATTCAAAGGCAGAAAATTATGAACATTACCTAGTGAAAAGTTATAACGAGGTCTTGTTTATACATTTAATTATATTTCAAAAGAGTATAAATACAATAGATAGCTCAAAGGCTTCTCAATCTGAGATCCAGGTTCAATCCCCGGTCGGGCATGCACCAATGAGTTTTTCGGAATTTATGTGCATAGTATTTATTCTTACTTACCACTTGCTGAACGGTAAAGGAAAACAATGGTGAGGAAACCTGCATGCCCTAAAAAGCGTGTATTTGTGCCCGAAGAACGGGGATAGGCTAACCACCTATCACGTTAGGACGTAATAATCGTCGGTGAAACGCGGATATACCGAGTGTAGACTGTTACTTCCAATTTTACAGTTCACAATCGGAACACCTCTGACAACCCCCCCCCGGGTATTCATGTCGTGACGAAGTTTCTTTTCATATACAAATACAAAGATCGGTTTAGACTGAACGCTACGAATAATTACGTCAATACCTTAAGGGTACCGTGTTCGGCAGAATTATTTATTAATATTTAAGTACTTGATTTTTTAATTTCTGTATTTTATCCCGTACCGTGACTTGACCAAAAACATTTACCAAAACCAAATACACACAAAAGTTACAAGCGTTTGAATGTCCTGTAGCGTAAGCATGGAAACATCTCCGTATAGTTGCGTTTCAAACTACATCAAAATCGTATGGAATCTCCGAAACCGCTCCAAGCGGACAGTAGCAGAACTAACAGCTACGTATAGCAACCTAACTTTAGTTTCAAACACAACTATATGGAGATGTTTTCATGCTTAGGCTACTGAAGTGTAAATTCAATTATTTACATTGTTTTTAAAAAAACACTTGTATTATGTGGATAATGTAGCCGATTCTGAAGGCTTTAATTTTAGTTTTAGTGCTGTCAAAACAAAATTTTCATTGTTGCAAAATACTTCATAAGTGTGAAGAACAGGAGCTAAATTACTTTGGAAAAATTTAAGTCTTGACAGCACTAAAACTAAAGTTAAAGCCTGCAGAATCGGCTTTATTATGTGGATAAGTACAAGTGCTTTTTTAAAAACAATGTTTTATAAATTCCACCAAGTGCCAAAAATCACTAGCATCTACTATCAATTATTTACTTTTAAACGCTTTTAACTTTTGCGTGTATTTGATTTGGGTAGATGTATTAGGTTCAAGTCATGGATTAATATACGGGATAACGGGATAGGGGTACTATCAGCGAACAGGTAGCGCAAATTGGGAGTTCGGGCGAGCATAGTGCTCTTAAGGCGATTACCATCGCGAAATTAGCAGCTCGATATTTGTCACTACAAATATCAACGGAAACGACATTGAAATAACGTTCATATCAGCGCGCAATGCATAGTGGCTGTTACGACGCTCGCTGCGTCCTTGATAGGGCGAAATAAAAGAAAATAATACTTTTCACTTGGACGTGATTACTTGATTGAATAATCTTATGTTATGTTTATAGCTATAAAGTGTATCTATTTATCAAAGCATAGATGAATTCAATCGGCCAAGCCACTCAGGAGCAGTAGGGAATTTGAGGTCAAAAAACACCATTCAGTAAAAAAAAAATTCATGTAGAAGTTTTGGTGGTATGAAAAAGAAAACTGTTGCATATGTTGTCTAAGAGTTGATTATTCATAATACATTTTTTCATTAATTTTGGTTTGGCCATAAACGAGGAGTAGGCTTTAGAAAGTACCCATTTGGCAATAGTAAGGCCCTTAAGAGGCTATGCGAATTTTATTTTTGTCACTGTCACTCCAAGCGAAAAATCGCGCAGTGCGAGAGGGGCGGATTCAGGGCAAAAGGGAAAAAGTTGATTTTATATTTTTTCTAAAAAACTAAAAAAGCTAGCAAAATTTCAAATATTAAATGTCTAGATATTGTTGAAACACACCTAATAAAATAAGTTCGAGTTCTGTATGTCGTTCCTATTCGTCAAACTAGGAGAAAAAGTGTGTTTGAAGACCTCTTTTCAATAATTATTTCTATCGAGGAAAATTTATCCAAACATGTTTTCCAATTTCAAAACCCTAGTTTATATAGTCAAAATGCATATACCAGAAATTTATTAAAATTTTTCGTGTATTTCATGAAAAACACAGAAAAGAAACAGCCGTGTTTTTTTCGCATATCGCCTTAATCTGCGAGACTTCTTTCCTGGCGTTCACTTTATAAAGAAAGTCCATCAAGTACTGTCCATCTTTTTTGCCCCAATTGAAAATAGCTTTAGAAATTCACAGTTAACAAGTTAAAAAAGCCTTCACTAGGCTGGCTGTCGTTTTGAATAATGTAACACTATGAAAAAGATATTTCAACTTTTAAATTTTAGTTTTACTTCGGAATAAAATTGCTCGGTATGGTGTTTAGGGGTAAATAATTGAAATAATAAATAAATTTAACTCAATTATTATTACATACGGCTTGAACACTCACGTGTGATTGTTGTTGACTATATGCCAACCGTTTAACCGATACAATTTCGGCATTATCAAGGCGAGTGTCGTTCTTAGAACGACGACGCGGCGTTCACCGTCGTTGTCAAACGGGCACTGGCAGCCGCCGACCGGCGAGCTGCACGCATTGCTCGTGCGCTGAGCGTTGGCTGCGTCGTCGATAGGGGTGGGATGGTGGATGCACTTGATTCCTTTAATTGTTCCAATTGTTTGTTATTAGGCGCGGTTATTAAACAAAACGAACTCACAACATCGTCACTGTCACTGGGCACTGTCCTAAAGTTGCTCGATCCATCGAGAACCGGTTTCCAAGACGGAGCCAGCTGCCAACCATGATCCCTGTTGAAGTTGGGATTACGACTTATCTCGATGGCTTCGTGTATTTTGCGAGGAATGGTATATTTCTCCTTCACTAATACTGTAGCCTTGTCGAAACGGATGAAGTGGGTCGTATCCGAACTTGCATGTTCATGTTCTGCTACTGCTGACCCGTTAATGTCCAGTTTCTTCATGGATCGAATATGTTCAGACAGTCTTGTGGACACGTTGCGCTTGGTTTCTCCTATGTAGCTTTTTCCACAATCGCACGGGACTTTATAAACTCCAGGTGTGTTGAGAGGGTCTCGGTCCTTTGGGGATCTCAGCCAGTTCCGTAGTTTGGTGGGGGCTCGGAAGATAGTCTTCACACTGTACTTCCGGCGAAGCAGGTGTCCAATCCTATCAGTTAATAATTTAGTATGTCAGCTCACGCGAGTTTTAATAAATTTAACTCAATTATTATTACATACGGCTTGAAAACTCACATGTGTTTGTTGTTGACTATATGCCAACCGTTTCACCAATACAATTTCGGCATTATCAAGGCGAGTGTCGTTTTGAAAACGACGACATATAGTCAACAAAAATCACACGTGAGTGTTCAAGCCGTATGTAATAATAATTTAGTATGTCAGCTCATCCATCCATCCATCCATCAGCCTAGTTCGCCCACTGCTGGATTTAAGGCTTTCCAGGACTTTGCCACTCCCGGCGGTCATCCTGGAAGAATTGCCCATACTCACACACGCTGGGTAGGCGGGTTGTTGAGCGCGGTGCCGGAACCCTCGCACCAGTGACGCCGCTGCCCGTCACCAGTCTGTTCCATTTAAGGAATGTTCCATTGTCAGCTCACGCGAGTTTTTTATAAATTTAAATCAAATACTAATTTACAATCCATAATATTTAGTCGTTTTTGGGAAGCAAAATAAATTGCGATGCTGGCCTTTATTATCATTTTATTTGTATGAATTTTTTTTAGGGGACGTAAAAATAAAATAAAAGTAGATTGGTGTTAGTACATACAGTGTGTCCCTCATACAAGTGCTCATCCGAAAGTAGGTGAAACTAGATCTAAATATATCGACAAAAACAAAGAATTTCCACCTGGGTATTTTTGTATGGGACGCGAGCGCAGTGCCTTTGGTTAACCGCTTCATTGCATTACTCGCGATAGATCAAAAGTTATGACATATTTTATACATAGTTTCCATGGTAGGCAAAAAAAAATTAAAACGTAAATTTAAAAACAAATATTTTCTAAAAAAAAAAAAACAGGTTTTTGTCGATAAAATAATGTCTAGTTTCACCCTTTTTCGGATGTGCACTTGTACGAGAGACACACTGTATATTGTAATTCAAATAACAGCGCTAGTTCAGTCGGTAGGAAGCCAGACTCCCAATCTTGTGACCCGGGTTCAAATCCTGCCAGTAGGCATGCACCGTTAAGCCTGTACCTGAGCCTAGAGCATGACCGACTCCAGTCTATCTAGGATTCGTTTTTCGAAATTCGGACTGTCCTTGTATTGAAAAAAATATATTTGGTTTATTAATCTTTTCTCTAGGGATGTTACGTATAAACAATGTACTAAGATTTATACTTTTGTCAAAAAAAAATGTTTTGCACCCTCTCTTTTTTTGGTTATCAAACGTTCGCTTCAAGAACGCGGTTAAGAGATCAACTTGATTTTTTTTTCATAAAATAGGTAATAAAAATATGAAGGTATATCACCTAAATTCAATATTTTTTTCCCTACAAAATATTTCAGTATTAGCTAAAAACACACCAATTTGTTGTTTCGCTGCGTGATCACTAGTATTACGCGTTCAAGAAAAAGAGGCCAAAGAGCCAACATATAATCGCCTCTATGACAAGCAAATAAAGTCTTTGCCGTAGGACTAATTGTGCTGGACGAGTAATAAAAAAAGTTGCTAGGGTATGCCATCTTCTTAAGTTTCTACTTGTTGAACGGTAAAAAAAATCACTCAGGTAAACCTGCATGATCCTAAAAAGTGTTCTATAAAGCTCACCCCCTTTCAAGTTGGTACGTAATAAACGTTGATAAAAGGCTATATAAGATTGTTATATACTTACATGCATCCTAATTTTTAAAGCATTTATTCTGACAGCCCCTCGATTATAAATGTCATGAGGATGTATTTTATATTTATCGTTTCTCCTGACGCGAATTTGTATTTGGACTACGGCGTAGCGGGTCTACAAAGTGGGAAAAATATGGTATCGTAGCACTTGCTACGCGCCGTAGCAAAAGGTGGATGCTACCATGTTAACAAACTATTTAAATTGTAACAAACAAATTTTTCACAAATATTTGAGCTTTCGAATTTGTTTCTGATTGATTTCTAGTCTTTAATGCATTCTAATAATAATTAGAGTATGCAAAGCAATGGATTTCGCAATAAAAACATATAATCTCATTTAAATTATATATAACATAATAAAACGTCTCGCAATGGTACATTTCGTGAAGAGTATAAAATGGCGGATTTTCTGACCCGAGGAATGAAGCTAGTTTCGACGTGAGCCGAAGACGAACTTCGAAAGCTTACATTCCGAGGGTAAGAAAACCCATTTTTTACTCGTTGCGAACGATACTTTTTCTACTTCCTGATTTATGTATTTTAATATTTAATTTTTCCTTTCAAATTTAATGTGTTTAATGACTTTGCAAAGCACGGCGTGGTTTTCACCTTTTTTTTTTTTCAGGCTTCGGCCGGCGACTTTTATTTGTGGCCAGTATCATTTTGCGAAAAAAGAGTGTCAGGCGCGATATAATCGATTATGTCGTGAATCGGAACGCAGGGAATTTCGATTCTAAAAACAAAAAGCACCTAATTTAGCATGAAAAACGTCAAAAAGAACCTAAGTTTGCAATAAATGAAATTTCTGAACTGATAGTCATTCCGCAACGGGGCCCGGAAAGTTCAATTTTCAAAACTAATTTCGAGTATTAAATGGAACTTTTTTATAAAGGTACTAGAAAAATAAAGTTTACGTCCCATTTTGCTGAAACAGCCTAAAAAATACTCTTGCTACAGGGCAATATTAACCCAATTCTGAAATAGAACTCGTCCATATTTCATCTTAAAACATTCAAAAACTTTTAATACCCCAAATCATATCTCGTTACACTGAAAAAAACTCCAAACCGTATCTCTTCAAGGAATCTCGACGAATCTTCCTCGCGAATTTTCGGTAAATCTCGCGATAACTCGGGAAAGAGGGGTAAGACGGAAAGTGGGGTAAGATGGGAAGCGATTACGGTCCAGGTGTGTGAGATTAATGGCTCGGAGTTGGTGCGGAGTCCGGGGGGATACAGTTACACAGGAAAGAACGAAAAAATCATCTGATTTGCATTTTAGATCTCCGAGGTTGTCTTCTGAAGATTATGAGGATTGCCTTGAATTATTCTTTAAGGCAAATAAAAAAAAAAAAAACATTATACTAGCTCATTTGAAAATGTACACATTATAAACTGTCTATCCGTGGCAGTAATGCTTGTCACTTAAAATAGCAAAGACAATTGACCTAAAATTCGTTTTACACCTAAGTTTAATCCCATGTGTAATACCCATCCATGTTTAACCACATGCATTATTGAAATATATGTATTGAATATATTAAATTTAATATATTTAAATTTGCTTTGACTATAATATGAGTAGTAAGTGGCGTGCATATAACTCTTTGCTGGAAAAGCAATAAGAAAGTCAAATCCGGCAATAAAAAAAAATATGATTTATCACTTTGAAAAATAACTATTTGTATGACGCTGACGCCAGGCTAGACAGTCTACCCTAAAGTGAAAATTTTCATACAAACTCTTTTTTCAAAGTATTATTTAAAATTTTTCATGTTTTTTTTTATTGTCAAAATTGACCTTCTTGTTGCTTTTCCAGCAAAAAGCTTTGTGCACGCCACTTACTACTTCACTATCATTATACATACATAGTATAAAACAAAGTCGCTTCCCGCTGTCTGTCTGTCCCTAATCCCTATGTATGCTTAGATCTTAAAAACTACGCAACGGATTTTAGTGTGTTTTTTTTATATGCAATTACACATATATAACTTTAAATATAATTAATAAATAAAAGAAAAATTTTAACTTGAAATATATTTCGGCCCTTAGTAGGCCGTCATCAGTCAAGTATAAACAATATCAATTAATAATTATTATTAATATAATAATCAATTATTAATAATAAACATATCAATTATAAACTTATTAACGAATAACTCTTTTCGGGTGCAAGAACAATAGAAAGATTTTTTTTTATAGATAGAATGATTCAAGAGGAAGGTTTATATGTATAATACGGCATATAGCCGGGGCGGGTCGCTAGTATATTATAGGCAAAGTAAATTTGAATATATTTCAATAATTCATGTGGTTAAACATGGATGGGTGAAACTAACTTGATGGATAAATAAACAATTGCCAACGTCAACCGTACTATCAACATTATTATAAGCTAGCTTCTGGTTCTGAAGATTCATAACGTTTGGAACCACCTGATCAACCAAGAGGTAGCATATTCTAAGCTAAAGATATTCCTTGGGCTGATGTGCCAGCTTTGTGAATAACAGAGTAGGTAGGTGTCGAGATGAAGCAAACTTGGAGTGATGTCTGGTACGATGTTTTACGATTTACACTTAGTGCTTATGATCTAGCTAAGATATATTTTTGGAATGCTGTCAAGAAACTGTAAACCTCATTTTTTAAACGCTCATGTACCGAAACGCTTACATACATATGGTTTTTTTATTCAGTTTATACTATATATTTCTATAAAAACACTTTATTATAATAATCATTTCCAGATATATTTCGACTTGTAAAGTCGGCGTCAGTGGAATCAGGTAAAATTAATATAATATGTTAAAATGTCATAAAATGGAGTAGATGATTGACAGACAAATGAAAGTAAAAGAAAAAAAAAAAAGGTGTGGTGACATAATGGTAACTAAATAGAGTCCTATTATTATCTATTTTCAACCAATGATTAAAATTCCTCATTGTTTTCAACATATATCGCTATCGCTTCCAAATGTTCAGATCCACAAACTTATCTTGTCCGGTGGGCTAAACTAAAATGCCTTCTATATTCACTTTGTGACAGTCTTCGCCACCGGACAAGATAAGTTTGTGGCTCTGTATGCTACGAAAAACGTCACATATCATTTCTAGCCAATAATGGTACCTTTCAAGTGTATCGTGATTGGGTACGACAAACGTCACACATCATTTCTAGCCAATAATATAACAGAATAAAATAAATATTTAAGGGGGCTCCCATACAACAGACATGTTGTTTTTTCGTTTTTATAGATAATAGTACGGAACCCTTCGTGTGCGAGTCCGACTCGCTTTTGGCCGGCTTTTATTATTTTATATGCTGACCGTGCCACCTCTTGCCGAACAAATTTATTGAATGTATGATCAACCATGTACACTAAATATTTAAGTATCGGTTTTGTTATGTACTTGCCTTTCAAACAGCTGGACCTGGGAACATAAAATTTGGACACGATTTCTTGTACTTCATTTCAAACGTTTAGCAATACAGTTGCAAGCAATGGTACAGGACGAACAATTTAAATATGCCAACAATAAAACTAAAATAAATTATAATCTGCAAACAATTAATACTTTTGCAGGATTGTGGTAAAATGCCGACCAAATCTAATTTTTGAATAAAAGATAATAATAAAATAATACATTCAAAAACTTAAACAAATGATAGAATTAGTATATATGGGAGAGGGTGTGTGTATGTTTGTGTTGAGGGTGTGAGGTTTTGTGTATTTGTGTAAAAGAATGTAGATCTAACCCAATAATAAGTTGTATGATGCAGACATCCACTAAGAAGAGATTTTAGGAAATTCCTACGAGCTTGCGAGAATCGGGATTCAAGCAAGCAAGCCTAGTTATAAAATAGTAAAAAAACTTACTAATAATACATATTAACCTACGAGTTGGTAAAAAATGGAAGTAGGTATAAGGTTCTTGTGTAAATAAATAAACAAATAAATTATATTGTGCTAGTTCATGAAGTTGAAAGATTCTCCATCAGCCATTTTTACAAATACTGAGTGTTATGCTGGTGAAGAGAATTTCATGATCTGATAGCCACGACGAAAGGATTGATTCTGGTATTTATGGTCCAGGACGGCAATTCTGGCACATGCGAAAATTTGCGAGGGCCAAAGGCGGGAGATTTTAAGAAGCTCTTTGTACAGAAACGTAACAAAATTTTAAAATAAAAACCTTTTGCTCGGATTCATAATATGTGTTTACATATCTTTTAAGGAATTTTACTTCGTAGGATTATCATCAAATGCCATTTATTACGCGAGTAACAAAGTCGTATGAAACATAAAGCGTGTGAAAAATGTTGCGAGAATAGCCGCCCCGGTCAACCTATTAGGGCGTCTCTTCCCAGCGTCATCCGAAAATGACTCTATTGATAAAGTCATTCCTCTTAAACGGTATGTTTAATAATTATGAAAAAAATACATATTGTTAGTTAAAGTACAAAGAACAACTTAATTCTAGAAAATTCTCGCGTATAAGAAACAACATGAAAATATTGTTCTAAGTCAAGTTGTTTTTAGACTAAAAATAAGTAACATTGGTTATTTTTTTGAAATTACTAATGGCATTTGTATGGTTCTTGCAATAAAATACAAAGAAAATATTGCTCAGAGAAATTATTTTTGGAATTTTTTTTCGTCCATGTGAAAAGTATTTTCTCCTATTTTGCGCTATCCGTTGACACTGGTCAGCTCAAATTCATTGGCGGCTACCTGCCCCTTTAATAGCAGTTTTATAACAAAATTAAGGTCACAAGCATACGAAAATACTCAGTTATGTACCTTGAACTGCAGCTTGTCACACTGTACCGTACACAGTCAGATCTATCCACCTGCCTATTTCCATTTTCATTTTTAATGTTGGTATTTGACATTACAATAACTGCTCCACTTACTTTTCACCTGTTGTGTTTTTTGATATCATGCATGTTAGACAGATATTCAAACTCATACATATTTTAGTGTCTTTTTACACTGGCGTTACAAACATTTGCTGTCTCTACGGCGCGCTACGACAGTAAAACCAAACACGAACACACCATCTTTTGCACTTTGGTAGACTCTTATTCCTTGTGAATAAAGTTATTTTTTGTATAAAAATTTCAAAGGAAAACTTTGGAAACAAATAGAGCAGGTAGTAAACCTTGGTAATGAAAGTTCGATACTGTTTTCGCTTGTCTCCACTTAGAGAAGCTAATAATAGCTCAGGAAATACTCTCTATACAGCTTTGTAGAGTTTTAAGGTATTTTCATTGATTTAAAAATAAATATCGACTTTTCTGATTACAATTCTAGTTGTATCTGGTTATTAAATCTTCTTCTATACATATTTACTTTGATAAACAAACAAACAATCAGGTGGTAGAGCTGATGCCGGGCTCCACTGTGGAGATACCGCCATCTTACTTGGAGACCCTCTCGAAGTAATTCGGGGGAGAGTAAGAGGACAGCTCACAGGCAAAAAACCAGGAGGCCCACCATGCCTGGGACCGACGGATGGCGGTATATCCATCCCTAATAGCCGGGCCTTATATGGAACAGACTGGTGACGGGCAGCGGCGTCAGCCCAGCGTGTGTGAGTATGGGCAATTCTTCCAGGATGACCGCCGGGAGTGGCAAAGTCCTGGAAAGGATTTATGTCCAGCAGTGGACGAACTAGGCTGATAGATGGATGGATGGATGAAACAAACAGTACTGGGCAACTCAGAACTAACTTTTTCACGATATGTTGAATAGTCATATTATATCATACGGTAGTTATTATCTTAAATTACCTCCTTGTATGAATGAAAGTAGAGTGACGAAAGAATATTATGTTGCGCAACTGGGAGCTACAGCTCGACCAGGCCACCTTAGAAGGACGTATGCTGACCAAATTGGTGACATACTGAACAAGGACCATGTCAAATGTACCCGGAATAAAAGAGCTTTTATGACTATGTGGATGAGGCGAAAGAGGTGTGCCCGAATCGTAGCAGATGGAAATCTGTAGGCTCTGCCTACCCCTCTGGGAGAGAGGCGTGAGTATATGTATGTATGTGTGTACCTCCTTGTAAAGTTAATACTCATACAAAAAGAAGGTGGGACAGGTGTATTTTTTTAGTGTTACTACCAAAGGTTGAAAAAAAGGAACTTTCTATACAATTTATTTTACTCAGGTCGCAATAAAATTCTGCTCATTATTTAGTTTTCAGATAGCTGTCATATAGATTACAGTAAGATTCGAAATACATAACTACTTTTATATCCGAGTGAGGGCAACGACTTAGAAATTTTTTATGTACGTTAATCGTATGTAGAGAAACCAACTTTTACTCGTATTTATCCTGGGATCAGATGACGATTTTTTTATGGCAACTACATAAAACGTGTAAAAGATAGCATTGGTCAATTTGAAGAAAAAAAGAGCGGTGGTTTTAGTAGTTTAAGCGACACCATTTGTTTCTAAATGACCGAAATGTAGCAGAAATTTAAGGTGTGGACGAAACTAAACATTGATTAAACTCCGGATGGGGAACGATTCTGTCCGGAATGAGACCAATTTTATAGTCTGACAGAAGTCCGATCAGCTATAAACTTTCAGGACATCCTTTGACGATTGTTTCCAGTTTATTTATAAAACTACAACGGAATCAGCTTACGCTGACACTTACACTGTCAATCAATTTTCTACATTAAAATCTCCAGACATAAGATTCATTCGACGGATTCAAGAGACACTTTAAAAGCATCAATCCAAAATAACTTTTATTTCATCATGTCTAGGATCTAAATTTGAATGGAAGAGTGTTATCTTTCCTTGTGTCTACAAGTTATGCTTTGGATCGTAAAGTTACGTTCTGTTATCTGTCGCTACGTTCGTTGTCTATATCTGATGAAGGCCGTATCTTTACTGCCTTTTAAGTGGCGATCTATTTCTTTCCGTCTAGTACATAAACGGCTTTAAGTCTTTGAGTTCGTCTGGCAGGCGAAAGTATGTATGCTAAAATGTGGCGGTCCTTTTTTTGCTACATATCTTCTCTTGAAATCAGTTTTTCAATATATCTAAGCGCTCTAATTCCAACAACGAAGGTAGAAGGCGGCCAAAATTTTTTCTTTTATTTTTATGATTTGGGGTTGGTGTTATTTTGTGGAAATTTTTGTCTTTATTTAGAGAATGAGAAGTGATTGGCTGAAAGTCAGTGTATGTTTTAAGGCCATACACCAAATTGAGATATTTTAGTATAATAATAATAATAATAATAATAATGCCCCCTTGTCTCTCCGTGCGTGTCTCTCTGCCCATTTTTCCGTGTTGTTAACATAGATCGGGCAGGTGCCATAGTTCCTTCCATAGTCCCAGATATCCAGTCCACTAGCACCTCGATGCAATAGTCTGATTTCTTTCGTGTTCATTCTTTACAATAGTCCTACACAGACCGGGGGATGTCCTTGGGTGCACTCCTACAGTGCGTACAGGGATAATCGTCGGTTGGTGTCACATCACATTTAGATAACATTATTTAAAGGGCCTCTACGTGTTGGCTTCGGCCCCATGCACGCCTCCCAAAGATCCGGGACTACATAGTGCCGAGATATAATAAAAATATACAATCACAATAATAATAATTATTATTATTTATTTATTTATTTTATTGATAAACAAAAATCCACAGCAAGTACATTCAGACTACTTAAACATGATATCATCTTATTGTGCCAATGACGGATTTCATTATGCTAAACTAAACATACTTATTAAAAGATGGAACATTACTATTATAACATGATTAAATTACATAAAGGATTCGCAAACAAGACTCCGTATTTATGATTCAAATGTTTGTTATTATGAGTAGGTTGAGTGTCGGGTAATTAAGGTGTATGTGTGTATGCGTGTCTCATCGTATGATGATAAAACCAGGTAATGAATATGGATAAATATCATTATTATATACCATCACTCCGAACGCTAGCCTCTCTTGTTTGCGTTACAACACGAATGGGCGGGCGTCAGAATTTGTGACACATAATATAGTAACATCTATGTGTGTGTGCCAACTACTGAACAATTCATGAAGAACGTGCCACAGGTAGCTCTACGAAAAGACTCGCCCTCTCCAGGGAAAACCGGTAAAATTGAGGAGCAATGGATCACTATAAAAGACGGGTTTAGAATTGAGTGTTTTTATTTTAGTACCTGTGATAAAACATCGCAACGGTCAGCGGCATAGAAGGTGCGTGGGAAAGTAGATGGAGTATGTCGTGTGCTATGTAGGTGATCATTGTGGATTGAATATGTTATACTAGCTGACCCGGCGAACTTCGTTCCGCCTAACAGTCTAATAATATCGTGTTAACTTTAGTTAATTTAGGATTTCATTAAGGTAATAACATTAATACAACGTTTTTGCAAATACAGAAACGTTTTATTGCTTGCCATTGCGAAAGAAGAATGGCAGGGACCCATGTAGTTTCAGTACCGTTGTTAGCCTTAGCGTAGGGTATTGAATATATGCAGAAATAATAGTTCTTGGAATAAATGGTATTTATTTGTTTCTACTTTTGTGGGCATATCCCATGCACGAATATGAGTAGTATTCACGAATTGTAGTATCAGAACAAACTCATGTGAGTTTATTGATACTATTCACCATGTAATAAAATAGTGTAAAATTATGAATAAATAAATAAATAAAAAAAAAACTAAGCGATTTTAAAACTTGGGGTTTAGATGTTATTTAATGATATCAGAACGCTAGATAAATAGGTTTCTTTTATATGCGTAGTTTTGTCAACAGATGGCACCACATGCTGTTTGCATTCCTAAAATTAATTAATTAATTTATTGTTATTCGATAATTTATCCGATATTTTATTAATTATTCTGCTATTCGGAGCGGATAAGAATACACCAAAAAAGAGATAACTAACATCGATCCAGCCGATCTTGAGTTATAAGTGGTGTAACTAACACGACTTTGTTTTATATATTTAGATTTATTGATTGAATATATATGATTGCATAAATAATGGTATCCAGAGATACAGCATCATAAAGTCCTCCAAGAAAAGGCAGCGTAGGAAGTGTTTGTTCGTTTTTTTTTAGGGTCCCGTACCCAAAGGACAAAATGGAGCCCAATTAATCTCACTCTGCTGTCCGTTTGTCCGTCCGTATGTCACGGGTCTTTAGCTCGTATTTTATGTAGAATGTTGACCCAAAACCGAGTATTGAATTACAAATTACACTGGCCCCGTTCAGCGTCAATGCGACCGCCACTAGGGCTGGCGCGGCAGCAGCTGCAGCAGAGGCCTTCAAGAGGCGCACATATGCAGCCTTAGGAGATGGCTACATATTTATGCCTTTTGGGGTAGAAACTCTTGGGCCATGGGGACCAGAAGCGCGACGACTTTTCCAAGAAATATCCTCGCGCCTGGTCGACGCTTCTAGTGATCGGCGGGCTGGGGCCTACCTCGGAAAACGGATTAGGCTCGCAATCTAACAGGGTAACGCCATCAGCCTGCTGGGGACCCTCCCCTGCGGCAGTGATTGAAATAATATTTTTTATTTAATTTAGTCTATTTTTAATTGTATATTCTTTGTGGTTAGTGTTTATTTTAAGTAGGTAATATTTATAATTTAGTTTTATTTACGTTATTTAAGTTTCTTGTTGTAAATAAATCAAATTCAATTAAATTAATTATTATTATAATTATTAATAATTATTTTTTCATTTCTTATACCCTAGCCTGTTGGGTGTCATTGTCTAGAGCTCATTGAGTAAAGTACTAGTATATTTTTTATCTTTATAAATAAAAAAATGAGGGGCCGTCAAAGTTGTCAGTTTTAGACCATTTTTGTTACAGGGTCTATCTCAAAAACTAAACTATTGAGGAATTTGGAATTTCTATAAATATTAATAATAGAAGAGTAATTAGTCATCAAACAATCTCTAATTAAGCCGTATCTTGACTATACTCGACTGAGAAATGGTATTTTTTCATCTGGTAAATTTCCAGAAACATACCTATTGCATAAAAATATTAAGTTGAAATGAGCTGCGAAAAAAGAAAATCTTTTCACATGGACTTTTTTGCTAGAGCAATTTCTTCTGTATCAAATGGAATTTATGAATAGATGTTTACGTTGAAAAGGATCGTTACCTGATACGTAGAAAAGCATACGTTTATGTGTTTATTTGGATTATGATAATTATTTATGTGTAGCAAATATTTTTTTGCTAAAACTAAGTAAAAGCCATTTTGCCGTCACAACTACAGAAAACATAGTTTCTAACCTAAAACTTTATCTGAACATAACGATAAATACACCTGTGAAGACATTTTTCACCTTAATCTTACAAAATTTAAAATTTCTATCTCTTCCATCAATAAAAGCAAGCAAAATCAAAAACTGAATGTATGATTTTATTTAACAACTTTTGGGTATTGTTATTCATTCTTCGATGCATAAATTTCAATTATTTACATGTTAATTTTAAGCTGCTACCTTTTTTGCTTATATTCTACTGTCTGTGGGAACTTTAATGGTCTCTAGGTTTCTATATTAAAATTCCCATTATATATTTATTACTGTGTGCTTCCTTAAAATAAATAAAATAAAATAAAAAAGAAATATTTACTCTGTGTACTTATTTCGTGCTTAACTAGTATCAAGAAAATTATATAAATCCTCTTACAATAAAATTAGTGCGAGTCGGACTCACGCACAAAGGGTTACGTACCACCACACAATACGGGTACGGAACCCTTAAATATTATGGTAAATAACAACAATATGTATGCCATAGCAACAATGAGGCGATAAAACAAGCTGCTAAAACGGTAGCGTCTGGCAAAGAATTCGCCGCTCCCATTGATTACGGAACTCTTATACCTTAATCGCTATATTTTTCCTGTAATATTAACATAGTCACCTATTAGTTACCATATTTTTTGGTTCACTTGTTTTAAAGATAAGGGTTAAAAAAAATTAAAGTTTCCATTTCTTGCCGTGAAAGAAGCCACAGTAAAACGTATTCTCTGAAAATTTCAAGTGACTATCTATAAGCTGTAGACCCCTGTGACAGACGAACAGACAAACAGAAAGCGGAGGCTTAGTAATAGGGTCCTGTTTGGGCTGTTTGGCACCCATCGGGTACGGAACTCTACAAACCGGAAATATTTCTGAAGTACTGAACTAGCAAGGTTTAGCATTCGATGAGCACAAAATAAAACGGAGAGCTTCTCCAGTATTTGTGTATATTGTGTTGATCTCAATATCCGCAGTGTTGCCAGATGACCAACTCACGTTCCCCCAAATTTTACCCAGAATCCTCCGAAAATTCTGGTTTTGAAGAAAAAGCCCCCACATAAGAAAAAGCATTTGTTTCTTAATTCAATAAAATTTTATGCTTCTTCCAAAATATCTTCTATTACTGGATCAGCATATTTGCACGCGTCATCTGAAGTTCCATACATTTTCTCTGAATTGTTTGGTATGTTTGAACTTGTTTTCAAATTAACACATCCTTCTGTCAATGTACATGTACCTTATTTTCAAAATGTATTCGGCAGTGTGGATGGTCAATCTGTTTCAGATTGTTAGTTTGTCTTTAATAATTACTACTTGAGAGAAGGCTCTTTCGCTTTCCACAACTGCGTTAGAAAATGGCAATGATAAAAATTCTTATGCCAATTTGCTAACATTCTTATGTTCTATCAGAGACTGCATTTTTGAAATTATAAACTTCAACCCAGAACTCTTCAGTGTATTGCGTGGATTTCCAGGTCGTTTCAGAGCATTCTATTCTTGTAACACTTGGTCGACATCATTGCAGACGGTCTTGAAAGACTAAGCTCAATTTGCTTTGTCCCAATCGCAGAACACGGCATACTCGTAGAAAACTATTTAGCAAACCCATTTGTCACACTAATTTTGCAAAAAATTCATTCATACCTAGAACTTTGGGCAAGTATAACGACATATACGGTGAAGAAGCTGATATTTTCCATCTCTCACTTTCCAGCTATAAAAAGCTGTTAAATTTGGTAAGCCAATCTTACAAGTAGAATATTATTTTTATTATTACTTACAACATTGAAATTTTTAGGCTTTTTGGAATATTGTAAATTTTATTGTTTACGTAAGTCAACAATATGATATGTTACTATCAGTGGAAACTTTATTGGTCTCAATTTATTTCTAGTTTTTAAGTTGCTATAATTTGTTTTAAAACTGTTTGTTTCCCTAAGCATAAATGAATAAATAAATATCAGGTTTTATTTAAGATGTTGCATTCTGCGGGCTCATTAACTTACAATTGTCTAAAGCATTAATGTTATTTGATAATAAAAATCCCACAATTCCCTCCATAATCAGTAATTTTCCCTCCAAAAATCCCTCCGAGAATCTTATCCCGCCAATTGTCCCCTCATAGCTATAAAAAAACCCAAATTTGTGGAATTCCCCCCAATCTGGCATCACTGAATATCCGTTAAACTCGCTGAGCACCTCTTTCAAACCGAGAAAGATAAAATAAATAAATAATAAAAAGGTGCACAAGAGACATCTTGTAGCGGATGCATTCAACTCAGCAGAAAACAACCTTACACGATCCGTCCCGGCTTATCGAGATCTTAAAATGTCACCCGACGCCATCTTTTTTAAAAAAGTCGGAAAAAATTATTTCTCTCATTGTATTCTTCGAAGAGTTATGCTCCTTTTGGGAAATAATAATATTACACTTCTCGCAACTGTAACACTCCCTTTACAGTTTTTGTTTGTTACAAATTGGCTTTTGAATAACCAACAAGATAGGCTTAACATTCTCAAGAGAAAATTGTGTGAAATACGTGTACAGAATTTGATAATACCCAAAACAATCATATATCAAGGACAGTATATTACCATATATCGTTTTCCACACCTTCGCTCGAAACTAGATACTTTATAGCGCTAATAAACCATAAATTTCGGTCGATATAGGGGTCGCCACTGTACACCTTTGTTTGGGCACATCACTAATTTACGCGGGACGGCGTAGGCTTGTGTTGTATCATCTCCCGTGGGACCAAATAGGATAGTAAGGTCGAAATTAGGCGCACAATGTTTAGGCTCAGTGATGTTGGACGTAAAGTTTCGACGTGGCTATCCGGAATTGGGAGCAAAAATGTATATTGTCTGGGATTACTGACAGAGCTGACTGATTAATTTGTTTTCTGGTCAAAGCTTTTTGTTTTTTGTAATAAAGAGAATTTTCCTAGGACTACTGATCGTATTAAGAAACTTTTACAGCTTCATTGTCTATCTAGTCGTTCACAGCATTCTGGGCGTGCGGCAGTCAAGACAAGCCGAAGGAAGACACATATTTTCTTGAAGGATTTTCTCATAATTACGAAACCATAAAGCTTCGGTCTGGATAATACTAGAGAGCTCAAATTCCCGGGATAAGATGTAGCCAGCAGACCAATGCAATACGCTAAGTTTTATTTGTGTTGCTTTTGTACTTTGGATTTTATTAATAACTAAAATACGTCGATTTCGTCACTCACTCCTGTGCATCGATCGTCCTAATACGACGCGACTACGCGATCATCGCGCGAGTAGCGATGCGACCATCGCGTGGTCGCGCGATAACAAAAACTGGATGTCCTAATAGAACGCGAATAAGCGATCATCGCGCCGCGGCAGTATTGCCGTTTTAGCGACTTTGTCACTAGATTATCATACAGAAACCGCTGAAATCTATAAAAAATCCAAAATATTTAACATATTCCAAACATATAAATACAATACCTGTATACTGATACGAAACATTTTAATCAACGATATCCACACATAAATATCTTTTGCTAAAATACAATTACAAACGCGCTTAGCAAGACAAGCTAATAATATCTGCATACAACGTCAGAGAACCAACCACGGTAATAGTAGCACAGTGGCTGAAGGAGCACCAATGTGTAACAAGTTACCGAAAGATATTAAAGAAACCAATTTATTGCTCATTTACAAAAAACTATTGAAGAGTCACATTCTGAAAGACTTTTCATTACTTCATTAAAACCTATTTATCAGTGTATTCATGAATAAGAAGCATTTTGTAGAAACCTACTTACAATATTGATCCTATCAACTCACTGTAAACACAACCCCACATAACATTGCAGTGTCAGTGAAGCTAATCTTACTTTTAAAGGATTACCCACATATTTTTATTTGTTACGCGATAAAGCGTTCGCTGTTATAAATTGTAACTGTAATAATATATTGTTTCTTATGTAAGTGAATTGTATTCTTTTTGAGAAATAAATATCTTAAACCTTAAACCTTAGATCTAGCGTATTTTAAGACTTATTTTTAAGACTTAGACCCTAAAAAAAGGTTTTAACGACTTTTTCGTATTTGTATATTTCTTCATAATGATTAATCTTGAATATACTAGTAAAAATCATTGAAGAATGTTTCCAATGAATGTGTATTGGCAATACATACACAACGCAACACTAAGTTGACTTTAGGGCTGGTTTCAGTTTCATGAAATCTCCCCGACGACGCGGCGCGATTTTCATCAGTATGTTTGATCGCGCGGTCATACGAACTTAGTTCTCGCGAATAGATTATTAGTCATTTTATTTGCGCGATCGCTTCGCACGAATGCCAATTAGGACACATATTCGACATCAGTATGTTTGATCGCGGATTCTTTCGACTAAAATTTTCGCGATGTTGCGATGATTGCGTAGTCGCATTCAATTAGGACGATGCCTCTCGCTCAAGATCATCAAAACCTCTAGTTACTTCCTGAAGTCCTGAAAGCTAAAATTTGGTAAACAGGCTAACATTAGCACACAAACAACAACAAAAAAATAATTATTAGTTTTTGTCTCAAAATAGATCATGGAACTAGGATACCAAATTCCTCCCTATGCGGTATAGATAAAGTCAACAATAGATCTGTCAGGGTTTAACAAAACCACTAATAGCTTCATCTATTGTTCCCGAACCATACTGATTGTTTGTCAAGACAAAGAAAGGTGTTCCATATTCTTTATAAAGGTTGAGCGGAGAAATGTTAATGATGAATTGCCTTCAAAGCAACCTGCCCAATAGCGGTTCTTATTGTTCTGTCATAGAAGGTAAAATCGTGTAAAATTTGGTAGCTTGAAATGCAAGCAAATGTACCTCCGGACCCCGGGGGAGCTGGGGTCACGGTCACTTGGCTCTTTTTAGGGTTCTTGAATCGAGAGCGGCAGTTTGAAGTTCCGCAGAAAAAGGGAAAATTTATATCCGTTTTATTTGTGTCTGCCTATCTGGTTTAACCATATTAGTTCGTTAACCCCTAAAGATACATCAACTGCGGTTTCTTGGGAACTGCTCATTTCCAGGGAGCAAACTATAGCCTATTTCCAAGTGGAGAGTCTAACCATTACAACAGTGATTTTTTTTTTTAAATCAGTCTAGTAGTTCCTCCCTTCTTAGTTACTCCTTACGTACTAACAAATTTACCCCTTTATAATGTTGGTGGAGATGTAGATAATTTCACCAACTTTATTTTCAATCAAATTGAGTTCGTTGACGGAACCAGCAACGACAAATGTATTTAAATATTAGATATAAATTAATTTAAAAACAAATTTATCGTTGTCGTCAGTCGAATTATAAAAATAGATATTTGACATATAAAATATAAAGACAGATTGGTGACAAAATTAGATAAAAATTAGAGTACACTACAAAATAAAAATGTTAAGGTGCCTCTTTCCAGTGGCATCCGAAAATTACTCTATTGATAAAAGTTATTTCTCTTAAACTGTATGTTTAAAAATGTATATTGATAGTTTAACTTAAACTTCATATAAGGAATTTATTTTCGCGTATAAGAAACAGCATGAAAATATGGCCCTTTATGGCCCTTTTTATATCTGTCATATCATATAAATAATTCATTAGATAACATACTGTATAGTGTTTACTGAGTATTCAGTAAGTACGACCTATATTTACTTATTATTTGACATTTGTTGAAAGAGGGCGGCAAATGTGAGTTTTCCCGCCCGGTCGGTCGCTTCGCTCTATTTTAGCGTAATGGCTCTCTTAATGAAGCGCTAGTATGTTCTCTAACAAACACACTTTCAAACGAGAAATTACTGGAAATTCAAAAAGTGTGAAACAGTAAAAGATAAAAAAACCGGAGACGTCTTAACTTTAAAATGTAAAAATCATACTTTAATCTGTTGAGATCTTATTTCCGTTATAACAATAGGTGATTAAAAAATTGTTAGTAACTTCTCGGCTCGAATGTAAAATCACTCGAAATCTGAGTTTTGTTAACAGTCTGACAAATGCCATGCGATGGATTGACTAAGCCCCATCAAATAAAAACTATGGAATATAAGGAATGCAAAAAAATCAGTACATATCTGCAGAAAAACCTTTTAAATCTATCGTCTAGCTGTGAAAATCCCTTTTAATCGGATCCAGCCATCCAGTTTTCTTTATCAGGCTAGGCCGGCGAATGAAAAAAACATGGAAGACGTATTTCTAGCAAAGTGTAATTTGAAATTTTTTTTTTTTTTTTTCCTATTTTTGGTCTACTTGCGATCGGTCTTTTGACCATAAGCAGGTATTTTGTGGGTAAAGAGCTTGTGGGTTGGTTGATACAGCTATCAAACAACCTTTATCGGTCTACTTCCTGTTATGCAATCCCAGGATTGTGTGCCTCTTCAGGCGTCCCACATCAGCATTACTAGTAAGCAAATCTGTTGCTAGGTTGTTTACGTGAGACAAAAGGCGGGCTTTGTATTTCACATTACGTTCCTGTATTTCTTCAATCATTGTAGGTACTTCAAGGTATTCATGAATTTCCATGGACTTTGTGAACCAGGGAGCGTTTACAATTTTCTTGAGGATGGCATTTTGGCATCTTTGCATGATCTCAATATTTGATTTACTTGCAGTGCTCCACAACTCGATCCCATAGGTCCACACAGGCTTTAGAACTGCTTTATAAATGAGGAGTTTGTTTTCGAGGGAAAGTATCGACCTCGGGCTGAGGAGCCATTCTAAGTTTCGTATCCTGTGGTTCAGCTCATTTCTTTTCTGTTGGATATGGTGTCTGCAATTCTGTGCTCTATCAAGATGCATTCCTAGATATTTAACAGTGTTTGTGTGTGGGAGAGTTTCGTCACCCAGTTTTACTTCTGGGCAGTTGCCTCAGCGAAGAGTAAATGTTATGTGCATTGATTTTGTAGCACTTGCTTTTATCCTCCATTGTCTAAACCAACTGTTAATTTTATTAAGGTGAGTCTGTAGCTGGGCTGATGCTTGCTCTGGATTGGTGCTGCTGCTCAGTGCTGCTGTGTCATCTGCATATGTTGCCGTGAGTACATCATCAGACTCAGGTGCATCTGCAGTATACAGACTGTACAGTTTTGGTCCGAGAATTGATCCCTGTGGTACACCAGCCTTGATGTCATATAAATTGGAATGACTGTCATCAAGCTTCACTCAAAATCTGCGGTTTTCAAGATAGGACCTGAGTAGTACATAGTAAGTGTGAGGTAATGTTTGTTTTATCTTGTAGAGAAGTCCTTCGTGCCATACTTTGTCGAAGGCTTGTTGTACGTCGAGAAACACAGAAGAGCAGTATTTCTTCTTTTCAAGGGATTACCTTATCTTGTGGCACACTCTATGAATTTGCTCAATGGTTGAGTGTTTTGCTATAAATCCAAACTGATGATCTGGTAGGAGGTTTCTTTCATTAATTATAAGCTGCAATCTTCTATCCAGTATTTTTTCCAGCAGTTTTGACAGTACTGGGAGTAGGCTTATTGGTCTATAAGAGCTTACTTCACTGGGTGGTTTGCCAGACTTAGGTACCATTATTATTTCAGATATTTTCCAAAGACATGGGAAATAGGATAATCTGAGTATACTATTGAATATGGCGGTAAGGTGAACTATTGCCTTTCTTGGCAAATGTCTAAATATTTCTGCAGTGGTTTCGAAACCTGGAGCTTTTCTAAGTTCTAAAGCAAGAATTTCCCTATACAGTTCCTTTGGTGACACATGCTTTATTGGGAGGGATAATTGCAAGTCACTCGCTAGGTAGTTAGTTTTAATTACTAGGTAGTTAATTTGAAAATGGCACCAAAGACTGAAAAGGGCAAAAGGCTCATGATTGCTTCGTATTTTTGTCATGCAACACAGGGCCAGTCGTGATTGTCCGTCTCAATGACATAGTGAATGCCGATGGAGCCGTCGCCATACAAAATTATGTTCAACACACTTCATCGTGGGGTTATTTTTTAGTTCTAATCAGACTTCTTGTTTCTTCGTTCACTGGGCTAGGCCATAATAGCTCCTGCTCTCAACAGAAAAAATGCCACAAGTAGTTAAATCTAACTGCCAGATGATATTTAAATTTAGGTACGATAAGAAACAGTAAATTGTTTGCCCCAAACACATGAAATTTCTGTTCAAACAGACTGGATACAGATAAAAATTATAAGTATGCAAATCAACAGTAACTAAGTCTAGCAGTCCATAGCTTTGGCATTCACCTTTTAAGATTATCACGAGAAAATACAAATAAATATTACAAAAAATTATATAATAATAGTAGTTTATGAAAGTAACACATAAAGAGGTTATTAAAATAGTATACACGAGTGTTTTATTAGTTCTGTGTAGTTTCATGCACTGCTTTATCTACACTCATGCAAAAGTTACCTAACTATTTCTAGTCCAAAATTACTGATAGAGTCTGTCAAGCGAGTTATGGCAACGCACTTATGGTGGGGAAAAATGAAATCGACAGTATTGCACCACTAAAGTATACTCTGTTACCCCAAAATTAACAATCTTGATATTTATGTGAGTTGACTTTACCGATATACAAATTTATACTGGTGGCTTTGTAGAATGTCGGTGTAAAGCGAAGAAATCGACTCAATGACCCTTTCTGAGAAAAACAAAGTATAAAAGTCTAAAGTTAAGTCAAAAGTCTCGAATTTGGCTAGATAACGGGTCATTGCTGTTTTAAAAAACAAGAGAAAAAAAAACAACACATATTTTATTCTTTTAAACAAAAAACAAGTTTCTTTAAGGTTGATGCGACGGATCACGATGTCAAATGTTTTTCATTTTTCTAAAAAAAAAAAACCTTCTAGAAAATAATAACCAAATATAATTCTTATTCTTATTTTATATATAGATAATAAAGTATCAAACTTGGTCAAACCTAACTTACCAACTAACACTGACATCTTTTCCAAAGCTTGCATTTTTTCCATTTCATAACGCTGGAACCTTGATTTCTATTCATTGTACGCACTCAACATCTTAAACAACATACATCTCACATCGCTGGGCACAGTTTTAGGCATGATGGTCAACAAATTCAGTTTATTTAATTAATTTTAATTCGTAAATGAAATCAACAAGAGAGCCAAAGACAATTTTAATGACAGGTGACATTATTTATTTTTTGTTGCTATATGAATATTTTACCACTAAGTTCTTGACAAGATCGACTTGACAGACTCTAATAACAAGCTGTTTTTGATTGTTGTGGTGGTTCCTACTTTTTGTTACTGTTTCCAGAATGTCAGGTGGAGTCAAATTATTATCCTTACCAATCACTGCTGTCAGCTTAGAATAATTATTATTCTAAGGCTGTCAGCCATTTATTTTTATTAAAGCCAGCAAAATAAAATGTTCGACTCACAAAAACAAAGTAAAACTTCGCCGTAAACATCCATGGCGCCATTGGCTCCAATTAATTAAAATGCAATAACCCACCTGCCTCACCATAGATAATAAATAGCCGAAAATAAATTGAATTGTAACCTCTTCATAACCTAACCTCATAACCTCCTTTTAACTCTTAACCTCCTACTAAACGAATCCATATGAAAAAAATTATATCTTGTAATGCACTCTTAAAAATATTTCGAGTTTCCAAAGCGATGGATTTTGCAATGAAGCATATAAGTAATCCTGTGTTTTTATCATTTATAAGTCTTTACCTTAAAGGAAACCGAGTAAAATATGCAGAATTTCAACTACGTTTGGGAGAGACAATAACGAAGAAGGCCTCCATAAGTGCCGAGAATGCTCTCCATCTAAGTTTGTCCCCATTATTTAGTTCAGAGTAGCATTTTTTGTCCGGAATACTAATGAGTCTAAAACAATTTGTTTGTGAAAACTGTTTGTAAGACGCACTCATTAATTAGGAAAATTTTCATTAGGACACTCGGATTTTTTCGGACTTTTTCTTAGAACAGTGTAATTAACGCTTTTGTGATGTTTAATTCCAATTTATTTTACCCGTTGTACCTTTGTACCACACAAATTTCGACACAAAAAACGGACGATTAATGAAATTTGAATTAGCGCCTTTTCTAGTTGGTAGAGCGTTAAATTAAAAACAAATCCTATTAATTCTATTTAAGGCTTCTACCAACGCCAACGACTTTGAACTAAGTAACTTTGTAACCATTTTATACGGTAACTATAGCATATTTCAACATAAGAAAAATACATAATAATCTGCATGATACAAATAGTGATGCGGTTTTTCCTGAACTTCATTATAATATACAGAAGTGAAGCAAGAAAATTCTAAGTTCACCATAATTTCTCGATTTTTTGTTCACTTGTAACAACACAACTGCTGCAGTTTTTATCGAAACAGTATGAACATTTATAAATTTCTAGACAAAATAATATAAAATGATTTGGTTTTCCCAGTTATTGGAAATTAATTTTATTTTAGATAAAATAAATCAAAAACACACTATTTTCGCACTTGTCAGCCGCAGCGACTGACTGTATTTCTGTTGCGGCTATAACAACAAATACTAAAAAACAGAATAAAATTAATATTTCAGAGGGCTCCCATACAACAGACATGTTTTTTTTTACCGTTTTTATAGCTAATGGTACGGAACCCTTCGTGCGCGAGTCCGACTCGCACTTGGTCGGTTTTTTATTTGGTTTTCAAACGTACCTTTCAAGAACGTGGTTTAGAGATCAACTTGATTTTTTTTTTCATAAAATAGGTAATATTAATATCATATAGGTAATAGTAATATCATAAAATAGGTAATTAAATATTAATGGCTTCTACTTAAATCCAATATTTTTTCCCTACAAAATATTTCAGTATTAGCTAAAACACAGCGATTTGTTGTTTCGCTGCGTGATCATTAGTATTACGCGTTCAAGAAAAAGAGGCCAAGAGCCAACATATATTCGCCTCTATGAAAAGCAAATAAGGTCTTTGCCATTGGAATTATTGTACTGGACGGTTAATAAAAGCAGTTGCTAGGGTAGGCCATCCTCTTAAGGATATTTTCACGGGATCCACACGAGCAAAGCTGCGAGGTGTCCGCTAGTACATAAAAAATTGGGAAAAAGTAAAATATTTCAAACTTTGCTTTGTTAACATAAACATATCATCACAACATGAATCCCCAAGGGGTGTCAGAGGTGTCCCCTGGTGTTCAAACTTAGCAGATATACCCGCTTTCCACCGACAATTATTACGTCCTGAACGTGATGGATCTATCGCTATACTTCGGGCACAAATGGATCAACAGCTTAACGTGCCTTCCGAAGCAAGCAGACCGGACACAAATTAATGTGCATCGCGGGGATTGAATCCACGACCTCTAGGTTAGCAGGCGAGCGCTCTAAAACTCGGGCACAGAACTAAAGAAATTTTGGGCCATAAACATAGGACTATCTTCGTAAAGTACAAAACTCAAAGCACCTCATAAGAATGTTATAAATCATAATTAAGACACGTCCAATTAGCAGGCAAAGTTATTCTTCGGGGTTCGAAAAGGCTGAAACACTCGGTACTGGGTGTTTGTCCGCCATTTTGTTTTATTATCTCGGCTCGAGATAAGTCTCTGGGTGCCTGACAGCGCACGTTACAGACAATTCCAAGCTGATCATCACATTTGAATTAGGTACAGTGATCGTTCTGATTTCCGCCATCTTAGGGCGTTTGTCCACGGTCCGGAATTCTATCCGTCCGTCCGTCCTAAGGCTTATTGTAAAACATGATGACCAAGGTCTGGTGATGGAACTGGAAGGTGGATACGGCATCTCTTCAACGAACAACAGCAGACCCTAGGAGTTTGTGCTTATTTGATTGGTCTTGATTAGTTCTTTAGTAAAACATGGGGACCAGAGTCTGATGATGAGACTGGAAGGATCACATCAACGAAAAACGGCAGACCCTTCGATTTTGGGTTTATTTGATTGGTCTTGATTGGTATCTTGGTAAAACATGGTGACCAGAATCTGATAATGGCACTGGAAGGTGGATACGGCAACTCTTAAGTGTATTAGGTTAGGTATTTTGTATTAGGTTAACTCTGTTAGGGTGTTCTTAGTGTCATGCGGATAAGACCCGTAAATGCACTTTTTCATATAATGTGATGTGTACCTATAATATTATGACGGGTGATATACGCACGCCGGAAGAAAAATTGCTATGAGAGAAATTTTGCGATTACGGGCCAACACCGTGTGCTTGAGCAAATCAGCATGACACTAAAAGTATCCTTAACACAGCCGGTTAGGTGAGCAATAATGTCCTAATTTACTTATTTACAGTCAAAATGACTGACTGGCAGACAATTTGATAAATAAAGTTAAAACATTCTGGTATCGGAAATGGATTCTGGCGAATTATCTATGGAACTCCTGCAATGTGTCAAGTATAAATATGGAGTAAATGATTTTAACATTAATTCAACACAAAATATTTAGTCTCCAATGACTGAAAGGTTTTAATGGTTATTTTCAATAACTGATCACGTTTTCAATGCGAACAAGAAACAAGCGCGGATCAAGGTTATCAAGGTATTTGGGGATATCCAAGGCACGCGACAAATTTATAACTCGTGAACTCAGATTATACATTAATGCTCGCAAGAGCTTTTTTCTCCTTACCTATAAACTTATACTCCTAAACTAACGATTAAAATAACTTTTCACGATCGATTGGAAAGAGTGATCGCCCCCTCTATTTCTTTTTATAGATCCACAACTTGAAAAACTGGTCGCAAGTAATAAAAAAACCTGATTTCTGTAACTGATGGTACTCGTATTTGTTGCCCTTGTTCTAAGAAATTGAGAATAAATAAAGAAAATATTAGGAAGGCTTTAATTTTAAGCGGGAAGCGTGTGTGTACGAATGTAGACTATGACTTGCATTTCACAGTTCTTATTCGGAAACAACTCTGACGCCCACTTGGGGATTCATGTCATGACGATGTATTTTTTAAATCAGGTATTCTCGCTCTAAGCTATATAGGCTATGCTATACATATGTATGTACATGTAGTGCATATCCACATCTACTTAGTGTTCCGTGATTCACTATTCAGGAAATAAATAAGGAATGATGATCCGTTGGGAATGAGAGCCGGTACAAACAAATTGAAGTAGAAAAGCGTTTCGAGTCGACAAATGTAAGCAAGGAATGCGGCTCAATGTGCCTCGAGCGACGACATACGCTTGAATTGTTTCATTTTTGGTAATTATATGTAAAAATAACCTTCATCCAAGTTTTTTCAAGTGTAAAAGATTATACCTAGTTTTATTTTTACTTGATCTGTAAGACAGATCTGAGTCTCGATCTAGACTACGACCTATTGTTTTAGCTATGAGAATGAAAAAGATTAAAACGATTAATTTAGAACCCGTAACAAAGTTTTCTGTATTTATGCGGTCAAGACAACAACAAAAAAAACCTAAATGAGTATTTTTCAAAATTTTACTAGCAAAAGCTTTTCATGTAATTTTATAACTATTTCGTCCTAGAGGTTATTCAATGACTCATATAAAACATTGCTTTGCACTTCATTGTAAAGAATGTTCACATTCAAGACCATATTTAACCCACCAGTTGTAGGTCAGGAAGAGAATCGGTCATACTCGTAGTTGCCTGGTGTAATGGGGCGCCAGGTAGGTTAACCACACGTCGCCGAAAACCCGGGAAAATCCGATATTCACGGGGCACAAATTCTTACATTTGGAAATTATGCCAGCGAATTTAGAACGCTTTTATACCCTACTTATTTGCCCGAATAAATTCTTGTAAGTCTTTATTCTTAATTGCTTATTAAGGAACAAAGGGAAACCAAAAGTCGAAGCCTAAAATTAATTGTACTTTAAGATTTCATGGTACGGATCCGTGATCTTGAATTTGAATTGTCTTGTTACTTTAACATTGTGTAAAGGAAATTTTTCAAGATTAATTACATTGACTACATTAACTACACCACCAAGAAAAAAACATCTTGTTACTTTAAGTTAGGAAGCGAAAAGGAAATTTTTCAAGATTCCTATTATAACAATTTCTGTTTAAAATAAGTATAATGATTTTAATTGAATAGTTATTAATTACTGTAAAACTAGTTGAATTAATCCTGTCGGGACAGTGGGATGTAAGTCCCATCTCTTATTGTGTTACTATCGTTTTTTTTCCTAGTCCTATAAGGACTAATTTTAATTAAGTAATCATATTTATTGTCTGTTGACTTGTCTTGTTAAACACTAAACCTTTTCAAAATGAAGATTATAGAGATTTGTTGCAATCATTCCTAGAAAACATGCAATGAAATATTTTGAAGTATTCTTATTGCATAGATCTCCAAAATATGATTTTGGTAGTCACCCTAACCAATCCTGTGGTCTATCCACAAGTCACGTCCGTTTTTGGCAACGTCTCTTCACCGACTAAATGTTGGGAAAAATTGAAATAGCGCATTGGAATGAAAAGGAATTTAATTAAGGAATGTTCCGATGTTATTATTAAATTGTGGTTAACTTAGTTTAGACCTTATATCCGGAGAGAGGCTATTTCGTTTAAGCGAGGAAATCATTCTTACTTCTTTGTTGAATTCATCTTTCTTTGCTTCCCTTTGTAGTGGGAAATTACTGTTCTATTTTATTAAAGAGATTTTTCAATTTATTATATCGCAATGTGTTTGTACTAAAAGGAGTAAAGTTTTCTTATAACCTATTATTTATTTCTAATGAGCCTAAACTAATTATATTAAGTTCTCTTAAAGACATACCCCAGATAGTAGTTTATGCTACTAGGGCGAAAAGGAATAAATTACGAGGACGATTTAAAAAACGAGCATAACGAGTGTTTTAAACGTAACCGAGTAATTTATTGCTCTTACGCCCGTGTATCATACTACGTTTTTCAATGCATAGTGTAAGGAAATGAAACGAATATAATCTTGTGAACTTTAAATTATGATTGGCTCAAAAGGACTGTATCCAGAGCCGTTAAACAGTGAAAAAAGTATAACATTTATGGTACACAGGAAAGGCTGCAGGTTAGCCAACTATTGTAAATAAATTAAAAAAATTATTATAATAAATCCCTAGGGCAAAATAAACGACTTTTTGTTTGATGCATAAAAAGTGGGCCTTTACGAGCACTTGCATTAAAAAATAAATTTCGAATAACTATCTGATGCTAGTAAAATCGTTAAAAAAGTATAGATACAAAACTTAAAAAAAAAATTAAAATAATTCGTAATAAAATAATGCTACATCTTTTGTGGTTATATAATAATTTTTTCATAACAAAGATCTCAAGGAAAGTCCGGAAACGCCTGATAAAAGTCTTTATCTGGAGCATTGCATTGTAAAGTAGTGAAACGTGGACATTAACGCAAAGAGAAAGAGAGAGGTTGGAGGCGTTGGAAATTTTGATAGTGGATGGAGGATGGAGAGAATTAGGACAGAGAAGAAGACTAATGAGGAAGTGCTGAAAATTGTAGAGGAAGAAAGATGTTAGTTGAAAACCATTAAAAACCAAAGAGGGAAGATGATACTTGATTTGATATAACAGTTTCTAGAAAAATATCAAAAAAGGTCAAGGGGAAAAAAAGAAGAGGAAGACCTAGAAGCGCCAAGCACTTACTCAAGTGAAGGAGAACGATAATGTTATGGCATGTCAAGTGTTTAAATCATTAACAGAAACAAGAGAAGAATGGCGTTACTTCACCGACAAAAAAAGTCAAGTTACAGCTTGGTAAAAAGAGTTTGACGCGGGTGACTGGTGAAACTAAATATTTTGGTCGTAGTATATAGCGTTATGGTCGCAGTATATGGCTTGGTCACCCATTTTTAGGGTTCCGTACCTATATATGTCCGTCTGTCTGTCCATCTGTCCGTCTGTCACCAGGCTGTATCTCATGTACCGTGATAATTAGGCAGTTAAAATTTTCACAGATGATGTATATCTGTTGCCGCTATAACAACAAATACTAAAAAAAAGAATAAAATTAATATTTAAGGGGGCTCCCATACAACAGACATGTTTTTTTTGCCGTATTTATAGATAATGGGACGGAATCCTTTGTGCGCGAGTATGACTCGCACTTGGCCGGTTTTTTCTAAACTATATTTGCCAAGCTATAGATAAATTGGAAATAAAAAAAAACTAGAAAGTCTAATGTTTGACCCATTTATGAAATTACCTTTTTACAAAATTAAGAAAATCATGTTTGAGTTATTTACCATCTGAACTACATACTCCAATGTGATTTTATATTAAACCTAAAATAAACAACGAATGAATTTTCATTTCTGGGAAATATATCGGCTTCAGAATTATTAGAACTAAATGCACAATCTGCACCTCTTCTTCAATAGTACCTACTTACTATAAATGCGGGTGAAGCCACGGGCAAGACAAGTGCTCCTTAAACTAATACAGAATGAAATCAGTTGTTTAATTAGGATCTTATCTTTTTATTAAAGTCGACGATAAAAACTTTGATAATGCTATTACAACAGGCATCTTGTGTCATTGTCTTGTCAAAATAGCGTGAATTTGACGATAAACGCACGCAATAGCGCGCCAAAAGAAAGACAATAGCCCTTTTAACACAGTTTGTGAAAAGTGTTTTGGTTTTTGGAGTTTATTTTGGGTGTAATAAGAGGCATTATCAAAGGCCTTGAACGTTGACGTCAGAGAGTTTGTGCGTGTGTGAATTCGGTGTTGCCATTACACAAATTGATTAGGTCGATAGCTAGTGCTGTGCTTTGAACTTGTAAATGAAATGGTAATCGATTGATTGCGTTTCCGATTAAATTGTGTAATATTGTGTTAACATCGATTTTGCCGGTTAGCCTTCTGATAGTATAATGTTTCACACTGGGATTGATTTATAAAAGTACGTTTGGAGGTAAAGTATGTTTGGATCGAGTGTGTAAGATATTATTGTGTTTATTAGTTATTATCCATATACATAGGTTGGTTACACGGCTAAATGCAGAAGTTATATGAGATAGTGGGACGATAAATGTCTTTTCGGACAAGAATCTTTTAAGGTAACCGTTTTTAGAGTTCCATCTAACAGTTGTCTATAGAAAACCGAACCTATTATAATAGTTTTATAAAGAAAAATGTGATAAATGATATTTCAATTCATGGTAAACATAAATAAAGGTAGGTAAACATAACATGTTATGATTTTTACACCGTCTTATTACTCAGTCTCACGCCTTTCACATGGAGGGGTAGGCAGATCAAAATCAGGACACATCTTATCTTTTTTTATGATATTTGTTGACAAAAATAGCTTTTTTATTCTTTTGACTTGACTAATCTTCAATATGTTGCCAGTTTAGTCATTTGTGCACTATACACTTTTATTGATACTATTTTTTGTCTACACACAAATAACAGTTTAAAATGAAACTTATAATAATTAGTAACTTCTTCAAGTTAATAATAGCATTTTAACAGGACTTATCACTAAAAATAACTTTTTATCTCTACAAATATAATGATATCCCAACACGTAAGTAAATAAGGAAAACGTTTTGTATCTACAAAATCAGTGTTGCAACAAAAAAAAAAACGGCATAAGTATGGCAAAGATTAACTGATAATGATAAGTGACGATAGTACAAGTAAGTGGCCTTCATCATTTCATAACAATCATGACTATAGTTTTATAAACACGACAAGGTAGACTGATGCTTATACCTTATCTATATTATAAAGGCCGCTCCACATTCTCGGCGAAGGGGACTAAGCTATACGAGTATTTAAAGGCGAAACGCAATAGAGTCTATCTATTTTACTCATATAGTTTTGTCCCTTTTACGGTGAGGGTCTCGCAGAGAATGTGGAGCGGCCTTAAGTTCTTTTCATCAGTAGTACCAATGATGTTAGAAGAAAGTGTAGATAGGTTATAGGCGATCCGCGAGTGGCACGTTAAAACTTGGCTAATTTCCCAACCTGAACTCAGTATTGCGTCGGCGTCAGTGCACGACGGATACAAGTCTCATCTCTTTTTCGCTCGCGATGATTATGACTTCCACGTGTCAATGTGACATTGCACTACTACTTAATTGACTGAGGTCAATTATGTTGTGTACCGTTTTAGAAGTTCGATTCTCGTGTAGGTAACCTATCTACACTTTCTTCTAATATCGTTGAGTGGTACGGTATTTCAGTCGTTAAAGCACCGTACTCTCAATCTTGAGACAAGGGTTCAAACTCTGCTGGCCAAGCAGCACCAATGAGTTTCTCGTAATTTATGTTCACATTATGTTCATATAAGTTGTGTTCAGCCCTGTATCGCTCTCCTACACACGCACGACTGTATTAGACGGATCTGTAAGGGATATGATCTTAGATAAGAACAAAAAGAGGAAGATACGGTACCCGCTTTCCGCACCTAGTCAAACATACCCAAATCCAGTGGAGCTGCTTTGATTCGCTTGTCTCATTCACGTTCCTGTCGAAGCTCGTCACTCTATCTCTGTCGTTCGGTGGCGCTTGTTTATACAGCAAGCCCATTTTGCAGTTGACTATATAATAACGTACCGTATCTGCCTCCTTTTGTTATATCAATGGACATGATAGTGTTTGTGAACTCATTAATTGCTGACGGGGAAGGAAAACACTGTGAGGTAAACTTGTGACGGGAAAAGTGTTCGCTTGTTGTTTTAGTGACAATTCACACTCGGGAACACTACTGACACTCTCTCCGGGATATATGTCGTACCGATAATGAAATTAAATGTATTTGTTGTGTAATCGAAGTACATAGTTACGATGTTAAATACATTTTATTCCTGTAGTAGGTTAACCTCGGTAAGGTACTGCGATTTAAACTTTTTATTAGGAGTACATAACTCATCGTGTTTTGAACTTTCGCCCAAGTAACATCTGCCGGAGTAACGGGATGACAACGGGTTGGTGTACCTAGCGATGATGACAGGCGTAACGTAGCTTAGCGTAGCGTAACGTAGCATAGCGTAGCGTAACGTAGCATAGCGTAGCGTAACGTAGCATAGCCTAACGTAGCGATCTACTCTCTATCTGTGTTGAATTCGTATATTTTACCAAGAGCCATCGTTATTTTCTGTTTACAGCACAATAAAACTTCACACGTGAATTTAATTTACCAATAGGTATTTAGATACTATAATATGGAGAGATCAGAGAAACACGTCTGTTCAGTTCAATTACTTGTAATGACGGGGGGAAAACAAGATTACCTACTTACTATATACTAGTAAATAGCTAATTAATAACTACCTACATACAAACTAGTTGCTACTTGCGGCTACTGACATTTCTTCATCTACCGAACTAAATATTACACTGACGGTGTCCGTTTGGAAATCACAACATTTTGCGAGCCTCCCTTTTGCACAATTCAATAACTGGTCTCCAAATACTCGACAGTTTGAAGCCATCTTCTTGGTTAAAAGTCTTCAGTTCTTACTTAAAAAATATGTTTATAGTGACCGTGTAAACCTTAGTATTTACTGTATCCTATCTTTCTATGATTGCTGTTTTTTATCATAGTTAATAGTTAAGATAAGGACCAACGTGTTCACGTTACTGATAATACCAAACAAAGATAACAAAATTGTCTATCAAAAATGTGAAAATGTCTATCATTAAAATTATCATAAAACACAACATAAATCTACACTACACAGAGATAGCTATAAATTGTGGTTTCCTAAAAAGGCAACCGCTGGAAGGCTCCACGCTCCTAGACCTCACTCAAAATAACGACTTACCACACTTTATATAAAATGCATAATCGAATAACACGTACGTGTTCCGTGAGGAAATTTTTAAGACCAATAAATACTTGGATTTTTTCGCAAAAACAGTAGTCATATTCGGTCGATATAAAATTCTCAACTAATGTAATAAGTGAAGTTACGGTCGGTGCACGTTTTCAGTGGAATCACGTACTGGTTACAAAATACAGTTATATAATATGCATTTTATTGTGGACGGTACTTGTACATGACCGGCGACCGTCGACTTCGCGCCTACTGCTAGATATTGTTGTTCGGTACTGTTCGCAGAACAAGTTTTTGTGTCTTATTTCGTTCAGTTCTCTTATTTCTTTGATACACGTGTTGGTTCAGAAAGTTATATGAAGGATTGGGGGCGTTTAATAACATCTTGTTTTGTCTTTAAATATAAGTAGATTTATAGATATGGCTATGTTTAGATACAATTAATTACACAATGCAATATTTGATATACGTGATTGTGGACTTAAAGGTTGTGCTATTCTTAAATTATCCGGTCGAAACTTTTTGGGATGAAAATATGCCGAAGCGTGTATGCAAATTGTGAAGGTAGCTCTCAAGGAAGTATGAAAGATAAAATAAAATAAAATAATAATGATCGACTGTAGTCAAAATATGTATAGATATCTAATAAGTTAAGTTATTTAAAAGCTATGCACAGTCATGAAGTGAGTGTACTGGTTATTAATATTTAGGTATAAAAAATGAATTCAGGTCAATATTTCGTTCATTCATATGAAACAAAGTTTATTAGTCTCTGACTATATTATTAAGCTGGGCGTTACATTCACCCTTCTAAATATAGAAAAACAACTTTAAATGCTGCAATGACATTGATTTATTTACATAGGTAGTTTGGTTATAAATACGGCATAAACAGAGCTGCGTATACTTTGTAGATTATTTTAGAGTATTCTACGAGAATGAAAACGCATTATTTATGTTTATCTGATATTATCAAAATACAATTTTAGATACAAAACTAAGGTGCAGTAATTTAAATGTTATTATACGATACAAAAGCTATGTCTAAAACTATGCTTTGTAAAAATAAAATAAATACTACACTGAGCCTTTCAATGTTTTATTTTTATAAACATAAGAATTTATAATTAGTAATCATTATAAAAATAATAATCGGTTGGTAATAATCTATTGGCTATCATCTTGCTGCATTACGTGCTAAATTTTTTAGATCAAATGTTCATCAATTATAAGCTAAAAAACATTTATTTGCGTCCCATACTCAAACATTCCGACCGTCTCGTATCGTCGTAGAGCCAACGCCGTAGGCCTACGACAACTCGTAGCTGCTACGGTGTAGCGTGCAACATTGATGAGAGCCTTGTTGTTCGATAGACAACAAATTGCCTCACCAATATTATTGACTCCCTTGAAAGTTGTAAAGCATTTCAGTATTTCGGACTTTTAATACATTTACATGACGTAGGTATAAATTATATCGCGTGTAACTAAAATTTTTGGTAAATAATGTCACTTTTTGTAATTTAATAAATTAATTTTTTGAAATTTTATAACAAACAGTAACGGTGTTACTACAAAACGCTTTTAAACTTTAGACTGTCTTTAAATATGTTGCTGTCACTCTTTTACAATATCAAAGAAATATGACAATGACAGATTTAATCATTGTCTAAAGTTAAACAACGTTAATATTATAAGCATACATCAAAAAAAAAAAAAAAAAAACATAACATATAAATAAAAAACATGATCAAGACCGCTGTCCCGGGGTAGGGCGCCTAGAATGCTGGCGATGTTATCTCTTTGGATGGCCAGACTAATCCTCTGGCCGAGGTAAGCACCAGCCCTTTGGTCACCAGTAGTTTCAACAAGGCGCGACGATATTTCCTTAAAAAGTCATATATATTATTTATACAGCATAACACGGCATCCAGTGCACTGTACAATTGAGTTAGTATCATTACTACATCCTTATTAACTTAATGACTATAATTTATTCTTCAGTGGCGTACTATAAAATTATTGTCATAAGTAAGTATGTACGTATGATCTATAACTATTTTCATATCTTTATATCTACTTCTTGACACTATATGATTTATTTTGATTTATGCATACATAAAGAGGGATAGAATATTTTTTATAGTAATAAGCTCAAATGAAGAATGTAAAATAATGTAAATATAGGATTGTAATATCACCATCTCATTTTAATTTATTTTATTTACAAGCCACGTTATTAATTCTTCCATTTTATTTGCTGATCCGCGTTCAACATACAAATTTTAACATATTCCCGGACACATTTTATACAGCTGCGTAAACGTATCCGACATTAATAAAAACCCGAGGAAATGTGGTGACCTAAAAGTTACATTTTATGACTTACTAGCTTTTGCCAGTGGTTTATCTTCTTTGGAATTGTTTGTGGAATTCTCGTGTTTGCCGTGATTATAAAAATTTAAACAAAGGCTTTAAACAAAGTGTTAATACAAATAATTGCAAGTCAAACAATCTTTAAGTACGAGCATCCATGTAAACAATTTCATAAAACTTTAAGCAAAAAATAAACAAAAGCATCAATTGAATCATATATAAATAAAAATCAGAGTAGTAGTTATTTTGTCCTCTTCTGAGTCATTACCATAGATATCTAAACCGAGGAGATATGGTAAGGAGGCGTGATTCTTGCAAGGCCAAAAATTGGCCTCATATGAGACCCAAATACGCGCTGCCCTCTTTTTGCACGTATTCTATTAGTGTGTGTGAGAAATAAACTACGTGTGCCCTACTTATAGTTTTTGTGTTTATGTCCGTGAAATAAGTGGAAGGAAACGTGAAGACATCTCAACATGAACAATCATGGTTACACTGAGGTCGTTACACTTTTGACAGAGTGATCGTACTCGTCAGGTAGCTTGTTGTGATTGACCCGCCTTGTCATGTGTCGCCGCTCGTCTCACCATGGACGAATCTAGTTTCGAATATTATCTATCTACATATTTCAACTGAATTCTAGAACTCTGATGTTTGTTTTTGACTTTATCTTGTTATAATATAAACAGACAAACATTCAGTTTTATTCTTATACGTATATATTAAGTAAAAAAAGTAACCTGTAACTTATAACTTTATAACGCGTGCGCTCGGGTTTTGATCCTAACTTAGTTTACGTACTTGCAAACTTCGATTTATTTCTTTAGAAGGGAACTATTTTTGTAAGTGTATAACGAACATCAAATTTTTCAAAATAAAAGAATATACATATGTATGTCGTCATTAACATTGATCATTAGGGTTATTCATGAATAAATAATGTTTTATTTATTAAATATTTTTTTTATTAAATAATAAATAATGTGTCAAATAATTTTTTTTTCTTGTGTATTCTATAAAATGATTTGTGTGCCAGGTGTGACTTTAATCTGCAAATAAATTATATGATTATGATATGCTTACGAATATTAAAGATTAACGAGTATTTTCTTTTTGTTCCAGAAACCGTTGACTGTGAACCCCGGTGGCCTTGCAGCTTAGCTTAGTGAAACCTACCAAACCGTAGTTGTATATATAATAGTGGCGGGGTACAGACACGCGGTGTATGCGGGCGGCGCATACCACGCGCGCACGCCCGCACATCCTCTCAACGCAAGTGAGTATTACTTAGAAAACCGAACCGTAGTTTTTTTTAATTTTTATTTATTATTTACATTTATACTACACAATCTTTACAGGCTAACCTAATGCGATTGGTAACAAATTATATTTAAAGCAGTTTTTGTGAAATCCGTCAAAGAACAACTAAACAAATCGGTACCAGTAAGGTTGTCGATTCTGTTGAAAAGATGGAGTGCCTTTACAACAGGTGACTCTTTAAGAACATTAGTGCGCGCATGCTGCACGCAAAACAACTTGTGATTTCTCGCGCGAAGATAGTTATCCGGCACAAACAGCTTCAAGGACGCTAGCAACCGCGGATTGAACAATATACCTCGCAAAACTTTAAAAAGATAAATTAGTAGCGCCAGGTCTCTCCTCACTTCCAACTTATTAAATCCAACCATACCATCGTTGTATTGTATATATAAAAATGGCTGGGTACAGACACGCAGTGTGTGCGGGTGGCTCATACCACGAGCGTACGCCCGCACAGCGACTAAACGCAAGTGAGCATTACTTAGAAAACCAAACCGTAGTTGTATTGTATATATAAAAATGGCGGGGTACAGACACGCAGTGTGTGCGGGTGGCTCATACCACGAGCGTACGCCCGCACATCGACTAAACGCAAGTGAGCATTACTTAGAAAACCAAACCGTAGTTGTATTGTATATATAAAAATGGCTGGGTACAGACACGCAGTGTGTGCGGGTGGCTCATACCACGAGCGTACGCCCGCACAGCGACTAAACGCAAGTGAGCATTACTTAGAAAACCAAACCGTAGTTGTATTGCATATTTATAATAATGGCGGGGTACAGACACGCAGTGTATGCGGGCGCCCCATACCACGAGTGCACGCCCGCACAGGGGGTCAAAGTTTAAAAAAAACCTCCATTTGCCAGGACCATTCACGTAACGAAGTAAAAATTTTGAATATTGACTTCCGAGATAAACACACACGTGTTACGGGATTTTTTTAAATAAAAAAAAAATGGTTAATGTCAGTTTTTCATCAAAAATAAGGAAAATTGTGATATTTTAGGATAATAATAGCTATAAACGGTTTCTGGGCTTTTTCAGGTCATCTGCAAAGTGATTGAGAATACTCTTAAACCTTAATACTTAATACTGAAAATAACAAGTAATAAATCACGTTGTATAGCATTTTTCAAAAATCATACCCTAAAAGCGTGAAACGGGGTGAAAAAGTTTGTAAGGAAAATCATATTTCTTGTTTGAAATATCATATGAAAATCATATTTGAAACTTGGCATAAAAATAATGAAAATAAATAATCAAAATGTATATTAGCATTAGGGGTGCAATAAAAATAGTTTTTGCGAAAATCAACTATTGAAAGGGTGTAAATGTAAATAAATAAATAAATATAAAATGTCGTCACGACTTGAATCCCCGAGGTGGTCCAAGTGTGAATCAGTGGTGGTCCAAGTGTGAATTGTGAGCTGTGAAATGCAAGTCACAGTCCACACTCGGTACCACCAACATTTAACCGATGATTAGTACGTCCCAACAGTGGTACTTTTTAAATACAAATATTTTTGCCTGACGGGATGTTGAAGTTCCATGGGAAAATCTGATTCGAATTCATATCGAAAGCGCAATCAGTAAATTTATAAAGATGTAAAGCGGATATTTTTTCGTAAAGATAAAAAATAATAATTTAAAAATTTGTTCACTTAGACCAGTTTCAATAATTGCTTCTTAAATACTTCTACTTTGACCCCCTAAAGGGAAAAGGTTAAATTGCCAATAAGTCTTTATAACTTACATAAAAGGGGCAATTTTTTAAAATTATACCTTTTCATATTACAGTCACACTAATACAAAGTTTAAATACGTAACATCTCTTTGACAATGTTAGGTTCCTTATTATTAGATCCTTATTAAATAATTATAATATTTTGTGCTTAATTATTTCAATCAATATGCTCATGCTTCCTATGTTTAAATTACGTTGTTAATTAATTTTAAGAGTCTTGCTAATTGGCGCTGAAATCTCAACTTCATTATTGTGGAGAGAAAATAAAATACCCAATTAAGGAGGGTCGAGCCTTAAATATGGAAGAAAATTGAGTAATTTTAGGAAAACCGTTTATATCATAAGCCTTCTTTACGATTTAAGCTCCGTTAGGCTGCTTTTATATCTTTTTAAACTGTTAATGGCTAAATAGGGAGAAGGGTGTCATAAACCTGTCTATCTATTAATGGTACTTCAACAAGTTAGAAATATTTAAAGTATGAATGACCTAGAGTTTGAAAGTTGTTATTGGTAAATAAGATACTCCCTCCCTTCTTGTAAACTTTGCGAATGGGCAGAGGAGATTGATTTATTCACTAACTTTATTAGGAACAGTATACAGCAGATTTTGTAAATATTAAACATATGTTTTCTAAATGAAACATTTCTTTCGAGCACCATCCCCAAGTAAGTTACTTGAAAAACTGTTTGATAATCGAGTTTCTTTATATCGCATCCTTGGCAGAGCCTAAAGCTTATCTTTTTATATTATCTGTGCTTTTAGTAACAACTGAACTGTCTTATGAGGTGCAGAGTTAAGTGTTTATTTTCTTTCTTTTACCTCAATCACCAATCAAGGGCTCTACCGCGTAATTCTCATTTGTATCAACTTCAAGCAAATGCATGCGAAATTCAACGCGTTCAAAAGAGATGGCATGTTAGGCGGGCGTCGTCGCACGCACGCCAAATTTCAATCTCAAGTTGATGTTGATGTAAATGAGAATTACGCGGTAGACCCACAGTCCACGTGATATATTAGGTAGTCTCTCAAATTCAGCCCTTCTATTTGATACCATCAATAATACCCCATCGTTAGTAAATGCCGTTAGTTTACAGCCTTGTGGTAAAATAATTGGTAAGATATCATTGAATCCAAGGTATGGTCCTAAAACAGATCCCTTGAGGACATCCTTTTGTCACCATCACACAATCGGGTATGGAATCCTAAAAATATTTTGGTATATATCAAAAATATAGATGCCATAGCAACATTAAGGTGACAAAAACAAGTAGCTAAAATTATAGTGCCTGGCCACAGAACATTTTAATATGCCTGGCAAATAATTCGGTAGCCTGAGTGCGGAACCCTATAGTAATATCTAAACCGCTACATTTTGTAAGATTTCAACCCCATTTCTAATTCTACCCCACCTATGATTGAAGTAGCAATTGCCAAACAAAGAGTTTTAATGTTTCTCAGGAAGTGTTTCATTTTAAATATTTTATAAAAGCGTTTTCTTTGTTCTCCGCATTCCGGCGGGTCTCTTCTTCTCTTCTTTTTTCTTTATTGCCACGATTGCAAGTCTTCATCGAGTCGTGCTTCATTCTATAAGAAAAAGAACCGGATTGAAAATTCGAATATGAGGCGTAGGGTTACAATTGGCCCCCTGTATTCTACCCGGCTAAAGAATACAGGGACAAATTGTTGTGCGAGACAGATAGGAAGAAAAAGACTTTATTTTAAGAACTAACCTTTGCCTTTGTGTATTGAAATATAGATATTAAGTTAATATCTATATTTCAATACACAAAGGCAAAGGTTAGTTCTTAAAATTTACTTAAGTTTAGATATTAAAGAATTTGTACACAACGATGTTATCAAAGTCAATCTATGTTTATTAAATCACAACAAAAACTTTATAGGTGGCTGGTAGAGCTGATGCCTGGCTCGATTGTGGAGATACCACTAACTTACTTGGATGTAATTCGGGGGAGAGTAAGAGGACAGCTCACAGACAAAAAACCAGGAGGTCCACCATGCCTGGGACCGATGGATGGCGGTATATCCATCCCTAATAGCCGGGCCTTATATGGAACAGACTGGTGACGGGCAGTGGCGTCACTGGTGCGAGGGTTCCGGCACCGTGCTCACCAACCCGCCTGCCCAGCGTGTGTGAGTATGGGCAATTCTTCCAAGATGACCGCCGGGAGTGGCAAAGTTCGGCCCAAAGCTTGTAAAAATACAAGTTACTTGCGAATTCAAACTATTCACGCTTTAAATTATAATTACCTAATTCCTCACGAACATCCTACGACCACTTATTATAATTTAACTACTGGACTGGCTGTCGAAGGTGCTGGGTCGATGCCTTGCCACTGCTACGTCGACGCTGCTCATGCTCGGAGTCTGGTTTCCGCGACTAGCGGCCCCAGGTCCCGAAGGTATCCTTCGAACCATATTCGGATGTTCAATCCGTTTCTTTGTCTTATAGGATGAAGCACCGCTGGACGAAGACTTGCATCGTAAAAATATGAGAAAAAGATAATCCTCAGAGGGTTCGCGCCAAAGTGTTCTGTGGTTCCCGCGACGAGCGGTCCCAGCTCCCAAAGGTGTCCGTAGAATCATATTCGTATAATCAGTTCAATTCAATTCAATGGCATTTTATCTGGCTTCCGATAATGTGGACTCCGCACATTAGTTCCGCCAATGTCAAGTTTTTAAAAGTAAAAAGACGCACAGTGATTAAAAATAACAAATAGGTACCTACAACCAAACGAAAATTATAATCTCATCAATCTTCCGCAAGTAAAATAAAATAGCGATAAAAATAAATAAAGTTAAAAGGCAAATAGAAAAAAAAAAAAACAGGAAAGAACTAGAATTAGGTACCTACGGTAAATATTGCTAATAGAACTATCCCTATTATAATTTAATATTATTTCATTTAATAAATCTACATAATAAATATACAAATGGACTATAAACAAAGGACAATAAAAAGCTGAAGTTGACGGTGCGGGGGATTTCAGAAGGGAGAATATCATACAGAGAGTTCGTATTATCAGTCCGGGTCTTCGTCCTAACTGACAACTTCACTTCAATCAAAAGCGTTTTCTTAACGCACAACCATCTTCACAAGTCACAGCGCTCAAAATTCCGCACTGTTACAAAAGCGTTTTCTTGTCTCTGAAGAAATACGATGCGTTCCAAACCGCAACGTTACAATTTTTCACGTAACCCTTACGTAATCATTTATTACCATAATGTTTTTCATATTTTTCGTCCTATTGTTTAGGAGATGGGGGAGGAAATAATAACGTTAAAAACCCACTACATTTTCGAGTATTTTTGGTATGGGGCCAAACCCTTGGGTTTCAATTTTTTATTTGGCGTGATAGAGAGGCCATAGTAACACGTAATTTGTGAAAATTTCAACCGGTAACCTTAAACTGTGACAGACGGACGGACAGACAAACAGACATACAGTAGTGACTTAGTTAAAGGGTTCCGTTTGGCAGGCTCGTTTGGCAGCCTTTGGGTGTACAAAAATCTATCCAAGTTTAAAGTAAGAAAGAACTTGGCCTACTACTTCTATCCTTTGCACGTGATTTTAAAAATCACGGCGTGGCGTTTTTTACTTTCATTTTGAGGACCTCCTTTATAAAAGAACAAATCATTTCTTTAAAATTATTTAATAAATATTTATGATAATAAATATTTTTACTTAATAAAAGCTTTTTTTACTGTTTTATTATATATATAGATTTTTACCGGAATAAACAGACAACACTGACCGACAGACACATCCTACTCTACCTTCACCAGATGAGAGCAAAAAGGTAAATGAAATAGGTTAAGAAAATAGGTTAAGTTTTTTAATTTTATTGTTAACTCTATTTTATTTATGATAATATTCGAAATATATATCGAAAGTTTTATTTTTTTATTTAATTTCAACCATAATATTCGTAAAAATCTGTATATACCACAGAACATTTAAATCAAATAGAAAGGCTAAGTGGGCGTGTCACGCGCGCCACAACTACTGTTGAACACCAATACTTAGACCGAAACACGCGATCGCTGCGCATAGTCGCTCGCGAACCGTGACTCTGTGAACAGCTCTGCCTAATCTAAAGAGAAATGCCGCCTTGTGCAATAATTACTTGCAGAATCACGAATAAGAAAGCAAACCGGAAAAATTGAGATATTTCCTTTCACCTGTAATTATAAAAACTTTGTATAATATGAGAATTTTAGATAAATAACTAATTTACTCATGGTGACAACAAAAATATACATTACCGGCAATGTACGCTGACAATTTTGGCTAAGATGTAGTAAACAAGTGTAATCGCGGGATTACAGAAACTGCAGGGCGGATGGGATTTGACACAGGAGAATTGTGGAAACAATGTGGGTGCAAATCATGCGTCACGGTCTAGCGTGAACATCCTGGGGGGGCCGGGGCTGCGGCTCCATGGGCTGTGTCCAGATCCACAACTTGGATCACTCCATCCTTGCCAGGCATTGTGCGGAGAATTCTCCCCAACTTCCATTGGAGCGGAGGCAAGTCATCCTCTTTGATGAGGACCAGTTCACCCACTTGAGGAGGGGAGGAAGGGGAGAGCTGATTGGGGCGGGTTTGCAGGGTATGGAGGTAGGATCTGGACCAGAGAATCCAAAAGCGCTGAGAGAGCGCTTGAATGAGCTGAAAGCGTTTAAGAACAGATATGGGTCTGTCGTAAAAAGACTGCTCAGGTAGAGCGGTGAGCGGACGACCAATAATGAAATGTCCGGCCGTGAGAGGGTCAAAGTCCGTAGGATCGGATAAAATCGGGCAGAGGGGTCTTGAGTTGAGTATTATTTCGTGCAGAGCGCCGAACCAAGTTATGTGCTGATTCGCGAGCTGGTGAGTGATTGCATCATTGTTTGACCCGAGGAAGTTCTGAACTTCAATGAGTTGATCCCTAGCACCTACACAGCTTGTGCCGACTCTGAGCGAATGAGAACTAGAGTACCGCGACGTGAGATAAAACCTAACAGGGCTCGTGCTGAGTGAAATTGACCATGTACGTCTGCTATTATTGGTGTGTTAGTGACGTTCACTACACGTTGTGCGGAGTTACAAGAATTCTCTGTTGGAGCTGGAGTCATTGAGTGAAAATGAACTGAGTGTGTATGTGATGAGTGTGTGTGTGATGACTGAGTGCTGGTTTCATTGAGTGAAAATGAGCTGAATGTGTATCTGATGAGTGAATGTGTGAGTGAAAATGAGCTGAGTGTGTCTATATGTGCTGATTGAATGTGTGAGTGAAAATGAGCTGAGTGTGTATGTGCTGATTGAATGTGTGAGTGAAAATGAGTTGAGTGTGTATGTGCTGATTGAATGTGTGATGAGTGTGACTATATGTGAAAATGAGTTATTAAAAACTTGAGCGCTACCAACTCCAACGTGCGGATAGCTTGTAACTTGCGCGGGCCGAAATAACAAAAGCCATGTTCAAACGGAACACGGAAAATAAACCCGACAGAGAGAGAAAGAAAAAAAAGAAAAAAAAATTTTTTTTTTTAAACAACCTGTATATGAGCTGATAAACCAACGTGGAACACCCTATATGTGTACCATAAACAATAAAAGGCAGACAATAACAGGATAAAACTGTTCGGAAAACTTTTACCGTAACACAAGATTACCGCAACATTAAATATCAAAAAGGGCTGATGACCTTGTTCACTCCTATGTTATTATGCTATTTCCCGCTTACACGAAACTAATAAAATACCTATCTACTGCCTCAAACTCGTAAACAACAAAGAATGCGTTCACCTGGCAGAAATCGTATCTAAATGTGCGGACATTCCAATGATGCTAATCAAGCTTTAATCAACGTAATAATACGTAACCGTATAACGTGTGTACTTATGTACTCAACACACGTAACTTACGTATATATGTGACGTATATAAGTGCACGAAATAAAGCAAATTTATACTCTCACAAAAAATATCTCGCAAGATACGAGAACTATCTTTGACAGTGGGTAGATTTGCACCTCTTCGCGCGATAGAAAACAAAGTGAAGTGTAGGTACTCAAAACGTTGTAACACGATATGAAACTAAAATGTGAACTATGTATTTACGAGCAAAGTTGAATCACTTCGAGAACATTTGAAAAGATTGGGTCGGGAATTACATGTAAAAAATGTTGAGCAAAATGCTGACTTTGAGTTTAATTAATTTTACGTATGGGGTTTATAAGGGCTGATAATTAATCCCTGGAAGTGACGGGGGGGTTTAATAAAGAAATATAGTGGACTGTAATAAACAATTGGGCCGAATGGATATAATTATATTATCTGAGCTGAACAATAATTACAACCGTGATGAAAATGAGTTATTCTGTAAAGGGGCGTGGGGGGGCCGGTTCTAACCGATAAATGGAATGTTCCAGGCGGCGGTTCTAATTATCTACCCGCGATAGGTATTCGAAACCACAAAATATTTTTTGCCGGGAAAGGGGGCAAAATATGTAACCGGGTGAAAATGGACTGTAGTAAATCGACGGGGGCTGGTTCAAAACAAAGTTATGGGCCGGCGGGGGATAGTCGGGGGGTGATATAAACCAAAAATTTTCCTGGATTGAAAATGGACTGTAATAAATCGACGGGGGCTGGTTCAGTAGCGGTTTGAAGGGCCAAAATTGTGAAAATGGACTGTAAGGACCAGAATTCGATCCGGCTCGAAGGACCAAAATTTTTCTTGTATTGAAAATGGACTGTAGGGGCTGAAAAGGGGCTGGTTCTAACGGTTCGAAGGGCCAAAATTTAATCGCGGGATTACAGAAACTGCAGGGCGGATGGGATTTGACACAGGAGAATTGTGGAAACAATGTGGGTGCAAATCATGCGTCACGGTCTAGCGTGAACAACAAGTAATGTATGCTCTCCCTACTTGTCAAACTTGCTCGCTAGTGTTGTGCCGTATCGTGGTGTCACACAATCGATAGACGTTTTTTATTCCTTGAGCGATATTCTTAAATTAAGATTTAAGATAAAACTTTTATAACATTCGAGAAACCATTGTCAGTTACCCCAAAATCGACCGGATAACTGTACAAGCAAGGAGAAAAGTTTTTATATAAAATGTATGAGAAAATATTTAAAAGTGAATAAGTGTGCGTTTATTTCCTCTACGGTGTTATTCTTGGCTATGCATAAATACATATTTTTCAAAATACATGAGATATTTGTACAGTCGAGAACAAAAGTATTCGTGTGAAATGTATGAAAAAAAAAATGAAAAGTGTTAATTACTCTACAACGTAATTCTAATCTACGTATATGTATGTCTGAAAACATTTATCAAAATATATAGGGTAAAATATACAGTCGAGGTCAAAAGCTTTGGGATAAAATATTTAAAAATGTATGAGTGTGTGATTATTTAATCTATAGGATAATTCTAAGCTATGCGCATGTCCAATTGATTATTTATCAAGATATAGGGAATCTGTATAGTCGAGGAAAAAAGTTTTTTCTAAAAATTTAAAAGTGTGTTTAATTATCCAACAGGGTACTCGTATTTCTAAGCTATGCATGCATATCTTGAATATATATTTACAGTAGTTACAGTATGAGAGTTGGTATAACATACTAAAGGTTTTTACAAAATATATAGAAAAAAAGGGCTTGGAATTACACTGAAGAGTAAATAAATACACACTTCCTTGACTGTGCAGATGCCCCTTATATGTTGATAAATAAGTATTTAATCATATGCATAGCTTAGAATTACCATATAGAGTAAATAAACAGACACTTATACACTTTTTAGACATACATATGCATAGCTTAGAATTACGTTGTAGAGTAAATAAAATACACTTTTACACTTTCAAATGTTTTTTCATACATTTCACCCGAAAACTTTTGTTCTCGACTGTACAAATATATCATAGATATTGAAAAATAAGTATTTATACTTAGGCATAGCTTAGAATTACACCGTAGAGTAAATAAACACACACTTGTACGGTTTTAAATATTTTCTCATACATTTTAAGTATATGAAAACTTTTCTCCTTGATTGTACAGTTACCCGGTCGATTTTGGAGTAACTGTTAACGGTTTCTCGAATGTTATTATAACACCTATTTTATGTCACCTAACACAAGTGCATTGGTGGTATGGACCAAAACGCCCATTCTCCTTTGAAATGGGATTTTCCATAAGAGTGTTTATGAAAAATCCAATTATTTTGAAGCTACCATAATATAATTTAAAATACGTTAAATCTTAATATATTCGTCGGTGAAACGCGGGTGTACCGAGTGTGGACTGTAACTTGCTTCACACTCGGAATACCTCTGATACCCCCTCGGGGATTCATGTCGTGACCATATATTATCATTATTACTGATCACTTACAAAGTTTTAAGTATGAATTTGGCTATATCAATGAAATCACCTTATATACACCTAATACAGGTTAAAACAATTTTACTAAAATATGTAAAACAAGATAATAAAAATAGAAAAAAAAACAACACACAAATTTTCTCAGAGCAAATTGGTTTCTCGTTTGATTATAAAAAAAGTTTGTCGAAGTTTTACGTTAAGAAAATACATCTGTTCCCATCCCTAGCAATAAATCATCACGTCATATAATCAGACTCTGTTTAATATTAAGTTCGCAATACCGCTCCGGTCAAGTTATCAACCACCTAAAGCCGGTAGGTTTATAATGGTCACATGGTATCAAAACTAAAACGTCGTAAATGAAATCGTTTGTTTGAAAAATACACCGTTTTACACAGAGATACGTTGATTTTTTCATTTGATAAGTTTTCGATATAAGTCATTTGTTGTGCGTAGAAAGAACAACCATTTGGATTAAAGTTTTGATAGTATTTCAATTACGACAAGGTGTGTGCCTGTGGGTGTGAGGCGACAAAGGTTCTGGTACGCATACAGCTCCAAGGCCTTTCTAACTATTTAAATGTTCTGAGGTATATACATATATAATAAAACAGTTAATAAATATTTAATATTAAATAGCGGTGGTAGCGCTCAGGGTGGTACGCTGGCCTCTTAATCTTGAGATCCAGGTTCGTACTCCGGTCGGGCATCTATCAATGAGTTTTTTTGGAATTTATGTGCATAGTATTTGTTCTTACTTACCACTTGCTGAACGGTTACGGATAACATCGGGAATGTTTATGTAACATCTTTTAAAAAACCTACAATCCCAAAAAAAACATATATTTGTGCCAAAAGTTCGGTAATAGAGCTCACCATTCATCACGTTGGGACGTAATATTCGTCGGTGAAAAATGTTTCTACCAAGTGTGGACTGTGCATTTCACAGTTTACAGTTGGATCACCTCTGACACCCCTCTCGGGGATTCATGTTGTGGCGATACATATTAAAATTCTATAATAGAAATGGGGTGGCCGTTTCTAACTCCTGGAATAACGTTTGAGTCGGTTTATTTGTTGCCACCCCTCACGATTTAACTGGGTCGTTTAAATCAAAACCAAACAAAAAGGCGTCAATTCCATTGACCGACAGTTTCAGCATAAGAGTGTTTGTACTATAGTATGTATGTGTGTATGTATGTTTGTCCAGCAAGGGCAATTGTGTGGCGTGACCGATTAGCGATTATTGCCTATCTTGATTTTGGCTCACGGAGGGGTGATTGGTTCGTGAATACGGAACCCTATTTAGGACGTTTAGGCTCTTATAAATAAAGATTGAATAAGTTGAAATATGCTCATAATTTGTGCATAATTCACGAATGTGGCAAGTTGTATAAATTTTGTTTTTCAATTTTATTTAAGGAGCCACAAGACGGCGGTGATTTGGTAAAATTTTTTTTAGTTGAATTTTTTTCTTTAGCAGATATTTTAATTTATATTAGTTTAATTTTGTTTAAAAGATAGGTTTATTTCATTTATAGGATAGTTTTAACTTGGTATTATGTTAAGTAAATTTTTGAGATAAATTTTGGCTTTTGCTGATCTTTTTTCTCTGTTTCACAAAAAAGTTCCTTTATTGTAATAGTACATATTATTGCGCTGTGTCTAAGAAGAACTCTACAGCGATACCTTGTATAATAATCAAAATAGGTTTCAAAAGTTCAAATTTATTTCAAAATCAAAGGTCCAGTTACAGGTCCGATTAACTTCGTGTTAAATAATGTTAAAAGTTAAAGTGAAATCGGTTGCACAAATGAGACCGAAGCTTTGCGGCTTCCAAAAACAACAAAACAACGCGCCATGCTATATGTCTTACGTGTTAACTCTTTTTGCGTTGTATTAAAGATGAAAGTCACATATTATGTAGAAAATTGCCGTAGTATGAGTTGGAAAACTTTCATAGTTTTCAATGCACTGTTACGAAGTGAGATTTTATGGAGTGCATTTATTAGTTTACGAGTAGGATTTATACATTTGTGAATTTATTATTATCAGGTTTTTAGTATTGTATTTCATCTACCAAAGTATATGTATATTCAAAAAGGATTATGAGGGAAGAAATTTAGGGTGCACAAGTGGAAAGTACAGCTCAACCAGACCGCCCTAGAAGGACGTATGCTGACATTGAAATTGGCAACCATTGGATTGAGCACTGAAGGATGTTACGCGTAGAAAAATAGACTCTATTTCATACAGTTAAAAGTTATTTTATTATGACACAACCAACTAGAGAAAACGTGCTGAGCGGGACAACACACAGTCGATGCCTGTGTCCTACTCGCACAGTTGCCATCACAAAAAAAAACAAATTGCGATGGTAGGCTTGAGTTTTTCACGATTTAGTTTTTCAACGACTTTATAGTATTTAGCTTTTAGTAAATACTTTTTTTTTAACCGACTTGAAAAAAAGAGGAGGATCTCAATTCAACTGTATTTTTTTTGGGTATGTTATTCCTTATCTCCGTCAATTCTGAACTGAATTGAATGATTCTTTTTTTGTTTGGAAAAATTTCCTTTGAGGTAGGTTCCATTTTAAGATTGACCATGACCTGATGAAAGTTTTCAGAGATAGGCAGTGGAACGCCTCAGAAAGTAACAGCGTACCACTTGATATTAAGGAAATCGCTTTGTACTACGATGTTGATCGCAGAGTATTACTTGGAAATTGTCAATCTTCCACCTGACCTTCGATCCTGGTCTTATTAAGTCATTACCATAGAACTCTTTAACGAATGAGAGCACTTACCTCGAGATTGCGGCAATCACTTTGGTAGGGTGCTGATTGTCGGGCATTTCTTGGAAATTATCAGAATACCCACCTGACCTTCCATCCTGGCTTCACCACCATAGAACTCCTTAACGGACGACAGCATACCACTCAAGATTAAGGCAATCGCTTTGTATTAGGATAGTGATTGCCGAGTACTACTTGTAAATTGTAATTTCTCCACCTGAACTTTGATCTTGGCCTCATTACCATAGAACTCCTCAACGGGTGACAGCACATAACTTGAGATTACGGCAATCAGTTTGTATTAGGGTGCTGATTACAGGGTATTTATTAAATATAACCAATTATTACTTGTCCTTCGTTTTATATCAACAGCGCGTTTACAAGAACTATCCACATTACACAATTTGACCCGTCAACACTAAAAATGTAAAATAATAAACTTTTAACAAAAAATAGTAACCGACTTTAAATGTAACTGCAGCCATTCGCAAAAAAGTTGAAAATAATTATAAAATGACCGATGGTACTGAAATAACACTTTTTCCGACTTCTTTGTTCCTGAAAAATATGTTCTTTAAAAGTGACCGCGTTCCCTTGGTTATAGCAACACAGAAACCAATATAAGAGCGCCGACTTCTAAAGAACATATTTTTTAGGAAGAAAGAAGGCGGAAAAAGTGTTATTTCGGTACCATCTGTCATTTTATAATTATTTTAAGCTTTTTAGCGAATGGCTGCAGTTACATTTGAAGTCCGTCACTATTTTTTTGTTAGGTTTATTTATGTTTTACATTTAGTTTTATCCGTAAATGTAAGATCAATCATTCCTTAATAAAGTTGGGATTATTCTTATGCTTGCAAACTGGTAACCCTTTTATCTAAAAATGGCGCCACGGCCGTGACATTTGAAAACAAAATTGTAAAATTAATAATTTTTTGCAAAAATGGTTAAAGCATGCAGCGTGAAGGGCTGCAGAAGCCAAATTTTTGGGAATTGTGGGATATCGTTTCACAGGTAAGGCATAATTACAACGTTTTCTCGGAGAAATGATACATGTTTACATTGATACCGCTAGAGTAACCATGATATTGGGTTTTACATTACAGTCTTCCAAAAACTGAAAATATCCGAAGAAAATGGTTAGAAGTTTTAGGAAACGAAGTAAAGTGCAAAAATCCAGTAGTCTGCAGCCGCTATTTTAAAGCAGAAGACTTTAAACCAATAAAATAAATGTTTTGAATACGGTTTTTACTACCTACGTGGTCTCAATCAATTATTTTTAAATATGGTTACCCTACTTAGACAGAGATGAAATTATCTAGTATGACTTCTCGTTCTTCACGTTTTTTGAAACAAGTACTCAGTCCGGTTAGGGCATAGGTTCGTGTTGGCAACATACTGAAGAAGGGCAATGTCAAAAATACCCGGAATAGAAGACGGGATATATTAAATAAAAAATAAAATCATAGATAAACTACCCCCAAAGAGGTGCAATGACACTTGGTCGGTGACGCGAATTTCAGTGACGCGAATCCATAAGATTTTCCCCTGCCAAAAATCGCTCAGTCAGCGCGCCTTAAGGCGATACCAAAAAAAGGGTTTTTTTCGAATCCATTTACTCCGCTATAACGTCATCTACGTATTTAATTTTTGGGTAAATATTTATGGAGTATTTGATTAAGATTCTCACTGAAGGAAAACGCGATTGGTTTCAGGTAAAAACTGTTTTCCATGAAACGGTAACTGTATATTTATAGAAAAGTGTATAAACTTAGTCTTCTTTACATGAACGACGTCTGTATTTCTTTGTTTTTTATTTCCAGTATAGATAAAAATTATACAACTTGCTAAACTTTGCGCAAAAACGAGGCAATATTCACGATACCCTGACAGCTATTATGATGTTGTTTTATAAAATTTTGCTTTTTGGGCTGTATAGAGACGTAGTTAGATGTCGCTCGATAATACTTATAAAAAAAAAAACATCTGTTGACTTCAAACTCAGTTTTTACCTTTTGTATGAATCTAAAGGCACCTTAAAGATACGTATACCTACCCATTTTCACCCGTTATGGACGAATTTATACCTTTTCTACCTCTACTGTTTGTTTTATTTCAGAAATAGATTAAGGGAACGGAACTACCGGAACTGACAATTTCCTGTTTGGAGAGGTTCCGACTTCTATCCTTGAACCCTGATTTTCGTCTGCAGTTAGTAAAACGAGATTGAGGGAACTAGAGAGATCTCTTTTAAGTATTTATACCTACATATGTCATGCGCAGGTCGTGGAATTGGGCAAATCGTAAAGTATGAAATTGAAAATCTTTCACGAAAAGTCATAAAATAGGTGCAACGACGAGCGGAACGAAGCGGAGCGAGGAGTAGCATGTTACGTTTACGTGTTAATAAATTTGGGGAGCCTGAGCATATCATATTGCTGATATTTTTTCTCCGCTCCGCTTCGCTCGGCTCCCCAAATTTATTTTGTAAACCTAACATCGTTCAATTCGTCGTCACACCTATTTTTGAATTTTGGTGAAAGATCTTTGATTTCATACGACCACGATCTGCTCACAACTAGAGATGGGCGCGGGAAAATTCTCATCGGGAAAATTCCCGGGTTAATTCCCGTTTGGGAAATTTCCCGGTGTTTATCGGGGAAAATCCCCAATCGGTGGGATTTTTCATTTTTATTCACAAATACTATGAAACTTAAAATGAAACTTACTGCAGGTGATAGAGGGAATCACAGCCAACATTTTATTTCCTCACACTTAACTGCGAAAATATGCGCTTTGGAAACTACAGGCACTTGAAAATACTTAATTAAAAGGTTAAGTAACTGAACAATTTTTTCTTGTGATAGACTGCTGACGCTATTACATACACGTTCTACTGATAAAGTTTTTCTGAAATATGAATTACTTTCTGAAAAAAAAAATATTGAATTATTTTTTATATGGAGAAAACAATGATACTCTCAATTAAAGAAGAATTCTCTGTCACTTAGCTACAATACGGCAAATCTACATATTTGCCATGGTGGAAAGCTTTTATTTCAAAATATATTAAAACAAAATGTCAAAATGAAAACAGCCGAATATTTTCCCGTACGGGTGTTTTCACGGAAACTTTCCGGGAATTTTCCCGCAGTCGGGAATTTTCCCGGGTGGAAACCCATCCCTACTCACAATCTATATAAGGTCTTTCAATTTAAATGGAAAATAATTTAAGAGGTGATTCAGTATCGTTAATACATCACATTCCACTGCAAAGCCCTTTTTTTTGCGCGTATTTTTTTTCACTTCTCAGTACAAAGTGGTCCGATCAGCTGACTCAGTTTCTATGGACAAGTGGAATGTGATGTATTAACGAGACTGAATCACCTCCTAAATTACTTTCCATTTAAATTGAAAGACCTTATATATTTTCTTTAGTCTTTTCAAACTTACTACGGTTAGGCAAAGTTGCCGCACAACCGGTACCGGTTGCCCAACTTGCGCATACTTGCCTCTTGCCACATATTGGGGAATAGCCGTTTTGCCCTACACCGGGGCACACAGCGCGTCATGGCGGAACTAACGCAATAATGCACATTCCGGCCATTTGGCTTACAGATTAAATACCGCATTAATTGCCCGGATTGACTTATGCGCTTGGAAATTTTCTGTATTTACTGTAGTATTTTATTTCTTCGTAATTTGTAGGTTCATATTGTAGACTAGCTTTTGTTCGCGGCTTTGCTTGCGTGGATGTGTCTTACAATTATCGTCAGTTTTTGGTTTGGCGGTTATTTTATCCATCTTACTTGGAGACCCCCTCGAAGTAATTTGGGGGAGAGTAAGAGAAAAACTGCATCCAAATCCGTTCAGTGGTTCTCAAATTAAAATGGAACCAACAAAAATTATAAAAATTGTAGTTTTGGTCTCAGTATACTTACAGATGTGACTTTTTTATTACTTAATTATTAGTAAGTATTCATAAAGCTGAATACTGTTGATTGAAAGACAATATCATGCGAACGAAGCCGCGCGCAAAGGCTAGTTACCTTTAAAATTTATAATTTTCAAAGAATACAAAGGCTCGCAAAAATAATACTGTATAGGTAAATATAAGAAATCGAGCTACTTTTTAAATAACTTTCGTCAGATTTTTAACATAACTATGTAACTAAAAACAATGTTGAATGTCTAATCTAATCATATTATATAATAGCTTTAAAACAATGTTTTTTGTCATAATTGTTGATAAGACTGTAAATTTCCAAAAATCCCGAGTTCACCAAGTGTTTAGGCTACTATTAAATTTCATAATAAATACATTTTTGAATAAAATATGAATTACTTGATAATGCGAATGTTAAAGATAATTTTTGTCTCACGCTTTTAAATGTAGTTCTTTTTTAAGGCGATATGTAAATATTTTAGCGTCACTTTAACTCCATATGCGAAAAAACCATCAGTGCAAGATGGGCGGATTCAAGGAAAAGTAGCAAAAAGGTGGTCATTTTTCAATCCAGGGTTCCGTTTGCGAAATATTAAGCTTGAAAGTGTTAATTTTTGTAAGAGTCTAGTGTGTCCCACCTGCCAGCGAAACGGTTGTATTTGGATACGTGAAAAAAATCACGGCAGTAGTATACATAACGACATCAAAGGGAAAACTATCACAGCTAAGTAGGCTTTACAAGTTAACGAGTACAGGGGCTCTACCGCGTAATTCTCATTTGTATCAACTTCAAGCAAATGCATGCGAAATTCAACGCGTGCAAAAGAGATGGCATGTTAGGCGGGTGTCGTCGCACGCACGACAAATTTCAATCTCAAGTTGATGTTGATGAAAATGAGAATTACGCGGTAGACCCACAGATCGCGCCAAACTTTTAGTCCCTTCTAAACACGGGGTGATTCGCATCAGCAGGAACAAAATGTATGGGCCGTTTTTGGGAAGAGCAACTTCCGAGCGTACTAGAAGTTTGGCGCGATCTGTATTAGCCGACAAACTTATAAAACGTACTTGGAGAAGAAGTCCGCATATTGTGCAGGGCAACTACGGAAGCCTACACTGCGCGTGGCCCGACACGGACTTAGCCGGTTTTTTTATTAATATAAAATTTACGCAAGTTGCTATCAAACTTTTGTTTAACCAGGTGCTAGATACAGTTAAAATCCATCTAATAAAATATAATTGCAGGCCATAAATGTCATTCCAAATTGTCAAACCAGGAGAAATGGTGTCGAAAAAGACCTCATTTCAATAAATATTTTTATCGAGCCGAATTTCTCCAATCACGTTTCTATTAAACAAATCCCTAGAAAAAGACTTAAAAAATAATATAATATTTTATCAAAATAATACCTTCTTTACTGAAGTAGATATGCAAGTTCTAAAAGTGTCGTTTTTTTTCCGTAGCACCTTAAACTGCGCATCAAGTAGGCTAATATCGGCAGCCACAAACCTCACTATAGCGCTTATTGATAGCGGCAACTTACATAGAGGTATAGATAGAGTAACCTATGCAATAATGCACATTCCGGAAACCAGGCATGTGAGCTTAATCGCTAGAAAGCTTCTCGTGTGTCATGAATTAAACACTTGCTTAATTACCACGGACTAGTGTCTACACCGTAACATTGCCCAAAAAGCCACTGGATTAATTAGCAGAGATCGGAATATTGGTAGTGGGATTTTGTACTGTGGTGGTATGTTGATTTTAAAATGGATATTCCTGGGATTAGAATTTGGACCCAGTTTTGTTATATTGTTATATTAATCGGGTGATCCATATTATTAATTTATTATCGTACCTTTATTCTCTGCATATTATTTATTAAATTAATTATCGATGGCTTCTGCTACTATTTCAAAAAAAGGGAGTGACATTTCAATAAATACCTATGTGGGTCCATTCTACTCACACTTCTTTTCCAAACGATTAGTCAAAGGCTCCGACACTCCCCAAACGACTAGCCATAGAGATCATAGAGATCACACAGAGATTACTCTCTGGAGATCACACATTGCTAATGAGGTGCTAGCTGTCATTAATTGGATTTTATGTATCAATGATGCCATAATTTAAAGAGGGGAGTATTTAAACGGACTTTAAAATCAATAGAAATAACAATAAAAAAGTGTAAGGCATCACAAAAAATGATACATAAACAAATATTACGAATTTCAAAATTAATATACAATTTCAATACAAAATTAATGTCTCGCACTATAACGATTTCTGGGCTGTCATAAAAAATAACCACGAAGGTTATGTATGGATGGCGGTTGGTCGACAACATTCCGCGACTTGACATACCTAACCTTCTAACCTATAACCTACCGGCTCTCTTCTGCGGTGGTTTTCTATGGCAAGTTAAACTGCAAAAGCAAAGCCTCATAATGGAAACCATTATTTTTAAAATTCATTTATATGTATCCCTTTTAAACCAGTGTGAACCAGATCAATTTCATCATCAAAAAAATATTTTCCGTCCAGTTCTGCGACCTATTCAAATTTAGTTTGATTTATGTCGTAATGTCAGTGTATCAAAGCCTCAAAGGCTGTCGAGTAGTAGGTTTGCCGTCCTTTTGAATTTGGAGCTCGGGTTGTGACCTTTTTTGTTCGGAAACCGCGCTAAGTTGATTGATGGTTTGTAGAATCAACCCTGATCATTGCAGAGATCGGTAGAAGTGTTGGCAAAAATATTTGAAAAGGACGATGATCTACGCGTAATACAATTTTATTTGATAAATTTTAAACTGATAGTGTACGTATGTATGGAAAACACTATATTATTATTGGTCATCATTACGTTAACAGTTAATCTACTAGGCTGATCATGTGTTGTTTCCGTACAGTTAATAAATTGGTCGGCTATCCCGATCTTAGAGTAGTTATTGAGTTGAGTTGGTTGTTTACGTCAAGAATTCCTATCCGTTTCATTTAAGGCGATACCAATAAAAAAAGGGGGTTTTTCGAATCTATTTACTCCACTTTAACGTCATCTACGTATTTCATTTTTGGGTAAATGTTTATTGAGTATTTGATTAAGATTCTCACTGAAGGAAAACGCGATTGGATGAAATTTTCTCGATAGAATTTAATTCCGAAAAGACCTCTAAATTGTTTTGTTTTTTCCTGTAATTCTGAAATCCTAACTAATTTCATTGTGAAAGTGCATTCAAAATGTGGATATTATGTATTTGTAAAGTCTCCTTGAAAATATTTTGGACAAAGTAGCTTAGTACATTTTATATTAATAAAAAACCGACTTTTTGCTACTTTTCCACGAATCCGTCCCAGTCACACTGAGGGTTTTTTCACATATGGAGTAACAGGGACGCTAAAACTTTTACGTATCGCCTTAAGAAGAAGAGTTGCCGATAGTTCATTTCTCTAGGGAAAATGGTGTGACACTGCGTGGGGTGGAAGGCAGAGGTACGGGGAAGGTGGCTCCGCCGTTCCACCAATCACAGAACACACAGAGCACATGCCACCAATCGCTATCGCCCCCTTTTTTGACGTTATGACACCATTGACCGTAACATGGCTCCATTCATAGATCAACTCCCCTTTTTAATTGCTCCGTAGTTACGAGTAGGCGGTAGAGCTGATGCCGGGCTCGACTGTGGAGGTACCACCATCTTACTTGGAGACCCCCTCGAAGTTATTCGGGGTAGAGTAATAGTACAGCTCACAGGCAAAAAACCAGAAGGCCCACCATGCCTGGGACCGATGGATGGTGGTATATTCATCCCCAATAGCCGGGCCTTATATGGAACAGACTGGTGTTGGGCAGTGGCGTCACTGGTGCAAGAGTTTCGGCACCGCGCTCACCAACCCGCCTGCCCAGCGTGTGTGAGTATGGGCAATTCATCCAGGATGACCGCCGGGAATGGCAAAGTCCTGGAAAAGCTTATGTCCAGCAGTGGACAAACTAGGCTGATGGAAGAAGTTACGAGTGTTATTGTGTTCTGTGGGCCAGTATTTATTGTTTTAAAATGGAAAATTTCTTTTATTTTTGTAACTAGTACGAAATATTGTGTTGAAATAATAAAATACATTGTCCACATTTTAGTGTACTACACAAACCGAATGTGGTGAATTGCACGAATGTTCGATTAGTTTCTTGATGACACAAAATGTTATACAATTGAGTAAATAAAAAAAAATAAAAAAATAATAATTATACAAGGTGTAACAGAAAGGTGTAACCATATTTGAAGAGCTTATTCAGTCAATGGTATAGAACAACTTTTACTATGGGGTCAAACCTGAAACCTCAAAAAAAAACTGCCCCTCCATACATTTCAGCCGAGTGGCATTGCAATTTTCTATGAAAATTTTTTTTTCGAGATGCAGGGTTTTTTCCGTAGTAAAAGTTGTTCTATACCATTGACTCAATAAGCTAAAAGGTTACACCTTTCTGTTACACGTTGCATAACCGTCATTTGTGATACGAGCATCTACTTTTAAAATAACATTAACATAAAAAGAGATATACTTATTTAAATAAAATAATTGGTTTATGAATGATTTCGAGCCGGTTTTTGTCTGGTATATAGATAATTTTCTGGCAAATGCTTAGGGTTCCCTGAACCCTTACAAAAGTAATTTTTTTTTGTATTATAATTTTTTTTTAAATTTGTTTTTAATAAAACAGAGTTTGCAATACAACTTATACAAGGTGAAATTTAATCAACCGCCTGAATTCATACTGGAGACTCGGCTAGTGATCAGGAACGAGGTTCAATTACCACTTTCTTGGAAATCGTAAAAAAAAAATTTGCTCCCATTCACACTGGACTAGTTCAATTACAAATCCTGGTATAGGCAGTATAGGAGGAAAAATTTTTTGTTTTCGAATTTCACCTTACTGGTGGTTAAACATTGTTCCTGATCACTAACCGAGTCTCCAGTATGAATTCAGGTGGTTGATTAAATTTCACCTTATATACAAACAGTGTGACAAAACCAGTTTATGTTTGACAGCACACCGCATTCACATCACATTAGGTAGGTACTTATAGATAAGGTGCTTACATTATATACAATTCACAGCTAGCTTTTGTTTGTGTATGCAATACACACTAGGTGATTATTTTTATGCTTATTTACGACGATATAGATTGTGAGAAGAAGTGTTTTAGTTTGATTTTTATGTTGTTTTTTGTGATTTGATTTTTTATGGTTAGGGAAAGTTGGTTTATTAATGTAGGTATTTGGTATTGAAATGTTTAACGCGGTAATTTTTCGAGTAACCGTACAACCGTAATATTTAACGAGGGACGTTAGTGCCATCTAGCGGTTAAGGTCAACATTAAATTCATGAAAGTAAGAGCATAATGTAATTTAAGAATAGGTGATTATTCTACTAGATACATCCCTTTAAGTTAAGGCGAGGTTTGCCGAATAAACGTCGTACTCTTTTGTATTTATTTGTAAATAACAAGGATTTAAGGCGAGGGTAATCGAAAGAACCGGTCCTGTTTTTTCATTTTACACTTGTCCATGCTGCTCAGTGTAAGCAGGCCGCTCAGAAATCTCACGATTAAAAGTAGTTTTTATTTATTATTTTGATATAAGAAGAATTGGTTTTTAATATAAGGGCCGTTTTGTATCTCAAATTGTAAGACGTTTTATCTGGTATGCATTTTATTCTCAAACAGCTAATATAACTCAAATGAAATTATATTTAGATCAAAGTTTAGACCTATCTTTGTGATTTTATTGCATGCAGAGAAATGCAAGTAATCGAGGTTTCGAATGGCCGCAATATTAAGTTAAAAAAGTAAAATATGACATATATTTTCTTCAAAATTTTATTATTACGTAATTTTAATTTTACGTATTAAAATAATTAGAAAAGCGGAAAAACCGAGAGAACCCCGCCTCAAATTTAGAAAAAGATATGTAGGTAAAGTTCACTCTTTGATCTTAATATTTCAGCCGTTATATACGCGATTACTTGCATTTCTCTGCATCCAATAAAATCGCAAAGATAGGCCTAAACTTTGATGTGAATATAATTTTATTTGAGTTTTATTAGGTTTTAGATAATAAAAATTATACCAAAATAAACGTAGTACAAAATGGAATGTAAAACGGCCGTCATATTAAGAACCTATCCTTTTAATTCCAAAATAATAAATAAAAACACTTTGAAATCGCGAGATTTCTGAACAGCCCGCTTCCACTGAGCAGGATAGTCAAGTGCAAAATGAAAGCATTGGAGCAGGATCAATTTCTCTAGATACCCTCACTCTTTGCTGTTAAACCATTAGCTAGAAAATAAACTTAATTGAAAATACTGAAATTATAATTTTATTCTTTATTGTACACACATACAGAAACAGGGATACATATAATATTTACATTTAAACAATATGCACATTGGCGTGCTTATCTCTAAGAAGAGATTTCTTCCAGCAAAACCAACAGGAAATAAAAAAAACAAAAAAAATAATAATTTAAACGAGTATGTAATCATACAAGTGCACAAGGAGATTGATGCAAATTAAAAATATAAATATATACAAAGTGACTTTTTGATCATCGTCCAAATTCATACTGGAGGCTTGATAAGTGATCAGTATCTTGGATCAGTAACAATTTTTGTGAAATTCGTAATATGAAATTTCGGCTTCCCATATAAATTCAGTTCCAGTCCCAGGTGAATCACTATGGGGAGTCGAAATTTCATTTTACGAATTTCACCAAAATTGTTATCGATCCATGATACTGATCACTTACCAAGCCACCAGTATGAATTTGGACGATGATCAAAAAGTCACCTTATATAACATAAAAATAGCAATAATATAGTATTCAAATACTTACTATAAATACACACTATAAAATTATTTATGTCCTTTAACGCGTTTTTCCAGAAGCTCGGCAAATAAAAAGTGCGCTAGGTGACTGTGTGCGATGAAACAAAACTTTGTGTAAAATTTAAAGCTCGTCGCACCCTCTTTATGCAAAGCACGAACGAAACGCAAACAATTTATCCCACACTTGTTATAGGGTACGTACCTGCCGAGTACCTCTGTACCTCTTGTCCGGGGTGAAGTAGAGTAAGCACAAAGTAGGTACCCACTGATTATACTTTAGGAATTGTAGCAATCTTCCTCTAGAAGTTTTTCCTCGCAATTAGATACCTATTTCTTTAAAGTTATTTTAAGTTCTAAAAATTTCCTTAAATTATATAATCTTTCCAGTTTATTAGATAGTTAAGTTTGTGTGGATAATTTAATTTAATTTTCTTTTTTTTGCTACTGACCAATTATTAATAAGTCTTACTAACACGCTATGGATCCAAGTTGTCCGAAATAAAAGATTTGTTTTTTTTTTTTTTTTTTATTATCCACTAGCGACCCGCTCCGGCTTTAAAAACATACATACATACAAACCTTCCTCTTGAATCACTCTATCTATTAAAAAAAACCGCTTCAAAATCCGTTGCGTAGTTTTAAAAATCTAAGCATAGGTACATAGGGACAGATAGCGGGAAGCGACTTTGTTTTATACTATGTAGTGATTTTTAGGGTTCCATACCAAAAGGGCAAAACGGAGCATTATTGTTTTAATGTCACTCAGCTTAGACGATTGAGTGAGTGAGTTACAGACCTGAAATTTCGATATCTGGTGTAGAATATTGACCCAAAACCGAATATTTAGTTCAATTTAATTTAATAATTTTCCAAGGGACATTTATTTTCTCGCGTTTAGACAATTTAGTACATATATTAAATCAGAATATTTTTTAACAAATAAAATGTTTGTTATTAGTTAAGAAGTAAAATCATATTTGTCATCAATCGTATTTGTCAGATTTGATACAATGTATCACAATTATCAAGAAAAAAATCTCTAAGATCACTAACATCACAAAAAACGAATTTGGCGTTGCAACTTAACAAGAAATATTTATTTTTGTTCCAAATTGAATTTTTTTTCGGCGTAAAGAGATCAAAGTTCCGTATATGATATTTTTAATTTTTTCATTACGTTACTTAAAGAAATACACAAACATTTAAATTTTTTTTGCGAGATTTTTCTTACAGGAAAGCTGTGGAATGTTTGGGTATTTTTTAAAAAATATATTTTATTCTCTGGATCAGTAGACTGATCATACTAGTTCCAACACCAAATGATGTTTTCCGTGATTATAGTGATATTTCCGATTTTTTTTTCTCGATGATTGTGATACTTGTGTCAAATCTGAAAAACACATAATGTAGTTCATTTCATCAAATTTTATTTGTTAAAATGTTTTGATTTAAAATGTTAAATGGATGCGTGTCCTGTAGTAAAATATCAGTATATTTTTTACATTAACTGATTAATTAGTTATAGCAAAGCACAAAACAGTTTGAATTTTTGAAAAAGTCCTATTCTTACCGAAGTAAGAGATAGCGATATTTATCACTTTTAGTATGAAGTCGTGTTAGATAACGTCACGTGACATGCCGTTAAGCTAATTTTGATTGCCATTAACTTCGACATTTTTTGAGGTATCGAAAAAATTCATTTGCATAAAAAATTCTAATGTAGAACATGGGCTCATTGTCCAAAAGCGAATGCATGTTTAGCGGAACCGGCCCTTAAATAGACATTTGGCAGGTTGGTGTGTTAACTGAGTGAAACACAGGTTAGCGGTTAATAGTCCGATTTATTCTAGTGGCTAAAACCACACCAGAAAACACGTCGATACTACACAATGCCGGGAAGAGAACTGGCGTGGCTACGTGCCTTGCCATAAGTCGTGCGCAATTACTTATTGCTATCATCAGCAATTTCATGACTCCACAGTACATCCCTTTCTACAAAAAATTTTTTTTCCAAAAATAAAATTTTTAACAAACTAAAAACATTTTTCATTGATTGTACCTAAATGTTTCAAAACATACTACACTGATTGTACTCTGATACACTGTTGCAATAATAACATAATCTGACTCGACATTTAAACAATTGTAAACACAAAACAAGCTCGTAACATGAAACTGCCTACTGGCTGACGCAATTCTTATCTTGCTGTAATGAAAATAAATTTCAATGAAATAAAATTTCAACATTGTGCAGTACCATAATGTAAAGACTATTTTATAATGTAAAATTACACAAGATTCTTTAAGAAAACAATACAAAAAAAAATGAATATAAAACTGAATAACTCTTTAACACTAACTTCTGTAGAAATTACTCTGAAATTGAATACCAAATTAACAGATAACAATTGAATATCGAAACAGTAAAATAACATAATAACGGTGTTATAATATCAAAAATAGTGCTATAATGGAAAATTTTTCAATTGGTTCAACTACACAATTCATAACTGGACTTTACACAGTATATTAATGTGAAAAAAAATGCTATTATAAAAAACTTTAAACAATTTATAGAGGAAAAATACAAACACAAAACTGTTACATAACACAAAAAATACATTTCCTGACATCTATCCGAATCCTAAACATTTTATAACTTTTTGGTGATCAATCCAAAAGCTAGAAAAATATCTAGTATACCAATAGTATATCTTTACGTCATGTAAGAAAAAATTCCGGAAATTTCTACTTACATGCTTCATAGTTACACAAATTACAAACATAAATGACATTTCAATACACAATACACAAGAAAACATAAAAATAAATTTCGCATTGCATCAAGGGTCTACATTTGCATTCTATTACGGAACCCTGTTTATTCGTCTTTGCTTATTTGCTCTAATTCGATGTCATTCAGATAGCGTTTCCTGCTTAACCTGAGTGTATATCGACATTATACATCACTTGAAAACAATAACAAAACACTAAAAAATTACAATCTACAAGAAGAGAAAGAAAAAATATCTAAGTTTCGGAAATCTCTCTAGGATCCCTTTAATGCGGAAAGAAAAATATAACTTGATAGTTTGCAAAAATACTCTCTAGGCCATTTTACGATTCACCGAGGTCTCGGAACAACCTGTTCTGGTTTCGTGATTGCGTTGAGCTGCCTGTAGTCTCCGCATGGCCTGATCTGGCCATCCTTCTTCGGCACGACGTGTAGAGGACTCGCCCAAGCACTTTTTGATGGTCTACATATACCTATTTCTTGCATGAACCTAAATTCGTCCCTGACCTTATTAAACCTATCTGGGGGCAAAGGTCGTGCTTTAGCATGAACCGGTGGTCCGGTTGTCTCTATGTGATGAAAAACTGAATGCGACGGTATTTCTTTAAAAGACACAGGTTTCGTAATTTCGGAAAATTCTTCTAATAATTCGCGATATGGATGTTCATCCTGAATGCTACTTATTGAAGAAGGACCTTCATAAACAACTATCGTACCATCTGTACGTAAATTAGTCACCAAATCAATTAATTTCCTATTATACAAGTCTATAAGTAACTTATGAGTTCTTAAAAAGTCTGCTCCGATTATGGGCTTTGGTACATCACACACTATAAATGTCCACTTGAATGCACGCCTTAAACCTAAATTTAGCTCCATTGTAGTCACACCATAAGTCTTAATTTCTGTATTGTTCGCTGCGTATAATTTATATGTGCACTCACGACGATCTTGCGGTTTAACACAACTAACCGGTAAAGTACTTACGTTTGCACCGCTATCGATTAAAAAACGTAGTTTACTATTCCAATCCGTAACACTTAACCGATGATTGTCTGTCACTGCAATGCAATTGTTAACCGCACCCAACTGCATCGTTTCTAATTTTCATAAACCGTATTGCTGCGACTGCTGTCCCTGTGCTTGCCGCTGTTGATTCTGCGACTGCTGCTGTGCACCCCAATTACAAGGCGTTTCACATCTGTTCGCTCTATTTCCGAATTTGTAATGATGTCTGCATAGCCAATCCGGATGATTAGGGTTTCTTCTGGGCCCGTTTGATCTAGACCTATTTCTGCTCCGATTTCTTCTATCACCACGGTAACCGTAGCTCCTATCTCTGCTGCGTCCGCGAATTTCACTAACTTCTCCTTTTAGCTCTTTAAGCTGCAACGTCAACGCCATCATCTGCGCCATCAGCTCCGGAAATGGTGAGGAAGTCGCTGCGGCCGCCGCTGTCACTTCCGCCACATCTCCTGTCCTAATGTTCTCAACTATCTTGTCTGCCATAGTTGCCAAATTCTCCAGGCTTGTCTCTTGGCTCACAGCTAAAACTGCTCTAACTGCCGACGGTAAACGTCCAATCCACAATTTCTTCAGGGAAGCCTCTGATGTTCCCGAGTTCCTTGCCAACTCTGCCATCCGCCTAAGAAGCTGAGATGGCTTCTGTGTGCCCAACTGGATTTCACTCACCAGCTTGCTGAACTGGACTTCTTCACTTTCTTCAAAAACTTTCAAAAGCCTATTTTTCAACGTCTCGTATTTGTTATTTTCCGGCGGTGTACTGATTAGGTCGCTGACTGACCTGAGTGCGTCCCTGCCGAGTTTGGAAACGGCTACATTAAACATTTCCGCGTCACCCTTTTTCTGCGGAACCATGATTGTCTCGAACTGTGCGAACCATAATCGCGGTAAATCCGACCAAAACTCTGGTAACTTGGTCTGCAAACTGATCGAAGCTAATTCGCTTGTCGCTTGTTCCATGGCTGCCTCTGTTTCTTTTTGCACCTCGCTTGATACCACTGAGGTTTGCTCTACTTTAGTTGGTCCGCCTGCCGGTTGAACAACACCCTGTTGTCCGCTGAGCGTCCGCCCAACTTGTCCGTACATTCCCAGAATGGAGAGAAATGGGAGACAATACGGGACATTTGCCGCCACTACTTGCCCAAAAAATTGCGTCTGAATACGACACCGGCTGCGACGAAAACCGGTGAGGACCGTATAATACCCCCCTGGGTCCGGCCCTGCCCAAGGTGTGCCGTCTAACTTCTCGCCGAGGCCGACACTTCTCGACGAGGAGTTCCCTTCCCGCTGCCCGTGTCCCGTCGGTTCACCTCACAAACACTACACCCCAACAGCCATCAAACGCACTGCCCAAAAATCGACGTTCGGGGTCACCACTTTGGCAGGTTGGTGTGTTAACTGAGTGAAACACAGGTTAGCGGTTAATAGTCCGATTTATTCTAGTGGCTAAAACCACACCAGAAAACACGTCGATACTACACAATGCCGGGAAGAGAACTGGCGTGCAGTGGTCTCGAACGTCATAGAGCAAAATCGGTAGAGTTGCCAGCTAAAATCGGTATATTTGTACCCAAAATCGGTATTTGACAAAAAAATACAGTATTCAATCAAATTATTTATTGAAAACAAAAATTTACAGACTAATTTATAATAATCACTTACAGACTCATTTATAACAATCACTTACAGACTAATTTAGGTATATAATCATTTTTTATACCAATATTCTTTGGCCATAGCCGCGGTCATCTTCGAGTTAATTTCAAAATCATAACAATTAGCTGTATTAAAGAGTCGTTTTGCGTGTAATAGACCAAAAAAACCGAATTCCTGTTTATATAGACTATACTGGTTACAGGTAAATTCCCTAGCGGGAAGCCCCTTATAACATCGAGTTGTAAGACAACAAGTTGTAGGAACAAGGGTATTCCCCAAAATATATGGAACATTCTGCACTAGGTCCATACTTACTATTGAGGGCTTCCCCGTAACATTAAATTAAACATAAATAAAAAGGGTTGCCAACTGAAAAGTGTAAAATCGGTAGAGAAATCGGGAGAATTTCCATGTATGTCCAGAAATCGTAGAAATTTCGTTATATTTCGGTATTTCGGTAGCACAGAGCCCATATCGGTAGAAATACCGAAAAATCGGTAGGTTCGAGAACACTGCTGGCGTGGCTACGTGCCTTGCCATAAGTCGTGCGCAATTACTTATTGCTATCATCAGCAATTTCATGACTCCACAGACAGATAGACTTACTCATTGCATGACATAAATGAAATATAAAAGAAAAACAATTAAGTGGCTGATATTATAGCAACCATTGCATTTCTATTACACTGTGTTAAAGGGTTAGAACTTGGGCCTTTGGAACTCATTGTTATGGTAATATGGGGCAATAAATCGACATTTATCGTTTGAACGTAGATATGAATTGAATACAATTTCGCCATTATATGTGGTTATTTTTTGGCAGATGATTGACTGTTTTGTTCAGAGCTGTTTTAGTTTTCCAATTTGTCAATCAGGCTATTCTGGCATTATTTTTCACTTTTTCAGTCGTTCAAATTTGTGAACGTGATTAATGCCATGTAACCAAGCCTCGTTAAATAAAAACTATGGAATGTAAGGAATGCTCACTTTAGGTTTTTAATGAAAAAGAAAAACATATATATACGTAAGAATCCCTTATAAGGTCTTTCAATTTAAATGGAAAGTAATTTAGGAGGTGGTTCAGTATCGTTAATACATCACATTCCACTGCAAAGCACTTTTTTTTGCGCGAACTTTATTTTCACTTCTCAGTGCAAAGTGGTCCGATCAGCTGACTCAGTTTGTATGGACAAGTGAAGAAAAAGTTCGCGCAAAAAAAAGTACTTTCCAGTGGAATGTGATGTATTAACGATACTGAACCACCTCCTAAATTACTTTCCATTTAAATTGAAAGACCTTATATATACAAGGTGAATTTTTGATCATCGTCCAATTTCATACTGGAGGCTTGATAAGTGATCAGTATCTTGGATCAATAACAATTTTTGTGAAATTCCTAAAATGAAATTTCGGTTTCCATAGGAATTCACTTCCAGTCCCGAGTGAATCACTATGAGGAGTCATCAAATCCAGTGACAGAAAAAACCCTGGGTATTAACCATTTAAAATTATCCTTACATTCAAAGTTTCTCAGCGTGACTGTATAATAAGTTTTAATCACGGATTTAGTTTAAAGAGTTCCGCTAATAATTAGGTAATGAATGAATGCTACATGCTCTGAGTCCAAGGAGTTTCAGGCTTTGTTTATTAGCTATCTATTTAAAACGAGTGATGATAAATTAGGTAAATAATAATAATGTATGTATAAGAACGTAGCGGTAAAAAGGTGCGGGGGTAGAACACTGGCCTCTTAATCTTGAGATCCATGTTCGGGTCCTCGGTCGCGCATATTTATGTGCATAGTATTTGTTCTTACTTACCACCAAAGATATTCTTTGCTTACCACTTGCTGAACGGTGAAGAAAAAAATCGTAAGAAAACCTGAATGCTCTAAAAAGTGTGTATTTGTGCCTGAAGTACGGCGATCACGTTGGGACGTCTAAAACGCTGGTGTACTGAGTATCTATGAAAAGTTCAAACATTTTGAAAGTGTAATTTACAGAAACCAATGGAAACTTTGCTATGGCAGCATACACAATACATAGGTAATAAGGTTTTGTTGATTACCTATTGAGTGAATTTTGAATTTAAGTGTTCTGTTTCGATTAATTAGAAAAAGGCGGATTTTTCACAATCCGGCTGCGAAACTTGCGTTCCACGAAATTTCCCGAAAGTATACAAACGAAACTCAAAGATACTAGCGCCACCTTTACGTTAACAGTCATAAACACGTGGACTGTTTTACCGACAGAGCGCGCCGCGCATGCGTACCAGTTCGAGGCCATGGTCACCCACACATACACACACTGTAAGGTCTTTTATAGGCTTTATACGCACGCAGTGTCAAAGTGCACACTAGCGTCAGCCGTCTTCTGTGTTGTGTCGGTCGCTCATTCTACAAAATATGTATTGATAAATAGTGATAAAATGTGTTATATTCCTTAAATAAAGTGTTTATTCTTCTTAAAATTTGTTAAAGGATCTATAAAAAACGTAAGTATACGCTTGGAGTTATATTTTTTCGTGTTATCGAGTATTTTTGGGTATAACCTAAAATGTATTTCCTACACAGTATTTTTGTCTGGAAGATTAGCATCTGATTGAATAACAATCTTACGGAAGTAATTTATCATTTATACATAGAGTTATTGAAGATATTTTACTGATAATTTTAGGTAGGTATTTCGAATAAAATTGCAGACTATAGATTTTCCATTTGTTTAATACCTAATAAATCTAATAATTAATTAAAAAGGTGATTTTTAAACTTAACAATTTAGCAACAATAAAAATCAATATTTCATAATATTAAAACAATCCTAGGCCCGAAATAAGATCAACAAGTTCGATCCACTGACTATCATCCGATATGGTCTAGTGGCTAGGATACCTGGCTCTCACCCAGGAGGCTCGGGTTCGATTCCCGGTATCGGAATATTTTTGACCTTTTTTTTTTTTCAGGTTCACGATGGTTTCTGTTATGGCAGCTTTGGCCATCACTATGGTCTTTGTTGGATGTTGCTCCAACGTTGTCTTCCTCGAGATGGTGGTCAAAGAAGACCCTGGAGCAGGCAATCTAGTCACATTCCTACAGTTTCTCTTTATAGCAACTATTGGATTTTGTACCGTTGGAAAATTCGGTACAGCGAAAAGAAACATACCATTCAAACAGTATTTACTACTTGTTGGATTCTTCTGGACAAGTAGTGTTGCCAACAACTATGCATTTGACTTCAATATATCTATGCCTTTACACATGATCTTTCGAGCCGGGTCTCTAATGGCTAACATGGCTATGGGAGTATGGATATTAAAGAAACAATACCCAGGCTTGAAATACGTGGCTGTGTTCATGATATCAGCTGGAATCGCAATCTGCACCGTACAATCCAGTGGTGACGTCAAAGCTCCAAGAGAAACGGCTGATGACGCAGCAGAAGAAGAACGTCTTAAATTCATTGATTGGCTTTGGTGGTGTCTTGGAATTGCCATATTGACTTTCGCTCTTTTCGTCTCGGCAAGAATGGGAATTTTCCAAGAATCGCTGTACTCTAAATACGGGAAACATCCCTGGGAAGCTCTGTATTACACCCATTTATTACCACTAGTTATCTGGCTGCCTACTGCCCCTAACTTAGTTGGACATTTGACATTGGCTACTGAGACTCCAGTTATGGAGGTGTTTGGGGTCAGTTTGCCTCGGCAAATGGTATGGTTGATCCTCTATGTGTTGACGCAAGGACTCTGCATCAGTGCAGTGTATGTTCTTACAACGGAATGTGCGTCCCTTACAGTGACCTTGACGGTGACTCTTAGGAAGTTTGTGTCTCTTCTATTCTCCATTCTGTACTTCAGGAATCCTTTCACCCTGGGTCATTGGATCGGGACACTGTTGGTGTTTATCGGGACTTTGATCTTTACGGAAGTGTTACAGAAGTGTGTGGCGTTGGTCTTGCCTCCTGCAAAGGTGGTTACGAAGACAAAGAAAAAGGAGTAAATAATAGACAAATATTTGAGTTTGCTCAATTATCTATTTATCTTGTCCCACTTTTTGTGTTGTGTGCACGGGGTTACCAGTGTGTTTGCTGTAAAATAAAGATAATGTGAAGGGTTTAGTTACAATTTTAGACAAAATTATTTGTTTTTTATTACCTGCACATACATTCTTTAGAATGAGTAAATATTAAACTAATAGTAGGTGAAGACGTCAGAATCTGCTATAATCAAAGATTTCAAAAGTAAAGATATGCCCTTACCATACTATGACAGCACCAAAATGTTTCCACATATAAGTGGGTGACGCTCACACGTTTGGAATCAGTGCTCATCTGATTACAGTGATAGTTGTACGCTTTAATTTTAACAACTTTAGTAGTCTGATCGGTTTGCGGACCGTAGATAGACAGATTGCGCACTCATAAGTGTGCGCGCGTCGGCATTATGTTAACGCACGCATTCAAAAATAATGCAATAGATTTTAGGTGCCAGGGCTCATCTAAACTTTTGGAATCTTTGGCTATAAGGTTTAGTTTATATTGTAATTAGTTAAATTTATAAAAATAAAAGCAATGTTAGTGAGTTTATATAATTAATTACAACTAATCGGATATGGTGGATAATATAACGAAAAACTATGAAAAACAAATATGTATCCATCTGTTGAAATATGTCGTATTTGTTTGTTTTTCATTATACTATCTATATAATGTATATAGTATAATAAATAAAAGACATTTACTGGTAACCATAAATATGGGTAATATATATTTTTTAATTATAATTGGCACATTTTAATACACATGACGATCAATTTGTTAATTTACATAATAAATAATGATGTATTTATTTAATCAAGGTGAAAGTAAAATACTATTTATTGATTGCATTTAGGTGTAGGTAGGTAAAGTAATATTTTTTTCTAAACGCCTTTTTACTGCTTTTTATTACACGTAAAGTTACGTGATTTTATGTCACCGTTAACGATACAAATAAGTTTTTTTGTGTGATGATATTCAACTAAATTGAATGTTCCAACACCTTGAATGTACACATTAATAGTTCTGTGATGTGATGACAGTAGATGTTGTATCTTTAACCAACTTTAACAAGAACCTTATAATTGTTATAAATTATAATAAAACTGAAGTAACAAAATAAAATGCCATTTTGTTTTATACGAAATACTGATGTTTTGTTTGGTGTACTTCCTTAACGCTGCTGCTGTGTTATAAAAGGGTAGAAAGCTGGCCATTCAAGCTTGAGATCCTAGTTCGATCCCCGGTCGGGCATGCACCAATGAGTTTTTCGGAATTTATGTGCATAGTATTTGTTCTTACTTACCACTTGCTGAGCGGTGAATCGTAAGGAAACCTGCATGCCCTAAAAAGCGTGTATTTGTGCCAGTGGCGTAGCTAGGTAGGCAAAGGCCCCGGTGCATAGAGAAAAAATCGGGCCCTCACCCCCTCTTTCACGGTAGCTTCAACTTATATTGGCCTTCAAAATTATAGATAGGAATAAGAATAGGATACAGGATACAGTGAGTTGAACTTATCATTAGTGGGCTTAATCCATACGTCATCTCTATGAGGGGTAACATCTCTGTGTTTATATAAAAGAAAATGGGAATAAATAAGCAACGACGCATTATAAAATCTTAATTATACAGATGAGATCAATAGATGACAAAGAAAAACGATTTTTAACAGAGTTCACTGTCCAATTCACAACCTCTTGCGCGCTTTAATTTTTGCGAATTCGTCTGTAACTTCACTTAAATCCAAGTTTGATGCCGCCTTATTTTCTATTGCAATAAACGATAAGTGTCGAAGGCGACCTTGTTCAATGCTGTTTCTTAAATAATTGTTTATAATCTTCAGTTTACTGAAAGATCTTTCTGCTGCCGCGGAAGTAACAGGAATTGTATGAAACAGTAGCATTGCTGTATACACTTCCGTAAGGTCACATTCGAGCACACCAAATTTCGTTATAATTTCTTTGCAAAGTTACCGAATGGACCACGTCTCCGTCAATTGGGGAAGGACCAGATGGTAACATTAAAAAATTGGAGCGAAAAAGTGGGTCCAATTATATCGGAATATTTCATCTGAAACTGATCACATTTCGCGAGTAAAATCGTTTCATTCATGCTAAGCAAATTTTTTGGAATCAAAAAGTCGAACGTTTTACAAACTGCACTCATACTAGAAAAACGCGCATCTAACTGATTGATTATTTTGTCGAGTACATTGTTGAAAATGGTTACTCTGAAGACTTCTTCCTGATTTTGGAGTCGGTGATCAGAAGCCAATTCATCGAAATGCTTTTTAGTTTTTCTTCGTCGCTTTTCTGGAAAGGTAGGATCGATATCGTATTTTTTCGCGGTTTCGGTGGCCTAGGATTTGAAGGATTTGAAGTCATTCCTGTACTCTTTTAATTTATTCGTTGTTTCGTCCAAAGCCTTACTCGCCTCGTCCAAAACGATATCACGTTTTTGCAAAATTTTGGAAACATATTTGATCCTGTTCAACACGCTGTGCATGAATTCGCAAAGGAATACAAACTCAAAATTCAGCATTTTTGATTTTATAACCTCTGCTTCACTACGTTCGTCTTTACTTGAACTCTTCAGCGTCATTTCGGACAATGCTTTAATAATATCGAAACAACGAACTTTGACTGCAGCTATTGAGTTAACCCTGCTCGACCATCTTGTTGGATTCAATTTTTTCAAAGTGATTTCTGATTCGCCAGTAAATTTTGATAAGAGGTCCCAGCGCAAAGAAGTTGAACAAGTCTTGTATTATTGAAAAGAACTTCTGAATTTCGATAGAACCTCGAACGGCATCGTTTACTACCAAATAAGAGTTTACGGGTGGAATTGTCGAATTGATCTCACGACCGTCAAGCACGTGAGCTAATGAGCTTATCGCTGATGCAATGTACGTACTCAACCAAACTTCCAAATAGCAATAACAAATAGCACATGCTTATCGAGGATGCTTGGCGAATGTGTTGAAAGTCTTAGATTTTGGAGTTCTCTGATTATGATGTTCACTTAAAATCATTAAATAAAAAAAAAAAAACTTGTGAGCAGGGTCGAGGTTTTCTAGCTTCAGGAGCTGGCGAATTGGCTGACCCGCTCTTTTCAAAGCTTAGGTTGGAGGGCCCCCTGAGCTCCGGGGCCCTGGTGCACTGCACCAGCTGGCCCTATGATAGCTACGCCACTGATTTGTGCCCGAAGTACGGCAATAGGGTTCTACACCCATCACGTTGGTATGTAGTAATCGTCAGTGAAACGCGCGTGTATTGAGTGTAGACTGAGTCTTGGATTTCACAGTTCACACTCGGAGCACTTCTGACACCCCCTCGGGGATTCATGTCATGACGATATAAAATCTATTAAAAAGTAAGATTCGCTGTACTTAATCTACTTCCCTACTTCCCATATTATTATTTATTACATAAAACTATTACCTAAAGACAGACGGTGTTACTACAAAACGGTGTTTAACTTTAGACAGTGTTTAAATCTGTTGCTGTCACTTTTTTACGATATGAAATAAAAGGCGACAACAACAGATTTAAACACTGTCTAAAGTTAAACACCGTTTTGTAGTAACACAGAGATTATTTAATTATATTACATTAAAACCGACCTGTAATAAGTTTATCAGATATAAGGTATATCTGATAAACTTATTACATCAGATATAAGGTATATCTGATAAACTTATTACAGGTATTACATAAATAAACATATTTCAATTTCAATTACAATTTCAAATATATTTCTATTTCAATTTCAACGCACAGAAAGTTTGATAGAGATGGATGTACGATCGAACGATATTCAATCGAATTTTGTCACTTCGGAGTAGGCCCTCTGGACTAGCTCAAATACCTTTCCTAGTATAGGCAGTACCGGAGCAACACATTGTTTTTTTCGAATTTCACCTGAAGGGTCATTAAACATTGTTCCTTATCAGTGATCACTAACCGAGTCTCCAGTATGAATTCGGGTGGTTGATTAAATTTCACCATAATAGGAAAGTAGACGAGCATCTGAGTTTGGTGGTCCAGCGCAGGGGGCTACTACAAAGTGGAAAAATTCGATCGAGTATCGTTCGGTCGTATATCCATCTCATTCACACTCGTAATGCGTGTCAGAGATGGACGTATTCTCGAACGATAAACGATCGACCGAATCTTTTTGGGAGTACAGGGCCAGTCATCCATCCATCCATCAGCCTAGTTAGTCCACTGCTGGACATAAGCCTTTCCAGGACTTTGCCACTCCCGGCGGTCATCTTGGAAGAATTGCCCATACTCACATACGCTGGGAGGCGGGTTGGTGAGCTGAGCAGGGCCAGTGCTAAATGGCAAATCTGTTGTCGAGCCAATTACAATGAAAGTATCATTCTGGGCACACGAGAACTTTAATAGTAGTTTATGCTACAAGGGCGAAAAGGAATAAATTACGAGGACGATTTAAAACACGAGCGTAGCGAGTGTTTTAAACGTAACCGAGTAATTTATTGCTTTTACGCCCGTGTATCATACTACGTTTTTCAATGCATAGTGTGAGGAAATGAAAACAAATATAATCTTGTGAACTTTAAAGTATGATTGGCTCAAAAGGATTGTATCCAGAGCCGTTAAACAGTGGAAAAAGAAGTATAACATCTATGGTACACAGGAAAGGCTGCAGGTTAGCCAACCATTGCAAATAAATTAAAAAAATAAATAATAATAAAGCCTCAAATAAAGCCCTAGGGCAAAATAATCGACTTTCTGTTCGGTTTTGATGCATAAAAAGTGGGCCTTTACGAGCACATGCATTGAAAAGAATATAACATCATTCTGGCTCCTAAACTCAGGAAGTTTGTTAAAGCGAGGGTGTTTGAAGAAATCGGTCCTGCTCCAACGCTTTTATTTTACACTTGTCTATCGCGCTCACTGGGAGCGGGTCGATCAGAAGTCTCGGGATTTCAATATATTTATTATTATAAAATAAAGATTATATTAGAACATATATTTATTATTTTGGAATTACAATGATGGGTTTTTAATATAACGGTGGATTTTTAATAACGGCATTTTGTACGAAGCTTTTTGTGGTATAAGTTCTATTTTCAAAAACCTAATATAATTAAATAAAACGATATTTAAATCATATTTTAGACCTATTATCTTTGTGATTTTATTTGATGCTGGGAAATGCAAGTAATTCAGTATTGAACGGCTGAAATATAAAGATCAAAAAGTGAAATATGAGATATTTTTTTCAAAATTAAATCCCTTCAATTTCACGGGTTAAAATGAATTCAAAAAGAGACAAAATCGGGAGAATCGCTATCACCGTTCTTCGGGCACAAATACACGATAATAAGGGCATGCAGGTTTCCTCGCGATGTTTTCCTTCACCATTCAGCAAGTGGTAAGTATTAGGTACTACAAACACTATGCACATAAATTCCGAAAATAGTAGTTTATGCTACAAGCGTAGCGAGTGTTGTAAACGTAACCGAGTAATTTATTGCTTTTACGCCCGTGTATCATACTACGTTTTTCAATGCATAGTGTGAGGAAATGAAAACAAATATAATCTTGTGAACTTTAAATTATGATCGGCTCAAAAGGACTGTATCCAGAGCCGTTAAACAGTGGAAGAAAAAGTATAACATCTATGCTACTCAGGAAAGGCTGCAGGTTAGCCAACCATTACAAATAAATAAAAAATAATAAAGCCCTTGGGCATAATAATCGACTTTCTGTTCGGTTTTGATGCATAAAAAGTGGGCCTTAACGAGCACTTGAATTGAAAACTTATTTATGCATGCCCGACCGAGGATTGAACCTGGATTTCAAGATCGAGAAGCCAGTGTTCTACCCCTGAGCTACCACTGCTTTATTAAAGTCTTCTTATATCTAACTGAACAGGTAATTGTCCCTTTTCACAAGATCCATAAATATGTCACAGTCAAAAGTCATAACTGGTCAAAACTACTTTTGACTGCGAGAATGAGTCAGTCAAAACTAGTTTTGACTAAGGACGTAGTGTTGACTGATATTCGCAGGCAAAATTAGTTTTTCGGATGTCCTGCAACGCAGAAGAGAGCCGGTAGGTTAGGTTAGAAGGTTAGGTATGGCAAGTCGCGGAACGCAGTTCCGCTACCGCCATACCTGACCTTCGTGGTTAATTTTTATGACAACCCAGAAATACTTTTTAATCAAAATTACTTCAGACCAACCTAGTCAAAACTAGTTTTGACTGATTTTCGCAGTCAAAACTACTTTTGACCGGCTATGAGTTTTGACTGCAACATATACGAATATATGAATATAATACATATATGAATATTTTAATGCCTCTGTCATTAAGGCATTTAGTATTGTTTCTACGATACCTTTCCCGGCACTACCCAATAACGATCCACAGCACCAAAGGTTAACTGGAAGACAATGCTAGATAGCATTAAGTTCGCCTTCTGTACAATTTTTAGTGCAATAAAGAATTTTATTATTATTATTATTATTATACATATTATACACTCATGGGCACAATTAACCGGCCACCCACCTTAAATGCCATATCGAATGTTTATGTTACCTAACGCTATGACTACTGGGCGTTACTTGGTATATCTGCAATAAACAAAACAATCATACTCGTGTCCGTGTTTTGTTTATTTACATGACTTTTATTCAACAATAATCATTTTAGTCGAAATTTGACACTCTCATTGCTCGTTTTGTGTGAAGGATACATTTGTTTCAAAACGTTCTGATACAATGTTTTCCAACAAAACCGCTTTGTTGAGGTGCCGTGATTAATTAAAATAATGCAGTTGGAGCAGCCAGGGCCGTAGCACTTGATGATGCTGGCTATAGCCACCGTCGGATTGGACGAATGCTTGAATTTCCTCGAACCACAATACAATATGCTATCCGGCGTTACAAAGAGACTGGTTCTACACAAGAAAGTCCGGGCAAGGTCGTACAAGGTGTACATTAGAGAGAGATGATCGTTACATCGTCTCGAACGTTCTGTGAAATCGGTTCACAACGGCTTCCGAGGCTCGTAACCGCTTGTATGAGGTGCAGAATGTAAGTGTGAGCCTAAGAGCAATAAGAAGAAGGTTAGCAGAGAGGGATTCTGAGAGCATTTTGACCAGCGCGAGTCCCAGAACTTACCACAACCCATGGAAGAGCGAGACTTCGATTTGCTCGAGAGTATTCAAATTGGACTTCAGAGCAATGGAAGGCGGTTCTCTTCTCTGATGACTCGAAAATCGCCTTACGAGGTCCTGACGCCCATCTCCTCTTCGTTAATTATGGCCATGAGTGTATCTATAACAATGTTAGAAGGTTAGATATGGTGAGTCACGGGATGAGGAACCACATCTTTAGGCAAAAAATTGCGTTAAACATGATGATAAAGCCGATTCTGAAGGCTTTAATTTTGATATTAGTGCTGTCAAAACTAAATTTTCTTCATTGCAAAATGGTCCTTAAACGTTAGAAACAGAAGCTAAATTACTTTGGCATCTTTTAAGTTTTGACAGCACTAAAACTAAAATTAAAGCCTTCAGAATCGGCTACGATAAAACGATCTAGAAACTGGATCCAGCATAGCAGACAGCGACAGCTAGGCTTCGCTGCCCGGGGTAAAAAAAACAATGATTCAATAGTTAAATATTTAATGACCCTCAAATGTCATAAAAATCTGATTTTACATTGTAGTACTTATATTTGTAGCTGAGAGTAATTATTAAGCGTTATAATATAAATTATTCCTTATGATTTCGTTACAAAATTGAACAATCGACCATAAAGTACGAAACACATTTTTCCTGATCCCTTGGTTCAATGAAGTTCAGTGGCTCTAATATTGAACTTCACGGTCGATAAGTCTAGCTGGGCTGTTAACGACCTTGTTACCTAATTTACCTACCTGAGGCAATTTATGATTTTCCGCTATACATATGTCTGCTAGAAAAGGATAGTATATACGTATAAGTTACGGCTTTTTTTCGTTATATCGAGGAAAACGCATACTTTCTGAAAAAAAAGGTATGCTTTTATTGTGATTTGTAGATGGCCCTGATGGTAATATGATATCCAGTTGTAAAAGTTTCAATCCAACCATCCTTCCATCAGCCTGTCTGCGTCCACTACTGGTCACAGGCCTTTCCAAGATTTCGCCATGATTTTTTCAAGCAGGATTTCAATAATTAAGGTCAGCTCAGGCTTGGCATTCATTCTGTACAGAAACATTTAGTAACCTAGCAGAAAATATTTCCAAAACCAACACAAAAGCAGAGAAAACATTTACACAACCTTAACATTCCTAAAAAGCCGCGGGGCACTAAATAAAATCCTTTTATAGCTCGGAGAACACAAATCCAAAAATACCCTCAATTTATTACAAAAAGTCCCAGACACTGCCTTCTAAACCACGATTCGTCCAAAATTAGTGTGCGTTCAAGCAGGAGGCCAAAAGCTCAGCAAAATTGTCGCCTACCTCACTATCCTTTCACACAAAGGAAATTAAATCCTGTAGCTTCCATTTACAGTTCAAAGTTGACTGGCTACTTTAAACTGGACGGCAATGGAATTTCAACAAGTTAGGACTCCGTTTGAACAGGGTATAAGCGACAAATTTACACTTTCACTCGAAAACACTTCTATTATTAGTAGTCAAGAGTCTAATTTTGCTTGTTTGGCGGTCGTGTATGAAGTAGTTTATTCAGGTGGATGCAAGGGATGCATTCTTGACATATGGTGCCAAATACGACCGTTTTCACCTCGTTTCTAGATAGTTTTATTGTTTTTGGACGCATCTGCGCGAAAGCCTTTTTGCAGTAGAGTGCGAATTTTAAATGAATCCGCAAAGAGGGTGTTTTGGCTATATGAGGCTATGAATTTATGGGTTGCTCATAGACTTGCCTTAACGAAACGGTACTTGGTAACTACATGCTCCTTGAAATAATCCTCAGAACACAAACGTGCCTTCCGAAGTACGCAGACCGAACACAAACGTGCCTTCCGAAGTACGCAGACCGAACACAAACGTGCCTTCCGAAGTACGCAGACCGAACACAAACGTGCCTTCCGATGTACGCAGACCAAACACAAACGTGTCTTCCGATGTACGCAGACCGAACACAAACGTGCCTTCCCAAGTCCGCAGACCGAACACAAACGTGCCTTCCGAAGTACGCAGACCAAACACAAACGTGCCTTCCGAAGTACGCAGACCGAACACAAACGTGCCTTCCGAAGTACGCAGACCAAACACAAACGTGCCTTCCGAAGTACGCAGACCAAACATAAACGTGCCTTCCGATGTACGCAGACCAAACATAAACGTGCCTTCCCAAGTACGCAGACCGAACACAAACGTGCCTTCCCAAGTACGCAGACCGAACACAAACGTGCCTTCCCAAGTACGCAGACCGAACACAAACGTGCCTTCCGAAGTACGCAGACCAAACATAAACGTGCCTTCCGATGTACGCAGACCAAACACAAACGTGTCTTCCGATGTACGCAGACCGAACACAAACGTGCCTTCCCAAGTCCGCAGACCGAACACAAACGTGCCTTCCCAAGTACGCAGACCGAACACAAACGTGCCTTCCCAAGTACGCAGACCAAACACAAACGTGCCTTCCGAAGTACGCAGACCAAACATAAACGTGCCTTCCGATGTACGCAGACCAAACATAAACGTGCCTTCCCAAGTACGCAGACCGAACACAAACGTGCCTTCCCAAGTACGCAGACCGAACACAAACGTGCCTTCCCAAGTACGCAGACCGAACACAAACGTGCCTTCCGAAGTACGCAGACCAAACATAAACGTGCCTTCCGATGTACGCAGACCAAACACAAACGTGTCTTCCGATGTACGCAGACCGAACACAAACGTGCCTTCCCAAGTCCGCAGACCGAACACAAACGTGCCTTCTCAAGTACGCAGACCAAACATAAACGTGCCTTCCGATGTACGCAGACCAAACACAAACGTGTCTTCCGATGTACGCAGACCGAACACAAACGTGCCTTCCCAAGTACGCAGACCGAACACAAACGTGCCTTCCCAAGTACGTAGACCGAACACAAACGTGCCTTCCCAAGTACGCAGACCGAACACAAACGTGCCTTCCCAAGTACGTAGACCGAACACAAACGTGCCTTCCGAAGTACGCAGACCAAACACAAACGTGCCTTCCGAAGTACGCAGACCGAAACGCATTGATAATGTTGGCGGGACGGATCTCAATATTTCCCAGCCATTACAAAACATTTGGAACTGATATTTATCTATTTCATTTATTATGTTTTTGAAATCATTTTTGTAATTGCTTTTCTTGATTGGTTAACTTTTGAGCAAAGCAAAAAAATTAAAAAACTGCTCTTTAAAAACAGAGATTTTCATTTTATAGGGACACGAGACCGATTTAAGCCTCAAAACTCTTTGTACAGATTAGTCTAAGTAAACACTTCAAAATGGTTATTGGATTTTGTAAGAAATACTGTTTCGGCGCATACGAAATGAATAATGTTGAATAAGCTAGTTCGCGAGCGTATATTTGTATGGAGTCAGACCCCCCACTCCGCTCTCCTAAGGCGCCGATTTGAGATTGCGCTCGCCTTAAGGTGATATGTCGTCTGTGCAAAGGTCCCCGTTACTCCAGGCGGAAAGATCTGTAGTGCGAGAGGGACGGAATCGGGGAAAATTGACAAAAAGTCGGTTTTAAATTAATACAAAATTAACTAAAATAGCTATAAAAATTTCCATAACCAGTAATTTAGGTATTATTAAAACTCATCTAAATAAATATTTTTGAAGTCTGTATGCTATTCCAATTTGTCAGAATATCAAAAAAAGTGTAAATTTAGACCTCATTTCAATAATTATTTCTATCGACTGAAATTTCTCCAATCGCGTTTCTGATAGACCAAAATCTAGTAAAAAGTCCCAAAATTGTTATACTAATTTATTTTACTTGGAACTTCATTAAAAGAGCAGATAAATAACTTCAAAAAGTGTCAATTTTCACGGTATAGCCCCTTAAGGGATTTGAGCATAAAGTGACCCATATGTGACCAGCTCTGCCTCCGCGAGAGTCGTGGTTAGTATCGCTCGAAACGTTGGAGGTGAAACAGTCAAAAAAATGCGTTTTCCTGGATATCTAAATGATGAAACACTTCCACAACCTGTATATATACTGAAAAAAGGGGATTACATTTCATCGGTAAATAGTTTTAAAGCAAAAATATGGTTTTATTCCAAATTAAACGAAATCAAATTATTATTAAGTACAATAGTATAGTTAACCAAATACCATACTTAAGCTGGGTCCAATCATTGCAATATCTATTGCTGCCTATTTTCTCGTATGTAACTTTAATAAACTTTAAGCAGTAATGTAATGCAATCCTGACGATTTTGTTCAGCATGCGAATAGTTTATGTACCATGGTACAACCGCAGGTGGCGGTAGCGAGTTAGCAAGCCGCCAAATGTTTTTGGAAAAACCTGTGGACAACAGCTATACGCTGACGACAAATAAAAAAAAATACTGCAATAATTATTGCACCTATAAAATTGCTCATAACATTACATACACTCTTTGGTATACGACATAAACTTTTAAACTTTACACTCTTTTTTGTTCCCTGCAGATGGCGAGCCAATCAAATTGCCGGAAAACCTGGAGAGCCTTCCCCGCGCCGAGCATTTTGCGGCGCAGAGACACCGGTGGAACACTAATGAGGTTTGTAACACCCCTATAAAGAAAAAAAATACTTCGACGTTCTTTTGCCAACGCTGCTCTTTGATAAATATACAAATAACTAGTTTCAGTAAATAGTTACTCCCACTTGTTGATATTGAACTAACTGTTGTTTATTGGTATTGTTCATTTGAATCCTTCCTTTAATTTTTAATCACAAGCGTTGAGTAGCCTTTCAGGGTGAAATAGGTCCAGTGTGGCTAGCATGCACCAAAGATACAACGTATGTATACATAGGTATACCTACTTGTGCTCACCGTACTTATAGTACTCCCAAAGTAATAATGCGCATACAAATCTATAGCCGAGCGACCGGACGTACCACGTGACCGTATTGATTGTATAGAAAGTGTAAGGAAATACGAACTTTGCCGAATACTGGCGAAGATTTGTATCAGCATTATCACTTTGGGAGCACTGTACTTTCCTTGCACTCACACGCATACCGCGTTTGTTAATGTGCGAGAGAGCAAGTTTGATGGAAAGACACTGTATCAACGGCGCTTGCCAGATCGCCAGGTTTTATTTATCTCCCTTTTAATTTTATAGTAGCGATAAATTAGGATATTAGAATAAAAAAGTATGTGTTATTCAACAAATCGAAATCGTATTTAAGGCGATATGTAAAAAAAATACGGGTGCTTCTTTTTTGTGTATTTCATGAAATACAAGTAAAATTGTAATAAATTTCTGGTACATGCATTTTGACAAATACTTCGCCTGCTTCCACTCCCACTTTACTAGACAATATGGTTACGGAACCCTAAATACATTATGATAAATAACAACAATGTGTACAAGCCGCTAAAATGGTAGCACGTGGCCAACAATTCGCGTCCCGCACTGGGTACGGAACCCTATAATATTTAAACCGCTATAATTTCCTGTAATGTTTACAAATTCATATTTTTCAATCTTCTCGTTTCGGAGATAGGGGGGGGATATGATAGAGGGGGGAATTATTTCAAGTTGTTTTTGTATAGGGACCCGGGTTTCTTTTTTTTACTCTTATTATTTGCCGTGGAAGATGCCATAGTAACACGTAATCTGGGAAAATTTCAACTGCATACCTACCGGCTGAAGCTGTAGACCCCTGTGATAGACGGATGGACGGACATACAGACAGACAGTGGAGGCTTAGTAATAAGGTCCAGTTTGGCAACCCTAAAAAAGATCTATCAGCCTCGTTTTAAGGCACTACAATACACAGACGCGTTCTTTTCTAAATAAATATATCTCTTACGAAAAATCGAGTCTAAACGAATATTTAAACCAGAGTAATTTCGACCAGCGCCCCTCGGGGTATGGGGGGGGGTATCCTCTGACCATTCATCAACTGAACAATCCGTGTTACCGTCCCGTCGTGGCTGTTTGCAGACCCATTTCCATAATAAGTGGGCCACGCATCGCATTACCCGTTACAACTCGTTACTGTTAATTTACACAGTCTGTAACGTTATGAAGTTGAATTAATTATAAAAGTTTGTTTCCAACATAATGATTAACTAAGTTTCGTTACTCGGATTTACATAAAATAAGATCAAAGTGTTCATAATCATGAGCTCAAGCCACTCGCTTAAGGTAATATTCTATACATTTACTGGTAATTTACGCAGCCCGTAATGTTAAGAATTATGAAGTTGAATTAAGAGGATAGCATACCCTAGCAACTTTTTTTATTACCCGTCCAGCACAATAAATCTAATGGCAAAGACCTTATTGGCTTTTCATAGAGGCGATTATATGTTGGCTCTTTGGCCTCTTGTTCTTGGACGCGTAGTACTAGTGATCACGCTGCGAAACAACAAATTGTTGTGTTTTTAGCTAATACTGAAATATTTTGTAGGGAAAAAATATTGGATTTTGCTAACATCCCTTCATATTTCTATTGCCTTTTTTATAAAAAAAAATCAAGTTGATCTCTTAACAGCGTCTTTGAAACGAACGTTTGAAAACCAAAAAAAGAGGGCGGAAATCTTTTTTTTTTTGACATTAGTATAAATCTTAAAACATTGTTTATAGGTAGAATCCCTAGATAAAAGATCGATAAATCAAATATATTTTCTTCAATATGAGGAGATACCTAATTTCTTCCAATGAACCCTTGAAAACCTGGTGTTGTTGATGTTGTAGCATCAGGTGTCCCGTTAAGTAAAAAAGTTTGCCTAAAGCCTCTTGATTCTTTAATGTTATTAAAACTCGCATGAGCTTACATACAATAGTATTTTGTGCAACTACCACATAATGTGAGACATTGGGACACGAGTGATTAATAGATTCGCTCGAGTGTCCCAATGTCTAATTAATTTCAGTTGCACACAATACTTATCTACGACCATCGAAACAATTTCACGAAAAATGAGAAAAAGAACACTTATCATGATACTGTCGTGATATTTGTCATGATGCAATTAGTATGATACCTGAGACCAATCAGAAGCGAGAAGAGTAAAGAGGTGTGTAAAGAGGTGTGGCTTAAGACAGACCGTTATTGCTGTGATTGGTTTTCTAGCGGTGTTATAATCAATTTGGCCAATAGCAGCGCAGAATTGTGGTGTTATAATGAAATATTATAACAACGGTCCGACAATGTAGGTACTTACAAAACTGCTTTTGATGTTGTATTTACGTTATTGCAGTATGGGAGTAGATACAGTTATTATTAATTACGGCTGTAAAACCCAAGTATCATTATTTATATCAACTGTTCCATTGATACAATTTCAGAATTTTCAAGGCAAGTGTTGTTCTTTGGACGACGAGGCGTTAGGACGTTTTACGTCGTTGTCAAACGGGTGTGCCTGTTTGCAGTGGCGTGCACAGAACTTTTTGCTGGAAAAGCAAGCAATTGGTCAAGAATAACAATAAAAAAATATGAAAAAATTTAAATATCACTTTGAAAAAAAATATTGTATGGGAAATTTTCACCCTAGGGTAAACATTTTTTTTTCAAAGTGATATATACATTTTTTCATATTTTTTTATTGTTGTTCTTGACCAATTGTTTGCTTTTCCAGCAAAAAGTTCTGTGCACGCCACTGCCTGTTTGACAACGATAGTGATCGGGCTCTTCCATTTGACAACGACGGTGATAATGGGATTCAGTGATAATGAATATTAAGAGGGTTCAAGATGATATTTAAAACTAGGCCTTCTTTTTGCGCACAGCGGCTTTGCTATTATAACTCGGAGACTGACTTCAATAAAATTTGAAAATAGAATGCGCCGAAATACGCGTGAAATGATTCAGAATGAGTCTGATTTCAAGATAAAAATTGATTAAAATTACAATTTTTTTATGCAGATTTTAGTAAACAATGTTTTCTTGCTGTGAGTATTTATTTTATACATAAAACTCAAGCAACATTAGAGAAAAATTTAAAAATCATTCCAAAAAGCAGCATTTTCAAAAATTCAATTTAGTCAAGATTTGATTTTCAAAAACTGGCCTTGTATTGTCAAGACAAAGGTCTGAAAAAATACATATTTCAATTTTACATTCATGACTCAGCAAATTTATGCAAAACCTCTGCAATTTAGGGAGCCTGGTCTTAACAAAGTTCCATTATTTAGAATGATAATGGGATCAAAGTGTTCATATCATTGACGTCACGAGTTACATATATTTTATCTTACAATTTGAGCCAACTGGCCAACAAGTGGAAAGGTGATATTGTACTTCCGTAGTGTGACGAAACACTGTATCTCATTAATAATAAATTAGTTATCTACGAGTTTGTATGTATAAATTAAATAAATCCGGTTGGTCTTAACAGTTGAAAAAAATATTCCCGATCAAACTTTGTGATTGAAGGAACCTTTTTTCAAAGGCGATTTTGGTTCATACAACGAGTATTATGAAACTCATGCAAGTTTTTCCTGCTTGCACGTATCAAAATAAGAGCTAAATTGAAAACTACAATATCCGCAAAAAATAAAGGCATTTTTCTAACCATTATCAAACAATTGAAGGAAGTGGGGATACAAAATATAAGTGTCAAATATAATATTTTTTAATATGCGTTGGTCTGATTTCAAATTGACAAAAACAACAATGTTTACAATTTTTATCTGTCTATTCCATTTCCACTAGAGAACCACTTGACGGATTCGGATGCGGTTTTCTTTATCATCATCGAAGTGACCCTGGTAGAGGCTATAAGAGGTGTTGATAGAAGAACCCAAGCCTAAATTTGAAAAACACTAACACGCGAGCGAAACCGCGGTCAAATACTTGTAAATAATAAATCTAAACCAAGTCATTACAAATAATCAATTAACATCAAAAACCAGTAGATCAAGTACAAGAAAAGCGTACCAAATATAATTTACAAATTGACAAGTTAAATTCCGAAGCACATAAATTGTTGGTTGCTTTAAATTCAGGAAACGTACGTTATATTATTAAAATTAAGTTCTGTTCAAATATACTGGTATGAGGTAATAAACATAAATTATACATTAATATCAAACACAGTGACAATTCTTAAGATATCTAAGGTATTTTCATTAGAATTCATTGTCATGCGTATTAATTCGTAACTTTACATGTAGTGTTTTGTCATAACACGGCAACGCTTTATAAGAACAACTCGACCAAAATATCTGTGGATTCGTTGCTTTCCTATCGCAGGAAATTTCAAATACCCAGCTGCTCTTCCCGCAAAGGCTAATTCAGTTTATATTATAGACTTTAAATATTCGTGATTTACACACAATGTAGCCGATTCTGAAGGCTTTAATTTTAGTTTTAGTGCTGTCAAAACTTAAAAGATGCCAAAGTAATTTAGCTTCTGTTTCTAACGCTTAAGGACCATTTTGCAATGAAGAAAATTTAGTTTTGATAGCACTAATATCAAAATTAAAGCCTTCAGAATCGGCTTTATCCACGCAAATCAAAACAGATTGATAATTCCAGCAATTTTATTCACTTCGTGCTTTGCAAACACCGCGCCTGATATTAAGCGTCGAAGGACTTAGGAAGAAGCGCACTCGCCCAAATGGTACCTATTTACTCTCCTCTCAAAGGAATCTGTGTTATAAGGAAGCTAACAGGGAGCTAAATGTCAATAGCGAGCCATTCTGGTAAAATAAAATAGTCATAACAGATCTTTTTCCCTTTTAACAGGCGCGGACAAGGAACGAAAAAAAAAAAAAAAAAATTACGATTTAAAAACATCATCCATCCATCCATCAGCCTAGTTCGTCCACTGCTGGACATGTCTTTCCAGGACTTAGCCACTCCCGGCGGTCATCCTGGAAGAATTGCCCATAATCACACACGCTGGGCAGGCGGGTTGGTGAGCGCGGTGCCAGAACCCTCGCGCCAGTGACGCCGCTGCCCGTCACCAGTCTGTTCCATATAAGGCCCGGCTATTAGGGATGGATATACCGCCATCCATCGAACTATTTTTATAAAGCAATATTTTCAAAAGCAATTGTGTCGATTCGGCGTAACACGACTTAACTTATTTGACAGGACTAAACTTAATTGAAGCGTTATGTGTTTTTCTTTCTGTATCGAAAAGACAAATACTGGACGTTCAATATAAGAGTAGTCTTGTCAAATAAGTTAAGTTCTGTTGCGCCGAATCGAAACCATTGTCTATTTATAGTTAAAATTTAAACTTATGCCAAAAGCGGCCGTTTTAAGCAAAAGCTAAAATTTTAGCTCATCGAAGACGTTGTCTATGAAAACTATACTATTTAAAATCAGTTCATTGCTCTTTCTACACATTTAATTGATCAGATTTTCAATACTTATTCTGGTAGGTAAGTAATGTTTTTTTTAGCACACCGTGCGTAAAATGACCGCTTTACGCACGCTGCGCGTGCGTAAAGTCGGCATTTTCCGCACTTGTGCTATAAAAAATTATACGAAACTCGTGCGAGAAACTTTTTCTCACTCGTGTGATTGCAGCACTCGCCTTCGGCTCGTGCCGCAAACTCACACTCGTCAGAAAACGTTTCATCGCTCTCGTATCGTAATGTACTATTTTTCAAAGTGGCAGCACTTTCGCAGCCCTTAAGACCTTAAGGCGATATGTAAAAGTTTTAGCGTCCCTGTTACTCCATATGCGAAAAAACCCTTTGTGCGAGAGGGACGGATTCGTGGAAAAGTAGCAAAAAGTCGGTTTTTTATTAATATAAAATGTGCTAAAGTTATTATCAAAATTTCGTTTAACCAGGTCCTAGATACTGTTAAAACCCACCTAATAAAATATAGTTGCAGTCTATATGTCATTCTAAATTGTCAAACCAGGAGAATTGGTGTCGAAAAGGACCTCATTTCAATAAATATTTCTATCGAGCCGAATTTCTCCAATCGCGTTTCTGTTTTAACAGATCCCTAGAAAAATAATCCAAAAATAATATACTATTTTATCAAAATAATACATTATTTACTGAAGTAGATATGCAAGTCCTTATAGTGTCGATTTTTTTTCCGTAGCGCCTTAAAATGGTTTAGGAAGTCCGCAGACATTGCAGTCGGTTGTTGAATGAAACATTGTGAAGCCGAGATATGGAGCGACACTATGACGGTTTGCATAATATATGAATTAACTCAGGATTTATGTGGGCTTGCACAGATATGATGGGGTGTTAAAATAAATAGACCGCGTTACGTTCGCCAGGGATTCTACCGTTTACTGGAATGCTTTATGGGTTTATTTAAAGAGGAATTTCTGTTGATGTGTGTGTGTGTGTGTGTGAGATTCTTATAATATCACACACACACATTTGTTATACATATTACAATCAAAATATTCTGAATTAAAGTGTGTAACTCCATTAAAAAGACTTCAAACTAAAAAAAATGCTGATCATAACTAAGCAACTTAAAGGCGCGCTTGGGCAAATATCCTCTTTCTTAGAATCAAATATCAAATTATATTAAACTTGGTAAATTTTTCATATTTTTTTCTTTTTATATAAACGTTACCAAATTGTGTAAAAATTACAGGGTATTAAAGAAAAGGTAATTTAGAAATGTGAATCTAAGTACAAAATCTCAGATTCGAACTCACACACGCAGACGCGTGCTCTACACGCTGCCGAGCCGAAATTTGTATTTTTGTATCGATATTCCACCAAGCTTCACTTAGACGGCGTGTCGAGCACGCATCTGTGTGCGTGAGTTTAAATCAGAGCGTTTTAGTAAGATTCACTACTCTGTTAATATATTTACTCTGTCAGTGATCATATCTCAGTTAACGTTACTCGGGGAGGCTTCTTTCATGCAACACATTTCTTCACTATCACTATCACTACAAAGTATAAAACAAAGTCGCTTCCCGCTATCTGTCGGTCCCTATGTAGGTCCCTTTAAAACTACGCAACGGATTTTAATGCGGTTTTTTTTAATAGATAAAATAATTCAAAAGAATAATACATGCATAATATATTAGAGGAACACTGATAATTTTAGAGGTTTTTAATGTGATGTCGTAAATAAACACATTTTTTGCGCTTACATTGCGAACCCTGGCTGAACCCTACGAGATAGATCAAAATAATGTAGTACAGTATTATACATCTTAAAAAGGTCTACAAAAAAGTCTGCAATGGTATATGTTTATCTCTTAGGGATAACCCACAATAACCATTTTTATCCTTTACTTTATACGAGAAATAATGGCTTATTTACGAAGCGTGTTTAAGCAATACAGCATTAATCCTTATCAAATTAAGTACCTTAAATACTGTAGTATATTTAGTATCAGCATTGCACCCGTGCGAAGCCGGGGCGGGTCACTGGTTCTCCATAAAACAAATAATTTTTAGCGGTGGGGTTTTGAAACTTTTCTAAGTTGGGCTAATAGAAAGACTCCACAACTCCACACAGGTTACATGCTCACATGGAGACGCAGTAAAACTTAAAAACTTCAGGAAATTGCGAAACGTTAGTGCACGGCTTATAGGATTTCTTGCAATAAGATTTCAGACTCGAAATAAAAACCAGATTTTCGTAAGCTGATCTTGCATTAATATTTTGTAAGGACCACAAGTTCTGTGGTAAGGACTATTTTAAATGTGGAACCTTCTGGTTTGAAAAAGACTGTAAGAAAAAATGTTTAGGCCCAAAATCGAAGAATTGGCTCAAAAATCAATGTATGTATGATTTAAAAATGTTCTTTAGTTAAGTTAGCCCTAGTTTATAAGATGTGACAAGAAATGATGTAATATTTACTTCAATAAGTGATTCTATTCTATTCTATCGAAAATTCAGAAATGCTTAAATTTTATTTGAATAAGGAAATCTATACCTATGTACCGGATGAAAATTTAGATAGGTCACCTTAATAACATACCTTTACAATTTATTAAGACACGTCGGTCATCGTGGTATCGTAAGCACTTACTCTATTGATTGAGATTCCTCAGGCGATTTAATTCTTCGAGGGAATTTTTGTCGTGTGGCTCGTGAAGAAGCTTTCGAGGATCTAAAACATTGATTGCGAGACCTTCTAGTTGCCTCACGCGACTAAGTGCAACATAAGCATGACCTTTGGCAAAAATCTTTGTGCCAAGATCTACGATGGCTCTGTCCAGCGTTGTCCTTTGCAGTGTTCACTGTTACTGCCTAGCACAATATCAAGGGCAGCATATTTCGCTCCACTTTACCTTGTCCTCTCAAGGCGTCAAACTCGACTGTGCTGGGTTCAATTTTTACACCAACGCCGATAAAATTACCGTGTATTGTTCTATCGTCGAAATTTTGTCTCTTGGAGTTTTTTACACCCTGTATATACCGTTTTTTACACCGCTCGTCGGTACACAGAGGTTTTAATTGTTAGACGGAACCTTCGAGCCCGACACACTTTCTCTGCATTAATTTAACACTCGGTGATTCTCCGATTTGGCTGTATTTGCATACGCAGCAAAAATGGCCTGTTGTTTAACGGAAGGTGTAAACAAGGGCTGGAAGGGGGTGAGGTAGGGTGCAAGGGGTAAGGGTTAAAGGGAGGAAGCCAGTTAACTGCCGGTAAAAGTGTTATATTGAATGTTGGAAAGGAAGAGCTGTTGTGAAACGAACGGTGAGCATGCAACGGATTAAATTTGTGCTTTTTAAAGGGTTACTTGCAAAAAATAAAACCTTTGTGTCCCAAAATAAAACTTGTTGAGCACTTGACACTTGGCTTGTGCTTGTTACGCTGACTTAGCAAAAACCGGCCAAGTGCGAGTCGTACTCCGCACGATGGGTTCCGTATACTATAAAAACGGCAAAAAAAATCATGTCTGTTGTATGGGAGCCCCCTTAAATATTTATTTTATTTTGTTTTTTAGTATTTATTCTTATAGCGGAAACAGAAATAGATCATCTGTGAAAATTTCAACTGTCTAACTGTCAAGGTTCATGAGATAGAGCCTGGTGACAGACGGACAGACAGACGGACAGCGGAGTCTTAGTAATAGGGTCCTAAAAAGGAACGCAATTGTAACCTACTACGGCGTGGCGGGAAAACTAGAGTCGATGGACAGGGGACAGCGAACGTGTTAACAACTTTTTTAGGGTCCCTACCCAAAAGAGTAAGTAATTCGGCCAAGCGCGAGTCTGACTCGCGCACGAATAGTTCCGTACCACCACAAAATACGGGTACGGAACCCTAAAAACATTATGGTAATTAACAACAATATAGATGTTGTAACAACATTAAGGCTACAAAAAGAAGCCACTGAAATGGTAGCGCCTGACAATGATTTTGGCATTCTGTGAGTAGTTTTATTTACCCTAATTTTATTATTTGTTAAGATTCCTTTGTTTATTTATTATTTTAACAGCTCCTTGATAATGCCGTAAGGCGAAACCGGTTGGACTAATAAAACAGTGAAATTGTGAAACAGTAAAAGTGTTTTTATCAAAATAATTATGATGATGTTTCACCAAGTGCCGACAATCGCAAGTATTAATCTTATTATTTGTTGTTTTAATTTAAAGTATGTCCAACAATCTGACCTAATTTGAAACCTGTATGTAATGTATGTGTTACCTTTTTTAAGATATAACTAAAACAAATATCATAAAAAAACGCAAATTTTTCTAGGTTTTTTGTGTGGGGGACCCTGTTTTTTCATTTTTATTATTCTGGCTACCTTAAACGACTAAAGCTTTAGCTCCCTGTGACAGATAGACAGACGGACAGAAAGCAGAGGCTATATAATAGGGTTCCATTTGGCACCCTTCGAGTACGGAACCTTAAAAAGGAACCATATCTTTAGTAGAACCATGGTTTAGGGCTGTTAATTAATCTTCACACGTACATTTTTGTTGACAAGGGACACACGAACTCTTCGTAAATCAGGGCTACCCAACCTTTTAGCACCAGGAGTATTAACAAAAACTTAATCCTTTTCGGTCACTAAGCGTAGGGCAAATATTACTAAAAATGTTTACACTGATGAAACCTTTTTTTTTTGTATATTGTAAAGTTTGACAATACCAGCATTGACAGATCTGCTGAAGATAGAATGCGCATACAAATCTTTGCCACTGTTCGTATTCCCGAAAACGGGCCGAAACATAAATTGTAGGAAAGTAAAAATAAGAGTGAAAGTCATTTTAGAACATGTGCAAAAAATCAGAAGTAGTTTTTGTCATAATTATTACGTCACAAACCTATCGCCGTATTTCAGGCACTAATGGATCCTAAGAATACAAAATCAAATCAATTTCACTGTTGTGTCGTAGTCATATTTTTGTTTACTTGCTCCATTTATTGTGAGAGTCCCCTGTCGCCACGCAACTCTTCCAGCACATCGCACCCAGAACAAAAATAATAAAACCAAACATTATTTTGTTATGACACAATTGTCAATTGGGTCAATGGATCGTCACACACATGACATGCGAGCGTCATTCGGTCGACCAATCAGCGATCAATTGGCATGCACGACTTCGAAGCGATTACATTAATGTATTTTTGTTACAATCACAAGTTTTAAGCTAATTAGTATACTATATTTATTTCTAGAAATGTTTTATTGATATTTGTTGTTGAATGGCTGAGAGAATCTTAGTGATTAAGTTTAAAATATCAATTAATAAACCGAAGTGGGGTGAAACTTTGGGTGTTTGTTAAAATTTAATTGAATTTCCATTTAAGGATTTTTTTTGTGAATCCGTAATCAACTTTTAAAAATCTTAATCTGACAAAGTTGACAGTCACTGACTGTCCCTTTAAAGTTTATAGACTATCAAGATAACTGTTTTATTTTATTTTTGGAGCATTTCTTTCAAGAAATATTACTTACTTGTCCCAAGATCAAGAAGACCTGTTTTACCGGATGAAACACGCTTAATCATGATAAAGTTTCTGCACATTTTACTACTTCAAGATTCCCACATATTCTGCGGTGTTTTGGTTGCAACTTCGTTACACTGTATTTAATTTTATAATATTCTTTTGATACTATTGTTCTGGCCATAAGCACTCATGGGCATATTAAGGGGAATGCAAGAAAAGGTTTGATTCATGTTTAGTGACTAAGGTTTTTTATCGGGTGTTACCGTTTTATGATTTTCTTTCGAAAAAATGCAAGGTTTGGGTCTAATTAGTGCATCAGGTAAATAGAAATGCACAGATGCACCAGTGAAAACACGATTTTAAAATTGCATCAAAATTACTCCCAGATAGCACAGAAAAAGTTAGTCCTCTGTTTACAAAGAATATTATTTACAAATTGAAATTTTAAGGCAATGTGTAAAAGTTTTAGCGTCCCTGTTACTCCGTATGCGAAAAAACCCTTAGTGCGAGTGGGACGGATTCGTGGAAAAGTAGCAAAATGTCGGTTTTTTATTAATATAAAATGTACTAAAGTTGCTATCAAAATTTCGTTTAACTAAGTCTTAGATACCGTTAAAACCCATCTAATAAAATATAATTGCAGTCCATGTGTTAATCTAAATTCTCAAACCAGGAGAGAATTGGTTTCGAAAACAACCTCATTTCAATAAATATTTCTATCAAGCCGAATTTCTCCAATCGCGTTTCTGTTTAACAGATCCCTAGAAAAAGGTTCCAAAAAAAAAGTACTATTTCATCAAAATAATACATTATTTCCTGAAGTAGTTATGCAAGTTCTAAAAGTGACAATTTTTTTCCGTAGCGCCTTGATTGGCTCAACTAAAACTATGGATTTTCCCACGACAGAATTGATATGTTGAAGGAATGTCAAATAAAAACTTTTATAAATAATACTTTTGGAAAACTTAATGCTAAAAATTAACATGTACAAAACAAGGAAGCATAAAAAATTCTACCAACTTTACCATTTTTTCTACATTACTCTAGTTTAGTCCCTTAGTAAGTTAGTCCTTTGTTTACAAATTAAAATTTTAATTGGCTCAACTAAAATTCTGGCTTTTCCCACAGAGAATTGAAATATTGAAGGAATGTTGCCCCTTACTACTCAATTAATTGTAATTTATGAGTCAAAAACTTTTAAAAATAATAATTTTGGAAAACTTAATGCTAAAAATTAACATGTACAAAAAAAGAAAGAATAAAAAATTCTACCAATTTCACAATTTTTTCTGCATTCCTCTAGTTTTGTCCCTGAGTGTATTACTAGTTATTATAACTAAGTGTTTCTAACTGAATATAGAGTTTGAAATAAAATTATCCTATTAATAGGTATTATCTTCATTATTCAATAATTTCAAAATTGTTTTAAAAATAACTTTTGGACCGGAAACAAATCTTTATATAGTTTTGAAGTTTGAAAATCGTTCGGTACCAACATAAATTACGATTTTATTGTTTAAATGCAAAAACTAACGTGGTTTTAAGTTTGTTTCTAAAATATAAAGACCAAACACTTGTATAAGTACAAAAATACAGAAAAAAACTTTGACTCTGCACGTTCCAGTACTTTGTGTCAGAAGCAGACTCGGCGCGGCGCTCTGAAGAGGTTGAAGTGTTTGCGTTGCCGCCTCTTTGCTTTGACCTTTTTGGAGAGAAAGTGCCTAAAATAGGCGGGAAATTGGCTGGTGTACGATGAATGCCTCTATTTTTCCGCATCTTGTGAACACCCGGAAATGAGGGTATGTAAGAAATGGCAAAGCAGCTACCTATAATAATAAAGCTTTGTACCTAATTTTACCTAAATATATATATATATATTTACAAGCAGCTAAAGCTGAATTAACAGATGTGGGTAAAGTTATTGTAGCATTTCACTTTTAAAAAAGTAAACGATTATCATAATTTTTTACTAGAATTCAAAATAGTTTTGATTTATACTCTGATTGTTTATTTGTCGTGTCGACATTTAAATAAAATTGAAAATCACTCTATTTTACATTGCACTCGTACGTTCCATGATTCAGGTCTTGCTCTTTTACACTGAATCTAAAGCAAAGGTTTAGTAGATCTTATGACAAGGTAATAAAAGCTTCTGTTGCCTGTACAAACTGTACACATGAGTGTTCGCCACCTGCACAGAACAAAGTCAAAGGGAATCCTTGCCAAAGCAAATTTATTTGAATTACTGTATGTTCTTTTTGCAATCTGGCTCTTTGCTACCTCATTTCCATACCTAGTTATTCAACTAGGCTAGGATCAGGGTTTTACCAAAGTATATATGTTACAGCCAAAGTCATTAATCTAGATATTATTTATAACCTCCAGCCATTATATATAATGTCTATCTTATTTAGAAAAAGTGATTATTGGAGCAGAATTAATCAAATAATCTAGCTATTATACATAATATCTAGTAAGACGTGGATAAAGTAATAAAACACGATAAAATATTTCACCAAAAGTCAAAAACGAGCGAAGCGAGGAGGAGCGTGTTAGGTTTACATGTAATATAAAATTAGGAGCCGAAGAAGCGGAGCGGAGCGAGGTGACGTCCCAAGTTTTGTAACTTAAAATTAATTGTCACTAAAATATAAAATTGTTCGCATGAGAATTATTTAACTCAACTCAAAATTGTATTTTCAAGTCGCCGTTTTCAACAATTTCATATGATAAGTAAAAAAAAAGCAAGTAGGATCGCATTTACTACTTTAGCCCATTCCAACTAGCTATTATGAATAATCTCTAAATAAAGTAATTAATTTATTACATTATCTACGCAGTTTAGTGAATATATATAATATCTAGCCATTATGTATAATCGCTATGTAATTACTTTGGCTTTAACATATATACTGAGTGAATTTCTATTCACTGATGTTAAAATAGGGTTCTGTTATTGGTCTGAGGTTTTATTTGAAGAAATCTTGTATTTTTTTAGTAATCACTGTTTTATAAACAACTAGTTTGTTTTATAAATTGTCTGTTTTATAAATAAAAGTAAAGCGATTTTTCTCAACAGAGTACCCATCTTAGAACTCAAATATCCAATATTATTATAATTTTTGTATGTTTATTTATTACTTATATATGTATGTGTATATTTTATAGGTATGTATTCATTTGTATAAGTATGTTCATGTATTTTTATATGTTAGTTTATGTCTAAGATATTTAGGTTTATATTTTAATCTTGATCTCCCTATTATTTTCTGAGTAGTATTTACACCTCCACATGTTATTTTGTTCATCTTTCTGCTAGCTACCAAAGGTTGCCTGGAAGATATTGCTATTAGCAATAAGTGCCGCCCTTGTACACCATGTTTAATTGTTTCTTTGTCTTTTAAGTTATTTGCGTAAATGTGCAAAAAGTGTTATAAATAAATAAATAGTTTTTTTGGAAATAGTTCGTTTGTTTCGTTGAAATACAGATAATGTTTTCAATAGATAAATCTTTGAACACGCACAAAATAACGTAATATCAGTGAATTTCTCCATTCTTGAATACACACAAATAAGGGAGGGCCCCTTCATCAACGATTAGTATGGATCATTAGCCTTAGTTCTCTTCTAAGGGCAATGCTGCCCTATTTACTTAACTGCTTATGAGTTCTCTATATTGAGGACAAGAGGTCTAACATTCACTAAAAGTGCAAAGTCTTACTGGTCATACTGATCATCTTAAATATTTTTACTTACTTTATTGTTATTTGTTGTACACATTGCCTCCCATCCATCAGCCCGTATTCGTCCACTGCTGGACATAGGCCTCCCAAATATTACGCCACTCTTGGCGGTCCTCACTCATCCTCATCCATCCACCCGCAACGTCCTTCAGATCGTCAGTCCAGCAGGCACGAAGGCGGCCTACGCTGCGCTTTGCTGCCTACCTACACATTGCCTACCTTTTTATAATTTTAATTTCACCACAAATACCTGTTGGCTTGAAGAGATTTCTCAGTAGAAATAAGCTTACCTTTCTACAGTTTTTCTTGAACTTCATTTGTAATATATTTAATGTTTCATATGCAATAAAGAATAAAGAACTTTTCTAAAGGAACATTCCGAGTAAGTGTTTTGTTCACACTTATTCATATTTATTATCATGGAGCTATGCGAAGTCCGCGACTTGTTTACGACTTTTTCATACAAACAGCTTGTGATCAAGTGGTCTGTTTAGTTTAAAAAGAAATATTTTATTTTCAATTAATGTGGTTTATAGATGTTACAATATTACTTGAAATTAATCAAGTAATCATTTATGTACAGCACATTTAACCAATTAAGGCATGCAAACATTTAGCGGTAACATAAAAACAAAATCAATCATGTTTCAACTCTTATTAGTAATTACAATGTCACAATATTTTATTTCTATAAAATTCTTTTACAGTGTAAAAGCACTTATCTACTAACCAATTAAATAAATATTTTATTATTATATAATAAAATATGTTTGTCAGTTTTTAAATAAAAACCTTGTATTTGACCTTTATAAAACTCACTGATGCGCGTTTCGTGCAAAATTTATATTTATTTAGAATACAATCAAAACCATACGTCCAGCTCGGAACAATTTATAACACGCGATTTGTAGTCCATCTTTGGACTAAAAATAGAAGCTTAGATAACAACAATGCCAAATAACATGGAAAATCCCTGCTAGCCCGTTATCACGATTTCTCTGAAAACGTAAAATTTTATATTTTTAGTTTCCAGGTAGTATTTTTTGTAGTACTGATTGATGACTTTGGTATCAAAACACACGACAAAAGTCTTAAAACGAAAAAGTTTTAAATATTACCAAAAAGCCTTTTCTGTGCGTAACTAGTGACCAACAGTTAATTATTTGGTAAACATAACCTTAGACTGGTTAAACACCTAAGTACCCGACCCAGTTAGTGTGAGAATACCATTCACGGGATTTCAAACACATCAGTTTTAAGGATCGGCGCCCCCACGGCTCGTTGTCAAAAGTAGGCATATTACGCTACGCACTCATTCTCAGGCCGCGCACGCACACATACGTAACTTCATAATCGGAAAACTTTTTATGTAATAATGTTTGTTAACGTGTTGTTATGAATTTGAAATATGTTTTGTCGTTGTTTTGTCTTTAATTTAATCCCAATACCTATAACGCCGCAATAATATTTGAGAGATTTTCTGGAGATTTCTGTTTTTTTTCTGAAGTAACTATACATTAGAGCCGCGATTTTTTTCAAAGAATCAGTACTACATCTTGTAAGGTAGTAAGTAGTATTTATTTTGTTTAGAAATTTAAATTTTTACTCTCTTAAATAGGCCATAACCCCGAACCCTGTTTTGCACAATCGTGGAACTCCGACCCTTAAAGATAAACATCGAGAATCTAACTAGCCATTTCAACGGTAATTTGGTACACACGATAGCAGCTTAGCTTCCCTCGAAAATAATTTTTCAAACCCATGTAGAGCATAAAAACCAAGGAGATTCAATGTTGTGCTTGTTCTACAATAAAGAAATGGGGGGGGGGCATCAAACACAGAGCTTTGTTTTATACATTTTGTAGGTAGTGATAATTTTTCTTCAAATTATTTAAGTCTTTTAACTTACTTTAATCGTACGGAACCCTCGAGGCGTGGGCCCTACTCGCACTTGACCGGTTTTTCACAATTGTGGGCAAATTTATTGCAAAATCTTGTTTAGCTTTAAGGGTCGTTTGTCCGGATTTGTAACAGAACATTAAGTAATAATTATGACAGCCATAATACAACCTTTAGCTAAGACAACTTTTAACAATTATTTGCTTTATGGTAGCTTCAAAATAATTGGATTTTTCCATAAGCATGATATTAGATTATTTAAGGAATTTACTACTGGTATCACGATTATGGAAAACCCAATTGTTTTATAGCTATCGATGCATATAGCAAACTATTGTTAAAAGTTGTCTTAGCTAAAGGTTGTATTTAATATTATAATTATTTCTTAATATTTTGTTACAATTCCGGAGAAACGAGCCTTAAAATAATCAATGAATTGTATTTGCAATATATTTTTCAATAACATGGCTTAAAGAAAACACAACTTTTTTCCTCCCTTTATCCAACCGTATAGGTACTAAAGTTATATTATGAAAATTCATTTTGAAAAGTTCCCGGCCTATTGGAAATTGAATGACTTATACATACTCGTAGTGTTGGAAGTAGGCATTGTAATTATATTATAAAGTACATACATAAAGTACGTACAATTATGTCCCAGTCGGGAATGCACCAATGAGTTTTTCGGAATTTATGTGCATAGTATTTGGTAACCCTAATATACTGCTGCGCGGTGAAAGAAAACATCGTGAGGAAACCTGAATGTCCTAAAAGGCCTATATTTGTGGCAGAAGAACCCATTCCATCATCATAACCCATCACTTTGGGACGTAATAATAGTCGGTGATACGCGGGTGTAGCGAGTGTGAACTGTGACTTGCATTTCACAGTTCACACTAGGAACACCTTTGATACCCCCTCGGGGATTCATGTCGTGACGATATTTTATTATTATTATTATTATTATGTAGGTACACTTTTCAGTCACGGGCCCTTAGGGACCCGGTCATTTGAAAGGCATTCATGGGGCCGAAGCCAACATTGAAAAGGCCTTTGGTACTATTTAATCTAAATGTGAGATAGCCGCATCTATAAAGGCTTCTCCCTCAATGTATCATTGAGATACTCTAACGGACAGTCCCCCACAGTTGCCAAACTATTGCCAGGAAGGAAGCTACTTGGAGTGGGCTATGAGGATGGGATGCTAAATGGGCCGGATAACAGGGCTATGGAGTGAGATAACGGACATCTGCCTCGAAAATCTCTCACAAATTTAAGTATGGCAGATGGTGACTTGCTGCTTGATAACTATCCAGCAGGATAGCCGTTGTGGGCCCCCTATCTAGCTCCTACGGGGTGGCTAGGGGGCAACACTATGTATGCAGTTAAGGTTGTCGAGAGGTGAGTCTGCGGGGCACATAAGATCCTTATACAGTCAAGTGCCCCCGGCGTTATGACATTTTACACTTCCAACCTGGAGCATAGGTTCCGCTCTTGCATCTCCACTCTGACCGGCTGGTTAAAGCAAGCGCAGAGGCGGGGGTGTGTTGCTGTGTTTATGTATGTGTGTAAGCACATGTGTGATAGTGTCAACTGGAGGTAGGGTCCGTAGTGCCGCCGTGACTAATTGCACTGGACGTACTGGACGTACCAGAGGGCGATGGGGTCATCACATCCCTACGCCTTTAATATTATTATTATTATATAAGCATCACATCTTATATGTTTCTGTATCGCAATAAAATACATAATATTAATGCTAAGTTGAAATAAAACCTCTTCTAATAGAAATCGAATTTACTTCGGCTTTTTCTACATAAATGACTGAAAAGAGAAAATAGTAGATACTTTTTATTGCACACGGCTCATTAGGCACGTGTTGCCTTCGCCTCGCGAGCGGTCGCGAAAAAAGACCTTTTTACCTTTTTAGAAAATAAACGTTCTCTACAAGAAATTTGTAACCTAACGTGACAGAAATAGAGTCGTTTTTGCATCGTTTTGAACGAAATGCAAGTGAGCCTCGGCGTTTACAGAATTTCTTTCGACTAAGCTTGAAAAAATATCGCTATGTTGTATGGAAACTGCTAAGCTTCGTATTTTAGATTCTTACGTCACAGTTTACATGCGGGCAATGAGTTTGGATTTTTTATTTGCCAATTACGTTATCTTTTACTTTTGAACCGAAATTTCTGCGAACAAAAAAATATTAATCTTGTTTTGGTTCCGGATAACTTTTTACAGTGTTAACTTAATTTAAAACTTTTGAGATCTGTAAGGTGTCATTAGACAATTTGGATACTCTAGACTTTTCTTAAATATTTAGTACTGCCATTCAAACTTTCCCCATTTACCAAAGTAATAGGTTAACATAAATCAACCCAAAACAATGCAACAGCGGACCAAATAAAGTTAACTAAACTGTACCATTAGCACAATTTCACAAAGGCATATAAACAAACAAGCTAAGTGCAAAGTTACCAAAACAACTAAAGAAACTTGTGTAACTAACGCGGATAGCCAGTGTTGCCAACTTAGGTTTTTAATTTCTCTATCTTGTGTAAGTAATATTAAGATGATACTGTCTAAAATTTCTGAACAATAATCAATATTTATGTCAGTGAGGAATAAGAAACATATCGTCTAAAAAAGTTGTAAAGGATTTAAGCAACAAAAATAGTAATTATTATTATTAAAAAACGAATTGACTTAAATGAATTATTTCGCGATACGTGACATGTTTCGAATACTTTCCAAATTTGTTTTCAAGCGACCAAGTGTCTGTCGTCAGCGGACGGAGTCACTGCACTCTATCCATTTTTAAATAATTAATTATGGATTCAATTTACAGTAGTTCCATCCATACACCGGCCTAGTTCGTCCACTGCTGGACATAAGCCTTTTCAGGACTTTGCCACTCCTGGCGGTCATCCTGGAAGAATTGCCTATACTCAGTAGTTACAAATCTAAAACAATTATATTATTAATTTTTAAATTTAGTTTGATCTCAGTTTTGTTAATTTAATCTATCTGCTAATTTTGTGATCCTATTTTTTTTTCATTTTCGCATTTTAGGGTTCCGTACCCGAAGGGTAACCAAATGGACTAAGACTCCGCTATCCGTCTGTCTGTCTGTCCGTCTGTCACCCGGCTGTATCTCATGAACCGTGATATTTAGACAGTTGAAATTTTCACAGATGATGTATTTCTGTTGCCGCTATAACAACAAATACTAAAAAACGGAATCAAATAAATATTTAAGGGGGCTCCTATACAACAGACATGTTTTTTTTTGCCGTTTTTATAGATAATGGTACGGAAATCTTCGTGCGCGAGTCCGACTCCCACTTGGCCGTTTTTTTTAAACTACGTGGCCTCCACAAGCCTCGATGGTAAGTGTCGATGGGAGCTAGGATGAAGGGCACTCACCCAGAAGGTACCTGGTACTCTACCTTTAAGGGAATCCGGGTTATTACTCTCAGGAAATACGGACGCTGGCAGGGAGTTCCACGTCGCAGCTGTATGATTAACGAAGATTTGAATGAAGTGTGTTTCATTGGGATTTTGAGTATGATCAGTATTATGTCTATTTACATTTGAAAAATATGAAATCATATTATTATCTATTCTTCTATCTTTAGTTAATCTAATAATCTATTATTTAGTGGACAATTTTAATCAACGATGTTGATTCGAACTTTCTCGAAGCCTTCTTAAAAATCGCTTTAAAAATTTTTAGTTTTAATTTCCTGTATAATCGAAGATTTAGTTTCCTGGGATCCCCAGCTCTCATATAAAACGGGCCAATTAAGGCAGTTTCAGTTGTAGGTCATCAGATAAAAGAATAAACCAGTCAGAACGCCTCCCAAATGTACGGGTTTACTTTAATGTGACCAGTGCAGGCGAACTGGCTAAGGTGGAGGCATACTGAGAGACTGCCTTAAATATTTGACTTTACAACAACAATTAGTTCGTCTTGTCTACGACGTAGCGGATTTATATTGTGGGGTAATCGAGTGTCGTAGCATGCTATGCTTTAGAAAAAAAGGGATGTGAATGTAACAAAAATACAAGGTAAAGTAATTTCAAATGTCATTTTTTTGTTGGTTTTAAGCAATGATATTTCGTTTTTGGTGTACAAAGTCTATAAACTATAGCGTAGCATAGATAATCTGCAAAACGGAAATATTGACATTGTAACTCCACGCCATTGAAATCAGTAGTCGCTCTTATTTTTCAAGTATTAAATGGATGTGGTGGATGGATATATCAATGGTTGGTATTTTTATAAGGTTTAATTTATTTTTCAAGTTCTCTAGACATCTCGTAAAATATATATAAAAATCCATAAATTAAGAATGGAGAAGTATGTAATAATAAGGTCAGTTGTTATTATAGAGTTCCGGCACAAAACAAATATGTTTTCCACCCGGTGTGTTCCGAGCCCAACTACTTATTATTATTAAAGGGTTGTAAGAAAGGCGTTCACTTTTGTAATAAAACTTCCCTTGGGCTCGTCTGCCGTGAAATTGGCTCCGAACTTCGTCCTTCTGATGATGGAGCCAGATTGTAGGTATTTTTAAGCCTATTTTGGTTTCAATTCTATTTATTATCATCATTATACTTTTTTAAAAGCGTAACTAATATTCCCAAGCTTATTGGGACCCTTAGTAAACCTGTAGCACTATGGTTTTCGCCACTCATTCCCAGTGGTGGTCATGGCAAATCAAGGCTCTCATTATCATACGATATAAATAAATTAAAGGAACTGATGAAGAATGTGAATGCGTCTGTGTATCTAGAAATAAAATGGCAACTAATCAAAAGCACATTTTCTACCATTATGGCTTGGAACAATTGCCTTACTGATTCTCAGAGCATGCTGTGCCATCAATAAATAAATATTGGAACAAAAAACACAAATCTCTGCCATTAGAAATATCAAAATCATTGAAAGAATATAAAAATGTAATGCAATATTAAACCCTTCTTTCCTCGACATAAAAAAATGGTCCCATAAGCTTGTTTTAATACATCGCTGTTGACTCCACCTAGATTTCCCAGGGAAGTTGAATCCGAAAACGGGCGCAAGAACTGTGCGTGAAAGAAAAGGTTACCCACCCCTGACCTGACCTTTCCATTTTGTTTCTGAGGTCAATGTTTGGAGGTAAAATGGGTCCAGGAAGTAAACATGGGTATAATGGTAAGAGTGCTTCCGTTTCCGAAAGCGAGTTTAACGCTTTTTGTTTTTTGATTTTCGTATTATTACCCTTGGTATACGTTTAATGATTTAACTGATTAGGTACTTATAGGTATAAGAAATCTGTGATTCAATATCCGGTTAGGACATTAAAGTACATATTAAGTTTATAGTTATTCAAATATATTTACAACAATTGAATATGTTTTTGTCCTACAATATTATATAAAGTTTTGATGTTTTTCACGACAAAAAAGTACATATGCATGTAAAAAAAAAAACAAGTATTTAGTAGTAGTTTATTTTTTGTTTGAGGTTTCATAAATAGAAATAATGTGAGTAAAATTTAATGACTCATTAAGGGCAAGAGTTATCTAGACCCAAAACCTTTATTTCTTTGTAAAACACAAATCCATTATCCTTCTTTGCAACCTCGTATTTTCCGACACCTGCCGCCCGGGCATTCCCTTCCGGTGGCTTCAACCTTTTTTTATTGAAAACGTCCTACAATGGGCCAGGGGATAAATAAAATAGCTTTTGTTCCGCGGAAGTTAGTAGGAATTTGATTTGTTTGTGTCCGCTGTAAATAAATTAAGGGTTGGAAAGAATGGCTACTCGAGACCTAGAACACATTGTTAATATTTTATTGAACTATTTTCTTTCCTAATAAATTGCATTTTCGTAACCAACCTTTAAACAGATAAACGGAAGCACGAATCTGATCTCTAAAAAAGAGGTGGGTAGTCCAATTTAATTAAAAAAAAAAAACTTGCTGCGCCTTATGCCTTGATTACACGTAACGAGTACAGTGGCGAGACAGTATACCGGATGACTCAAACATCGGAATCTGTCTAGGCACTGTAATCTTTACGTGTAATCAAGGCATCATCGACACGTCAAAGGACCGAAGGGCTGACGCATACCTCGGCCAAAGACTAAGCCTGGCAATACAACGAAGTAATGTCTCCAGTATCGTGGGAACGTATTATACTACTTTTATATCTATGTTGGGATGCATCCGATACCGATACCGATACCGATATATCAGCCATACTTTGGATTTGCTGATATATCCGCGTCGTCAATATTTTTATTGCCGATACAACGATACTTTTAAAATTTCGCGCTACAGGCAAGTACTTCAAGCAACTAATGTAAGCGCGCGTGTTGTTTCGTTATTTTGTAAAAAATGAGGCGAGAACTATGCTTGGGGAAACCTCGCGCTTTATTCCGTGTGTTGTCTCTCCCGCTTTGGCCTCGCATATTCCAGTTCGCTAGATGCTTTGGTTGGTTGTCGTCAAAAATATGATGATCTTTAGATCTGTATACTGACTTAATTCGGAACTAGGTATGGGGTATTTATTACATTACGATTGTCAAATTTCATTAGATTCTGTCCATTAGTATAGCATTCATCACGAGAATACGTGTGTATGGCGAGAAGCGCAAAGATATAATTATATAGCTAATTATCTCATTGTAAGTTTATAATTTCTTATAATAATTTAAAAATATGTTAAACCAGAGTTGTGTTTTTGTTTTACCTTCATTTGAACTCACTAAGCGTATCGGTATCGGAATCGCCGATATTTTTATAAGAGTATCGGTATCGGTATCGGTATCGTATCGGCAAAAAGGCGTATCGATGCTTCCCTTTTGGGAACTCTACGATGCGATTTGGATCAAAATAAACCATCCCTTGATAATGCCGATAAGGCGAAACTAGTTTGGATATAGTGAAATAATAGGTTGTGAAACAGTACAAGTGTTTTATTATATACATATATATAATTTATTATATATTATATATAAATACAATATTTCACCAAGAGAAGATACGCGCAAGTATTAACTTTAAACTTAAGATACATTTTGGGCCCGTTTTTGTATTATTTTGTGTACAGTAAAGAGTATGACTAATATTATGTTTATTTTGCGAAATCCATCGCTATAAATACTCAAATACTCTAAATATTATTAGAGTGCATAACAGTAGTAAATTATTGTGCGTTCTACCCCGCCTCTCTTATCCATGCCTCGCTTCGCTCCGCTCCGCTCGGGGCTTCGCCCTCCGCCTGGATGAGAGAGGCGGGGTTGAACTCCCAATAATTTAGCTTCGCTTGGGGCTCACTCCGTTCGCCCTCTGCCTGGGTGATTTCGATAGCGTAGATTTTCCAATAAATTGGAGTGGGTTCCGAACTTGCTTCAAGACACCAAATTGCAACCATTACATCCATAAAATTTAACAGGGATGTTATACTTACAGATCTCTGCACAACTCCTTGTTTGAGACCATCACAAATAATAATACCACTTTTTTGAACCGTACTTAAATTTATTAATGATGACTAATAGCAAGTTTACAATAAAAAGATCCGAAAATACTCAATTCTCGTATAAATCTTGCCTGATCCCAGAAACGTACAGTTTCCGCATAAGATCTTGTTCTAAAATCCCGAAAACACTGAGTTCTCGTAAAAGACTTAAGAATATGTTTCAATAGTAAATTATTGAAATTTTTACAGCAACAAGATCCAAAAACACTCAGTTCTCGTATAAATCTTGCCTGATCCCAGAAACGTTCGGTTTCCGCATAAGATCTAATTCTAAAATCCCGAAAACACTGAGTTCTCGTAAAAGACTTAAGAATCTGTTTCAATAGTAAATTATTGAAATACTACAGCAACAAGATCCAAAAACACTCAGTTCTCGTATAAATCTTGTCTGATCCCAGAAACGTTCGGTTTCTGCATAAGATCTTGTTCTAAAATCCCGAAAACACTGGGTTCTCGTAAAAGACTTAAGAATATGTTTCAATAGTAAATTATTGAAATTTTTACAGCAACAAGATCCAAAAACACTCAGTTCTCGTATAAATCTTGCCTGATCCCAGAAACGTTCGGTTTCCGCATAAGATCTAATTCTAAAATCCCGAAAACACTGAGTTCTCGTATAAGACTTATGAATCTGTTTTATTATTCAATATTAACATAACTATACTCCATAGTCACTCAATTAAAAAAACCCCAAAGACGCTCAGTCTCTGCATAAGGTTTAAAATTTAAATACGGTTCTAACACAAAAATATACATAACTGATAATGACGACTGCATTGAGTGTAATGAGTATGCTATGCTTTGAAGTGGGTATTGTGAATCAGTTGTTTTAAACCTTAGGCTTATATTTCATTTTGATTTAAAAATTACATTAAGGAAACTGTTTTATTTATGTAGAATAATCTAGAACCTTAACACGGTATTTTGATAAAAACCTACAAAGATAAATATTAAGATGTACATGTATAAATATTAAGATGTACGTGTAAACAATTTTGATATATTGAACCCTATTTTAGAGTAAGTGTAGAACCCTAGCTAGAAAGCATGGCTATTACCTAGCATATAGTTTTAACAAACGAAATCCATATTATTCTATAATCCTTATACTTGAAATTGATCAAAGAAAAACTGTTCTGCATCCCTGTTCCAATGCTGTAGACCAGGAGCTGTAAAGAATATCACTAAGATATAAAATTCTTGATAAAATTAACAAAAGGTTTTTGGTTTCCAATTTATACTGATAATTATCCTTATCGTTAAAACTATCCAGATATTTGTTTATTTGTATAATAATTATATAAATTTTGTATGAGACATTTTATAACATATAGTTCATACCCAGTTTAGAAGTCATAGCTTCAACTAAATAATGTTTTTATATACTACTATTTACCTTTATACCTACTTATTTTAATAAAGGGTAATTTCAATATATGGATAGTATTTTTTACCAGCATTAAAGGTCTATGACTCTCGACCTATTAACGAGTCCACGTGTAACATTGCTGCATCAGCTCTAGGTAACTAGCGAGCAGGTCACAGACTAATTAACTATTAGACATCTTATCAACCATAGACAAGTGTTAGTATAGCATATTTATATTTATTCTTAATGCACTCGCACAGAAAACTTAATTCTAAATTATATGATAAAGTTGTGTACAATGGCGCGCTTATCTCAATAATGAGATTTCTTTCAGCAAACAAAGGGCAATAGGCATATTTTATATAAATAAGATATTCATATGGTGCAAGATAATACTTATACAGAAACAAGATTAAATTAATAGTAGATACCTAATAGTTAAAAACATAATAATATAATAAATACATGAAATTTACATGCAAATGCCTACATAGTAGTTTAGCCTGCATACAGTTTGATGGACTTAGCACTAAAAGAGTTTCCTTACGCCCCAGTGTTATAAGAAGGTGTTTTAGTAGTGCAATTGCACTGATGTGTTTGCGAAAAAAGTGTACCACTTTACAACGTCTAATGACTTAGTGGTCTGTGGAGCACTTCTTTGAAATATTATATTATTTTTTGCTTACACATAATTATTAGGTAGCTTTATTGCTTTAATGGTTCAGTGGTTAAAGACTAGAAGTTAAGGGTTCGATTTATAACATAAGGTTTGTATATTACATACTAATAACAAATAAATAAATAGGTTGATTTAGAATTATTGTTTGTCTTTATGTGAGATAATATTGCGTTGTGACAACAAAACTACATTTAAGATTTTAATATAGTTTACTTACTATCAACATAGACTTCTTATTTTTATTTATGGGTTGTAAAGTAACTTTGTTATAGATGAGTGTATATGAAGTCGCAGGCGAAAAGCTAGTTTTTACCCAAGATGACTTTTTATTCATCATCCAAATTTATACTGTACAAAAGACCTATGATATTGATCACCTACCAAGCCTCTAATATGATTTTGAATGATGAATAAAATGGTGTTTCATAATTATAATATAATTTAATTGTATCATGACCTTTAAGGTATGTATTTGGGGATGGTGTTAAATCATTTCTTGGTGGACGATTAGTAGTAATGAAGTCGCAGGCAAAAGTTAGTTACAAAAATAAAATTATTGTGAAACTGCGTTGTAAGCCACGGGTTAGGTGTTATATTACATTATTTAAAATTGGGTTACTTCCTTCGAAAATATCAATATTGCAGCGTAAGTATACCTACTTTCATAACAATTATTTAAAGTAATATGAGTAAAATAAGTTAAACGATTATAGATTACTGAACAATATGCTATAAGGGTGAAATTTAATCGTCAGTAAAGTAAAACTTATTACAAAAATACATTTTGACAAAAAGGTTTATAAAACATTTTTACAAATTTCCAATTCACTCTTTGACCGTATTCGCGTGCTGTTATTACTCCTTGAGGAAACTGTTAGTTTTTTCCTTCCGTTGTTTCTAACGTGCTGTTCGTGTGTGTGTGTGAAAATCCTTCGAATCCTGCCCTAAAAATGTTAGTATTCGTGAGTACCTATTTCATCTTCTCAGTTAAAGTAGAATTGATTTTAAACTGTTTTATATTTTAATACCAATTTGTTTTGCGTTTTATTTTCTACGGCGTTGTGCGTTCTAAAAATGGTTTGTTTTATTTTACAAGCCTTTTGTTGTTGTTTTGTTATGATAAATATTCCAAAATTTATTCAAGAAACCCTAGCTAACAATAAAAAACAGCATTGAAATCTGTAAAGTGTTTCTCAAGTTACAAATGAAAAAAACAGACAAACATCGTCTAGTCCTGTTAGTTTTTATATAGGTAGTAAAACAGTGTATATTTTACAGGTCTGACTCAGAATACGAAAGTGTCGTCTCGCAGCCGCAAGTTGTGAAAAATAAAGCTGCGGTAGCTGGACCGAGCAAACGTAAAACGACCTCTTCAGCAGAAAACCAAAGGTACATCTTTGTCTTTATTTCTATTTCTAAGTCTCTTTAATCCGTTTTTTCCACTTTAACTTAAAACAAATAAATAAATTAATGTTTCTCTATTCGCAACTATTGAGTTTATTGATATTAAATTCTGTAATAAAACCCGCATTCAAACGTATTTTGCAGTTATTTAATCGTATGAACGTACACTCAGACGTGGCACAACATTTTCAACGTATACTTGTGTGTCTAAAACGAATCTTTTATTTACAGGGCAAACAAAAAGAAAAGCAGTGGTTCAAGTAGCAAGCAGCTTGATATTTTCGGCATACTAGAAGAAGCCGAAAATATAGCCAGCAGCGCGGCGCCTACAAACTTTCCAGTATCATCAAGCTTTATATCACGAGTCGCAAACGGTTCAGTACGGAAGGCTATTGATAACGAAGGAGAATTTTACGTGGAGTTAAAAGTATACAAAACCGTCGACGCTAAAAGTACCAAGCCAGAGGAAAGGTGGAAGAAATCGTTGTTTGGGGTGAAACTGTTGACCGACCAGGACTCTGGTCAGTGGCAGGCATTGCAGAAGTTTGTACGGGAAGCACACTCTGTGTTTACCGACTGTGAGGGTGTGTTTTATAGTGATAAAATTAATATTAAGTAAAATATTTTTCTTTATGACATGATCAATAAAACATAATATCTTTTTCCGTTATATATTATACACATTATTTTTTATTTTGTGATCTTCCACTTTCTTTCTTTATTCTGATAACTTTTTTTATTCTAATCACAGAGCGATAACTAATTTGACGAAAACGCATCAATTACTATTATTTACATACTTGCCTGTTGTTACATTCAGTGATTTCAAGCCATTAACTCAATAATGCCGTACTGTACTGTTTGTCGAACAGCAGTTGATGGTAAAAAATGGATAGGGCATTTACGCAGTAATTTGCATAAAAACAATGCCGTGGTATCTCTATGCGATGGTGTCGAGATAATTACTTCTGCTTTCAAGTCCCGTATAGCAACATATAGGGTTACAGCCAGTAGTGAGTTTGAGCAAAACTCTGTAGATAACTTTTTTGACTCGATTCGAACCAAGATAAAACATCTTTTTGATAAATCACTCAAAGCTCATACTTGTATAAAAGTAAATATTGAACTGTTTTCATTGTTTTTGATGTTCAAAAATGATTGTCAAGAAATGAAATCATTTGGAACTAAAAACCAGATTTTATATCTGAACTACGATTTTGATTTGAAATATTCAGGGGTCTTGAATACAATCAAAACAAAAATTGAAGAGTTTCAAGAGAGAGATAGTGGGTGGACATTTCTCAGTAATTCGCATCTTGAAATTAATATAAATAAATACCAACCACTGCGAGGTGCTAGCCATGTTGAGTTGCCTGAGTTTATAAAAAATAAACGAGCTTGTCTAAACATAAAGAACAATGACCCTTATTGCTTTCTGTGGTGCGTTATGGCAGCCTTATTTCCATCTCTGAAACATCCCGAACGAATAACATCTTACCCTGACTTTAGGAAAAAATTGAACATAGAGGGAATGTCATTTCCAGTCAGTTTTTCGGATATAGGTGTATTTGAAAAAAACAACTCTCATATTGGTATCGTGGTGTATGGGTTGTATGATGGAAAGACTATTTCGGGTCCCTTGTATAAATCAGAAATTTTAAAGGATAAAACAATTATTCATCTACTATATCTTGAGAAGGATTTATCATCTCATTTCTGTCTAATCAGAAACCTGTCTCGTCTGGTTAGAAGTCAAATAACTAAACACCATCAAAAGTTACACATTTGCGAAAGTTGTTTGCTATTTTTTACGACACTTGAACAAGTCAATAATCACTTATGCAGTGGGGTAGCTACCAAAATACCTGAAAAGGGAAGCATTTTACAGTTTCAAAACTATGGACGTAAACAAAACATGCCTTTTGTGATTTACGCTGACTTAGAAACGATGCTCGAGAAATATGATGGCTGCAATAATAATCCCAACATCGCTAGCACATCGACCTTACAACGTCACGTGCCGATAGCATTCGCTTACCAGATAGTTTGCTCGGTAGATGACTCATATGATATGTTTGTTACTTACCGCGGTGTCGACTGTATTGAAAAGTTTATCAAATGTTTAAATCGCGATGTACGAAAAATACATGAAATTTTGAAAAAAACTGTGAGCATAATATTCACAGAAGCAGATAAAAAAGATTTCGAAAACGCCACTCGATGTTACATCTGTAAAAACTTTATGTTTTTGGATCGGGTCCGTGATCACTGCCATATCACCGGAAAGTATCGCGGACCAGCCCACAATCATTGTAATTTACAGCTTAAACTACCCGCTTTTGTTCCTGTAGTATTTCATAATTTAGCTGGGTACGACTGTCACTTGTTTATAAAGGAGCTGGCTTTATCACCCGGCCCTGTAAAAGTCATACCTAAAACTAAAGAAAACTATATTTCGTTCACTAAATACATACCGATTTCCCAGGAAGATAGCATCCAAGTACGATTTATTGATTCATTTAAATTTTTAGGAGCTAGCTTAGACCAACTTGCAAAATCATTAACGAAAAATCAGTTTCATTATTTAAGAAACCGATTTCAAGAAGACAGCAAATTTAATTTACTCGTGCGTAAAGGTGTTTATCCTTATTGCTTTATGTCTGAAATGGATCGTTATGAAAATAAGTCTTTACCATCAAAAGAAAGTTTTTTTAATTCACTTACCGGTGAAGACATAAGTGACGAGGACTATGAGCATGCGCAAGCAGTTTGGTTGGAATTTGCTATAAAAGATTTAGGTGAATACACAGATCTGTATTTGCAAACAGATGTTTTATTACTTACAGACATATTCGAAAATTTCCGAAAAACTTGCAAAAAGTACTACGAACTTGATAGCTTATTCTATCTCACTATAAGTGCGTTGTCGTTTGACAGTATGCTTCTCAAAACTCAAGTAAAGCTCGAGCTACTTACTGATTTAGAAATCATTCGAATGATTCAGGGAGGAATAAGAGGTGGGGTATGTATGTGCTCTAAGCGTTATGCTAAAGCCAATAATAAGTACCTGTCCGACTATGATACATCTCAACCAGATTCATTTATCGTTTACATAGACGCTAACAACTTATACGGCTATTGTATGTCACAGATGCTACCCCTTAGTCATTTTAGATTTTTAACAGCAAAGGAAATGGAAACTTTTGATGTTTCAACTATTCCCGATAATGGTGAAACTGGTTATATTTTAGAAGTAGACATAATCTATCCTGAAATTTTACACCATGAGCATAACGATCTTCCTTTTTGCCCTGAAAAATGTATTCCTCCCGGAGGAAAGAATCATAAACTTGTGCCTAATCTGTATAATAAATATAGGTACGTGATTCATTACGTTCACCTGAAGCAGTGCCTTAAACACGGCTTGAGACTAGTCAAAGTACATAGAGTTATTACTTTTCGGCAAAGTGCGTATTTAAAAGAATATATTGATCTAAATACAAAGTTACGACAAAAAGCAAAGTCAAAGTTTGAGCAAGACTTTTTTAAACTCTTAAACAACAGTATTTTTGGAAAAACGTTGGAAAATACTGAGCGACGTACAAATGTTCAGTTAGTTAAACATTGGATCGATTTAAATAATAAAACGAAACAATCATCTTCTGCACAAAAATTAATCGCGCGACCAAATTTTCAAACTGTTTCAGTACTATCAGACGATTTAGTTGCAATACAGATGAAACCCGAATGCGTTCGCTTAGATAAACCTATCTATATCGGTTTCACCGTTCTAGAATTGTCAAAGAGCCACATGTATGATTATTACTATACCGTAATAAAACCAGTATATGAAAATAGAGTTTCCGTTCTTTACCTAGATACGGATTCATACATACTAATGTTACAGACCAAAAACTTTTATAGGGATTTGAAAAATATATTTTTGGATAATTTTGATACCAGTAATTACGACGTCGACAATTATTACGGTATACCGTTACAGAACAAAAAAGTACCGGGGCTATTTAAGGATGAAATGGGTGGTCAAGTTATATCTGAATTTGTAGGTCTACGTTCGAAGCTATATTGCATTCGCACCGAAAGCAGCTCTATAAAAAAAGCTAAAGGCGTGAAAAAAGCCGTAATAAAAAAATTAAACGTTTCCGATTATAAAAAATCGTTGTTTGAGAAAATAATAATTCGTAAAAAAAATATTTTGTTTCGGTCAATTAAACATGAAATATTTACTCAGAGTGTAAACAAAATTGCTTTGTCGAGCAATGATGATAAACGTTTACTGCAGCGTGACAATATTTCAACAAAAGCCTGGGGTAATTCATCAATAATATTATTATCTTAAGTGAGTTAATGGCTTGTATTTAACTGTAGATAGAACCTTTTATGTTTTATGTATATAATTAGTTTCAAACTGTAACACTTAATTTACAGATAAATTTAATTAATAATTAATATAATTAAATTTATCTCAAAATTAAGTAGGTACCATTATGTATTTTGTTTTTATGTATACCTACCTGTAGTTTATATTAGTAAGTTTAAAAATTGTAAACCTTAATTTACAAATAAATTTGTTCATGAATCATTACCATGAATTTTATTTTATTTCATAGTCCTTTTTCTAACAGTAAGTTAAAAACAACGTTTATAATTACCCTGCAGTCTCTGCATACCCTGTAGGAGACATGCGTGAGTATATTATTATTTACCTGTGTAACGCATACAGGAATGAACACGTCGGACATCGGTCACCGGTCACCTGATTGAATAATGCAAGTAAGCAGAAATCGTCTTGCAATTGTATGTATATGCGTGTGTGTGTGTGTGTGAAATGTAAACAGCTGACATCAGTCTATTATGACCTGTATTGCATAGGTGTAAGATTCAAATATTTATAGGTACAAGCCTCACTGCCATATAGTCACATGTGGAGTGGGCAACTATTAACTAACAAATGCATGCATTCATTAGGCTTTAGACAGACCCGAGGTGAACAACAGTTACCTGGTTTTACTAAGCAGTTATTTACGTTACGACCTTGGCTCAAAAATGTCTTTTTCTGTAAGTAGAACTTTAATTTGATTAACATTAAATTAACTTTATCAGTATACTTTTATATTTATTTATAAATTAATAAAGCTAATTTGTTTTTGTTACAGATCCTGACTGATCAAAATGACCCATATTATTACGCTCAAAATATGTTGGAAGGGATGGATAGTGACGTGGAAGTTGTCCGACAGATTCCCCAGCCTCAGAATTTAGTTAAAAAACGGGTGAGGACACACAGAAAGCGATCTTCAAAGGAGATGATGCAATCTTCTTTTATAATAAACAAGACGTCTCGACGAGGAAATCGGCTCATCAAGATTGAGATATTTGACCTCCATGAATGCCAAGACATAAATCGTGAAAGTGCTTTAGTGACCTGTCAATGGGTGTGTGAGGATCCTATGGACGAAATTTTAGACTTGACAGAAAGTGTTATAAAAAGAATATCGCAAAAGATGTGTGACAATAATATTTAAAAATTAGTTAAGTGTTGGAATTTAAGTAAATATTCTATGATGTAAGTAATATTTTAGTCAATTAAATATATTTTATTCGAGTGAAATTAAAGTTTTCGTTTTATTTTATTTTATTAACAGGTACATAAATTAAACAATTTTCATTTAATTTTTAATTTTATTTGAACTCTGTAAAATAATTAAGTACAATTAAAACTTAAAACAAAACATATTGTTGTTATAAAACCAATTTTTTATGGAAATTACATTTTTTAAAGCACACTTGTTTGCATGATTACTAAAACAAATTAAGTTATTTTCACAAAACTCATCGAGTAAGTTTCTTAAGTTAGGACACCCTTTTTCTCCTATATCAATAACAGTACATTTTTTACACAATTCATATATCCACGTTATCTTTTCACCTCCTTTTACAAAAATTTTCTTATTTCTAAGATAGTCATGAATAATTCTACGAAATTCCCTATAATCAATATAACCCTCAGACCATTTGTATCCTTGGTTGATCTCAAGCCACTTCACGTGTTTTTTTTCTCGGTCATTCAATGATGCAAAAGGGTATGGGGGCTTTACAAGAAATGTTTGTGTAAATAGTGGACTAGCAATTGCAAATTCCTTTAAAATAAAATTATTTTTAAAGTCCTTAAAGCCTTGCAAATCACAAAAAATATATTCAGTACTCATGATATCTTTTTTACAATACTTGTAAGTGGTTTGTATTCAAAAACGCAATCATTCAAAAACAGACAGTACGCAGATGTCTTATCAGGAAACTCAAGATCACTTTCTAAATCAATTCGCACATCGATAGGGCCTGATTTTAAAGTTTCATTCTGGCGACAACAGTCAATTACAAATAAGGGCGCTTTTTCCTTAAATTCTTTAAAACTGATTGACGGCTCGCAACGACGACCGTAATATGAATGTTGGAATGTTGCAAAAGCCTCGTATAATAAAGCATATCTATCTTCACCAAATTGGATGTTTAAATTTTCATATGGATAATAAGCGGAATTCAAAAATACTTTGACATCTCGTAAATGACAATGATCAAATTGTGACATATCCTTTGCTCCATTATTTTTGCGATCAGTTTGCAACCCTATAATTACATATCTCGGTTTTTCTACTTGAGATGTTGTTTTTACTGACCAAGTATGTTTTGTTGTCCTTGGCAAAAGAGGGTATTCGTACAGATCCCAGTTTCTAAATGCTAAATTTATAGTTCTGTCTTTCTCCAAATATTTCAGCAAGTTAATTCTTTCACGATCCGATACTTTGATATGGGGCACCCTCCATACGATTTTATTAATAGTAAGGTCATGTATTACTTCATTTGTATTTAGTTTGAGTGAATTCAGGTTCGTATTGCTTCGCAAAAGAACTAGCTCATGTTTGCAGTTCATGATAATTTTATTGTAGTCTTCCGCAAATCCGAGAATTTTGTTCAAAGGTATGCACACAGAAAAATGACCTCCATTTGTATTTTTTATACCATCAAAATCCCATCCCCAAAACCTAGACATTTTCGATTCATTTGAATTCATTGACAATAATGACTTTATAGTTGTCGACAAACCAGCATTTTTAATCTTGTCAATTTCTACCCCATTTATTTCATATCGTATTTCTTGAAAAAGGAAAAGTATGTAATTATTAATAAACTCAACGCTATTAACTTTCTCTTTTGTTTCTCTACTTTTATGAATTGTAACGGAACCTTCTATATACAATGTGCTCACTGATGGCAAAACGTACAAATCCTGTTGATTGATGGGAATGCGTATTTCGTCATTTTTATTAAAACTGTTCACATAAGGCTTATAAGAATGCACCTGATAGCTTTCAATGCTGTTGTCCTGAACAAACGATTCTCCTATATCCAAAATACTCATTTTAGTAGTTTTATGAGCTTAAGAAATTTTTTATTTTGTTTGGTTAACTTTTTTTTTCTTGTTTTAGGTGATCTCCCAGGAACTGCGCTGATTGAACTGAGATTTTTTTGTGCATGTTGTGTTATTTTATTGAAATCAATCATTTTCGTTTTAAATGCAAATATAACTGTATCTCTTCGTGTCGCAGATTGATTAAATCGTTATTAGCATCTAATATTTTTATGTTTATTTCACTGACACTTTTCTGGTTCACGGGAAAGTATATTAGATTTTTAGGAATTTCAATAATTCTATAACCTGGTGGTACGTTAGGTGCAAACTCATAAATTATATGACTTGGAATTCCATTGATAAAAGATCCGCTCACAATATCACATTCGATTCGGATGATGGTTGTTGGTAAAATGCTTATTGGAAAGCAAGATGCATGCAATATATTAGATTTTAATGTTTCATTTCTAAAACCTAATATACGACCTATAGAGTCATTGTGCTCAAAATATATGTCTTTAGTACAAAATATTTTGGTACTCAAAGTATTGTTATTACAGATGAGTTTTAAAGTACAATCATTAATATTCTCAGTTAAATAATCACTAATATCTTCAAGTTCATACGAACCTTCAGGTATTTCTATCACCTCATTTTTGCCATAGTAAAACTTATTGTTTCTACCATCAACATTAGGTATTGAGTTAAAGGTAGAAAAATAAATAAGACCGCATTCATATTCACCATCAAGTTGTAGTTCAGGTGAATAATTTGTAATCAAAGCAGAATCGTTGCCTGTTACTGACAGTGTGAACGACATTATTAAAATGATTTTTTTAATGACCGTAAGTCATTTAAATGCTTTTTCCAGAATTCATTCAGAAATTTTATACACAGGTGTCCACAATTAACCGTATTAAACTGCTGATATTTTTTATAGTTATAAAATATAGTACACCTCTTTAAGTACTTAATTAATTCTAAAGGTGGTTTTAAATTCCCAAAACTATCAAAATATTCACAGTAATTTTTTATTTTTGCATAGGCTACCCAATGGGTCCCAGCGTTTTCAGAACTATCTAAATTCATTATTGCACATTCAATTAGCTTTGATTTTCTAGGTAAACGATCTCTCATGAAAACACCCCGAAAATATGGAACGTCATGAGTGTATTTGATAATATCAATATTAGAAAGTGCTCTTCTGGGTAGCCTTGCTATTAGTTTTTTGATGAACGCAGACACAGGCCTTTTCCTTTTTTGTACGGTTTAATGTACAATCCTTTACCTAAAGCCCTTGACTCCATTACTATATTGTGCCGCTCGGACTCTGCTAGACTTTTTTGAGCAGTTTTATACTCGTTTACAGCTTTAGCAATACCCGCAGCACCACCAGCCAAAGACCCTAGTGCCGAAAGCCCCGCAAAGATTGGAATCAAAGGTAGTATTCCACCAGTTTTCGGAATAGGTATAATCCTAGGAAGATTAATTTTATTATTTTTAGAAAATATTTTTTTTGCAGCCATTTGTGCAAACTTGATAGCGTCATTATTATTTCTCGGTTTGAATTTTTTCAGTTGATACTTTATTTTAGAAACTGCCTTCTTAAATGTTTTAATACCAGCACCTGATTTCAGCTTTACTTTCATTACCTTATCAACTAACCAAGACGCGATCTTTTCACCTTTACCAGCATCTTTGGACTTTAATCTTCTATTTGCCATTTTCATTAATTCTTTGTCCGCCTTATGACGATCTTTTAAATTAGTATGTTTTAAATAAGCTATATCGTGCTGCATACACCCATTGTCTAACTGATTGATTCCTATGTCACCTCTCTGTAATCTCTCTTGTAGTCGGGTCCCAGGTCCGCAATAATTATAACCAGGTATATGTAACTCAATTGGTAAACTATTAATAATATTATTGATAAGTCCTCTTCCTTTCATTACTAGTACAGTACTGAAAGTTGTATCAATAAATATCATAATAAATATCTTAACCACCAAAATCATAATTAAACTAGTTAATTTTCACGATAGCATTCTTGTCAATCCAACTATTCTCATCGTCACTAAGACCAAGCCATTTAACGTAATATCTATTACCTCTTTTCTTAATTACTTTTTCAATCAAGTAAATGTTTGGATATTTTGTCTTTTGAAGTTCTTCTGCATAAAAACACCCTTTTATTATGACTTTATGTTGGTCTTCAATGTGATAAGTAAGTGGGTTTGTATTATTCACTTTCTTAACTGTGAACAATTCTGTAGACCAATTTGGAGTATAACCCTTTTGAAAACTACCTTTATACTTGCTAATACGAACCACATCACCAACATTAAATTTATTTTTGTGTTTGACATATTTATCTTGTGATTCTTTTATATTTCTCGCCACGATTAACTGATTTGACATATTTACTTCACGTGGTTTATGTTTTGTTGTACGATGTGTGGTATTATTATAACTACTCATAATTTCTGTTAAAGGTTTTCCAATCCACTTGTAACTACCATTAAGACTAAAATATTTAAATAGTTTGTTTTTTAAAGTTCTGATCAATCTCTCTACTATAGATGCTTTTTTAGTCGAGTATGTAGAATAATGGTTGATTTTATTAACCTTCATTAGTTTGTGGAACACATCGTTATAAAACTCTGTACCATGATCCGTTTGTAAATTATTACATTTTAGACCATTTCTTATAATACTTTGGAATGCTAAAGCTACTTCGCTTTTTGTTTTGGTTTTCAAAGGAACTGCCCATGAATATTTAGAAAAGGCATCAATAACAATTAAAATAAATTTATATCCTTTATTATCTTTATAATAATTTTTTATGTCGATTAAATCTCCTTGCCACAAATCACCAATCCCCTTAAGTACGACAGAACGCCGTCTAAAGTTTCGTCTAGCTGATTTGTGAATCTCGTCAACAACATTGCATTTACTCATGGTTTATTTTTTTTAAAGATACTAAATGGTCTTTTAGCAAGTTACTGACTTGTACTTGGGTACATTTCTCATCTAACTGTTGCTGAAGTAGCTGTATCTGATTTTTTATACTTTTCAGTTCAACAAAAAAGTCATACTTTTTACAAAACAATTGATTATTTTTATCGACATACTCTTTATTGACTGCTTCATCTGATTGCAGTGGTAATTTCAAACCTATTAACCTGTTAGATTTCACATCATAATCACCAGATAAATTTTTAAATATGACTTTTTCCATTATATTCTGTTCGTAAGAGTTTGTGAATCGAAGCCGCTTATGAACATGATGTCCGAACTTATCAATGTTCATGTTGATGGTGTAATTGAGCTGATGGATATGACACTAATGAATATTACAAAGTGTTGTGATTATATTTATTTAATCTATTATGTAATTTTCTTTTAATTCTTCAATAATTGATATGATTTCATTATCAAGACCAGTATTACCAGCATCACGAGATGCAATAAGTATTTTTAGTCGTTCTACCAACTCATTTGGATCATCCCAGTATAAATAATCAACATTTCTTACAAACTTTTTTAACTTTGGTAGTCCTTTTCCTTTAGATACATTTTCCTTACAACATGACTTAAACATCGGTTTTATAATTTGTGTATACTTAACACCTCTATTGCTTTTGATAGGTTGATCTGGGTCATATCCTCGGCGATGAGCGTTGGTATTTAATAATATTGTTTTGTAATTTTCTTTATCGTCCTGAGTTACAAGACTTAAATCAAGATCTCTCTTAAACAACAACTCTGCTAGTCCTGGGGTAATAATATAAATTTGACCATCAACTGTTAATTTATCATCTGTTAAAGAAAGTGGCATTGAACCAATCATGTATTTTCCTTTTACTATGCGTACTCCGAATGGAACATCTTTGAATACTTGTGAAGACAAGGACCAAGAGCTAATTTCGGTTTCGTTAGGGCTCACAGTTGAATTATTAGATTCAAAAAATTGTTCACTATTACTATTTTCTGTACTTTCATCAGTATAAGATTCACTTGAACTTAATTTATTTTTTTCAGAAATTTTATCGCTAGACAAAGAACTTGTTTCAGATATTTTTCTTTTCTTTACAGAACCTTGTGTATTTGCTAAATAATCTGAAGGGTTATCTTTCTCTTCTTTAAACTTTTCCTCCAATGATTCTTCATTTTTATCATTCGTTTTATTTCTTTTACTAGCTATAAGATTTAATGGATCTGTTATTGGTTTAAAAACGGATTCTAAAGCTATTTCACTATCCATTTTGATGTTTTTCATGGTTTTTATCTTTTTCTTGACAGCTTCAACAGATCTGATTATCTGTTGTTTAATTGATTTCTCTGTATTCATTTTTGCAAACTAACAAGCGTGCTTGTTGATAGCACAGTTAATAATGAGAAATTGTCAAAAATATTTATAAATATATTTCATTAGTCTAAAAGAATAAATGTGTCAAACTTCATCCTATAACAACCATTGTTTTTTTGACAATCCTTGTTTATAACTAAATAGCTATAAGAATCTTTCCAAGCATGTGAACACATTTCCCTAAATTGGTTCCAACTCATATCAGTGTTCACATGCTCATCATAGACATGACGTAAATTGATATCGTCCTGTTTGAATAGCACAATCAAATTTGCATTATCTCGAATAAGTTGCTTTGGTATCTTGCTATATGTTTGGTTGAGGTAGAAACTGTCAATATTTTTATGTCTTCCCATCGCAAAGTAATCACGTATATTATTTTGATTCTCACAGGCAACATCATCAAAAATTATAACTGAATTTGATGCAGCATCTTTTGGGCCGATAACTTCTTCATTATCATGAAATTTAGAGTAAGAAATTCCTGGGACCATTTTCAAGACTTTTTCTAAAAAAATATATTTCGGTTGATATAAAGTTTTCGAATAAACGTAAACATTATGAAAACGCAATCCATTTTCATGTAAAAGAAGACCTATCATCATATTCGTTTTCCCACAGTTGGAAGGACCACAAACAATACATCTAATTGTATTAGGTAAAAGGTTTCCATGACGGAGTAATATTTTTCCTGACTCCTGACAGAGTTTTTCCAAGTGCAGCGACTGTTGTTGTTTTACAAACCTCATTCTTAATAAGGAGTAATTAATAAGTGTAAACGTGGAGATTATGATTTTAGAAATGCAGTAATTTCACTGTGCTCATGTTATATAAAGCACGGTGACTCTGTTACTTGTGGCTCTTCAATATTATGAAATTCAAATAAGATGTAATGGTTGCAATTTGGTGTCTTGAAGCAAGTTCGGGACCCACTCCAATTTATTGGAAAATCTACGCTATCGAAATCACCCAGGCAGAGGGCGAACGGAGTGAGCCCCAAGCGAAGCTAAATTATTGGGAGTTCAACCCCGCCTCTCTCATCCAGGCGGAGGGCGAAGCCCCGAGCGGAGCGGAGCGAAGCGAGGCATGGATAAGAGAGGCGGGGTAGAACGCCCAATAATTTACTACTCATAACAAATTAGAAAATATCAATCAGAAACAAATCCAAAGACAAGAATTTGAAAATATATATATTTATATGTCTTGATAACAAGAGGTCGCAGGTTCGAATCCTGGCCCGGGGATTTTTTTTTCTTTCAAATTCTTGTCTTTGGATTTGTTTCTGATTGATATTTTCTAATTTGTAACGCACTCTAATAATATTTAGAGTATGTCTAATCTTAATCAGACCAAACCAACAAAAAAAGCCAGCTTAGACTTTTCAAACCCTGCTAGAACATTCCGTGAGGCGTCATCTAGTCGGCAACACAAGAGTGCTCTCTCTAAAGAGAAGATTGGTGCTCGATCACGCGCCGGCACAAAGAGATCAACCGTTGATTATCTGTGGCATCTTGTGTGAAGGACGGGCCCTAAGGGGTTGATTTTAGGGTTCCCTATTCCAATATGAATCGTATTGACATCTTGGATCCAGGAGAAGGTAAAGCTAGAGTCAAAATTGCTAAGTAACCAAATGTTCAATTTTCATAAACATTAGCTTATTATAAGCAAACCGGGAGACCAATGGCATTCTAACATAGCCAACAAAATAAGATGAATTTTTAAGTGCTTAAGATTACTAGGCCGAATCCCCTCACCTTAATTTGGTATGGTAACATGCCAAAACTTTTGAAAGGTTTGCTTTGAAATAAATTATGAAGGTATTGCATTTCGAAATAATTCTCCTTGAGCTGTTTTGATTACGACTTCCTCGATTCTGTAGTGCAAAAGAAATGTTTGCCGAGGCAAGTATAGACGATTTTTATGGTATCATGAGAATGAGAATCTGCTCCATCAGAGCCCGACTGGAGAAAAGTAATAATAAAATTATGAATGTTTTATATAATAATGTATTGTATGTAATAGATCGACATTGGACTGAAATATTAATGTGTGAAAATTGTAAAATGAAATCAATCAAAGTTAAATTAAATTATTATTGCTGTAAAATTGATGACTTACTAACAATTACTAATCATATTTTAATTTTAATATTTATTATAACTAGTTGATAATTTGTAATTTGTTAATATTATATTGGCCTAGAGCCTGACATAAATAAATGAATTGAATTGAATTGAATTAAAAGAAAATCACATGATTGCCAAACAAAAGTGATTGAAGAAGCTTTTTAATAGAAGTACCCGCACAACATGTACGTGAATTTTAACCGTTAACAAGTTTCTCGTGACTAACGAGACAGTTTTAGAGTTCAACATGCAATAAACTGCGATTTCCGCTAAAAAATATTTTCTGCTTTCTTAATTTCATAAATATAACACCGAGTTTTTCCAATCATAACAAAGCACCTGAGAAGTCACTAAAACGGGGCCATAACTTTTTAATAATTAAAGTTCTTAAAATGCCGACGACGAAGGCTGAAGCCGAAAATCGAGGCCGAATGTCGTGGCAGTCGTAAACTTGTTAACATTCACCCAGGCCTATTGCGAAACGCCCACTCATTACATGCAAATTGCAAGATATTAATAATAAGTTACCGACTGGACGAACAAACGAAAAGCGATTTTAAGGCTGGAATTTATAAATACGAGCACGTAATGCATCAATATTATAAAGTTTAATAAATGGAATCTTTGTATTTTAAGGAACATTGTGAGTTATCTTCTTATCCAATACCTTTAATATCAAGTCACAGTAATTTCAATCATATCATCGAAATAGTGCATTTGACTAAGAATTATCTCTATGTTGAATTGTTGATATTCATAAACAAGAGAGCAAAGATTAGTTTTGAGTAGAGAGAGGATTCAAAGGCACAAGAAATAAATCAATTTGCTCTTGTGTAACTAACACAAATAAACAACGACTTTTCAAACTATTCATATTACTAGCGAGAAAATACAAGATGTGTCTATCTTCGAAAGAATTGGCCTCTTTTTTTTGCCAATATGTATGACTCGAAAACCATTTCGAAGAATAGCGCTCCTTAACTGTTTCTAGTAGACAGATTATAAAAAAGCATGCATATCTGTATATATAAAATTCAAAGTCCTGACTGACTGACTGACTGACTGACTGACTGACTGACTGATATATCAACGCACAGCCTAAACCGCTGGCCCTAGAGACTTGAAATTTTGCATATAGATACCTTATATAGTGTAGGCATCCACTAAGAAAGGATTTTTCAAAATTCACCCCCTAAGGGGGTGAAACGGGGGTCCAAAGTTTGTGTGGGGAAAAAAGATTAGTTAGACTATTTTATTCGAGACTTCACAAGAGTACTCCTATCTATAAATGAGTAAACATGTGTTTCAGGTTTTTTCAGAATTCCACCCCTAAAAGGGAGAAAAGGGGTGACAAATTCTGAAAATCAACATGGGTATCGTTTGTATGGTTTATCGGGTCGCTGATTACGAAAACAGCAACGATTTCTAAATCCAACGTAGTGGACGTGAAATACCATCATCCCCTGTTGGGGTGCGATGGGGTTGATATGTTGAAATGTGTAAATATCAATATGGGTGTCGATTTCATGGTTTTTTGGGACGTCAATTATGAAAATGGCATCGATTTTGAAATTTAATATAGTGGACATGAAAATTCTTGAAAGTCTGTGGGCCAGAGCAAATCGGCTGTAACATACCAACAGACAGACAGTCACACAAGTGATCCTATTAGGGTTTCATTTTTTTTCTTTTGAGGTATCTATCTATCTATCTGTACATCTATCTATATGTCCATATATCTATCTATCTATCTATCTATCTATCTATCTATATATCTATCTATCTATATATCTATCTATCTATCTATCTATATTTTTCAATATCCCAGCAAAATATCTTTGGAATGGAAGGTGATACATCCCTAGGGGTTGGACCACGGGGTACCAAAAAAAGTTTTTTTTTTATATCAAAATTTTGACGGCCTGTTTCTCCCAAACGGCCAGACTTAGACCCATGTTGATGGGTGTCTAGGAAAAGGTTTTGAAGAGATCTACCTGCCGAAAGTGTCAAAACTTTACAGGCCCATATCTCCCAAACGGCTAATGCTAGACCCATGTTCATGGTACTCTAAGAAAAGGGGTCGGCAAGATCTAGATGAAGTTAAAAAAACATCGAAAAAAAAAAATTGCCAAACATTTGATCGGCCACATCTTCCGAACGGCTAATCGTAGGGAGTTCGGGTTTCAACTATTGTGATCGGTCAAGCTACATGACCAAAAACTAAATTTAACGGGTTTTGACAGGTCCAAAAAAGTATTCCGATTTGCATCAAACTCAAGGGGCATTCGGGGTCGCCAATTACGCTGCTGTATTCAAATTTGTCATTTTTTGACAACCGATAGGGATTTTGACACTCTTTCGGAAAAACTTTCATCGGTGAGTCCCCGTGTTTGGCATTCTGGTGAGGCCGAAAAATGAGCATGTGAGGACGGAGAACGCGCCCGCGAGGCCGAAGGCCGAGCAGGGCGCGTTCGTAGTCTGAGCATGCAAGTTTTTCGGCCGAGCACTACACCTTGACTCCCAGAGGGAGTGAGAGCACTTATAATGTTTGTTTCTGAAAAAAATGTAATTTGTTTCCTATAGGCCACGCGGGCGAAGCCGCGGGCAGAAGCTAGTCCTTTATAAAATAAAATAAAGTGATGTCTTTCATTTGACCTTTAGTGACGTCATCGCCACCCATTGCAATACGAAAAAATATATTTCTTGAACACATCTTTAAGTCTGAGTGGGATCCGATTCAACCTAATATTATGATTACGTCACTTCCTGTAAATACTAAAATACGTACAAAATCGGTTTAAAAGCACGAAAAAAAATATTATTCAAATCACATACCTTAACTGATCTATTTAAGTATTCCAAAAACCAGACATAAATAGCACATTTAAGTTTTAAAACAACCGAATTAACTCTTAAAACCACAAATTAATAAAGAATTCAGTAGCTTTTTACTGAATATAAATATATTACTTATAAAATTAAATGTATGCGGAGTTTCTGAACGTTTCGTGAGCCAATGAAATTAAAAATGCTAATTCGCAGCATTTTCAAATCAAACCATTTTTATTTCACTGAGCGAGCAAAACAGACTTTTACAAAATTGATGGTTCAGAGACTTCTAGGTCAGCCAAGTCAACCATCCCTTTGAGTCGTTAGCAAGGTGTAAACATTTTTTTGTTGCATTTTAGCAAAAGTGACGCTCAGTGGATAGAGAGAGTTATTTTTTTAAAGTTCTTACGTACGACATAACTAAGCGATTATTTTCATAATTTAATCTTGATAATTTATTCACAAAATCACAATAACGGTCAGAATAAAAAGTGTCTGTTTATTGGACGTCGCACACGTCGTATGTAAGATCTTCGTCACTGTTGATGATAATATTTATCTGATTGAAAAAAGTTTATTTATTTTTATATACCCTAGAGTCCCTACACATTGTACAACATTTTTAAAATGGAAGATTTTTTGTATTTTTGCCTTGCTTAAGCCAGACCCCGTTGGTTTTTATGTCAAAAACAAAAACTACCTAGGCTTCCAAACAAGCTTTATGTTTTCTAAGCAAAACAGTTTTTTTTTCGCAACATTATTCAAGTGAGATAAAAATTATGGTTCTGCAGAGTGCTTTATAAGTTTTTGTAAAAGCAAGAAGTGCAAAGTGGTGTTTGTGCGTTGCATTCATATGAAACATTTAAATTATAAACTGCGATATAAATAAATTTGTATATTTAAACTAGCGAGCGAAGTTCTCAGAGTCGACTTGAACGATCCGCCTTTTGTATGTATGTATGTATGTATGAATGAATGTTTGTCTGACGATAACTTGAGTATCTTTGGTTAAAACGTCATGAAATTTGGTAAGCGAGTAAATGAGACAAAAAGAATATTTAAATTCGAACATGAGCCAAATCGGTCAAGGGGTTGCCGAGATATAGGGTTGGAAGAGGAGGTCACAGTTCGCGGAGACCTTCTAGTTTAAACACTTGGCAATTTATCCATAGCAAGGAGATACAGGTTTGAACCTGGTTTGAATCCCGGTATAGAGGTCCTCACATCCAGATTTACTTGTCTTCTGCGTTTCTATACCGCAATTATAAAATAAGTTTTCAATGCAAGTGCTCGTAAAGGCCCACTTTTTATGCATCAAAACCGAACAGAAAGTCGATTATTTTGCCCAAGGGCTTTTTTTTTATTTACGAGAAGTTGGCTAACCTGCAACCTTTCCTGTGTACCATAAATGTTGTACTTTTTTCCACTGTTTAACGGCTCTGGATACAGTCCTTTTGAGCCAATCATTAACTTGCAAAATTGTAACAACAAAATTGTAACAAACTTTCAACTTTAATAATTAAATTGTTTTCTTTAATTATATTTGTTTTATTTCCTCACACTATGCATTGAAAAACGTAGTATGATATACGGGCGTAAGAGCAATAAATTACTCGGTTACGTTTAAAACACTCGCTAAGCTCGTGTTTTAAATCGTCCTCGTAATTTATTCCTTTTCGCCCTTGTAGCATGAACTACTATTAAGGATTTATAATTTTTGAAATAGAAAAATCTTTGTGCCTTTAACTAAAATAGAAGAATACAAAATCTTATTTAACAGAGTTGATAAATCCGATTTAGTTTATAAATCCTCGCCTTAGTAATGCATTCCGTTATACCTAGTTCTTGTATAAATTGTAGGGAGAGTACTAAACACTGTTATTTAAATTCGCGTTTTAGGCCTTATAAGTTGCCAACTTCGTGCGCCTTGTTTACCTATGCTTTGATAAATACCTGCCTATTAGAGAGCCAGTTTGAAATGCAGAACAGGTGGTGAAAAGGTGGATATTTTGGCTGGTTGTGTCATTCATTGTGAAGCTATTAGGCTGTCCCTTTTATACGTATTTTTGTGGAATATTTTCACCGAATTGTGTTTTAAAACTCCTGTCTTCATGAAATGTGGATAATGATCGTTTTAAGTGGAAAATATTTTGTTAGATTTTGTAGTTTTGAATGCAATAGCAAGGCAACCTCTATCTACGGCATAAAAATAAAAATGTTCAACAAATGTTTCGGTGAATTTATTATGGCAAAGATATTTTTTATATTCAATAATCCAACATTTAGCCTTTACCGCACCTGATAGAAAGCATCGATGAGACTAAGGATGAAGTGCGCTTGCCCAAAAAGTGGGAGAGTAGAAGCAGCCGAGGCGTTAATCAGTCTGTCCAGGGACTTCCGCAAACTAAACGGGAGTCGGTAACGAACAAATTAAACTGCCTCTCCCGACCTCTTCTCTTAAACTCTTCTTTTTGCTAGAACAAATCTAAACTCTAAAAAAGTAACATAAGATCTACTAAGTATAATAAGCCACTGCTTGAAGCAACCTTTCTACTCAATTATCACCTTTAGTAGGCTGCAAACACGAGCTCAAAATTAGTCAAACATTCCATTTAAACATCACCTCTAATACCCTAGTTATATGAACTAAGAAGTCCTTTAAGGTAGTTGAACTAACTGAGGACAAACTTTCGACTTGCGAATAGCCAGAAGTTAGTCCAGAGATAGAGGTGTCCGTTGTCTTAATAACTCGCTGAGACGAGGTTTACTGTATGTTCTTGTGCTTTCAACACAGGCTTGTTGTATAAAACGTGTTGTTTACTTACTCTGTAATATGGAGTTGAGCTACGATTTGAACTTGATCTGGATTTAGGTTATTTTCGATTATTTCTCTCAATTGTGAGCAAACTAGCAATTCTCTTTTTTACTTAAGAGGTTCGTGTACAGTGGAGATCACATCAAGCTTTACATTCGCAGTCCTACATTAGCTCCTATAGTGATGGATATAATAATAATAATAATAAGAGCCTTTATTACAAGTTAATAAATACATGACTTAAAATAACTTTAATTTCTAACATTCAAAATTAAATTGAATTATAACATTGACAGAAAATAATTTTACATTCAAATACATTAAATTGAGAAATAATCATTTTCACAATAGTAATCTAGTTTAAATCCATTCAAAATAGTGTTTGCTTGATAATATAAATATATACAGATCAAATAACACAATCAATTCAATAAAATGCAATTAAATTCAAAACTAGCTATACAAAATACTTTAAAATGTCATGCTTATATAACAAAGTCCTTAATGTAGGACATGATAGGCCTCTCACTAAGGTTTTAGTGAGTGATGGATATGTAGATAAATAATAATATTAATTGATGATAAAACATTCATTATATGGCGGAAGATGCAGGTATCTATTGTACCGCCACTACCATAGGGACCATCAGACTACCCTTATGAGTTAAGCTATTATACTACTTATGTGAGGATAATACTTTTAATAACTTAGGGTCTATAATACCTCACTTTGCTTGGCATGATTCTGTTTTATATCAAAAAATACTGCAACAATCACTCTGAAATAAATATATAGTAAAGTTGAGGAATAATGCTATGTCAACGCTATGGTGAAAACTTGATTCCACTAAATTTTCTTAAAAGAAAAAAATCACAAAACTACCTCCAAACCGTACAATAAACCGATAGCATTCAATGAATATTTGAAATTAGATTTGAAACTCCGCATAATATAACTGATATTACTATAAAGCAGCTGCAGGCTATAAAATAAAATGAAAAAAACATTACTTTTACCGTAAAAAGAAAATACTTAAACGATCGTGCGTTGTAGTCAGCCTAACCTGGACAGCCCTGCCGCCCGACCCCCTATTCAGCCCCGCTGAGGCGTGGAGAAGTGAGGGCAAAACTTGAATTCGAGCTGAGGTCTTATAAACTCTTAAAGAACGTTAATTTTTTTTTTACCTTTTATCTCATCTATGTTTTTATAATTGTTTTAGCAGTGATGAAAATTAATCCTCTAAATTCCAGACCAGATTGTGGCTCAGATCTATCATATAAGTAAAGAGGGTGAAAGGGACTAGGATTTTAACCTATATGCTATATTTTTGTACCTGATCTATTAAAAAAGTTATTGCTTAGCCCCTTTAGTCACAATGCAATTAAACATACCTTCAAACCATCACAAAATCTAACCTTGAAAACCGCATTCAAATAAGTCTTCTTCTTAGGGTGCCTCTTCAACTAATGAAGGTTGGCAGTCAGCTTTACATATTGTGTCTTGTCTTGTGTGAGGCAAAACATGTCGTCGGCACTCGAAATCCCTGTCCATTTTCGGATGTTACGCAGTCAGGACTTCTTTCTGCGACCTTGTCAAGTGTGAAGTCGGTCAAGTGATTCTTAAATTTATCAACAAATACACTTACGGCCTGTTTCACCACTTCCAGATAAGTGCCTGATAGTTATATGTGACATACGAGGGGCATGCCAAAAGAAGTTAGATACTCTTTACTCCTTTGATTGACACTGGCAAGTTATACATCATCTTGTAGGCTGGTTGTTTGTTGATATATCTGAAAATAGAACGCACATCATTTCTTTTTATTTTATTTAGATGAGCATAATTTTTCCGAGAATCTGGCGGGAATTCGCTTGCAGCAATGGAGCTCAGTCGAAGTGATTGTCGCGCTATGATTTATTATGACTATAAAAAAGTTTTAAGCCTCAAGAATGTTTTGAACTTTTGGCTACTACTTTTGGTGAGTCTGGTTGCTCACAAACAACAGTATTTAATTGGTTTGCTGAATTTAAAAGAGGACGGGGATGTCTCAAAGATGAAGCGAAGACAGGTCGGCTGCCAACCGCGGTCACAGAAGAAAACGTTCGTGCAGTCGAAAAACTTATTCGCGAAAACCAACGAATTATGTATGTAGAGCTGGAGCGAGAACAGGGAATTGGATCAGCAGCAATGCAAACCATAATTCACGACCAAGGTGGTCTCCGTAAATGTTGTTCGAGATGGGTGCCGCACAAACTTACCGATGAGCAGAAAGACCGTCGGTTGGATTGGTGCCTATTCATGATAGATAAATTCGACGGTGGCGAGAAAAAAAATGTGTATGATATACTGACTGGTGATGAAACATGGCTTTATAACTATGATCCCGAAACAAAGTGAAATTCGACTGTATGGTGCTTTGAAGATGAGCCAACTCCAACGAAATGTCGCCGTGCACGAAGCACACAGAAACAAATGGTCGCCTCGTTTTTCAGCAAAACGGATCATATTGCTACTGTAGTGCTAGAGAATCAAAGAACGATGAACTTCGAATGGTATGTGACAGTTTGTGCTCCAACAGTAATATCAGCTTGGCGTGACAAGCGACCGAAGTCAGGAATCCGACGCCTTCTCAGGCACCACGACAATGCAGCGTCGCACACGTCTGCCAAAACACTTGACTTTTTCGACTCAAAAAATGCGTCAATCCTCCCTCACTCACCATATTCCCCTGACCTAGCACCTTGTGATTTTACCTGTTTCCAAAAATCAAAGAAAAAATAAAGGGGAAGAAGTTTGAAAGCAAAGAAGATGCACTGGCTGCCTATATTTTCGAGATTTCTGAGGTGTCTAAAGAAGAGTGGTCTATGGTATTTTCCAATTAGTTCAGACGTATGGAAAAGTGTATACGTGCTCAGGGTGAATACTTCGAAAAGATCGATACTTGTAATAAAGAATAAATGTTATAATTTTTGAGTATCTAATTTCTTTTGGCATGCCCCTCGTATAACGCATGTATAACGCATACAAAATGTGTTCCATTTTTAAATTTATCTTCTGGATATCACTTATCTGGAAGTGGTGAAACAGGCCCTTAGTCACATAGTAGTCACTCCTCTACTCCTGCGTTTATGCTACGTCTTATTTATTATAGTTTGCTACGTCGTAGGTATTACAGTTGGATACGTCGTAGCTATTACAGTTTGCTACGTCGTAGTTATTATAGTTTGCTACGTCGTAGCTTTTATGATGTGCTACGTCTCATAGAACGAAATCGGTCTCAAATAAAATACAGAACACAATAAAACCATAATGATTACGCTCCAACAAGAACCAATAGTGTATTCACCAATTAATTTTACTTGTTAAATAAATAAACGATGAATTTAATTTCATTCTTAATGCGAACTTATTTATACAATTATAAATATATAAATATTTTAATATAAAAATTTGCAAAATTTATTGTTAAAAGTTAAAGGTTATACGAAACAATAAATTTACTTTTTCAATTGAAATCCCTGTTTTTGACTTAACAAACATTTTAATTTTTACTTTTCAAGTAAAAAGAGTGAATTGTGGTCTGCGAAACGGCCACGATTAATTGTTTAATAAAGAAATTGTTTCTATTGTCATGTATTAAATGGAATACAAATATAAAACAAAATTGTTTATCGCCAATATATTGTTTAATTGTTTATATATATGTAAATTTGATTTGGAATCGTTTCAAACAATCATTTATCACCAATATAATGTTCGTTTGTTTAAATACATGTAAATTTCATTTGTTTATGTAGAATTCTAAGTAGAAGTGTAAAACAAATTGTTCAGTTCATGCTCCATAAATGCATGTATTGCAAAATTTAATATTATTCGTTCGTATCATCTTGTCTATAAAGTATATGGATATAACCCAACTTCAAGCCAATTGTATTAATGTAGTCGTCGACTTTTACTGTTGGCCGACGACTTAGTTTATTGAGGTCTGGTTGGATTAACGACCTAACATGTCATAGTACAGGAGGCGTTGAACAAAATAATCGTCTCATTTTGTTATGGAAATGTTGTGTTTCTCTGTTATTTAAATCTAGTTTTAGTAACTTCAGTTTCAGCCTTAGCTAGCTGCAGCTGTTGCGTTCACCTAGAAAAAGTCAAGTTTATAAGTTTGATGTCGTCTGGTGACATAAAAGTAACAAAAGTGTACAGCAACATATAGGAAGTGAATAATGAATGAAGTTGCAAAAGCGCGGATCTCATTCACGTGATAATGACGAAGCTGATTTTCTTAAATCTTGCTGTACACTCACCGAATATACTGCATTTGAAAAGACAGACCGTTTACACGTTGCTTTCATGATGCCAGACGACATCAAACTTAGAATTGACGCATTCTAAGTAAACGCAACAGCTGTAGCTAGCCAGATGTTGACGTAAGTAACTGAAACTAGATTTAAATAACAGAGAAGCACAAAATTTTCGTAACAAAATGAGATGCTTTTTTTTTTCAGCGCCTCCTAAGCTATTAATGTTAAGATTGGAAATTGAGAAAGATTTGGAGGTAAAGAAGAAAACATATTCAGGTGGATTGCAGCAAACTAACTTTAAATTCACATAATTATAACGACAGATTTTATTATACCGTGCAGAAAAAAAAATTGTGATGTCCTTGAGTGTTATTTAAAACGCGAGGGAAGTGATAAATCAAGACGCGGGATTTTTATTCAGTTTTTTTTTCAAGTGCACTAAGGATAAATAAAGTTAAAATGTCTTGTTGCTTGGATCAATTCGCGAGTAATGTGTAAAGTTGCGTTATATTAATGATAATTTACGTTGAGAAATACACAGGCACTTTGTACATACGTGCTATTTAGTTTAAAAATGAGAGTTGAATAAAAAATATACATATATGTTGTAGACTTAGTTCGGCCGCATACGCTGTTAGACGCATAAGGAAAATTAGTGATGTAGATAGATTACTCTATTTTAGTTACATTCACATCATTATGTCATACGGCATGCTGCTGTGGGGTAGAGCCGCGGATACAGACGCAGTCTTTGTTTTGCAGAAGAGAGCAATTCAGGCTATTTATTATTTGAAGCACCGGGATTCATTAAGAGAAAAATTCAAATAAATAAATTATTAACGGTTCCTTGTAAATTTTTTGGTATAGCAACTGTATATTATAAATTGCACTATAAGTTTGATTTCTTATGTTATATGATATAGATAGACAGACATAAACTAAAAATACAAGATTTCTCTTGAAAAAATGGTCTCGTACCACAAAATAAGCTTTCTTCCTTCTTCTACACTATTTATAAACCTCCATTGTCACACTGAAAGCCATGAAAAGTATCCTTCGTACTATACTAACACTATACACTATACGATTTTAGTTCTTAGTTCTATCACTTATAAGCGTCAAAGTTGAACAAAAATTGTAACTTTGACTGTGTCCGACTGTACAAGTTTTTCTTTTACCCGCCGCGCTGGCTGCCAGCTGTTTTGATTTATACCTATTTCTCTTTGCTGCGCGTTTTTCTCGCAGAAATCTGGTCTAACTTTAGTTTAAGTACATCTGTTACGTTATGGTTTTGTTCTCCTATTGTTTCGGGTTAGAAGTTTTAGGTCAAATGTCTTATGAATTACGTACGAGTGGATGAAATATTAATGTGCTTCTATTTCTTGTTTTACTTGTCAGTAAAATAAGCGTGTGTTGTATAATTTCTGACATAACCATAGACCAGATGTATAAGTCAGCCATTTCCTGCGACGCTACAGGGGCGTGGAGGTGGGCTGATGTTGCACTGATAGAGTGAGAGACCTGAGAGATCCCGCGGGATTCTCTCTGACGTCATCTCCCACGCCTCTGTGACGACACGGGAAGAAATTAGTCTGTTTGCCTATAATTCCACTCATTTTATGATATGCTCTACAGTTTAATGGTTTTAACCCATACATGACTGGAAGAAAAGAACAATATAATATGTGACATAATATATCCCATTCGTCTCGTATGATATCATATTATTTTAAAATAAAATCTCATAAAGATTCCTAATGAAGCAAATACTTTCAGTTCAAAACTGAAATTTAACTAAATGTGACTTTACTTGGCTCTGGAAGTTTAATCGCTTATTTAGTAGCCATTATAACAGTAGTAACCTCTTTGAATTTATATGGCATAAATATAATGTAATGTAAGACTTCTGTCAGACCATAAAAACCGGTTTGCTGTTATTCCTTCAGTCTATCAGAATTTCCCTCCGTATCACATTAAAATGTTGTATTATTTAACTTCTCTAATAAATTTGTTTTGAGACGCACCCAGAGAGATTTTTTTACTTGCCTGATCAACACGAGTGGTTTTCACAGGTGGTAGAGCTGATGCTTAAGAAGAGGAGTGGCCGACAGTTCATTTCTCTAGGGAAAATGGTGTGACACTGCGCGGGGTAGAAGGCAAAGGTACGGGGAAGGTGGCTCCGCCGTTCCACCAATCACAGAACACACAGAGCACATGCCACCAATCGCTATCGCCCCCTGTTTTGACGTTACGACACCATTGACCGTAACATGGATCCATTCATACATCAACTCCTCTTTTTAATTGCTCCGTAGTTACGAGTAGGTGGTAGAGCTGATGCCGCGCTCGACTGTGGAGGTACTACCATCTTACTTGGAGACCCTCTCGAAGTTATTCGGGGGAGAGTAAGAGGACAGCTCACAGGCAAAAAACCAGGAGGCTCACCATGCCTGGGACCGATAGATGGCGGTATATCCATCCCTAATAGCCGGGCCTTATATGGAACAGACTGGTGACGGGCAGCGGCGTCACTGGTGCGAGGGTTCCGGCACCGCGCTCACCAACTCACCTGCCCAGCGTATGTGAATATGGCAATTCTTCTAGGCTGACCCTTGGGAGTGGCAGAGTCCTGGAAAGGCTTATGTCCAGCAGTGGATGAACTAGGCTGGTGGATGGATCGTCACGGAGCCGGTCTTCCTCCATAGTATAACACATAAAACTGCTGATTCTAATAAACTAATAGATATGATAGTCTTTGGCTATGTCTTCTGTTAGGTTTTCTCTCATTTGAATCTTACAAGATTTAAAAATAAAATTACAAAGGAAACTAGGTAGCATCAAAGAAAACATTCTCTAGTAGTTCAAAAACCCTTGTGCAGAACTACTGGGAACAAAGGTAAATTATTAATATTGGAAATTATTACGATGAAATATGACGTAGGAGAGGATTTATTTCCTTCGTAGGTAAAATATATATTTTTGTCTTTCTGTGTAGTTGTAGCTTTGACAGACTTTATTGTCTAAATATAAAAATATGCTAATTATCATCTCTTCCATATTCTCTAATCACAACCACTAGAAACCGTTCATACGACGTGCAATTTATCACCTAATACAAAGAGGCCGGCGCGAGGCCGATATGAATCGTGGCCTCGGCGCGGTACATTTATCATGGCACAAAGCCATGTGGCAAAAACTGAACCGTGAGGCAAAGTGGGCTTAGTGTACGGAGAGAGAGGAAGCTAGTCAAAATCAAGCCCAGCGCAAACACTTTGATCCCAAAACACACAAACTAGTGATACATGTGATGAGGAATTCATAATCAATAGGGCGTTTTGACTCGTTTGTGGGTTTTAGGATCAACAAGTTTATCTTTAATTTGATACTAAATCACTTATGTTTATGAAACATAACTTGCCACAATAATTTATCTGTACTACATGTGAAAAAGTAGAGTAATGGACAGGTATCTATACCAAAAAAAAAACACAAAAAAAATGCTGAAGTTAAAAGATATTTTGTTTATTTATTTACTCCTATACTGCAATAAAGGTAACTACAACATCAAAAGCGATTTTATAAGTACCTAAATTATTTTATCAATGTTATAATAGTACATTATAAGACCGAAATTCCGAGCTGCGATCGGTCGATTTATTATAACATCGCTAGAGAACCAATGATAAGCAATTATGGTCTGTCTTAATTTCTTAAGCCACGCCCTTTTACTCCTCTCGCTTCTGATTGGCCTCGGGCATCTACATATTAATTCCATCATGACGATTATTGTTGTTGATGGTCGTAGAAAAAGTATCGTGTGCAACTGGACATAATTAGACATTAGGACACTCGTGCAAATCTAAACAAGCCCTTGTGTCCCAATGTCTCACATTAAGTCACAGTTACAAAAAATACTATTCTCGTTTCCTTACTTATTTTAAAAACCTACTGTGTATTTTATAGGCAATATGTCCAATTTTTTTCTCATTTTCGCCAGCATGTTTCCCTTAATCTATAATATTATTATGAAATGAACCAGTAAGTGATTTTTCATGTGAATTTTCAGTGCATTCTACTCCGACATTTCAGAAAAGCTTGTAGCAATGGTAAATCGCCCGTCCTGCCACCGCGACCAATCCTCACACCAGTGAAAGCTTTCAGAGCTTCCTCTAAGCGCACCAAAAACATCATTGCAAAGGCTGTAACTGCAGTTTTGGAGTTTTTATACCTCTGAATTAGGTCGTTTGTTACTACAACTGCTTTTTTACAAATATCTCTTTAATTTTGTAAAGGAAGTCATTTGCGATTTCAAAATATAAGTTATTTTTATTCGTCTTAAAGAAACTTTTTGTTGTTCAAGTTTCAAACTATGTTTTTCCGGTTATTACACTTAATCCAATCGGTTGGTTCTAACACTTACTGTAATTTTATTAGTCTAACGCAACTTAGCAACGATTTTTTGTTTTGTTTAACTAATTTAATAGCTTGGGTTTCAGTCAGTATATAAGCTGTCAGCTGATTGATACCTAAGCTCATGATCTATTTCGAAATCCAATAATCCTGGCTAAACGCCCTTAAATATTTTATAGACATTATTTCATTAGACTTTAGAAAATTCAGAAATGTTTTGTCTGAAAAATGCTGGTCACGTAGACAATTTAAATTTTCTTCAAAACAAGAATAGTCATTGTCAAACTTCGATTTAAAAGTATAGTACAGCGCAACAAGGCTCTTTTGGCGCTTGGATTGGTCGTGGTCAAAATCCAAACTAACGCTGCTATCCTATCCCTTATTTCACAGCTGCGCCCCCTGTCACTGTTTTCCACGCACCAAAAGATACATGTAGATGTATGATGTAGCTATCAAGCTGCTTGATAATTCGGAAACTTCCAATTGATATTAATAATAATAATTATAATATGTTTTTGATTTCAGACCAATATAAAAACGAATGTTTTTTTACAGTCCATATTCTTAACAAGAACAACAATTCAATTTAAAATTTAAAATTAAGAAATGTCCAATATAAATTATTAAATAAAATACAATAAAATTAAAGAGTTAATTTGCACTACTTAGGTCTATTTATTTTTTGTTGGGGGCACGTTGCACGGACCTCCAATGATCTAAAATTGGGTTTTCGTTAATTTTACCAACGATCATCCTTTAGATACTATTGCCGGAGTTTCCAAGACGATCCCAAAATTATGCTATCCTGGATCTAAACACAGCGAAAAAATCGGGCACTCTGGCTTCAGCGATATTGAGTTGTCCTTAGTTGGGTAAACGATGACTCCATTATTCTTGACATTCTAAATTATCAGAATAAAGTTTGTCAGTTATTGCTGCAGGCTCTAATACGCGGGGAATCTGCTTATGCTTTAAAACTTAAACCACATGGCCTACGATCATAGTTTTCAACATTTGTTAAATACCTTTTGAAATTACGCGAAAGAGAAGTTCACTTTCCCATTCTTTCACAAATTCTGTGAAAAGGTAAAATTCTTTTGGCGTTATGTTCAAAACATCTCATTATATTAGTAATTTTATAATAAAACATTTGTTATATCTCTATACATTTATTATAGTTGATATATTAGTAGATCATGTGATTTAATTGTTGTAGAGGGGGGACAATTAACAATAGTTCTTGGTATTTTTTACAATTATCAAATTAGATAGCAACTTCACTCTATCTTGACACAATAAATAAAATTTTAATCGTGGTGGCGGTAGCTCAGGTGTAGGACGCTGGATTCCCGACCTTGATATCCAGGTTCGATCCCCGGTCGGGCATGCACCAATGAATTTTTCGGCATTTATGTGCATAGTATTAAATTTGTTCTTACTTACCACTTGCTGAACGGTGAAGGAAAACGTGGGGGTACTGAGTGAGGACTGTGACTTGCATTTTACTTTTGAAAACACCTTTGACACTCCCTCGGAGATTCGTTTAGTGAGTATATGTATATAATTTTTTTACATCTAATGGATACACAGGCTTGAAAAAAGGAGCCTAGGTATTTTTTGAAATAATTGTTTAAAAAAGGTCCAACGATTACTTTTTAAGCAAAATACAAAAACGTAAATGAAATTTTACCCAAATTGTTTGAACCGTCTCGTTTTGCGTGAGGAGTTTTAATAAACACTTTCTCTTTCATTGTTTCATCAAGTCATAATCTACATCCAAAATGGCGACTGAAATTCACGTTTACTATGTTATTATGAAAGAACACGATAATACGCATTTTCAGTACTGATTCCTCGGTTCCACCAGAAAACTATGATGTAATAAATAATGTAAATGTGTTTATTTGTCTGTTGCTTGCCCCATTGAGTTTTGGCACGAAAACTATAGACTTGGAACAAAACTGTGAATCGCACGCTTCACACTCATGTGACGTAAGAATATGATGTCATGAAAACATAATTCTTAACTATTTATTGGCTTAGAGACGAAAAAGTAGTGCTTTTTTTTGTAAAAAGTCTTGAGCTCATATTTTAGATATAAAGTTTACATTAGTGAACGCCCCTGTGGTCCAGTGGTTCGAGTACTTGACTATTAATCCCGAGGTCACGGGCTCAAATTCCGTAGGCGCATATAATTTGTGTTCGGTCTGCGTGCTCCGAAAGGCATGTTAAGTAGCAGGTAGATGCCAACGACCTTGAGTCGACCTGTGTCGGTACAAATATCGACAGAAACTATATTGAAATAACATTCATATCAGCGCGCACTGCGTTACAACATTACTGGGTCTCCGGGTAAGGCAAAATAGGAGAAAATAAATCTTTCCGAAGGGACGTGATGAAAGGAAAAATAAATTCCATTAATTATTTTTCGAAGCAATAATTTCCTTGTATGTTAGTGTAAGATCCACACAAATACCATAAGTGATTTCAAGGAAATAACCCATTTTACTTAATTTAAGTCTAAAACAGCTTGATTTTTAACAATATTTTAAGGGTTGTAATAAAAGCTTCGAAAACTAAATTAAAAATGAGGATGTTCAATTTATAAATGTTACTGCTTTAAATACTAATCTACCAAAAACTTCTTTGCTAATAAATATACGAAAACGACCGAAAACTACCTAATGAAATACTGAAAATTCCGAAAACTACTGCCAGCTATTTTTATCGTAGATCTCAGAATAAAAAATTTTTTTTTGTATGTTAAAACTAGAGACCTCGCCTCGTACTGCTCCGCTTCGCTCGGCTTCTTATTTATCTTACATGTAAACCTAACACGCTCCTCCTTGCTTCGCTCGTCATTGCATCTATTTTTGACTTTTGGTTCATAAGTTCTTTTGGAAGTTCAGTAATTTATTCGAAGGTTCATTATTTAAACCAGGTGGGGGTGAGAAATTTAGTTTGCTATGTTTTATTTATTTTGTTGGTAGATGTTACACAGTTAAATTAGTATATTTTTCGATAGCTAATTTTGCCGCTACTCAGACAGTATAACAGTTGCTGGGATTTAATTTGTTTTTCGGAGGCTTTATTATTATCCATATTTTAATGTTGTTTGTTATACGAGAGAATCATTTACTTAAGTGAATATGTTTTTTATAGTTAAACTAACAATATGATTTTTTTTCATAATTTTTAAACATACCGTTTAAAATATAACTTCATCAATAGAGTCATTTTCGGATGACGCTTGGAAGATTATATATGCGTCCATTATATTTGTGTACGAAGTAAGGTGACAAGGGTCACCACCCAACACGTTGAGACGTAATCAGTGTTTCCAAACCATTATTTGTTGTTTTGTATCGAGACACTGTGATTTTCAAACTAAGCTACAGTATTTTCCGTTTGTCGAACCTGAAAATACTGGACGTAATAATTATCAGTGAAACGAGGGTGTACGAGTGGGGACTGTGGATTGATTTTCAGAGTATACTCGGATACACCTCTATATCGTGACCATTACATATTTTTACGTTTGTTTCTCTTTTAAACGAAGAAGAGTCTCTAAAGTGTACGTTGAATAAAACGTACTGGTTCCGTAAACACAGAGCTGCGTTTGTAAATTCGGTGTTGCGACACAACTTTTAATGTTGTCTCTTTTGCATGCGTAATAAAATGTATGTGCCATCCTGCTGTCAGTGTTGGAACAATAGGGTGAATTATTGAACGTGACTCTGATGTAAACTTGTTTGCTCTTGTCGAGTGGTCAGTGGCTAACCTGGTATCAGAGTCGATGGGGCCGCCGTGATTATCTATCAATAACCCCTCGGCCACAGCTTCAGGCTTTGAGAGGCGCGCCAAGCGGTTCTTCTTGCGACGGCACCGGCAGAGAGAACAAATGTATGAAGTTGTATAGAGCCGGCCATGGATCGCCGTTCGCGCGTCTTGTCCGGCTTCGAGTGACTTGCGCTCTCGCGACGGCGGTGTGCGGGGAGGCGGGCTGATGAAACAGTGATCGAGTGCACAGGACGAACCTAGTGTCGAGCGCTTTGAGCGAGTCCGTCGCAAAAACTGCTTGGAAGCGCAGCAAGAAGTGCTGCCAGAAGCCTGAAGCTGTGGCCCTGGCGTAAGAGTCAAGAAAACAGTTAAATTTGTTTTTCGAGACACGGACGGATGCAGATTTATACCACTAATGGTCACTCATCCACCGAGTGCACAGGACGAACCTAGTGTCGAGCGCTTTGAGCGAGTCCGTCGCAAAAACTGCTTGAAAGCGCAGCAAGAAGTGCTGCCAGAAGCCTGGAGCTGTGGCCCTGGCGTAAGAGTCGAGAAAACAGTTAAATTTGTTTTTCGAGACACGGACAGATGCAGATTTATACCACTAATGGTCACTCATCCACGAATTGACCATGCCAAGCGTCACTTTGCTGCAAATTGTAACTGATAGCACAGTTGCAAGCTACTACAGGTTCATAATATGCAATTTGCTTAACATGAATATAAAATATTGTAAAATAAAATATTTTTATAATACGAGTATACAATCGGCTTTCCTATAATATTTCAATACAAATACTTTAATACATGGAAACAAGATATATTTCAAGCTCGCTGATTTCAGTGGTATTTATTATAAAAAAAAAATATACGAAAAAAATGTACGATGTAAAGGATTCCAGTGTCATTTTCTACTTACATTCCAAATTCCAGATAAATCAACACAATTGTTTTTGAGTAATAAATACTACAAACACCAACATATATCAAAGCATTGAGTTCTAATTTCATGAGAGAACCCAAAAAACACAAACACCGAACCTAAATGGGCGAAAACGTTTGACCTCAAAACCAAGCAAACAAAAAAAAACTAAAAACATATTCAATTCATTGCTGCAGGTGTAGAAACAAAAGATACAAAAGGCAGAAGTTCACGGATGCCAGTTCTGTTATAATAACCGATAGGTAAATCTATTACATATATACATATTTACTTATTCGACTGACGACGACCACAAGTTGGCCGAAATATATTTCAAAATCAATTAATACTCTTTTATGTATATATTATATCTATTTAAAACAATAAAAGGCCGGAAAAAAGGCTTAATATTAGTTTATCCTACAAGGGCGAAAAGGAATAAACAACGAGGATGATTTAAAACACGAGCGTAGCATAGTGTGGGGAAATAAAAGAAATATAATCTTGTGAACTTTAAATTATGATTGGCTCAAAAGGAATGTATCCAGAGCCGTTAAATAGTGGAAAAAAAAGTATAACATTTATGGTACACAGGAAAGGCTGCAGGTTAGCCAACCATTGTAAATAAATTAAAAAATAATAATATTAAAGCCATACGGCAAAATAATCGACTTTCTGTTCTGTTTTGATGCATAAAAAGTGGGCCTTTACGAGCACTTGCATTGAAAAAATATTTTTTATTATAATATATACATATTGGTATTATTCATGGCAGTCTTCTAGAGAGGTAGGCATAGACTACAGGTTTCCGTCTGCTACGATCCTGACATACCTCTTTCGCTTCTTCCACATCCATCAATCTAGTAATCTGTCAGTCTGTCGCCAATTTTATCGGCATACGTCCTTCTATGCAGTGGAAATCTATTAAGGGTAACAAAGTGTTTGTATTATGTATGTAGGTAGGTATAGATATGAGTTATTATATTATAATACATAACATACAAGGGTACTCGAATCTTAGAAAGTATATGGTCTTTTCAGGCATCACGTAGTAGTTTATGAAACTGGTACATAAAGAGGTTATTAAAACACGAGTGTAAGTTAAAAAAACGAGCCATTGGAAAGAAAGAAAGAAAGAAAGAAAATAAATTTATTGGCGCGTTTACAAAAGAATAAAAAGAACTTATAGCTAACACAGTATAAAAGGTTTACTTAAGTAGGGAGTAATCTATAGATAAAAATAACACGACAAAAGGATGTAGCTCAGCTATGTGCCTCGGTATTTTATAACAGAACCGCGCACACGCATTCTGAACTCTCTGTATAGTATTTGCTGTTTTCCTACATATTCGATAACCATAACCATAAACCGCACTGCAATAATTAAATGGAGACAATACCAGGAGCTCGACCAGGGTTTCTCTTATGTCTTTGGTTAGGTAATCTCTTATACCATATAGAACTTTAAGTTTGGCGAGTTTTTTATTAGTATAAACGAGTGTTTTAATACCCTTTGATTATTTTAGTTAATACCTAGTTATGTGTAGTTTCATACACTACTTTATCTACACACTTGCAAAAAGTCGTATGACTGTAGATAACCTATCTATTTCTACCTACCTATTTTACCTGTTTCTAGGCCCAAATTATTGATAATATCAAACTGTTTTTGATTTTTTAGGGGTTTTCCTTTTCATCGCTGTTTACAGAATGTCAGGTTTTTATAAAATTTATAAATTTTTATAAAATATTTTATCGTCACTTATATCGTAAAATCCTGATTATGAAATAAAAATAGTGCATATAAAGAGAATTTTTTTACGAACCTATAACACAAAAAAAAAATTAAATATTATTATAGAATTAATATTAAATATTATTACATTACAGAAGTAGGAAGGTAAAGGGAACTTGGCCCATACAGCCATGTCCGAGGTTTTAATAGGGAATGGTTCGAATGGTGGTCATACTTGTGACCTAACCCATGCGCGGAGGACTGCGATTGATTTTAATGATGGTAGAACTTGTGACCGGACCCTTGTCTCACATAAACGGTGAACTGATGTATTTTGTGCGTTATTTATTTATTAAATATTTTACTGTTTTTATGTTTGTTAAAAGTTTTATTCTGGGCAAAAATGTCTGACAGCAGTAATACTGAGCAACAAAAATGGTGAACAACGAACCAACAAAATCAAGAAAATCTTACGACAAATGTTACCAAGATTTTATGGATTGGTAAATTGGTAGGTAACTTATTGCATAAGTGTGTATGAAGTAGTGTATGAAACTACACATAACTAGGTATTAAAACTCTCGTGTATGTTATTAAAAAGCTCGCCTACGGTTTGTTTTTTAAACTCACACTTCTGATTTGTTAAAGAGGTTATCTTTATGTACCAGTTTCATAAGAATATATATTTGAACAAAGTACTATTTTTTCGTATTTCTTGTGCTCTATCTTGGTTTAATCCGATAATGAATGCGGTAATCAGATCACAATAAACTACTATTTTCTACTAAAAACACCCATGATTCGGTCATGAACCTCAACAAATGTCAATAATCGTGGGGAAAAATCGGCTGTCAAACGTGATTGTGCAACTAACTTCAGGCCGCTATAAACCATCATGGAATGTACTATTATGGTTAGTGGTGGTTTGACACTTCAATAGTCGGTCACAAGGTCCGTATGGGTTTATTTTGTTTAATTACATAACCTACTTCAACGATAGCTGAGCGTGTTTATTCTGTTTAATCTGATAACCACACTCAATATAAAATAATGGTTCTTTCATATATACATTTATATATACATATTTCATAGTACTTTAACAACAACTAGAAAAGTTGGCCACGGAGTAATACAAATAAATAAAAGTAAATAAGTTTGTAAGAAAAACCACTCAATCCTATCAGATAATCACGCAGCAAAATACCAGGGCCGCATAAATCCGTGGCAACTTTACCATATCTCGATCCATTAATAAAAGATGTCCGGGGAGTTCTTGCATCGCATCGCCTTCTAAACAATATGCCATTAAAATAACATTAATCATGTACTAAGGCCTCGGAAAACGGGTGCGGCCGAAAGCCGAAATAAGTTTGGAAAACGTTATTGCGATAGTTTTAGAAACGGTGCGAGTTTTCTTCAAAAGTGAAGAACTTGTGAACCACTACGCAAATAGCGGAAATCTGTTGTGACAGCTTTTACCACTGGGTTAATCACTGGTGATCATTGAACCTTGTTCCTGGTCCCTGGCCGGGTCTCCGGTATGGGTTCGGGCGGCTGATTGGATTTTACCTTGTATAATATATATTTTACCTATCATTTTAATCGTAAATATATTGCTACATAAATTAAATAAACCTTTAATTTAGTTCATGTACATTTATTATTCTATTACATATATTTTCTTTATTAGATTAAATTTGACGTGTAAAAAGTGTATATATCTATACCTGCTTTGCAAAATAAACTATTTGAATTTGAATTGAATTTGGTTTATCAATCATAACATAAACTGACAGATTGTCTATCCTTTCAATACTTAAAATTTTCTTTACGTTATCCAAGAATGATTAAATCTGCCCCTAACCATTTTCAAACAAAATGCAACATGTCAATGTTCACGAATTGTATTATTAGAACGAATTATAAGATGAAAAATAATTAATTAATTACTCTTAATTTATTTATTTACTTTATTCATAAACAAAAATCAACAGCAAGTACATTCAGATTACTTAATCATGATACTCGTATCATCTTATTGTGCCAATAAAGGATTTCATTATGCTAAACTAAACATACTTATTTAAAATTGGAGCATAACAATTAAAATAAGATTAAATTACATAAAGGATTCGCAAAGAGGACTCCGTATTTATGATTCAAAGGTTTGTTATAGGTTGAGTGTCGGGTGATTAGGGTGTATGTGTGTGTGCTTGTCTTATCGTGTGATAATAAAAACAGGTAATGAAAACAGGTAATGAATAATTTGAAATCTGCTTAACACTATTTTCGTTCATAAATAACTTAAATTTATGTTATACCGGAAATGGGCGTCAATTGGCTAAGTTGAAACATAGAAATGGTAATCAGAGACGGAGGGGTAACCTTTGTTACTTTGCTTAGAGGTTACAAATTAATCCAAAGGTTTATTAGACAAGTTTCATGAAGGTATGAATATTCGCAAAATGCGCGGTAGAGCAAATATTTTAAGAGCAATGATTTCTCATGAAGAATTTTTCATTTACTCTAGGGATTTACCGGTGAAGCAGAAATTTGAGAAAGCAAAACTGTGTATGGATTTACTTATGCAATAGTTTTAGGTATATAAATGGTTTGATTAGGTATTTATTTTCGTACAAGCCTAAAAATACTTAAATTCAAATTCAAATAATCTTGATAAAAACACTTGTACTGTTTCACAATATATCACTGTGTTCCTTGATAATGCCGTAAGGCGAAACCGGTTGGAGTAATAAAAAGTGATATTGCGAAACAGTACAAGTGATTTTATCAAGATTATGATGATGTTTCACCAAGTGCCCACAATCGCAAGTATTAATCAAATTCAAATGTTTATTGCAAACTAAGTGTACAGTAATTAATAAATATGGATAGAAAAAAAAAACATGACATAACTTATAGTTACGACGTACACTCTTAATTGCTATGGTTTTTACTTACCATAATAATATGCTCGAATTTTCAAGACACATATCATCAATCCGTCATGACTCATGACTATCGAAACTTTTTGCTAATTTGGTGTTGCTTAAGGCGGATGCGGTGGATCGCATTCCCAAACGCCGAATCTAAGATTATTATCATTAGAGTGCATTACAAACTAGAAAAGATCAATCAGAAACAAACCCAAAGACAAGAATTTGAAAAAATTCCCCGGGCCAGGATTCGAACCTGTGACCTCTTGTTATCAAGACAAGCGCGCTACCAACTGCGCCACCGAGGTTCCTACTCAGACCGGTGAATTCTTCCGTCATACTTGTCTACTGTTATTTTTGCTTCTGCCTGATATACTAGCCTGTACTGCACATATAGAACGCTCACGAGGGCGTTATGTGATTTCACGGCTTGTTCTTAAGAAACAGATGGCGCTGTCGTCGCTACAATATTGTTGCTTCAGACAGTTAAGAATTTCACAGTTCTCATTAATAATAATTAATTAATAATAAAATTAGAGTATTCATAGCGATGGATAACGCAAAAATAAAAACATCATCTTAAGATTACTATTTTATTTTTGAATAATAGTAGTTTATGCTACTAGGGCGAAAAGGAATAAATTACGAGGACGATTTAAAACACGAGCGTAGCGAGTGTTTTAAACGTAACCGAGTAATTTATTGCTTTTACGCCCGTGTATCATACTACGTTTTTCAATGCATAGTGTGAGGAAATAAAACAAACATAATTTTGTGAACTTTAAATTGTAATTGGCTCAAAAGGACTAGGTATCCAGAGCCGTTAAACAGTGGAAAAAAAGTATGACATTTATGGTACACAAGAAAGGATGCAGGTTAGCCAACCATTGTAAATTAATTAAAAAACAAATAATAATAAAGCCCTAAGGCAAAATAATCGACTTTCTGTTCGGTTTTGATGCATAAAAAGTGGGCCTTTACGAGCACATGCATTGATGCACATAAATATGATTTATGCCATTAAGCGACCGTAGTTTAATGTCAATTAAGATTTTGTAGCAAAATTGTGTCATTTTATGCACTACTTTTATCCTGCACAATAATTTTAATGCGTGTTTAGAATTGTTGTGCAGGATCACTCATAACGTAACGCATTAAATAATATTACGTTGCTAGAAAATCCTAATTAAAATTAAACTTTTATCGCGTCATGCCATAAATCACATTTATTTACTTATTTTTTTAAATTATATACGCTATAACAGCTTTTAAAGTTTTTAATTATTTTTTTTTAATTAAGTTACTCAACTGATGCCGGGTCCAGGTCGGACCCGAAATAAATCTTGAGATTTCCTTATATTTGTATATCCTATTTATTTACTTAATATTTTTCGTTCAAAAATAAAAAAAACGATCATATGTTTTGCGTTTGGGAACGCGATCAGCCGCATCCACCTTAAGTAGGCGTCGCCTTGTTTATCGTTACTAAAAATAGGCGCTAAACGTCAGTCGCTTAGCGCAAAGTGCATAACTTAACTATATATTTCTTAAATTATTATTACATACGGCTTGAACACTCACGTGTGATTGTTGTTGACTATATGCCAACCGTTTCACCGATACAATTTCGGCATTATCAAGGCGAGTGTCGTTCTTAGGACGACGACGCGGCGTTCACCGTCGTTGTCAAACGGTTGTATCGGTGAAACGGTTGGCATATAGTCAACAACAATCACACGTGAGTGTTCAAGCCGTATGTAATAATAATTTAGTATGTCAGCTCACGCTAGTTTTTTAATAATATTATATATTTCTTGTTTAGGAGTTATAAAATTGAAAAACATTTTGGTATGTGGCATGGCAGTTGACGCCAAAAGTTCAGTATGAGTAAGAATTATAAAGCATGAGTTTGAAATTTGATGCACCATTAGTCATGATGTTAACCAAACAAAGTTTAAACAGCATTTTAAGTTGGTTTTGAGAAGATCATGACTAATTTTGTATACAATTTCAAAATCTTGCTTTATAAACCTCACTAATACTGAAACATTGGCGTCAAATGCCACGGACTAAAATGCTTTTCAATTTAAAATTTCTAAACAATAAAAATAGTGTTAAGTTATGCACTAAGCTACTAACTCTATATGTCTTTGAATTGGGATTATTATCCATCAGTTAATATATTTCTGTCAAAAAAACTCAACTTACGTGCTAAAGCTATATGTGTTCATGTAAGTGGGCCTAAGTGTTTTAACAGAGTTGGTCAGTAAGCCTGTGAAACAGAACAACTTATTCTTTCCAAATAAAAAATTACCATTACAAATTTCTGTCCAAGTTATTTCTAACTAGATGTGACCGCGGCTCTGCCCGGGTTGAAAATATAATAATTATAAATAATAAAAAAAAAACCGAAACACTTAAATCATAGAGAAAAGATGGTTGTGAGTGACGTTAGATGTAGGAGATAATCTCTGGAATTAATTATTTTGTATAAGTTTAATTCTCTAGAACAATAATTTGATGTTCAATTTCCTTTGTATGGTATTACGTTTTTGCAAACCCAAAACAGTATGAAAGGCCGTTTAGACATGCCATACAGATCTGATTTCTGAAACGCGGAATATTTAAATTTCATAATTTTTTTATTATTAAGCGATTACTATCCAAACCCATATTTTTATGCCGTTCTTCATTGTTATAATCCAAGAAATTGAATTGCATAATTTTTTGTTCGCGATTTTGGCGTTCGAATGTGTGTAGAGCGCCATCACGCCCTTTCCCGTGAATTTTGTCCCTTTCTAGCTTTTCGATTTTATATAATAGATCATTGCATTTCATATCCTGTAGACGTGCAGCAAGTACTATACAGTTTCAATTGGATAACTCAAAGCCTCTTTGCATTCATACTCATTTAAAGTTATACCAAAAAAAACAAAAAAAAAAAATACAACAAAGACTAGAAAATAATTTCAGGTACACAAGTTCAGGCCGGAAATTAAACAGTTTAGCTTTTGTCAGTTATTTTTTAGTTCAAGTCACTTTGGGTCTGTGTAAATAAGTAACAAGACGGCTGTATTTAGGGTTGTTTCTTTTCATTGAAAGCTGCTACGATATCGCCATGTAATTTTCAAGCTTGCATTATCAGAATGAGTTTTGAATTATAGAGTTCAGTATTTAGTTATTGAATGATGAAGAAAATTTACTTTTATTTTTAGGGTACAAATATAATAATTTTATAACCTAATAGTGAAAATTTTACCTATAATTTGGTCAATACTTTTGACAATACCAGCAAAAACTAAAACAATCTATTATTTTAGAAGCGTGTCAGAAGCAACTAGTCCTGCGTAAATTCAAACCCCTTATAGTAACAATATGTAAACCCGCCACTGGTGACGTGTATTTGACTTACATTGATGGTGACCCCGGTCTCAAGCACCGGGGTTTTTGACTACGAGTTTTTCTATAATTTACTGTTCATGCTACTTCTCATTGGAAAGGTTATACAATTTGATATTTTCTTGCCAATAAAACAAAGGTATTTCATAAATAAAATATTTTTAATTAACATTAGGCAATATCTTTTGATACATTAAAATTATAGGGTATTTTAACAATATTTTTTGAACTGAAAGATGTCGCAACAATCTTAAATATTTAACGATGAAATCAGCCTTAGTCAGTCTTATGACATTGGAAATAAAAAACAAAGAAATATAAATGGAAATGTTTCTACCAAAAACAAAATAAAATACTACGAGTAAAATCACTCATCTTCAATAGTCAAACAACTCGAGCAAGTAGGTACTACGTGCTCAAGGCATACATATTTTTTACATTTATAGCAGGAGAAAGGTAAGGGGCGTAGAATGAGGCAGCTACTCAAAATCGCAATGTAATTCGATGAACGGTGAAAAAAAATTGGATTTTTTCGAACTACCCCGTCTCTCAGACATATAACGTTACCAGTAGTGGGTTAATGTATAATTAGCGGCGAATGAAAAAAACACGGAAGACGCATTTCTAATCAAGTGTAATTCGAAAATGGCAACAAAGACTGAAAAGAGCATAATGCTCACGATTGGTTCGTACTGTTGTCAGCAAGTGACACTAGACATGCCATGATTGGCCGACTCAAAGACACAGTGAATGTCATTGGAGTCGTAACCATACAAAATTGTGTTCAACACACTTTATCGTAGGGTCATTTTTTAGCTCTGATCAGACTACTTTGGTTTACTGATAATTGGTAAGTAATAATTTACATTGATTTAAGGCGCTACGGAAAAAAAATCGACACTTTAAGAACTTGCATATCTACTTCGGTAAATACTTTATTATTTTGATAAAATAGTATATTATTGTTGGAATCTTTATTTAGGGATCTGTTAAAACAGAAACGCGATTGGAGAAATTCAGCTCGATAGAAATATTTATTGAAATAAGGTCTTTTTCGAAACCATTTCTCCTGGTTTGACAATTTAGAATGACATATGGACTGCAATTATATTTTATAAGATGGGTTTTAACGGTATCTAGAACATGGTAAAACGAAATTTTGATAGCAAGTTTAGTACATTTTATATGAATAAAAAACCGAAGTTTTGCTACTTTTCCACGAATCCGTTCCTCTCGCACTGAAGGTTTTTGCGCATATGGAGTAACAGGAACGCTAAAACTTACATATCGCCTTAATTGATTTAGGTTAATTTACATTTACATCGTCTATCTCTCAGTTGTTTTTACAGATGGACTTTGCGAAAAATATAATTGTGTTGTCTTATGCGTAGCGATAGAGGGGCGTAGCAAACATGTAGGCTTGTAGCAACTTGCGTACTCGTTTTGCTACGGCGTAGCAAGTGCTACGATCTCATAGTTTTAGTCATTAAACTACGGATAATGGTAAAGGTCCTTCAAGTTGTAGTACCCGTATCAGTATATGTATGATAATTAAAATTGATCCATAATTTTGTACACATTTTGGTGTCTTTGAGCAAACGCTAACTTCAATTTATCGACTACGGCGTAAGGCAATCTTGCTCACACGTCATCCATTGCTTGTCAGTCCACATGCCTAATGCAAATAGGCTTCCGCAATAAAACTTTCTTCACTCTACAAGGCCTACAACCAACCATTGACCCAAATTAAATGGTCCTCCACTACAATACTAGAACAAGGCAAAGTTTGTTTTAAGTTTCACCACAACCACAAAACTATATTAGTCTATATGGCGGCAAAACACGGTTATATCACTTTCAGTAATGATAGTAGTTCCACTGTTAATATGTAAAACAAAGTAAACCTTCGGCCTTGGCTATTCTTTCACGTTATTCTACGGGAAAGAAGGACTGTTTAAGAACCCGCTCCGTATTTTTCGTCCGTTTGATGCGAAGTATTTTTTAAATATTTTTCTTATTTTTTAAAAAGAATATGTTTTTGTAAAAACCAGGGACATACACAAATTGATATTGACGTCTAAATGAAGTCCTAAAATTTATTTGATTGAATTGTTTCTCCTTTGCGAATTATTTTGGTAATTAGACATTATGAAGAACTATTCGGAACGGGGTCGTAAGTACCAAAATAATTTGTAATAAAAGAGAAACAATTCAATCAAATAATTTTAGGCATTCATTTAAACGGCCAATATGAAGTGGTGTATGTCCTTGGGTTTTCCAAAAACATCGCGTCAAAGGCCAGAAAAATGTTTAACAAAATGCTTTGCATCAAAACTGCCGTCGTCGCGGACCGAGTTCTTAAGTGCAAAAAACATATAGTTTTGGAGGAATTGTGGGCTATGACATAGTTATCTCACTAAAAGATTAGAATAATTTGCCCTTTAATAATTTGGTTTCTAGAAAAAAAATATGGTTCAAGACATACATAATACTCACACCTGTCTCTCAGCAGAGCGAGTAGAAACTAAAAATGTTCATGTGTTATAATCCTGACACACCTCTTTCGCCTTTTTTATATCCAACAGACTAGTCATACAGGCTCTGCGGATGCTTTTAACTTGGCTTTCTTCGTTAAGTTCAATAGTCAAACGGAAAAAACAAAATATTTTCATCGTTAAATTCTTAGAACCTTGAATAAACAAGTTTTTGAAAAAATTTATACTGGGTGCTTACCTATGAAACTGGCGAATTTTTCTATTCTAAGAACCTTGAATAAACAAGTTTTTGAATAATTAATTTAAACTGCGTGCTTACCTATGAAATTGGCGAATTTTTCTTACAGATTCACGAGTTCATAATCCCTGTAAATCAACAACTATTTCCATTATTTGTTTTTGTTTGAAAATTTATTACAACAAACTAATATTTCACTATATGAAAGTTCTATGCAACAAACTAATAAACCTTTAGGTATATAAGTTCACAATATTTATGCAGCCAACTTCATGCCGAAGGCTTGGTAAGTGATGTTTTTTGCTAATTTCTCAAAATGAAATGTTAGCCTCCCATAGTAATTGACTCAGGGCTGGGTTTACGAATATCACAAAAACGGTCATTGAACCTCGATACTGAGCACTTACCGAGTCTTCATTAAGAATTGGCATGTATAAATAAATTTTACATTGTACTCGCATATTAGTATGGAGTAGGGATTTATTCCTGTATATGGAAACCACCAGAGGAGTAGAAAATATAAACCCATGACAATTATCTTTGAAACATACACGCATGTATATCGAAGTACATGAAATAGGTCATAGTCGATCAATAGGCAACAATCGCCGACTCATTGGCCCCCATATCCTGCTGTAATTTCCGACTAGCCAGGCATTGTTGCCCACTTGCAATTATTATGTAGGCTAGAGGGTTTCAGATAGTATTCTAATTTCTTATATCGGGTGTAGATATGTGACAGGTAAATAGTAAAATTCATTGTACAAACGGCGTCGTCAGTCTCTAAACGCTCGCTGTTTTGCCCGGGTGTCTACTGCTCACTTCTTCTCACAAAACTACGGCTTTTAGAGGTAGCTTTCGGTATCTTTCAACCAAGTGTTGGAACAATATCCCACCCCCACTTAGATTACTCAGGTCAATATCAATTTTTAAAATGAAATAAGGGACAGTACTTCAAAAGAATCACCACTAATAAATTTTAATTTTATTACTACTTATTATTGCGATAACCATTGCGATAACCATTGCGATAAATGTACGCGTGTAAATAGGCGCTCTATTTATTACTTCGTAAACTGACATACTTACCGACATACAAACTACCCTCCTACAACAATAACTATGGTACTCGCACTTGGGAGTACATGCTACCAAAGATATTAAACGAACTACCAAGTGAAATTATAAGTCAACTGAAACGTAATCCTCACAAAATAAAAACTATTTTAAAGTGTCACTATCTCGATAAAAAAAAAATTATAAAATTAAATACGTAAAATTTTAGTTGTGAGCGCTTGCAGCGACACATAAACCTCTTTATGGTTTCCGTTAGCTGTATAAGTTTTATAATATTGTATATTTTTCTTGTCTTTATTCAATAAACGCATAAAAAAAAAATTTTTGCTGAGTACAAAAAAATTAGACACCTTAAAATAACTTTCATCGAACTTTTATAATTAAACTTATTATTTATTTAGTTTTTAAATGAGTAAGTCAACATTCGACAAATTTTATTAATAGGTCGGTACGAGTACTATAAGGAGTACTATGGTACTGGCTTTGCTGATCCAGGGCCAGTTTAGTATTTTACAGTGCATGCGACAACTTTACTAGGTATATAAATTTGAATTATGTTTAAACAATTTTGTGCTTTTAATTTCATTGTGTATTTTTGTATTGTGTCGTTTCGTGTACTCGCCTTCGCAGCTTTGGCTTGTTGGTCGCCTTTGTTACGGCGGGCGAGGGCTGCCCTCCTTTCGCACCTTCGGCTTTTTATATACACTCAAGGGGTAGTAGCCAAAAGTCTGTATGGAGTCGGGGTGTGTTGAGTTGGTCTTGACCTTCTTCTTAGCAAGATTATTAGTCTTGGGCGGGGTGGAGTTAGGCATATATTAACATCTCAATAATCATAAACTTGTGGTAGAATAATTATTTTTGTTATTCTGCCGCTAGTATTGCAGCCCTTGATGGACAAGCTAGAATAAAGGCCGAGACAAGGAGAAAGGCCGAAGGTCAAGGCTATTATAGTGTGGACAGCAAGGGCTGCCATGAAGACCAAGCTTAAAGGCCGAGAACGTAACTAAGCTGAGCGCTAGATGACGCTACTTGTGTCCAATGCTGGAACAAAAATCAACAATAATGGATATCCAAAGAAATTGCTGGTGGCTCAAACTCACCAATAATAATGAAATTCCATACAACTTTGCTGGCGCCTATTTAAGTAGCGCAGAAAGGTCGACTTTGCTTAAAGAAGGTTGTCATTAGAGATGATGAATATAACCATTAACCATTAAATTTAACGAATATTGAAAATTAACCATGATATTAAAAGAAAATTAACATTATCGAATAAAAATATCATATCAACTTCTCCGGCAGATATTTATATTTGATATTTTAATTTATTTTTAAAGACGCGTGGTCGCATTGTTGTTGTTTTCCGTTAAATGTGAAGATTGTGAAGTTGTTATGCACAATAACTTACTTGGAACCATTTCGATAGGTTTGTGGGAGGGAAAAAATTATAGAGTATTTGTTTATTGTTTGAAAACATTCGTTAAAATTTTTATTCAATGGTCGCATTCAATACAAATATTAACGAATATTTTCAACCAGTAAAATTATCGATATATTTTTTTATCTTTTAACTATTAACCAATAAACAATTTTAACAATTATTGACATCTCTAGTTGTCATGTCAAAATAGTTACCACATTATTATAATTTTTTTTTTGTAAAATTGTTAAGTTACAAAACATAAACTTGATTTTAGAAACCAGATGCATAGTACGTATTAGATAGAGGCGTCTATATCTAAGAAGTTTTGTTAGGATCACACTAATCGTCAGATCGAGACAGACGTCCCAATCCTTTTTATTACTTCACAGCAGCAAAGTGGGAAGATTAACTCATAAGTGAGGCATATACTGCACTTATGTAGTTATATAAACTATAAATTGAATATACGAGTAGTAAAGAAGCCAAGTACAAAAGCTTTGTAGGCTCTAGGGAAATTTTGTTTGTTTGACTATGTTCCTAAGGCACAACAAACGAAGTGTATCTAACCTTAACTAAGCAATAGCCAAAGTTGTATGCACTTGTAATTAGTAGCCAAGATTAACTCCCTCATTACGTAACTTTGTAGCTCATTATCCTACGAACTTTAGCACTACTTAAGTTGCACTTAATTTAGACTGGTTTATACTTTGATCTCGGGAATCTGCTTCGGGGTTTTAGTTCGGAGCGAAGTTGAATTTTAGAGAGAAATATTGTCTGCTTTGCTCCTGTCTGAGCCGTAACCTGAATAATCTGTTTCACTTAAGGGTCGATTCTCCGGATTTTTAACAAAATATTAAGAAATAATTATAACGGCTAAAATACAACTTTTAGCTGAAAGCAATAGTTGACTTAAGAATCCGGTGCAGGACGACACCAACTCCGATGCGAAGCAAGACGTATCGCGACAATAAAGCGCATATTTGGCTGGCTGATCTAAACAAGCGCCTCACGCTTTGCCCCACGCCGTTCGAACTGTGCTGAGCGAGTCTCGCCCTTTGCGTTGGAAATAATAATTATTTCCGAATACCTTAATTGTGCCTCGATTACTTGTTATTTCTTATTCTGTTTTAATTAATTAGAATATTGATGATTACTTCTAAGTGGTGTATGTGCTTACTTTGCTTGTTAAATGTTCATAAGTCACTTAACGAAGCCTTGTAAAAGTACCCGATTTTAGGGCGAAAACCCATAATTTTAAATAATTTTCTGGTCTTTAACGCGATATTTGTGAAAAAATCAGGGACATACACCACTTCATATTGACCGTCTAAATGAAAGCCTAAAATTGATTTGATTGAATCGTTCCACTTTCGCGATTTATTATGGTTTTTAAATATTTATGAAGTATGATTCGGAGCGGGTTCTTAATGCATAATAGTATTATTAATGATACTATGGTAGTTTCAAAATAATTGGGTTTTTTATAAGCGTGATGTAAGATTATTTTAGGAGTTTAAGGCTGGTACCACGACTATGGAAAAGCCAATTGTTTTATAGCTATTGTGATATCATAAAAAATGCGTTAATGCATTTAGAAAACTATTGTTAAAAGTTGTCTTAGCTAAAGATTGTTACAATTATTTCTCAATATTACTTCTCGTAACACTTTTATTCCTTAAAGGTCGATTCTCCGGAGAAGTTACGAGAAGTAGAAATGAAGTCTTTAGGAACTGTAGACTATATGTACAGATAATTAAACAATAAAAAAATCGTGTCCATACATTGAATATTTTAGCAAAATTTTGAATAAAATGGGTAATTTTTATTGTAATAAGGCCAAAACTACAATTTTTATAGTTTTTGTCTGTCTGTCTGTAAGTTTTGTTTTAACTCGAGAACTACTGAATGGATTTGGGTGCGGTTTTATTTATTATCATCGTAGTGACCCTATGATCAACATATATCAGAATTTCAAAATATATAAAACAAAAGTTTTTTAAATTCTAATTTACTGCAACCAATGGAAACTTTGCGGTAGCAGCTACACAATACATAGGTAATAAGGTTTTGTTGAATAAGTGAATTTTGAATTTAAGTTTTCTGTTTCGAATAATTAGATAAAGGTAGGTTTTTCACTATCCGGCTGCGAAACCGCTCTTAAGGGGCTGCACAATGCTAAAATTCAGTCCTGCTCCAACGCTTTTGTTTTTTAACTGTCTATCAAATGCCGCGCACGCAAAACTTCAGTTATTTTGAAATCACGGCTATATTAGGACATCCACTACAATTTCTTTATATAATAAAGACGTTTTTTTTTTAGTAATTATCTGCGTGTGTAGGTTTCGTTTCAATAGGTTTTGAAATATGGAAACTGAATCGGTTTTTTCGTGAAATTCATGCTTATTTAAAAGCATTATAACTAAAAGAAGGTTGAAGGTATTTCTATTTATAAAGTGTAATTAACAATTGTCTTGAGTCAATAATTACGCCATTTTTTTTTCAAATTTTTACCATGTACACTGACAGAACTGAAACCAATGCAAAACTGATGTTCAGCATTATGAAGCCCCTTAACGCTTGAAATATTCATATAATTTTCGAGTTTATCATTTAAAGGCATAAATCAAGGATCAGATTAGGTATGAAGTTAGCTTCTGTTTAATAATTTATGATCAACCTCGATTCAAAGTAGTTTGAACACTAATGTTGATGAATGGTTTTCGGTATCGCTACTAATGTACCAATTTGAAGTATACATAAAATTGTATTTACCTGTTTTTACGGAATATTTCTGTTTAGGGTTCCGTAACTGAAGGTTCCCGTTTGGAGATCATAATTACTCAGCCTCCGCTGTCTGCGTGTTTTTTGAAAATTTCAGAGAATAAGTGTTAATATTGCCTCTGTTACGGCAAATTATAAAAAAAATATATATCCAAAAAAAAAACTCGATGAAGTAGAATTTTTCAAGTTAAGTATTTGTTTCAGCTCTTGGTTTCAAATTTGGTCAGATTGTATTTCATGCTCTAAAGGAAAATAACAAATAATGAAAATTAGAGTTCAGCACACAGAGGGTCCCGAAATGTTTGTCAAGCGCTACCATTTTAGCGGCTTGTTTTTTTAGCCGTGATATTGCTATGGCATTTATATTGTTGTTCGTAACGATAATGTGTTTAGGGTTCCGTACCCGTATTGTGTGGTGGTAAGGAACCGTTTATGCGAGAGTCTGACTTGCTCTTGGCCAAATTATATCCAGACAATTATAATTTATTCAGATTTGTGGTATTTAGTACGTGTAGAGCTTTACCTCTTCATTACTGTTCTAGAAAAATCTAAATCATTTCTAAAATGTAATTGTTTTCACAAAACCAACGTCTGAAAACGTCAACGACTTACATACAATGTAGTTTCCATCCCAACAGCCAATGAAAGAACGACTCTGTTTCCAGTCATTAAGGTTCAAAATCCCGTAAAGCTAAGGTGTCAACAGACTTGTTAAGGCCACCTTCGTGCTTGAATGCCTTATTTCTAACTTCTATATCTTCTTGAAGAGCACATCAAGGTTTTTACTACAACGGTCGTGGCGTTAATGCTTTCTTATCTTATAGGCGTTAAGGTGTTTTAAGAATTCATTTGTTTTTAAAAGACTTTTTAGGCCGTCCTTCTTTTTATGGTTTTCGTTTAACATTATTTTTAACATTGGTTCTGTTGAGTGAAGTAAGCATGTTACTGAAGTGTAAATAATGGGTCTTCTGTATAACTGAACTCTGTAAAGTAACAATGTTAAAAATATACAAAAATAAACGCAACGAAGTCGTGCATGAAAATATTTTATGTATAGATATATTTTAAATCATATTTGATTTGCTGTGATAGTGAAACCAGCTCCTCTAAAAAGGCCGTTTTGCAAGAATCACATTATGATTCTGTTCTAATGCCGTCGCTTTTGCACGCGTGAAAAAACTCTGATTCTATCCTACTTTCAAATCATTTTATGATTCACCCAAGTCAGCCTTTTTAAATCCCTTGATCATACATTTTTTGTAATATTTGTCTTTTGGATTTTGTTACGTACACTATTTTGTAGCAAAATGCCCCAGGAGTAACTTGTGCTATAGAAAGGAAGAAAATATTTATTTCAGACCAAAATCCATATCTTAGTTAGTAACAATATATTCTTAAAAACTATGTTAGTATCTTAATCTACACACAAAAATAGAACACAGAAAAGTTAACAGAAGTCGTTGTTGCAGACATCACACAACTAAATAGAGTGATGCCTACAACAACATCCTCCTGGTGAAGCACTGTGACTCCACGTGAACCCTGTTCCAGAATCCCAGAACGGGACTGTCCCAACGATCAACAATGCCCTCCAAGATGCTGTTGGAGTTGCCCCTTAAACGACTCATAAAGGAAGGCACACGTTTTCGGGATATTGCTGTGAAGCTATCAGTCTGCCTTCGCAAACAGTCCCGATGCGCTGCAGTATCGTGGCAGCCCCAATACTTAACACACTACGACATGGGACCTGGGGTTTGGCTGATTAATATAGAAGTTGAGCAAGAATTTCAGATTGAAGGATAACACTTTTCATATAATACTAGATGTGACCGCGGCTCTGCCCGCGTTGAAAATGTATTAATTATTTAAAAAAAAACCTTGGAACACTTGAATCAAAGAAAGGATATGTTTGTGAGTGACGTTGGATGTAGGAGCTAATCTCTGGAATTAAATAATTAATATAAAACTATTTGATGTTTAATTTACGTTTAAAGTTGCGTTGTATGATATTACGTTTTTGCAAACCCAAAACAGTTTGAACGGCCGTTTAGACATGCCATACTGATCTGACGTTTCTGAAACGTGGAACATTTTGATGTCATAATTATTTTTTTTAATTATTAAGCGATCACTTATCTATACCGTTCATCATTGTCACAATTCAAGGAATCGAATTACATCATTTTTTTTTCGCGATTTTAGCTTTCGTGTGAGGGATATGCACACACAAAGGTGTACAGAGTGCCATCTCACTCTTTACCGTGAATATTGTCCCTTTCTAGCTTTTCGATTGTATGTTATAGATTTTATACATTTTAATTATAATATATTGCTGACTTTGTACATGAGGTTTTATCTTTTGTACCGCAAAAAAATATATTTTTTCCTATAAGCCTTTATACATGAATAATTATTATCGTCCCCAAAACGACCTTTTTTCCGGAGATTCTGTATTCTGTAAAACGCTCGTTTTCCCCAAAATTGAGACCCCTTTACCAAAACTCTGGGCATAAAGTGAACGCGCCGGGCGATTTTATAGACGCATAAAAAGTACTCTTTTATATGAAAGTATATGAAAGTTATGTTCTGTAAATATTTATAAGTTCACGTTATGCGTAAGAGTTATTTTTATGGTGTGGTAAAATTATATAACTTTATTTTCTTGTGATGAAAATATCAGATTCGTTTATGAGAGAAGGCTAGGCTGAACTTAAATACTTTGTTTTCTACATTTCTTGATATACATTATATATTAAGTCATTTTCGGCAATTTCATAGGCATTGTCCTAAAGCTGACAAGACTATGTCTGCTGATCATTACGAACAACATTCAGTCTTTTGTGTACCTTTTCTGTAACAATTTAAGGGTCGATTCTACGGATTTTTAATTAAATATTAAGAAATAATTATGACGGCCAAAATACAACCTTTAGCTAAGACAACTTTTAACAATAATTTGCTATAATAATGCAGAAAGATATTTTTAATTAAATAACAATAGCTATAAAACAATTTGCTTTTTCATAGTCGTGATACCAGCCGTAAATTCCTAAAATAATCTAATATCACGCTTATGGAAATTTCTAATTATTTTGAAGCTACCATAATTTCATTAACAATATGTTTATGCATATAGCAAACTATTGTTAAAAGTTGTTTTAACTTAAGGTTGTATTTTGGCTGTTATAATTATTTCTTAATATTTTGTTACAAATCCAGAGAAACGTCCCTTAAAGCTTAACAACATTTTAAAATAAATTTACCCACAATCGTAAAAAAAACGATCAAGTGTGAGTACGACTCGCGCCTTGAGGGTTCCATACCATTAAAGTAAGTTAAGAGACTTAAGGGGCTATACCGTGAAAATTGACACTTTTTGAAGTTATTTATCTGCTCTTTTAATGAAGTTCCAAGTAAAATAAATTAGTATAACAATTTTGGAACCTTTTACTAGATTTTGGTCTATCAGAAACGCGATAGGAGGAATTTCATTCGATAGAAATAATTATTGAAATCAGGTCTAAATTTACACTTTTTTTGATATTCTGACAAATTGGGATAGCATACAGACTTTAAAAATATTTATTTAGATGGGTTTTATTTACACCTAAATTACTGGTTATGGAATTTTTTGTAGCTATTTTAGTTAATTTAGAATTAATTTAAAACCGACTTTTTGACAATTTTCCCCGATTCCGTCCCTTTCGCACTGCGGGTCTTTCTGCCTGGAGTAACGGGGTCCTTTGCTAGCACGGTATATGACCTTAAATAATTTGAAGAAAAATTAACATTACCTACAAAATGTATAAAACAAAGCTGCAAAATTAAATTGATCAAATGTTCGGGTACAGAAACTTAACCGTTATAATTATTTTTTAATATTTTGTGACAAATCCGGAGACTCGACCCTTAAGTCTTCGTTGGCGAATCCAAATTTTGTTTATGGGTATGATTGGAAAACTTGTTTAGTAAAATAATTTAACTTAGTATATTTATCTTTAAGAACTTGTTTGGCAAAGATATTCACTGGAATTTTGAGGCCACTCATATGTTCTACAAAATGATTTCAACAACTTAAATGGCCTTAAAAGCAATATCTATAAAAAAACAGTTTTATTTTCCGTAAAAAGCACGTTCAAGCCATGTTCAAGGTACATTACCGCCATATCTACAGTGCCGGCCGCAGCAGGGACGTAATGAAAACTTAAATGAGCCCTTTATACGGCCCTGCGTTACGAGAATGACGATCTGGATTCGTGACGGGTGCGGACTTAGTGAAAAGTTCATATAAAAATGCGTTTTATGTAATACTTAGTAAGTTCTTGGACCGTGGGGACCGAGCCCTTATATTAAGGCGATTACCATCGCCAAATTAGCAGCTCGATATTTGTCACTACAAATATCAACGGAAACGACATGGAAATAACGTTCATATCAGCGCGCAATGCATAGTGGCCGTTACGACGCTCGCTGCGTCCTTGATAGGGCGAAATAGGAGAAAATTAGACTTTTCACTTGGACGTGATTACTCGATTGAATAATCTTATGTTATGTTTATAGCTATAAAGTTTATCTATTTATCAAAGCATAGATGAATTCAATCGGCCAAGCCACTCAGGAGCAGTAGGGAATTTGAGGTCAAAAAACACTATTCAGTAAAAGAAAAAATTCATGTAGAAGTTTTGGTGGTATGAAAAAGAAAAATGTTGCATATGTTGTCTAAGAGTTGATTATTCATAATACATTTTTTCATTATTTTTGGTTTGGCCATAAACGAGGAGTAGGCTTTAGAAAGTACCCATTTGGCAATAGTAAGGCCCTTAACTCCACTGTCCAAACGTCGACGCCTCCAGGGATACCTGGCTAGAGCATTCACTGTGATGGTAGGGCTAATTACTTGATAACAGACATCTCTATGATATATCTCTAACTAGCGACCCACCCCGGCTTCGCACGGGTGCAATGCCGATACTAAATATACTACAGAACGTTCACAGCTTTTGTAATTAATTGGATAGGGATTAAGGCCCTTAATACCGCCAAATGGGTACTTTCTAAAGCCTACTCCTCTTTTATGGCCAAACCAAAAATATTGAAAAAATGTATTATGGATTATCAACTCTAGGACAACATATGCAACATTTTTCTTTTTCGTTTCACCAAAACTTCTATATGAAAAATTGTTTCAACTGAATGGTGTTTTTTTGGCTTGAATTTCCTACTGCTCCTAAGCGGCTTAGGTGATTTAATTCATTTATGCTTTGATAAATAGATAAACTTGATAGCTATAAATATAACATAGAATTATTCAATCGAACAATGACGCCCATGTGAAAAGTATTATTTTCTCCTATTTTGCCCTTTCAAGGACGCAGCGAGCGTCGTAACAGCCACCACGCATTGTGCACTGATTTGAACTCCATTTCAATGTCGTTTCCGTCGATATTCATACGGACAAACATCGAGCTGCTAATTTGGCGACGGTAATCGCCTTAATGCTGTATTGCTTAAAATCGCTTCGTAAATAAGCTATAATGGTTATTGTGGGTTATCCCTAAGAGATAGATATATACTATTGTAAACTTTTTTGTAGAACTTTTTAAGTTGTACAATACTGTAGTACATTATTTTGATTTATCTCGTAGGGTTCAGCCAGGGTTTTCAATGTAAGCGCAAAAAATGTGTTTATTTACGACATCATATTAGAAACCTCTAAAATTATCAGTGTTTTTCTACTATATTACGCATGTGTTATACATATAAACCTTCCTCTTGAATCATTCTATCTATTAAAAAAAACCGCATCAAAATCTATTGCGTAGTTTTAAAGATCTAAGCATACATAGGGACAGACAGACAGCGGGAAGCGACTTTGTTTTATACTACGAGTATGTAGTGATGATGATGATAATATAGTTGTGTGCTGAGCTGACACCTACGCCACAGTTTTATTCTGCGCCTGCGCAGTCTATTGTTACGTAGGACAGCGTTTCTTTGGCGTCCATGCAGGCTCTGCACAGGGGGCTGTCTGTTAGATCTATATTATAGAAATGTCTGTTATCAAGTCTGTTTTAAAGCAACCGCTTTGATACAAGACCCACTGAAAAGTGAAAAAAGAGAACGAATGTTCGTATGGTATTGACCAAGTACATGTATCACACGTTTGCGCTCTGCGTGGTTTCTTCTCTTCTGGTGACTGTACTTGCTCGAACAAAATATATGAAAAAGTTGGTTGAAATGTTTTCGTTTCCAAAACCACTAACATTTCAGTAGTTAGAGACTATAGATTTCCATCTGCTACGATCTAGACACACCTCTTTCACCCCTTCCACATCCATCAATCTAGTCACACTAGCTCTTCTATTCTGGGTACTTTTGACATTGCACTTCTTCAGTATGTCGCCAATTTTGTCAGAATATTATGTCCTTCTAAGGCGGCCTGGTCAAGCATAATTATCGTTTTAAAATTAGTTTCCGTTAACATAATATATATATGTATATAATACTTATTATCGTTTGATTCTAAATTAAAAAAATATATTAATCAATTTTTCCGCTCTTCTTATCACTGAGCTCCTCGTCCAATATTATCAACCGAAAGTTTAAAGGGAAACGGCTTCCTCACAAAATTCCTGCGATGGAATCTCTCGTCGTAATTTTGTTGGGTTCCGTTGGAAATTAAAACCCTATTAGAGTATTTCTACCGTTCACATTCTTGGAAAGCCTTTGAGACTTCATAGTAGGAAAACATTCAATATATTTTTGAAACGTGTGCAATACAAATTGAAATTGAAATTACATTTTCACTTTATCTCAAAGTAACATTTCATCACTTTTTTATAGGAACTTTACAACCCATTGCCATCCCATGGGAACTGGTTTATGGGATAAAAAGTAGCCTATGTCCTATTATAGGTCTAGAAGTACATTTGTGCAGTTTCAGCCCAATCGGTTTAGTAGATACGGCGTGAAGGAGTAACATTTTATCACTTTTCTATAGGAACTTGACACCCCATTGCCATCCCATGGGAACTAGTTTATGGGGTAAAAAGTAGCCTGTGTCCAATTCTAGGTCTAGAACTACATATGTGCAAAGTTTCAGCCTAATCGGTTTAGTAGTTATGGCGTGAAGGAGTAACAAACATCCATCCATCCATCTAACCAATCTTTCGGATTTATAATATTAGTAGGATAGTAGGATTACCTGTTAAATTATGCTAACCAGGCAGAAAAAAAACACTTGGACTTTTTAATAATACAAGATTCATAATTTTAACTAATGGTAAAATTTGAACGGTTGCTTATGATATGTAGTCAGATATTCACTACAATTAGTAAAGCTTCTTCAAAGTTAAGCAGGGTTACGCTACGGTTTTCCACTGACCACATTACCGTGATGTACTGTTTACAATTAATTATGAGCTAATTTAAAATTGACGGAACACAAAATAAACGAAATATGTACTGTTTTTTCGCCTAAAACTTTTTGTTGAATTTTCTGTGTTTAATTTTCAGTCTTTGCCTTTTATTGACTTTGTTAGGAGGCAATTAAGGACATTGTCTTGTTTCGGTTTTTCTAAGGAATTTCCGAGGGTCAAGTTAATGATATTATTTAAGTAATTACAACAAATTCTCATGGCCTTTTTTGTTAGAATTCCACCATAAAACGGAAGCACTCATGCTATTGCTGGTTGGTTAACCCAAGGTAAACCCAAAAACTACTGGAACTTTTGGCCTGTAGAATAATTTGCTTATATTTTTGAGGCGTAACGTCGTCGCGTAAACGTCTTTACTCGCCCAGATGAAGGCAGTCTAAATCTGCTGAAACTGGTCGGCTTTCCCGATCATAACACGTATTGAGGTGAGCCGTTTTTATATAAATCATGAATTATCCTCAAGTCTCATTTAATTCTATATATTTTTGATGTCTATAAATATAATTTTATGACTTTAATGTTGATTTATTTATATAAAATACTTAATGATGTCCGTTATATTGATTTATATTATTTATATACAGGTGACGTTAATTTAAACAACAAAACTCATGTTAGAGGATTGGTAAGTGATTAATACTATGGATCAATAAAAATTTCGGCAAACTTGAAAAATAAAATTTTATCTTTCCATAGTAGTTATTGGCTCGAAAACGAACACGAAACCAAATTTTAATTACCCAGAAATGATTATCGAATCTTAAAACCGACCATATATCGAGTTTTCATTATGAATTTGGCTGCATAAATGAATGTCACCTTATTCACCTTAGTTTTACCAACATGAATTACTCGAATTACCAACATGAGACCTTAAAAATAAACCTTGTCATTGAACAGTGGGAACCGGTAAAATTATCCACCTCTCCCTTGCACACTTTCTCCGTCTATATTCACACATGACAAACAAGATTCACAGGTTCCATCGTCTTAAGGGGTGGTCATGAAAACCAACACGTTCACCACGCTCAGCTATCGTTGAATAGTCGGTTACGTAAACAAATCCAACAAACCGGACTTGGCATCGTGACTGACAACTGATGTGTCAAATTGAAAATTTTGTGCCACTTTTGTGCTTTTGTTGGAAGACTCGAACAGAACACGTTTTTCGGTATATTAGAAAGTACAATGACCTTAGATGAAGGAATTATTTATAGCTTAATTCTGTTCCATACACATTTTTACTCTTTTCGAACCCTTATTTTGACAGATAACGAAAAACCACCACCAACCATCCTAGTCCATACCAAGGTCGTTTGTAGTGACCTGAAGTTAGCTGCACAACCATGTTTGACAGCTAATTTTTTCCAACGATTTCTGACGTTGGTTGGTGTTTGTGATCGGATCGTGGAAGTTTTTTGGTGGAAAATAGTGGTTTGTAGTGATATCATGATCACCTCCTAAGTTCGAATGAGCGTTTTTCCTTATGTCAAATTTAGTGTTAAATAAGATTCCTAGATGGCACTGTCGTATTCTTTAGCAACAGAATCAAAGACAAAATTTGCACCGATTCCAAACAAACGACAAACCACTTTGACATTGATTGCTACGATACCTGTGACGATACACATTTTATCTATGGTGACATGGATAGCGCCATCTGGAGGAAAGCTTAGAACTAAGAAAAAAAAACAACGACAAACCAATCACATACCAACACAATCACAAAAACAACTGACACGCTCGAAACGGCAACGAATAGACGCTGAGGCAAGAAATGCGTTTATATTTCTTCGTATATTGTTCGGGCGATAAATACATCGTTGGAACCTCTGAATCCTGTGGTACAAAAAACTAATAGCTGTCACTACTCACCGTCAGTATTGTCAATCGTATATTGACATATTATATCGTATATTGTTATATCGTATATTGTCACGGTACAGCCAGAACCATTTTGAATACCAAAGTAAGGTCGCGGCAGTAAATAATGCACATCGTATCGTGGTGTCATCTCTGTCGCACGAAGCAATAACAGCCCGGTGACAGAGACGACGCTCTACAAAACCGAAGATAGCCGATGTGCATTATTTTCTGCCGGGTACTGATACTTACATGTTTTGGTCACTATATTATATGTAAGTTCTTGATAACTGGAATGGATCAAGTTACCTTATTATTAAATAAATATTATTACAAAATAATAATTTAATCTGTTGAGTATCCTAAGGGAAGGATGTCGCTATAAAAACATATAATCTCAATCTGTTGAGTTCTCATTATCACAAAAACAATAAATAGCAGGCAAGAGCGTGGCTCGAATCTATTAACGAGTTAAACTGTAAATAGTGTCTCATAATACATGTCAATAGTAGAATTTGCTTGTCGTGAGCTTTTTAATTACATTTAATAATAGTTTTCAATATACTTGTATTTTGGCCCTCTATAGGACCGTCATCAGTAAAATTATAACATAAGTAAATTATTTGGTACATGCTCTAAGTAAGTGACAATCAAATAATTAAATAATCAAGTAAAACAGTAGTTAATATCTATTTCATTTCAATAGCAAATAAGGTAAATATATTTCGAAAAAAAAATAATAAAGAAACAAGCTCCACATCCTTAATTAGCAAAGCCCGAAAAAAAAAAGAGGTTTCCATAACCGAATCACAGTAGACCTCCAGCCAAGTGGAAACGCTTAGTTCCTTAACTAATTCACTGGACTACTTAAGTATTCTGTTCCGGGCAGATCCGGATTATATTCGTAGACATAAATCTCGCCTCGGAACGTGAGGTCCCAAACTGTTTATAAATTTACCAACGACGACGACCGACCTCTTTGGCCCCTTTGATGGCCGTGTGTGACTTTATTTCAGTAAAAAAGTGCACGGTACTGGCCGTAAACAAAACTGCCGTAAATAATTTCGGAAAAAGGAAACAGAATGAATTGGATGCTCGAAGGCGTACTTTGAAAATCGAACATGTCGTCGTGGACGGAAAAACAAATGACGATCGAATGTTTGGAAAAGAAATGCTGTCTCGCTGTGGGGTGGGTGAACGAAAATAAAACGAAAGCGGGCATCGATGTAATGTTCGGCTTAATTTGCTCTTAAGGGTCCGTTTCGCCAAACATGCTCTCGCGTTTGGACAATTTAAGATATTAAAACAAAATATTTTTAACAAATAAAATTTGTGTAGGTAGTTTTTTTTTAAAGTGTTTTCTTTATTTTCAAAAATCTTAACCTAGTTACAAAAATGCACAATCAACAAAAACCCACAGGGTTTATCAGTGATTGCGGAGTTCGGTACTTATATTAAATTATAGTAGCAATAGGTAAGCATCTCACAACTATAGCTGGGTAGTGGTCGCGGTCGGTCCGCACACACAACACGCTAAGGAGTTGAACTACATTATAATTTTTCAGATTTCACACAAGCATCACAATCATCCTAACAACAAACTACCTACACAAATTTTATTTGTTAAAAATATTTTGTTTTAATATGCTAAATTGTCCAAACGCGAGAGCATATTTGGCGAAACGGTCCCTTAAGAGACAATAGTAGAACAAGAAACATGTCGATATATTTTTAATAATCCAATGAGGTCACAATTTTATCTCTAATGATTCTTTGACACTGTTTTGTAATGTGTCGTCACGAATTACGATTTTAAATTACCTTTTATAATCCCCGCAAACGCGCTCGCACGTAATTTTTTTTTCAATGCATGTGCTCGTAAAGGCCCACTTTTTATGCATCAAAACCGAACAGAAAGTCGATTATTTTGCCCTAGGGCTTTATTATTATTATTTTTTAAAATTTATTTACAATAGTTGGCTAACCTGCAGCCTTTCCTGTGTACCATAAATGTCATACTTTTTTTCCACTGTTTAACGGCTCTGGATACAGTCCTTTTGAGCCAATTATAATTTAAAGTTCACAAAATTATATTTGTTTTATTTCCTCACACTATGCATTGAAAAACGTAGTATGATACACGGGCGTAAGAGCAATAAATTACTCGGTTACGTTTAAAACACTCGCTACGCTCGTGTTTTAAATCGTCCCCGTACTTTATTCCTTTGCGCCCTTGTAGCATAAACTACTATTTTCAGCCGCTTAGCATCGCTGTCGAGTATATTTTGTTCTTAGTACATACAGGTACGTCTATATATTTATGTTTTTGTCTCTTAATATCTAAGATCCCGAGTTAGTGTCATCTGTCTTTCAATAAAATGTTTTCGTTACTTACTTTTTTCTGTCCGTTCCTAAACAAACGTCATTGTAAATTATTTAGACAAATTCCCAGCGTATTAGCAATTTGTGATGATAGTATAAAGTGTCAACTTATTTGTCAAACACGTACGAACACTCGTGCCAATAAAGAACAGTTTTATAAATGGCGGCCGAAGTAAAGAGTTCTGTCAGAATTCTGACAGAAATGCATACTTCGGCCGCCATTTATAAAACTGTTCTTTATTGGCACGGGTTTTATTTTTCTTACCGATCGTATGGCTCGTTCTCACGGAGAACATTCACTAGGGAGTATTTAAAAGTGAGCTTCAAAAACGAGCAATCGGTGCTTGTGAGCATTCGAAAGTGAGCTGAACATCATCTCTTTGCTAACGGAATTGATTGAGATTTTTGCATCCTATACTGACCAAGATAGGTACTTTTACTCCATAATAGTCTGCCCATTTTTTATTGGGAAATTATTAATCGGGCGAATAAAAATATAATTAGTGACTTCACGTGTCCGGAAAAAATACCAAAGCGTGGGACTAAAAATACTGAGTGGACGAATTAAAAGTATGAAATCTAAAATATTTCACCAAAAGTCAAAAAATAGGATAAAATAAGGAGCTGAACGAAGCGGACCGAAGCGAGGCGACGTCCCTAGTTTAATACTTAAAATTAAATTGTCACTGAAATAGAAAATTGTTCATCTCGGAATTATTTAACTCAGCTCAAATTTGTATTTTCAAGTGACCGTTTTCAACATTTTTATTCGCCCACAGTCTTTCGCCCACTTAGTATTTTAGTACGCTATATTCAGCATTTTTGACACCTTAAATATTAATATATATTCGCTCGTTTAAATACTACCATTTTTTATTTACGTTACCCACAGACAATGTTTCTCTTATGGCAACCGCTTAAAGACCAAAATCGTTTGCATAAGTCAATTTGCAGTTCAAATAGGACGTTGCTTCAGTATAAAGCCACGTCAGGAATTAGAAATAGTAGCTCCCTTAAGAAGTCTTAAATCACAGGACTTTGTTTTTGTAGGTCATCAAGTAAAAGTAAATTATTCATAAGTTATCTTGACTTTCGCACTGCTTTGAATAATAACATAAAATAACACGGATATAAAGGGGAGATATTACAAAAATATTGCTCTTTAGTCCCCTGACAGAAGGTTTCTTTTAAGGTTATAATTTAAGCTTGAAATATGATCTTGGGCTGAAGCGTAATAAAAGAAAGCAGGCCATCTGTGTTTTTAGCTGAGTGAAAATGAATGTGGTTTTGACTTGTTTATGATTTAGATTTTAGAACATGATATTCAGCGTACATCTTGACTCGTAGCAGGAAGTAAGTATTTTCTGAACGAGTACAAGTCAGAAATGAGCCAGAGGGTAAGACATACGTTTTGAAACAAACTATAATAAAAAAAATAGCAACCGGTTATGTTTTTACCGTCCTAGTCCAATGATCAGGGCTTCCCAAAAGGCTTTTTTCAGATTCGGTTCTATTTTATTAAATTTGAAGGGCAGCAATCTTTTTCTTTTTTTGTCTCTAAAGACTTAGTTATACCTTTTTAATAGGCTTTGTTTATCCAGTATGTTTTAAGAACAAAACGAGAGAAGGAAGGCTATTAACAAAGGAGCTTAGTTAATGAGTTTCGAATTTTTTATGAAATCTGAAAGAAAACCGAAAAATGTCGTCTTTTGTTTCTTAAAACTTGTTTATCTTATCTCATAATTGGTGTTTAAAATGTTAAATTATCCTTGTTGCAGGAAATTGCGGCCATTCTCATCAGTTTTGACAAGCACAGCGAATGGCAGTCCAAGGAGGTCAAAATACGGTAAGTTGGAAACTATATTTACGACTATGTTTGCGACTAATGTAATTCTGACTAATATTATACTAATATAACACTTGTGACTAATGTAAGTATTTTTATTGGACGAACTCATGTTACGTTTTGACTAATATCAATATAAGTATTTTAATTGGACAAACTCAAGTTACGTTTTGACCAATATCAATATAAGTATTTTTATTGGACAAACTCAAGTTACGTTTTGACTAATATCAATATTAGTATTTTTATTGGTCAAACTCATGTTAAGTTTTGACTATTATCAATATAAGTATTTTTATTGGACAAACTCAAGTTAAGTTTTGACTAATGTCAATATTAGTATTTTTATTGGATTAACTCAAGTTACGTTTTGACCAATATCAATATAAGTATTTTTATTGGACAAACTCAAGTTACGTTTTGACTAATATCAATATTAGTATTTTTATTGGTCAAACTCATGTTAAGTTTTGACTATTATCAATATAAGTATTTTTATTGGACAAACTCAAGTTAAGTTTTGACTAATGTCAATATTAGTATTTTTATTGGACAAACTCAAGTTACGTTTTGACTAATATCAATATAAGTATTTTTATTGGACAAACTCAAGTTAAGTTTTGACTAATGTCAATATTAGTATTTTTATTGGACAAACTCAAGTTACGTTTTGACTAATATCAATATTAGTATTTTTATTGGACAAACTCATGTTAAGTTTTGACCAATATCAATATAAGTATTTTACTCTCTATGGTACTCTCTTCCTCTCATGGTAAGGAAATTATATAGTCATGGACATATTTTACTTACTTTTAAAATGGCTCCTAGAAAGGGCAGAAAAAGTTATGTCCTTAGTGAAAACTTATAAATTTGAATTGAATCAACTTAAACTTTGGATTATCCCACGATAGTTATTTAAACTTTATACAATAATCAAGAAATGAAAAACAGCCCATTACTACTCGATTAATTGTAAGTAATTTATGAGTCTAAACGTACATAAAGTTAAAAAATTACTTTTGGAAACTTTAATGCAAAAAATTAACATAATATATTCAAAAAAAAAAAGAACCATGAAAAGTTTGTGTTTCTTCCCCTTCTTTTTTGCGTTCCTTTAATTATGTATATGAGTGTATAATATTTGCATAAACATGCGATTGTTCTATTCAAAGAATAAGAAATAAGACAATTTTGTATAATTTAATATCCTACACCCCCATACTTAATTTTTTTTTTATTTGTCCCTCGTCCTACTTCTAAACTTTTACCCAAACGGCTTAAGTATTGTTTTAGATGATAGAAATTTTAATATTTTTCATCCAACCTTTCGTGGGTAGATAGTATACAGTGCTCCCAAAGTGATAATGCGCATACGAAACTTCGCCACTGTTCGGGAAAGTTCGTATTTCCTTACACTTTCTATACAATCAATACGTAATAAAGAAGTACATATTTTATACAAATCAAAATTTTAAACAAGTTACCAGCGGGTCTACCGCGTAATTCTCATTTTCATTAACATCAACTTGAGATTGAAATTTGATGTGCGTGCGACGACGCCCGCCTAACATGCCATTGTCTGTAAAATGTTTTTATTCTATTAAAGAGTTTATAGATCTTAGACCTAGAGAGATTATTATTGTATAAAATTAAGAAAATAGAATTAATACTTATCCTATTATAAATTGTCAAATAATATAATTTTACCGTTTTAAATTTTGCATGCCTATTTGGGCAAATTGTGCTAAACTATATATAGTTTATAACAACTTATGTACCACAATTTATGCAAATAATAGTAGTTTATGCTACAAGGGCGAAAAGGAATAAATTACGAGGACGATTTAAACCGAGCGTAGCGAGTGTTTTAAACGTAACCGAGTAATTTATTGCTCTTACGCCCGTGTATCAACTACGTTTTTCAATGCATAGTGTGAGGAAATAAAACAAATATAATCTTGTGAACTTTAAATTATGATTGGCTCAAAAGGACTGTATCCAGAGCCGTTAAACAGTGGAAAAAAATAATAAAATTTATGGTACACAGGAAAGGTTGCAGGTTAGCCAACCATTGCAACTAAATAATAAAAAAAATAATAATAAAGCCCTAGGGCAAAATAATCGACTTTCTGTTCGGTTTTGATGCATAAAAAGTGGGCCTTTACGAGCAGTTGCATTGAAAATATCTTTATCTTTTTATCTTTACGGTCACGTGGTACGTCCGGTCGCTCGGCTATAGATTTGTATGCGCATTATTACTTTGATAGTACTGTACACATGTAGTTTTTGTGAATTTTACAAAACTTTTTGCGTCTTGTTTATGATTACATGCCTACTTAGCTTTATACGTACACGCTCTGTGCATATATAATAAAATTGTCCTTTACTGCCTTTATATCAGACTTTCTTGTTTGTTTAGGCATTTAAGAGCCCTCTAGCAGGATGGCGGATTGTAATAAGCCCGTGTTGTAATAATCAAAACTGAACACTTAAATTCGAAATTTGCTCAATAGTTATCCTAAAAGTACTTTGTGTATAATGTCATTTCTAAAGTTTTCATTAGCTATTTGTAAATTAGAATTTTAATGTTTCGCTATTTATTTATTTATTGACAAACTTAACTAAAAACTTAAATAACATTAAAAACTTAACTAAAGATGACCTAAAAGTAAAAAATCCAACAAAGTAAACCTAAATAATTACAATAAATAGAAAAAACTGGCCAGATCGCTGCCGTCGTTAGGAAGGGTGCCCAAAAGGCTGGCGGCGTTGCCACGTTGAATGGCCAAACTAATTCTTTGGCCAAAGTAGCTTCCAGCCCTTCGGTCACCTGAAGCGTCGACCAAGCGCGACGAAATTCAATTTTTAATGTTTTAAATATTAAAATTCTAATTCATAGAAACCAATGGGAATTTTGTGATGACAGTATACAAAACGTTTTAATTAGAGAGAGAGAGAAATACGTAACCCGACTGGCATCAGCGTATTCTTTACGCTTTTACCCGATAGATGCAAGCAAATTGCGATGATGCTCACTGCGGCTTTTTCTTCTGTGACTACGGGAGGCTGCTCAAAAGTGCCCAACATGGCAACGTTGCAAGGTTAGCTAAAATGAACCGGCCTAACCTCTCAATATTATGCAAACATAGCGCTGCGCCTAATGAATTGAAATATTTTGCACGGAAGATTTGCTTTTCGTTTCGCGCAGGCATTTTTTATTAGCAATTCTTAGTAAGAAGCACACAAAAATAATTGTACATTAAAATAATGATTGGTTGATTGTAGTTGGAGGTACTTCTGAAAGGTAAGTCGGTGGGAATCGGCTTCTATGGAGCCTTTGCCACTGGAATACACAATACATAGGTATTAAGGTTTCGTAGGATAACTATTGAGCAAATTTTGAATTTAAGTGTCCAATTTGGATAAATAACAAAATGGCGGGTTCTTAAAATCCGCCTGCTAAACAGCTCTTAAGTATCTAATAGTAGTTTATGCTACTAGGGCAAAAAGGAATAAATTACCAGGACGATTTAAAACACGAGCGTAGCGAGTGTTTTAGACGTAATCGAGTAATTTATTGCTTTTACGCCCGTGTATCGTACTACGTTTTTCAATGCATAGTGTGAGGAAATGAAAACAAATATAATCTTGTGAACTTTAAATTATGATTGGCTCAAAAGGATTGTATCCAGAGCCGTTAAACAGTGGAAAAAAAGTACAACATCTATGGTACACAGGAAAGGCTGCAGGTTAGCCAACCATTGCAAATAAATAAAAAAAAATAATAATAATAAAGCCTTGGGGCAAAATAATCGACTTTCTGTTCGGTTTTGATGCATAAAAAGTGGGCCTTTACGAGCACTTGCATTGAAAAAAAATAAAAAGTCTTTTCTTATTTCAAACCAAAAAGAGAAATTAGTCCCACGCAGTAGTTTGTACGTCTTCACAGAATTGGCACCCGTCGGGGACTCGTTCCGACGCAAGCTTAAGCAAATTAAAACTTGCACAGTGACTACAGACTCCTCTGTCTTACCAGTTGAAATATTAACTCTTTACTAGCGACCGTTGTACTTTTAACTTTTTAATTTTTGCAAAAGAGTCGAACAGTTGGTTGGGAATGTACGATAGTTTGGTAGAGTGTTGGCAGACTAGCAGACGGAAAAGTAAATCCTTAAGATTTGTAGTGGTTTGTGTATTCTGAAATAAATATAACTAGGTATTTAAGACGCAGTTAAAACTAGTTTTAACGAAATCCTCTTAGGCTCTGAATTCAATTTCTTTTTTGACCAACAATATATAGAAATTATCAACACAAAAAGCTTTTTTATCCGGAATCCTACAAAATCTGTAAAGTGTACGGATATTACAAATTTTAATAACTGATATGTAATTTCCGGTTATTAATAATATATATATATATATATAATTAAAACAATTAAAAAAATTTAAAAAATTATAACTCGATATATTTCGGCCCTCGGTATGGGGCCGTCATCAGTCGAATGTCTATATATATATATATAGATATATATTATATATAATATATTTAATTAATAGTATATCTGATTTTAATAGTATATCTAATTCGCTTATATTAAATTATGCTAAGGTGTTTTTATTCGAAAACCATTTCGAGATTAAAGCTTATTAAGCCGTATTTTTGAACTTGTGGTTTAAAAACCTCATACTGATGAATATTTTTACGAAAAACTTTCATTTGCCTTCGTGTAACGTCACTTCAGAAATGACTGTTTAGAAATGTGTCCTTTGCTATCAAGACAAATTTATATAAATTTGCTGCCGACCCATCTGACAGATGGATGACAGATGAGTACACAGACAGAGATAGACAATTTTTTTTATAAGCAATCACACATCGCAATCAATATAATGTCTAAAATTCTCAAATGACGTCATAACTGACAATTCTTGAGAAATCATGAAAAAAATGGGTAATTTATGTATGAAACAAATGAAAACAATGTCCTAAAATGCCGTATATTCTCCGGAACGAAATAAAAAAAACTTATTGAAATTAAGCTATGGGAATCCTGTAGCAATTGGTATTATTTTGCACACAGCCCAACAGATGAATTAACACCGAAGCTCTAATGTTATCACGGTGTCATTTTTTGGTAGATACCTAAACATTATACAAACAATATAAAATTTCTTGTTGCGTTAAACCATAAACAAATTTTTAATATTATCTATTATACAGTGTGTTCCTCGTAAAAGTGGTGAAACTAGACCTTATTTTATCGACAAAAAAACTTTTTTTTTAGAATATCTTTGTTTTATAAATTTACGTTATAAAATTTTTTTGCCTTCCATGGAGACTATGTATAAAATATGTCATAATTTTTGATCTATCGCGAGTAATGCAATGAAATAAAACTGTTATAATCCTTAAGAATAGACGTTGCATACCAAATCAAAAACAAAAGATAATCAACTACCATTACCATTAAAATAATATCCTGAAACATTATTTCTTTAATTTTTCCGTCTTTATTTTCAGTAAAAGTAAATTTTTTCAAAATAAATTCCCCGTTTTAGTATAGTTTTATTCCTATTTATCATTGCCTATTCCATTATCTTCCTAACAAAAAAAAAAAAAAAACGTTTTATCATAAATACAATATTTTCTACGAGTGGTTAACCAAAGGCACTGCGCTCGCATCCCATACAAAGATACCCAGGTGGAGTATTTTTTCAAGATGAAAAGAAAAAAAAAAAAAACTTTGTTTTTGTCGATATATTTAGATCTAGTTTCACCCACTTTCGGATGTGCACTTACACGAGGGACACACTGTATATAGATATATTATTCACTTACATAATAGAATATCCTGACTGACCGATTGATCTGTCAACTCTCAGACCAAACGCTTGGACCTAGGAACATGAAATTTAGACCGTAAATTCCTTGTAGCACGTAGACATCTGCTAACTCAAGTACCAACAAATTTTTGAGTACTTCGTGCTTGGTGCCTATAGCGAGCCAGCGACTTATCCAGTTTGTCTACTTGATACACCAACCGGTAGACCAATTTTCACTAAAAGGTTTATTCATGAATATTTCTGAAGACTTCGAAACTTGCTTCGTTTCAGTTTTCAGAATAGCTCAAGTTGTTTCCTCAAGGAGTCTTAACCTTTACGGAAGTTCCTTAATTTTGTGGCTTGAAAATTCAGGCTGTATTATACATTATTACCATCTTTCTTTCCACAAGTTTAGCCTTACAGTACACACAAAGCGGAGACGACATAAGATTTGATGGTTTAATTTTCTTTTGAAGTCTACGACGACGGCTTTGTTGTATTTTTTTTTGGTTGGCTATTAGTTCGCTGAATATATTAACTCTTAATCACTTTTATTCAACTAGTTTCATCAAAATCTTTAGCGTTCAGGTTCCTTTACACATAGCGCAGTGATACATCCCCAAAACCTTTCATAAGAATTTTCTTTTTACAAAGAAATCCACCCAAACATATTTGTTCTTTGAATTGACTGTAACTGAAATATCTAGTCTATTCAGAAATTACGTTTATGAGTTTATCATGCATTTGCCGAATAAACAAAACAACTACATTAGAAGATCAAAATGGTCGAAATTTCTAATGCTTTTACAACGTGTAACAGATAGGTGTAACCATATTTGAAGAGCTTATTCAGTCAATGATATAGAACAACTTTTACTATGGAACAAAGCCTGTACTTCGAAAAAAAAAATTAACTGTTTAATAGAAAAATGCAAAGCCGCTCGGCTGAAATGTATGGAAGGGCAGATTTTTTTTTGAGATTTCAGGATTGGCTCCATAGTAAAAGTTATTCTATACCATTGACTCAATAAGCTCTTCAAATATGGTTACACCTTTCTGTTACACCTTGTATACAGTACTCCCAAAGTAATAATGCGCATACAGATCTATAGCCGAGCGACCGGACGTACCACGTGACCTTATTGATTGTATAGAAAGTGTAAGGAAATACGAACTTTGCCGAACAGTGGCGAAGATTTGTATGCACATTATATGCTTGGGAGTACTGTACTTACATATACGAAAAGAGGCTTCAGTTAGCTAAATTAGCAGCTCGAAATAGGTCTGTACAAATATCGACAATAACGAAATAGAAATAGCGTTCACGTCAGAGTGCATTGCAAAGTGGCTGTTACGACGATCGCTGTGTCGCCGGGTAGCGCAAAATAGAGAAAATAATGATTTTCACATATGTTAAGTTTGATATTTAAAAGTTTTAAACATCATTCTGTTAGATTTTTGTATTGCTCGTGTATGTGTATAAGTTTTAACCTTGTCTCTTTTGAATTAAAAAGTTTATACTATTTATCAGTTTTTTAAAGCATTTGAAAGGTTATTAAAGGTATTTATTTTCTTTGTAGGTTAAAGCTTTTAAGATTTTAAAACATCGCAATTATGGGACATGGGTCAATATGTGTGATATATTTTTTTAAAGTTTTGTGATATTTATATACAAATTTTAAACCAATTTCAAAACGTCTGTAAACGCAGTTTTGCTTCTGAAGCCCCTTAATAACCGAAAACCGAGCACGTTTGGAATAAGCGAATCCTATTCGATTAACTTTATTCTAGTTAGAATTGGTGCATCGAATTCGTCGAGTTTTCGGAGGAGAGATTGTATAATTCCTTTATAGAACAGGAGATTATCCAATAGTAATAAAGCTCTGTACAGAATTAACAGTTTAGTCGAAAGTTTATTTAGCTTCGGGAAAGCTCGGCTGTAGCTCGGGAATTTGAGGTTGCTAAACTGCTGCCGTTAATTCGAGAGAATGATGACAGATGGAGTGTGGCGATATCTCGAAAAAATACTAAAGTCAACAAGAGCTTCTTCACGACAAAAATAAATAAATGCACGTTAAAAAAATATCAACGGTACATCAAATGGGACGAAATAAATCCAAATCATGATTATTTAAACTTTTTTTATAAATAAAAACCCTGGAATAGAATATATATACGATCTTATTATTTGGTAAGGTATATCAGTTTTATAATACGACAACACTGCCTTACACCGCAGATATTGTAAACCTTTTTCTGAAATGTCGATTCAAAAAGTCAAGGATTCATACTGCAGGCATTATGATTGCTGATTTGACAGAAATAACTTGACACATTTTATTGATTAAACAAATAACTTCATTCGGCTTCTATCTTTGTATAATAATAAAATAAATAAATAAAATGACAACTTCTATATAAGGTTCTCAAATTCAAGTGAACACAGTATCGCTAATAGACAACTTTTCGCCAAAAATAATATTTTTTGCGCTTTTTTTAAACTTTTACGTAGAAATTGAGTCAGCTGATTCATTAAGTTTTGTACTAGGAAGTGGAAAATATATACGACAAAAACACTTTTTATTAACAAATGGGACCTTTTAACGATATACAATCTACCCTAAAATCATCATGATAAATATAAAATATTGAAATGCAAAACAGTAAAAAAAAGGTTTTATCCCCTGACATTTGCAAACGTCACCATTCTCTCGAATGAACGGCCGGAGTTTAGACGGGTTTAATACAGGACTAGCTTTTTCCAGTGGCTTTGCTCGCAGGCAAGAGTGTCTTTCAATCATCGACAGTTTTCGGCTTGGCGGTAATTTTATCAACACACCTTATAGCCTATATGTTAACCAGGGTCTGAAATGAAATGAAATATATTTATTTATGTAATGTAGGTATAACAAATACACTTATTACAGGTCAGTTTTAATGTAATATAAGTAATTAAATAATCTATGTGTATAGGTACTAGTTTTATGTTATAAATAATAATATGGGGAACTGTTTAGGGGAATAATAAAGGTTGGGTTTACTTAAATTTAATTTAAAAAATACACTTGAATAAAATAAAAACATAGGAATAAGGAATAAACAATATTATAAATATATGCAATACATATAATAAATATATCCCTAACTCCGCCCATTCGGTTAGCCTTGCTAAGAAGAAGTGCAAGAAACTAAGCAAAATCATGTATTTTTTCAAAATATTAGTTACAAGTAAATGTAAGCCTATAGTTTAATTGAATAAAGCGATAAAAATACAAGACAGGAGAAAACTAATAACCGCATCTAAATCCGTTCATCTTTAGTTTAAACGGAACATTTTTCTTTGACAGACAGACAGACAAAAACTGTAAAAGTTGTAGTTTTGGTCTCATTTGTAATAACACAGATACAAGTTTAAATATAATCAATAAATAAAATAAAATTTTGTACTTGAAATATATTTCGGCCCTTAGTAGGCCGTCATCAGTCAAGTATTCTGATCATACTTGACTGATGACGGCCTACTAAGGGCCGAAATATGTTTCAAGTACAAAATTTCATTTTATTTATTGATTATATTTAAACTTGTATATTGTCAGATATGCACGACCGGCGGGTACCCGGTCTTTCCACCAGTCGTACTACTGAACAAGATAAAATTAAACAGGGACCTAATTGTAACCTAATAGTTGGTAAAAGGTTCTGAAGAAAACTTCGAGGTACTTTACAATGAAGTGTATTTAATTTTATCAAAACAAATCGTCAATTCCACAAGTCAAAGGTGTTACGGAAAAATTATACTTAGTTACAAGCTTTTGGCCAAGACCTTCATTTGGCATATATCCTGCCAAGACATTACTAAAACCTTAAGTACCTTTAAATAGTTGTGTAAGGTGCCGCCTTAACATCTGGTAGTAATATTACAATGGAATTAGTATTGCCAAGACATAAGTAAACATTTAAGTGATAACTAGATGGTATTGTTACCGCCTTAACCACAGGTAACTAGATTACATGGAATCTTGTGAAATTACATTAAAAAAAAAAACTTTAAGTGTAACAAACTTGTAAACAAACAAAGGAATTAATTTCCAAAATAAATCTAGCTCAGGGGAGCCGTAGATCCAACTAACAATACATATTTGTCGATCATACTCTTTAAACCAAATCGTCTGGTACACCATTCAGTTCTACCAGGGAGAAAAAAATATTACGGAACATTAAATTTTACAGTGTGGGTTATTCAGTGAAACAGGAAGAAGAATTTACACTTGGTTACTAATAGGACACATAACTTAGTGTCCTGAAAACATACCGGCCTAGGTACCCTTATTGTGTGAGGTTAAAAATAAAAATTCCAACACATACTTGAATTCTCCAATATTCTCAACAGGAAATGTCACGCCGTCCGCTGCCCCTTTTCAAGGTCAACGATCCCCGTCCACGCAGACAAAGGAACTGCTTACTGCGTACACCACGCGGCGGTCATTTCTCTGCCAGCTGGATAAAATCACCAACGAGGCAATACAACTTCAAACTTGAACTTGGAAAACTTGAAAATCTTGAAAAACTTGAAAATCTGGAAAACCCTGGAATTAGAAGAGAATAGACAATATTAAAACCTTTGCCACACGGAACGATGAGAACAAAATTCCGGTGACTCAGAATACAAAGAAAGCAATACGTACCATGATCTGACAATAGTCAGAACTCCCACCAACCCGACGAAAAAATTCCTTTTTAAATCATCCGAAGAATGTAAATATTTATCTGAAATACAAAACAATATTATAGAACTATTCCACACAAGAATAATTAACCATAATGAACACGAAAACCCACCTATATTATTAAAAACACAACTCCTGTTGGCACAACCGCCATTATAAATGAAAATACACTCAACACGAGTTGACAGCAAAAGCTCCGGCCGACAAATGAACGAGAAAAAACCTCGGGAATCGCAGCAGACCCGCGAGCAACTTCATGTCTAGAAAAGAGGGTAAACCGCAATTTACCATCAAGCAAAACTACGATTTTGCTACGAAATTTGCAATGCTACAATATGTGTTATTACAAATAAAAAGGTACTTTTGGTCTCAGTTACTTATAATCCATTTAATTTAAAATTTCTCAAAAATAATCAGTATACATTCACGACTATATTGTGACATGATTCAAAACAACTTTCACGTCCTCGTTTTGCTACGACGTAGTACGTGCTACGATCCGTAGTATGTGCTACGATCCGTAGTATGTGCTACGATTCGTAGTGTGTGCTACGATCCGTAGTATGTGATACGATCCGTAGTATGTGCTACGATTCTTAGTGTGTGCTACGATCCGTAGTATGTGCTACGATTCGTAGTGTGTGCTACGATCCGTAGTATGTGCTACGATCCGTAGTATGTGCTACGATCCGTAGTGTGTGCTACGATCCCTAGTATGTGCTACGATCCGTAGTATTTCTGCTTTGTAGACCCGCTATGTGTGTATGTGCAAACTTTTAGTTGGCCTTTTTTAAGAGGATACTCGTAGTTTTCGCAAAACCATAATTTATTCTTCCTGGTTTGAAGAATCTAGCAATAGTACATAAAAACCAAAAAATATGTATTTATTTTGGGAATATAATACACACTCATATCGGAAATAAATAAAAAAAAAAAAAAACGAAAAAGTTTATAAAATTTTAACAGTAATATTAAACTAAGAACTAGTGCTTTGAGTCACCTTTTAAGCAAAATATTGCCTGTGCCAGGTGACCCCAGTCCTTCATAGCATCACTTCAGACACTGCTAAATTTTCTTAACTTAGTAGTTATAAACAAAAATATTTATTTAAACATTAGTAAGTTTACATTTAGTTACTATTTTGAATTAGCATTAACCAATTGAGATGATGACAATATCAGTTGTGAATGAAACAATCATCTGTTTTGAAAAGTAGTTGTCAATCGTCAGACATCATTCCAAAATTGAGAAATAAAATGCCAAAGAAGGCTCTAAAAAAAGTTTTCATGTCGAGGTATAAGTTTATTAAAGTAAAAACCCGTTCATATTATTTATGGATTAAATTCTGTATAAACTTTGTTAAACTTTTAACAGGACATATATTTCGTAGCACCTTTGCTTTTTTTTAAATAATAAAATTTGTGAAAAAAGTTGTCATTTTGACTTTTTTCTAGAATCCGTCCCTCTCGCACTGCGGGTCTTTCCGCATGGAGTAACAGAGTAGTATGCAAGCGGAACCTATCCTCTTAAAGCTTATCTAACTTCCTGTTTTGTAACGAGTGCTGTGAGTAATCTTAAAATGTAATACATAAAATGAATGTTTTATATAAAAACGGCTCACCTCAATACGTGTTATGATCGGGAAAGCCGACCAGTTTCAGCAGATTTAGACTGCCTTCATCTGGGCGAGTAAAGACGTTTACGCGACGACGTTACGCCTCACACTGCGGGCTGCGGCTCGCAGGGCTCGGGATGACATCGATGCAGATGGTATTGGTGGTCGGACCGGTAGGGCGTCCGCACAATTAGTTACTTCCGGGCTTGCGTTATTAATTACCGGAGTGACACCAAACAACGATAAACACGCGGAACTTATGGTATCTACGTCACTTTCAGTAAAGTCTGTGAATGATTTTTTTTTATATAAATCATGAATTATCCTGAAGTCTCATTTAATTCTATAAAATGAATGTTGTCTATACGCATATAGGAGCAACGTACGTGTTACCGTTCTACTCATCATAATCAAGAGGAAACGATTCGTATGCTCTACGAAACGCACAAGTTAAAATGGTTCTTCTTATTTTGAATTAAAGGTATTAAATAAATGTGATTTTCAATGCAAGTGCTCGTAAAGGCCCTCTTTTTATGCATCAAAACCGAACAGAAAATCGTCTATTTTGCCCTAGAGCTTAATTTTTTTTTTAGTTTATTTACGAGAATTTGGCTAACCTGCAACCTTTCCCGTATACCATAAATGTTATAATTTTTTTCCACTGTTTAACGGTTCTGGATACAATCCTTTTGAGCCAGTAACTTTCAACTTTAATAATTATATTGTTTTCTTTGATTATATTTGTTTTATTTCCTCACACTATGCATTGAAAAACGTAGTATGATACACGGGCGTAGAAGCAATACATTTTTTGGTATCGTTTAAAACACTCGCTAAGCTCTTGTTTTAAATCGTCCTCGTTATTTATTCCTTTGGAGCATTAGACTTTTACGGTCAAATTTTGTTAATTTATCCACTACGTCGTAGATAAAACTAAAAAATAAGAAGAGCCATCTTAAGTTTTACGTTTCGTAGCGGACACGAATCATTTCCTCTTAACAATTGTTCCTCGTGCAAAACTTGAACATATCTGGCAAGTTATAACGTAAGTTTGTTGTTATTTATTAGTAACAATTATTTATACTTAAGGCTGTGGTTTTTGTTATAAAATAAACGTAACAAAATTTCGAAAATTAAATGGTTATTTGCTTAGTTATAAAAGTCGTAGAACAAATGTCGTTCAGTAAAACAAACGTTCCATGTTCTCAAAGGTTTAAGTTTTGTATATATTGTATAATATTCCGATCCACTTCTCAGGCACACTTTGTATCACTAATTAGCTACTCGTTAAAATGCTCAACACAATGGCATGTACACTTTGTTACTGCGTAGTAAGTGCTACAATACCAAAGTTTACCGCCTTTGTAGATCCGCTACGTCGTAGTCCGAACCCAAATAGGCGTCAGGAGCAACGGATGAGTACTAAATAGGTATTTTCACCTCACTAGCTCGAAAAGCGCGCCTTTGTTGATTAAAAACAGTGAGCAAAATTGATTTTTGCTCAATGGTTTTAAGCAGTGAAGAAAAGAGTTTTAAATTAAGAACATTGCGAATTGTTCAAAAACTCCATATCCTTTGCTCAAGAGAAAGAGAGATAGCAAACATCAACATCTCAGACAAAGAACCAGATCAGTATGGTGGCTATCTCTTTCACTCTATATGGATTCCATACACTTTGGGAGGCTATACAAAGCCCCACAGCTTGTCGGATACCATAGACAGGGTAAACTTCTCGAAATCCTGTGTATGGCCTCCCAATGTGTATGGAATCCGGAAACGGATAGATAGAGTAAAACTCCCGCGTGATGGTTATGTTTCGCGTTTTTGATCGGTTTATCAAAGATTTTCCGATTTTTCGCGGCTTTTGGGATTAAATTAACACTCCTTACATTTTATTTTACGTGCAATATTTTTATATGGTGTATTTTTTTAAGAAAAAAGACATTGCATTCTTATAAGGTCGTTCGAAAAGATGGTGTCTTTACATCTGTGTTTTCTCGCTAGTGAGGTGAAAAGTTGTATGCGTCACACGAGAGCTAATTTATTCTGTTTCTTGTGCCTTTGAATCGCTCACCACGCTCAGGATTCTAACTAAAAATCACTCGCTACGCTCGTGATTCAATTATAGAATCCTTCGCTTGCTCGGGATTCAAAATCGGCAATCGCAACAAAAAAAAATGTTGCTCTCTTGTTGCACAAATAACTGTTAACTGGTTTTTAGGGTTTCAGCACAATACAAAATCCTCAGATTCTGTCTTTCTGTACAGACATTACAGTACCCGGCCGTAAAAAATGCACATCAGCTATCTTTGGCTTCGTAGAGCACCATCTCTGTCACCGGACTGTTAGTGCTTCTTGCGACAGAGATGACGCTACGATACGATGTGCATTATTAACTGCTGGGACCTGGACTTCGATATTATTTACAAATTACTTCGATATTCTCGTGCTTCACTTGAAAGTATCCTCAACTACCCTCGAAACTGGTAGAAAACAGAACAACAATAATTGAAAATCGCAACATCGAAAACTAAAAGTGATCATTTTACAAGAAATATGTTCCGAAGCCACGACACTCGGGTTAGAGTCCTCAAGTATAGCAATAAATTGAACTATTACAATAGTAATAAACCAAGTTTAGGACGTGAAACAAACTAGGAAATGGAGATGTCACCGCAATATCGCCTTTATGTTGTGAGTAATAAAAGCTTTTGTGCAGACACGAATGTTTGCCGAACGCAACGTTCTGCGAATGCTCTTTTGATAATAATGAAATTCGTGTCGAGGTACACTTTCATTACAAAAATTGATGTCCACAAAGTTTTAGTGGAAATAAAAAAGTGGAGGAATTCTCGATTTAAAAGTTCCACCAATGAAAATTCTGAATTTCGCTTTGTTTTAGACTTGCATTATTTACTATCTACTACATTGGCATTATCTACTACAAACAAATTATCCTAAGCGTACCTTGGAGTGAAAGATGACACAAAAACGTAGCTTTTCAAAATATTGTACAAGAAAAGATAAAAAAAAATGTTAATCATTATCTCTCATATCTAGTCTAGTAAGAGATTAAATTAGCCCGTCGTAAAAAATATGACTTGACAAACTTCGTTTCATAATTTAATTTAATCTTCAAAAGTTACAATTTTAAAAACTAATTAATTAATTGCTATTTTACCACCTTGATTCTTTAGTTGAGCATCTGAAATATGTTTAACATAATTTGCTGAAAAAACTAGGCGCGAGACTACGAGAAAAATAACATCTAGACTTCATATAAAATATTTTTTTTGTGAATTTTACGAGCGTGAAGTTAGACTTCCGTTCAGGTGGTAAATTATAAGTTTTTAATTGTTTTGTATTCTATTCACTCGATAAACCTAAAAAGTTTAGCGCTTCATAAAATTTCCAATGAAATTATGACCCTAATGACACATTATTTAGTGAAAGAACCGAACGAAATAGTTGCGAAGTATTTGAGTTTGCGCAACTTTTGGACTTATTGTCTTTCAGAATGGCCATAAATTTTTGAATAAAACATCACGGAATTTTCGACCATAAAGTTGCGCTTAGCTCAAGGCTGAATTATTTTGTTTAAAAGTAGGATTACCTAAAATGCTAATTTAGAACGATTACATGCTAAATCAGGAAGTATTTAAAAGTTTTGTGACTTATGAAGGCTAGGCCAGGTTTTGGTTGATTAGAATGTGCTAGTAAGTAAAAAACGGTTGCTATTACTTTCAATCAGATATTAACAAAGTTATAAAATACAGATATATAAAATACAGTGTTATATTACTTTGATTGATAGGTTTCGTTATTAATAAAACTAAAGACAAATAAAATAAATTGCGAAATGTTGCATTATTTTGTTTTGTAATAAATATATATATGTTGATACATGGAGCATTTATTTTATTTTTATTGTTTGTATAATTAAAACGGCGTACAAAAACTTAATTTCGAAATATATTTCGGCCCACTTTGGGGCCGGCATCAGTCGAATTATACATAGTAAATGACATAAAATATAAACAACCTTTTGACTAATGAGTTTAAATAAATGACATTTGATATATGAATAAAAAATATATACAACCTTATGAAATAATTATGAATGAGCTTAACCTACTTTAACAGAATAAATAAAAAAATATATATAGAGAGGCCACCCTGCGGGTACTTCGTGCGCTACCCCGAAGTTTATTTGAAATATTAGGCGTTTATTTGCAAAACCCTGATCTTGATGGAAATTGTTTTTGGGTTTTATTGTGTCTGTTCTGGTGTAAGTCAAGTCTGATGTTAAGGTTGATCGTTTAGTCCTGGTCCGTAGTGCATTAATAACGTAATATGTGTTCATATAAATAACGTTTTTGTATTTCATAACGTTAAAGACGTCATCTTCTATACAGGAAACACCAGTCTGTCCGATTCCGCCAATTAATGAGTGTTTTTGCATACATGTCTAATGCATATATCCCACTCTCACTTACAGGGGATTCTGCGCGTGATATTGGTTTAGCCATGTGCGTGTTAAGAGGATGGCATACCCTAGGAACTTTTTTTATTACCCGTCAAGCACAATAAGTCTAATGGCAGACTTTATTTGCTTTTCAAAGAGGCGATTATATGTTTGCTCTTTGGCCTCTTTTTCTTGGACGCGTAATACTAGTGATCACGCAGCGAAACAACAAATTGGTGTGTTTTTAGCTGCTACTGTAATATTTTGTAGGGAAAAAAGTATTGAATTTAGGTGATATACCTTCATATTTCTATTACCTATTTTATGAAAAAAAAATCAAGTTGATCTCTTAACCACGTTCTTGAAGCGAACGTTTAAAAACAAAGAAAAAGAGGTTGCAAAACATTTTTGTATGACAAAAGTATAAATCTTAGTACATTGTTTATACGTAAGATCCCTAGAGAAAAGATTAATAAACCAAATATATATATTTTTTTATACAAGGAGAGTCCGAATTTCTTCAAACGAATCCTAGATAGCCTGGATTTGGTCATGCTCTAGGCTCAGGTACAGTCTTAAAGCGCGACAAACGTTGGTGAAATTGATTTCTAACCATAGAGCAGGTTTCGAACAAACCAAGTGTCATTTCGCCTCTTTAGTGTTAGTTCCTATGTGGACAGAAAACAGTGGCGAGTTTTGACAAGGTTCGACCCTGAATACGAAATGATGAGAAAACACGCTACGAGAGTGATGATGAAAACTGGACTCATTTTACCGAGCTTGTTGGAAATTGCAGAGTGCGTGATGTGTGGTTTAAAAAGGGAAGGCTTTGACTCAGCAGTTAGACACAAAAGAGGCTACAAAGAAAGCAATTCCGAGACGTGATTATTTTCTAGAAGAGTTAGGTAAGTAGGACATTTGTGTCGATTCGGTGTAACACGACTTAAGAGGCTATGCGAATTTTATTTTTGTCACTGTCACTCCAAGCGAAAACACGCTCAGTGAAAATTCAGCGAAAGCGAAAAATGTTAGTTTCATAATTTTTATAAATAAACTAAAATAGCTAGCAAAATTTTAATTATAAAATCTCTAGATATTGTTGAAACACACCTAATAAAATATGTTTGAGTTCTGTATATGGTTCCTATTCGTCATACGAGGAGAAAAAGTGTGTTTGAAGACCTCATTTCAACAATTATTTCTATCAAGGAAAATTTATCCAAACATGTTTTCCAATTTCAAAACCCTAGATTATATAGTCGAAATGCATATACCAGAAATATATTATAATGTTCCGTGTATTTCATGATGTACACAGAAAAGAAACACCGGTATCTTTTTCGCATATCGCCTTAACCTATTTGACAGGGCTAACCTTATTTTGATCGTCCTGTCTTTTTCTTTCTTTATCGAAAAGACAAGGACAGAACGCTTAAACAAAGTTTAGTCCTGTAAAATTAAAAATGTTAAGTTAGATATAAGATCCCATAGAACGGAGATATCCTAGTATGGGATTAAATTAAATGTGTATATTATTTATGTGCGAAGTTAGTTTTGACTTTTTGTTTTTGCTTGTTAACACACTAGGTTTTAAGTAAATGTAAAACTAACACTTTTAAGGAAATACATCATGTCTTATGTTTTGTCTTAAAATGTGCTACAACAAATCGATACCATTGTTTGATTTTGACTTAAGTTTTTCGAGCCCCACAAAAGCGTGATTTGATAATAAAATAAAATAATTTGTACAAAATTTTCGATGGCTGCCGTCGAATGTTTGAAAATTTATTTGATGTTTTAATTATCCACCCTACACAAGTAATATTTTACATCGTCAGATAGGCTTTTAAATATTTAATTAAAGTTCCTTCTTATTTACCTTGCTAAAAGTAAAGCCTTTTGAAGTAATTTTATTCAAATGTAAAAAGTAATATTAATCCAAATTTCAAGTCAAATAACCCTCATTCTACCACATTTCTGGACTTATTGGAAAACCACCGTTATTTCCTTTCACTAAAGTTCTTTTCACTCTTTATAATACAGTCATATTAACTTGTTACTGTCATATTTACATACCAACGCTCTCTAAAACTCTTAACGCATGGTAATAAAAGATAGATTAGTCTAAAAGTAGCGTAGCCCGATATAAAGTTATATAGCGTTTAATTTGCCGGGTCAATGCCCGCCATATTGTTCCAAAGTTTCGGGCTTGGCAATAAAATTTATATTATTAGCGAAATTAGTTGCTCTAGATTCTAGGTGGATGGAATAGTTTACCCAATTATGTTTATTTTACTACCAGCGTTTCGCCCGCGGTTCCGCCTGCGTTTATTTGCTCGTGACATAATATTTTTAAACGGCTTAGGCGTTATTTTATCAACATCCTTTATATCCTTTATATTGACCAGGGTCACTACGATGGTAATAAAAATCGGCATCTAAATCCTTTAAGTGGTGCTTGAGTAAAAGCAGAACATAAAAATTCTAAAAATGCCATTTTGGTTTCAGTAAAATACCTACTAATAATACACGTGATAAAAAAAATACAATTTACAGACACGAATTTTAAAACTTTATTATTAGTATTTGTAAATAAGTGAAGAATCTTTGTAAATTCGTTTTAATTACGAGGTAAATAAAAATATATTTGAAGTACAGAGTACCTGTCTGCCAGTGGCGTGCACAGAACTTTTTTCCGGAAAAGCAATCAGAAGGTCAAGTACGACCATAAAAAAAAATGAAAAAATTTAAATAATACTTTGAAAAAAAAAGTTTGTATGAAAATTTTCACTCTAGGGTAGGCAGTGCCTACCCTGGCGTCATACAAACTTTTTTTTTTCAAAGTGTTATTTTAATTTTTTCATATTTTTTTTATTGTCAATCTTGACCTTTTGATTGCTTTTCCGGAAAAAAGTTCTGTGCACGCCACTGCTGTCTGCCATCTTTTTATTTTTCAATATATAGATATACAGGACGTTTGAGACATTGATCTTAATATTTTCAGAGATGATAAAGGGACTGATCTTGAATATTTATGACTGAATTTAATATTATGCACTGTTTTGTAGTTTCCAAAATACATAGACATTTTTCAGTTTTGTCCACTTGAAATTTGAATTAAACACTATTTACGTCTAAAAATCATACTTTATTTTAAATTATTTCTAATACACTTTAATAAAACAAAAAACGTAGATAAATGTGTTCAAAATTAAGTGAAAATAATCACAAAGCTAAATAAAGTACGAAAAAAGATTGGAACAAATTTCTTTAAAGAGATAAGTTCGCCTTTGTGTATGTCAATTCGTGTATAGTATGTTTGTAAATGTTTATTTTCTGTGTACAATAAAGAATAAAAATAAGACTAAGAGGAAACAGTTTTTTTTTATAAATTTAAGTAATATCTGGAAGCCTTATTTTTGCCATAAATAGTGTTTCATTATTTTTAATTGCAGTTACCTTATTTTAAGTAGACAAAACTGAAAAATGTCTATATCTCGGAAACTACAAAACATTGCATAATATTAAATTCAGTCATAAATATTCAAGATCAGTCCCTTTATCATCTCTGAAAATATTAAGATCAATGTCTCAAACGTCTTGTATATTGAAAGAAATATATTATCTATAATATATCTATACCTTGAGAACTAAAAAACTTTGCAAAATAGTAAATTCAGTCAGAAATTTATTTATTTATTTAATACACTTTTTGTACCTTTACAAACATAATTTACAACACTTTTTAACATAAAAGACAGACATTGTGTACAAAGGTGGCACTTATTGCTAATAGCAATATCTTCCAGGCAACCTTTGGGTGGAATGAAAAAGATGTTAACGATAAAAAGGTTAGCGTTAATGCTAACAAAAAAGCAACGTGCTAATTTTAACCAAAATGTAATATTAATTAACATAATAATTTAATATATATTTTATATTTAACATAAAAAAAAAATTTTAAAACCACTTGCTTTTTCATCCCTCAAAATATTTACATTGATGTCCCAAACTTCCTATATAATAATATTAGTAGATTTTTATACAAGGGAGGTAAATTATATTATCAATTAAACCCGACATACACGTTATTACGCGCACGAGCGAGCGGAGTTGTGTAATTTATTATTTACACCCGAGTTAAACACTCTTCTTGTCATAACTAATGCGAGGTAATAAAAATAAAAATAAAATACAGAAGAATAATACAAAAAATTAAAAAGAGATTAGGCATAACAGATATTTTCAATTGCCATTTAGCTAGACGAGTGACTATAGTATAGGATAGATAGATGTATAGGAGCCTCGTTTGATTTTCAAATTTACTTACATCTCTAGGGCTGTAATTCATTTTTAGATCTCGCATTCTTAGTATTTAATACGACCTATATCAGAGCATTAGTGATGGAAAAAGCCTTACAGTATCTTTGCCTTGATTTACACCTTGTTACTCGTGTTGTTATTTAAAAAGTTTTGGACAGTACGAAATAAATTACCATACGCTTCCTCGAGGCTCAGTGTGTTTTAGACTGTAAAGTCAACTCTTGTACATCCACTTTTCATCAATGATTATTTGTGTTAATAAATCGATAGTGGTGTGCATTTAGCTGTGCTTCAGGCCCGAATGCTGTTTAAAGCATGAATATTTAAGGTGATATATCGTCCGTGCAAAGGTCCCCTTTACTCCAAGCGGAAAGACCTGCAGTGGGGAATATTGACAAAAAGTCAGTTTTAAATTAATACAAAATTAACCAAAATAGCTATGAAAATTACCATTACCAATAATTTAGGTATTGTAAAAACCCATCTAAATAAACATTTTTGAAGCTATCCCATGTATGCCATGTGTATGCTATCCCATTTTGTCAGAATATCAAAAAAAGTGTAAATTTAGACCTCATTTTAATAATTATTTCTATCAAGCGAAATTCCTGCAATCGCGTTTCGGATAGACCAAAATCTAGAAAAAGATCCCAAAATTGTTAATATTAATTTATTTAACTTGGGACTTCTTTTGAACAGCAGATAAATAACTTCAAAAGTGTCAATTTTGACGATATACCCCCTTAAGGGTTTTATTTCACCATCCAATGAGTATAGTATATGTACATTTGGCTAATCACTATGGTACACATTTTTGTATGATTACCACACCACAAATGAGGCATTCTGATTCTCTATAGCGTTGCGGCCTTAGTAATAACTGCCATAGTAATCCATAACAGCACCAAAGTGTGATTTGTTGAATGAAAAGTCGATGAGTGTGATGAAATAATGCCTGAAACATTGTGAAAGCGAATAATCACTGACGATGATCCTAGATAAGTACATCCAATTTTTCCTTTTTTTTTAATCTATATTTTTCAAATTCAAATAGTTTATTTTGCAAAGTAGGTATACATAATACGCTTTTTACAAGTCAAAGGTGAATGCTCAAAAAAAACCCAGGCCCGGCGCCAATGAAATATATTTCATATTTTTAGTATAAATATGTAATGAAATATCACATATTTTTTATCATCTATATCGATGGCTAAATGTAAGAATTTGCTATTTGTTTAATGGCAGGGGTAATACAAAGGAAACCAAAGCCGAGCGCTTATTATATATCTCAGATTTTAAGTATAGTCGTGTAATGAAATACCACATACATGGCATCATCGATATCTATAGCTAAATGTAAGAAATTGCTATTTGTTTAATGGCAGGGGTAATATTGAGGCATCTCAAATAGTGTTACAAAATATATACAATCAGCATGTTAGATAACAAAATGAAGCGCTTTACATTGAAACTGATGGTTAAATGTAAAAAATTGCTATTTGTTTTATGGCAGGGGTAACTTAAGGTACCTAAAATAGTTACAACTGGCATAAAGTGCGTTTAAAGATGATATAATGCACATAGAAATCTATAGTTGAGCAACCGATCGTACCAAGTGACCTTGACGTGACGTGACATGAACAGTAGCGAAGATTGCTATGGGCATTATACAAGTGGTCTACCTTTACTTACTGGATACTAGATTTTAATAGGTTCACTGTAAATAGTAAGGGGGATAGCAGATGTTTGCATAGTCAATGTCAAGATCTTTATGCCAGTTGTAACTATGTTAGGTACCTTAAAGTTACCCCTGCCATAAAACAAATAGCAATTTTTTACATTCACCCATCAGTTTCAATGTAAAGCGTTTAATTTTATTATCTAAAATGCTGATTGTAAATATTTTTTTAATGCAAGTGCTCGCAAAGGCCCACTTTTTATGCATTAAAACCGAACAGAAAGTCGATTATTTTGCCCTAGGGCTTTATTATTATTATTTTTTGAATTTATTTACGAGAAGTTGGCTAACCCGCAACCTTTCCTGTGTACCATAAATGTTATACTTTTTTCCCACTGTTTAAAACGGCTCTGGATACAGTCCTTTTGAACCAATCATAATTTAAAGTTCACAGGATTATATTTGTTTTATTTCCTCACACTATGCATTGAAAAACGTAGTATGATACACGGGCGTAAGAGCAATAAATTACTCGGTTACGTTTAAAACACTCGCTACGCTCGTGTTTTAAATCGTCCTCGTGATTTATTCCTTTTCGCCCTTGTAACATAAACTACTATTAATCACTATTTGAGATATCTCAATATTACCCCTGCCAATAAACACATAGCAATTTCTTACATTTAGCCATCGATTTTGATGATGCCCCCTATACATTATTTTATCACCTATTACTGTGAACAATCTGAGATACATTTCGTTTGCGCCAGGCCTGGGTTTTTTCTCCATACTTCGTGAGCATTCTCCTTTAATCTTAAATTTAAGCTACGCTCGTGTTTTAAACGTAAACCGAGTAATTTATTGCTCTTGCACCTGTGTATCATACTAAGTTTTTCAATGCATAATGTGAGGAAATAAAACAAATATAATCTTGTGAACTTTAAATTATGATGGGCTCAAAAGGACTGTATCCAGAGCCATTAAATAGTGGAAAAAGAGTATTACATTTATGGTACACAGAAAAGGTTGCAGGTTAGCCAACTTCTCGTAAATAAATTAAAAAAAAAAATAATAAAGCCGTAGGGCAAAATAATCGACTTTCGATTCGGTTTTGATGCATTAAAAGTGTGCCTTTACGAGCACTTGCATTGAAAAAAATATATATAATCCTACTAATATTATAAATGCGAAAATTTGGATGGATGGATGGTTGGATGTTTGTTATTCCTTCACGCCGTAACTACTAAACCGATTGGGCTGAAACTTTGAACAAATTTAGTTCTAGACCTGGAATAGGACATAGGCTTCTTTTTATCCCATAAATCAGTTCCCGTGGGATGGCGATGGGGTTTCAAGTTTCTATAGAAAAGTAATGTTATGTTACTCCTTCACGCCATATCTACTGAACTGATTGGGCTGAAGTGTAGTTCTCAACCTGGAATAAGATATAGGCTACTTTTTATTCCATTAATCAGTTTCCATGGGAACAAGAAATAGTCTCGTTCAGAGAAGCGGCTCGGCCTTAAGCCTGGCTAAACATACTATACTAGGGGATTAAATCAGTTATCAAAGACCGCCAAAGACACATTAGCAGAGTTACTGTATTAATTCAGAAAACAAAAAATAGTGTCGATCAGAAAAGTGGCTCGGCCTTCGGCCTCGCCAAAGTCGAACACGTGTCTTGGTCTTCGGTCTTGTCAAAGATGCTTTACATGGGGATGAAATTTGAGATGATGACAACCAAAAGCACCCCAAATACTCCAAACCAAAATCAGGTCAACTACGTACTGAAAAATGAATGGTCTGTAAAATATTCACAGATTCGATACGACACAAAAACTTAATCAAAGCGGGCGAAGCCGCGGGCAAAACGTGGTATGCAATATAGTAAACGAGACCTTGTCTGTACAAGGAATATGTTTTAAAAATTGTAATGGTTGTGTAAATGATTATCCATTTAGATATCAAAACACAAATTTCTGTCTGTCTGTGAACGCATCACGCAAAACTATTGGACGGATTTTCAAACGTTTTGGTTTGGTGATATGATAACTTAGTAGTTTTTTTTATTGCAGGATATTGTCTGTTTGTTTGTACGAGCTAATCTCTCAAATAACTTAACTAATTTTCGCGAGACTTTCATTGACATTTATAGAACTTTTGACTTTTTCTTTGTCTCAAAAACACGAGTGCATTCACAGGTAATTTTCATAACATCAAACATGAGTAATTTGATCTGACACTGCAAGACCCTCAAATAAAATTTAATTGAGACAAGACCAATTGCAATCCGAACATCATTATTTGCAACATTACATTAAATAACTTATACAAACTTATGTTCTAACTATTCCGAATAAGTTTCGTTCGGAAACATGGCTCAGACACTTTACCTGGGTATCAAATACGAGATCAAGAAATAATTTCGTCCAGAAATGCGGCTCAGCCTTCGGCCTTACCAAAGACACTTTAGCGGAGAGTTAATTCAGAGAACAACAAATAGTTTCGTTCGGAAACGCGGCTTGGCCTTCGGTCTCGCCAAAGACACTTTGTCTGGGAAACAAATACGAGATCAATAAATTATTTAGGCCTATCTAAAGACACTTTACCTGAGAATCATATAAGAAATTAAGCTGCCAAAGACACATTACCTGCAAATCAAATACGAGATCAAGAAATATTTCCGTTAAGAAACGCGGCTCGACCTTCGGCCTCTCCAAGGACACTTTACCTAAGAATTTAATAAGAGAGAAAAAATCGTTCGGAAACGTGGTGAGGTCAAACTGAGAATCATAAAAGAGATCAAGATACAGTTCCATTCAAAAACGCGGCTCGACCTTCGGTCTCACCAAAGACAATTTACACATGGGAATCAAACGAGAGGTCAAAAAATAATTTTGTTCGGAAATGCGGCTAGGCCTCTGGCTTCGCCAAAGACAGTTTAACAGAGGATCAATTTAAAGAACAATAAATAGTTTCGTACAAACCAAATAGTCCAATAGAGTCCAAATAAAATACGTTCTATAAAATTCAGGTGCCGAAAAATATTGACAGAATCGATTGTTTTCTCAAAAACTAAACCAATGCGGGCGAAGCCGCGGGCAAAAGCTAGTAATATTATAAATGCGAAAGTATGTGTGTGTCTATGTTTGTTACTCTTTCACGCTGAAACGGCTGAACGGATTTGGATGAAATTTAGAATGAATATAGCATATACCCTAAATTAACATATAAGCTACTTTTTATCCCGGAAAAATGCATGGTTCCAGTGGGATAGATAAGAACCAGGGAAAAGTCAGGTGTCTAATTAGCGCGGTACTATTTGTTATACATATTAATAGTAAAACAAAATATAAAACCTAGATGGATAAAGAAAATGCAAAGCAGAACGGCACAGCTTAAGTTTTCATGTCGGTTGCCCATAACTTCACTTTGACACAGTCTCACGTCTTATTTATTACGTACTAGCTTTTGCCCGCGGCTTCGCCCGCGTTGATTTAGTTTTTGTGTAGTACTTTTTACGCAACATATTTAAATCTGGTTTGGAGTGTTTTTGGTGCAATTCTTTGATCTCCAGGTAAAGTCTCTTTGACGGGGCCTATTACCTATTAGTTTTTTTTTATTCATATTTAAAGTACCTTTATCAAATCTCTTATCTCACTCCCACAGGGACTCACCGATCAAAGTTTTTCCGAAAAAGTATCAAAATCCCTATCAGTTGTCAAATAATGACAAATTTGAATACGGCAGCGTAATCGGCAACCTTGAATGCCCTTCGATACCGAGTTTCGTGTGACCTGTCAAAAACTGTCAAAACCTGTAATTTTTTTTTTGTCATGTTGCCCTACCTTGACTGATCACTATAGTTGAAACCAAAACTCCCTACGATTAGCCGTTCGGGAGATATGGCCGATCAAAATTCTGTAAATTTTTCTTCTTTTCGTTTTTTATTACCGTCGTCTAGATCTCACCGAGCCCTTTTCTTAGAGTACCATGAACATGGGTCTAGCATCAGCCGTTTGGGAGATAAGGGTCTGTAAAGTTTTGACACTTTCGGCAGTTAGACACCCATCAACATGGGCCTAACTCCAGCCGTTTGGGAGATACAGGCCGTCAAAGTTTTGACATTAAAAAAGAAAAACTTTTTTGGCACACCGTGGTCCAAGTATATCCCTAGGGATATACCATCTTCCGTTCCAAAGATATTTTGCTGGAATATAGATAGATATAGACACATGGATATTAGATAGATATATAGATTGACCTCAAAAGGAAAAAATGGAACCCTAATAGGATCACTTGTGTGGCTGTCTGTCTGTCCGTCAACAACAGCCGATTTGCTCTGGCACACATACATTTTCATGTCCACTATATTAAATGTCAAAATCGTTGCAATTTTCGTAATTAATGTCCAAGAAAACCATAAAAACGACACCCATATTGATATTTACACATTTCAAAATTTCAACCCCATCGCACCCCAACAGGAAATGATGTTATTTCACGTTCACTACGTTGGATTTAGAAATCGTTGTTGTTTTCGTAATCAGCGACCCGATAAACCATACAAACGATACCCATGTTGATTTTCAGACTTTGTCACCCCATTTCCCCCTTTTAGGGGTTGAATTCTGAAAAAACCTGAAACACGTGTTTACTCATTTATGAATAGGAGTACTCCTGTGAAGTCTCGAATAAAATAGTCTAACTAATCTTGTTTCCCCATACAAACTTTGGACCCCCGTTTCACCCCCTTAGGGGTAGAATTTCAAAAAATCCTTTCTTATTCCTTGTTTACATTACAAAGGGAAGCTTTGTGCAAAATTTCAGCTTTCTAGGTCGAAGGGTTGGGGCTGTGCGTTGATGAGTCAGTGAATGAGTCAGTGAATGAATCAGTCAGTCAGTCAGGACTTCTCTTTTTATATATATAGATTTACATCGTAATATAGTTTCAACTCAACTTACAATACAACAAAAACATAGACATCCTGCTTTGGCTCTTTGAATTGTTTCTTGGATGTTTTTCGGATAGGTTCTTATTTTGTTTGATTAGAACATTAACTTCGTTGTATAAATTTTAATATTTACAAAACATGCAACCATTGTCTAATCACAAAAATAATTTATGTTTAAAGCGGCCAGGACTATCAAAGAATATGTAACAATCCTCTGCAATGTTGTCATACTCACGACACATTCGACACATTTCGATTTACTTTTGTCAATGTACTTGATGATGATGATGATGATGGTCTCCAAGCCGACACGGCTACGGCGACTGCTATTGGTGAGGGTGTGATGGGCTTCGCTGGTGTGCCCGAATGTGGCTGACGTAACCAATCTTAGCTTTAAATGTTACTTACTAGAAAAAATGTACTTACTAGAAAAGCTGCAGTTATTCGTTTGCCACTAAAAACCAGATGGCGCTACTTGTATACTACATCGCGATATCGTTTGATCTTTCTCAAAAGACATAACCAAACATGTAGAATAAAAACACACATATATATATAATGCTAATGTTCATATTTTTGATAGGATTCCTCCATTAAGAGGATCCTGCTGTCATGTGAGATTCAGAGAGAGGAATCGGGGTTCCGTAGAATCCGTAGTACCCTAAAATATACAAAAAAACATTTGAAATTTGAAATTGTTCAAAATATTTCCAAAGCAAAAGTGAGAAAAATAAAATCCATTATCCTAAAAATACAATATGTGTATAATTTATTTTTCAATGCATGTGCTTGTAAAGGCCCACTTTTTATGCATCAAAACCGAACAGAAAGTCGATTATTTTGCCCTAGGGCTTTATTATTATTATTTTTTTAAATTTATTTACAATGGTTGGCTAACCTGTAGACTTTCCTGTGTACCATAGATGTTATACTTTTTTTCCACTGTTTAACGGCTCTGGATACAATCCTTTTGAGCCAATCATAATTTAAAGTTCACAAGATTATATTTGTTTTCATTTCCTCACACTATGCATTGAAAAACGTAGTATGATACACGGGCGTAAAAGCAATAAATTACTCGGTCACGTTTTTATTCCAGTGCGCCCTTGTAGCATAAACTACTATTAAATATTAAAAAGCTGATTGTAAAAATATATACTTTTACTTAATTTACTGGCACTGGTTTCGAGAAATCTTTAAAAAACCACAAAAATATGTATGTCCCCCAAAATTGGTAGACCGAAAAATATGAAAAAATGTCGATTGTCGATCATAGCTGATCAATTACAGGAAAACTATAGAGATTTAAAAAAAATGAGCACAAATGAGAAACAAAAAAATAAGAGCTAATTGTATAAATATATAGTTTAGCTATACATTTAGTCGCATCTATTTCGAGAAATCCTCGAAAAACCACAAAAAATGTATGTCCTCTCCCCCTCATCTCCAAAACTGGTGGACTAGAAAATATAAAAAATTGTATAGTCTTTGGATTAATTATATAACTATGTAAGGGTTAGTTAAGTTGGGTTGGATATGTTTTGATATTTCAACTGATTTGGTTTTAAACATAGATTATAATAGTTAATTTAAGGTTACAACCTTTGAAACTTTTTAAATTTATTATGCCTCGCAAACGTAAATCGAAAAAGAGCTCGGACTATAAAGATAGCTAGACGGCAAGAATCGTCAGTGCATGCTGAACAACGGAGAATTGAGCAGGCGCAGCGTCAGGAAAATGTTCGAGCGTCTGAATCATCTGCGTAAGCTGATGCTCGACGTCAGCAGAACGCTGACCGCATTGCATCTCAGCGTGCCTCTGAAACATTCGAGGAGGTGATTTCTCGACGTCAAGGGAACGCAGAGCGTATGGCTTCCCAGCGTGCCTCTGAAACATCAGCGGAAGCGGCTTCTCGACGTCGAGAGAACGCAGAGCACATGGCTTCTCAGCGTGCCTCTGAAACAGTCGAAGAGGCAGACGTGCGCCGACTCGCTGTTGCTCAACGACAAGCTGAACGTTGGCAAATATTTGCAAGAAATAACTGGGGAGTTTAAAAAAAATGCGACTAGGATCTAACTTTTGATTATAGTAACCATAGGCTCATTAATATTTACCGTATGAACAAGGCATGCGGATTTTGTGGGGCACTGAAATAGAATGAGCAAATGGCGGGAATGTGTTGCTCTGGGGGCAAGGTAGCCATTCCCACATTAGATCAGCCGGTAGATCCTTTACAGGAATTATTTTCTGGCCAGACTGAGGAGTCACGGCTCTTCCTTAACCGTAACAAAAAAGTTAATTCATGTTTTCACATGACCTCCTTTGGAGCAGATAGAATTCTCGCCATGCCTGGGTTTTCACCGATCTTTAGGGTGCAGAGGCACGTGCACCATAAAATAGGGTCACTTTTACCTCCGTCCAACGGCCAAGCACAATTTTTGCAAGTTAATTTTATGGGAGACGATGAGTTGGAAACTGATAGACGGTGTCAAATTATTCAAGGAGTTGAACGGGCGACTGTACTGAAAATACAAAACGTCTTGCACGATCACAATGTTTTGGTGCACGAGTTTAAAACAGCTCTCGAGAACATACCCGACGAGAGCTCCAAGGTGGTGATCAATGCGGCCCGCGCGCCGAGCGGGCAGCACGTGCGCCGCTACAACGCGCCAACCACCGCAGCTGTGGTCGCGGGCACGGACCACACGGCCCCGAGGGACATCTTCCTGCGCAAGCACGACGACTCCCTCGCCAGGATCGCTGACATTTTACGATGCTCTACAGTATCCCATTATGTTCTGGAAAGGGCAAGAGGGATCACTTCAGTATTCCTCAACTCAATCCGGAGACTGGGCAACCGAACCCGAATAAAAAGTGTCTTGCATGGCTTTCTACGCGTTTCACTTGATGGTCCGCGAACGCGATTTTAACTTAATTAATGTTGCAATATAAATACGATAAAAATTATAGGTAAAACAGATATTATCAAATATATATTTATCAAATATATATTGAAATCCATTCAACCGCCCGAACCCATACCGGAGACCCGGCCAGGAACCAGGAACAAGGTTCAATGATCACCAAACGAGCCCCCAGCACGAATCCAGGCGGCTGACCAAATCCCATCTTTTATACTTTATACTAATAGGTTACATATATAAATACGTGCCTACATCCGCCCATTCGATTAGTCTTGCTAAGAAGAAGGGCAAGAAACTTAGCAAGATCATGTATTTTTTAATATAAAACTTATTCTATACAAATTACTTATATATAAGGTTAAATAATATTAGTTGGCGAAACTCAAAACATAGGTAGTACTAGTCTATATCAACAATTGTTTGTATGGGAGCTAAGAAAAATTCTTAAAATTTGTTTTCACCTTTCCATACTGGACCAGTCAGCTGATCGGGGCAATTTGTAAGGGAGGACGAGAAAAAAAGTTGCGAATTTCGCTTACCTCCCATACAAACAGTTGTTCATATAGACTAGTACTACATATGTTTTGAGTTTCGCCAACTAATATTATTTAACCTTATATATATTTTGCCATTGTTATGTCATGTGTTGCCCCTTTTGTGTATCCATTGTTTTTTCTTTCATTTAATATGTTTAAATTGTTCAGTTCTTAAGAAAAATGCTTCTGTATTGATGTACAAATATTTTTGAAAAAAAAAAAAAAAACTTGTTGGAGATTGTACATAAAAACAGCATGAATCGAATTTGTAGTTGTGAGTCTGTACTGAGTAGCTACCGCTGCTTACCAAGCAAATTTTAATTAAAAGTTAGTTTTAATTAAAATAATAAATTTAAACTAGTTACATACCTGTAAATTCAACACAAAAACCAATTAACAAAACACAATTCATAATTAATCAATCAACCGAACTCGTTATTAAACCTCCGTTTCAATAACTTAGTCATCCAATTAAGAGCACTCTACACTTTGTATGTCGTTTTACAATACCCCGGCCCGATGCAAAACAGAGACATGAAATATTCACGGATAGGTCCGTCCGTTCGTCATTCATAACTGGGGAGGGTTTTAATGGGCGGGAAGGCTTCGGCGGCATTCGTATTACTTTTAAGTTATGTACCGAGCATAGATATTATAGAAATCGACTTTTTTAATGGATACTTTCGAATGGATAAAAGAAAATATAGTAAGGGGGTTAAAGTAAGTTTAGAGTTGTTCACGCTAAAAAGCGTGACGTCAGCGCATGCGCAGAAAGGGTGACTCGCGACGGAATCGAGTCCTGCGCTGACCGCCGCTCGCTCGGTCTGTTCGGATCGACGAGCCTCTCTAGGCGCACGCGCGCGCGCCCGCGCAGCCGACAGCTCTAAACAATAGACATTCGCGTCAGCACAAACAATATCGCGTACCTAAAGTGTAGTGTTAATACAAGTGCTGTGTACATCACTCAAACCAGGACACTCAATACATCCCTGCACAGACGCCAGCTCAACTAGCCAACAAGAAGGCTCAGCACGTCACCGCATCTCCCGTCGGCCCGTCCACAGACATCATCAAAGGTCAGTCAGTTTACCCACAATCTTTTTCTTATCCTGTCTACTCTCCCATTCAAATTCCATCAGCTCTGCATCCTGTAGCCAGCGGCTACATTTTTGGTCCTTCGGCCGGATCGAATTCTGGTCCTTACAGTCCATTTTCACAATTTTGGCCCTTCAAACCGCTACTGAACCAGCCCTCGTCGAGTTACTACAGTCCATTTTCACCCGGTTACATATTTTGCCCCCTTTCCCGGCAAAAAATATTTTGTGGTTTCGAATACCTATCGCGGGTAGATAATTAGAACCGCCGCCTGGAACATTCCATTTATCGGTTAGAACCGACCCCCCCACGCCCCTTTACAGAATAACTCATTTTCATCACGGTTGTAATTATTGTTCAGCTCAGATAATATAATTATATCCATTCGGCCCAATTGTTTATTACGGTCCACTATATTTCTTTATTAAACCCCCCCCGTCACTTCCAGGGATTAATTATCAGCCCTTATAAACCCCATACGTAAAATTAATTAAACTCAAAGTCAGCATTTTGCTCAACATTTTTTACATGTAATTCCCGACCCAATCTTTTCAAATGTTCTCGAAGTGATTCAACTTTGCTCGTAAATACATAGTTCACATTTTAGTTTCATATCGTGTTACAACGTTTTGAGTACCTACACTTCACTTTGTTTTCTATCGCGCGAAGAGGTGCAAATCTACCCACTGTCAAAGATAGTTCTCGTATCTTGCGAGATATTTTTTGTGAGAGTATAAATTCGCTTTATTTCGTGCATATACATACGTATTACGTATATTACTAAAGCGTGATTTCATCATTAGTTTGTCCGCTCATTTAGATCCGATTTCGGTAGGTATTTTATTCTATAAATAGAATTTTCGACGACTGATGTGTTGTTGTAAATATACTGTTATGATATATTGCCGTCAGTTTTTTCGTGTTATTGTCTAACAAGTTCATCGGCCCTTTTCGATATTTTTGTGTTGCGGTAATCTCACGTCGCAGTAATAGTATTAGACAGTTTGATCGTGTTATTGTCTGCTTTTTAACCGGATATATATATAGCACAAATATAGTAAAAAAAAAATTTTTGTTTTTTCATCTCATCTCTGCTCTTATTGTTTATGGTACACATATAGGGTGTTCCACGTTGGTGTATCAGCTCATATACAGGTTGTTTAAAAAAAAAAAAAAATTTTTTTTTTTTCTCTCTGTCGTGTTTATTTTCCGTGTTCCGTTTGAACATAGCCTTTGTTATTTCGGCCCGCGCAAGTTACAAGCTATCCGCACGTTGGAGTTGGTAGCGCTCAAGTTTTAATAACTCATTTTCACATATAGTCACACTCATCACACATTCAATCAGCACATACACACTCAGCTCATTTTCACTCACACATTCAATCAGCACATACACACTCAGCTCATTTTCACTCACACACTCACTCATCACATACACATTCAGCTCATTTTCACTCAATGAAACCAGCACTCAGCGCACTCAGCACATTCATCACACACACACTCATCACATACACACTCAGTTCATTTTCACTCAATGACTTCAACTCCAACAGAGAATTCTTGTAACTCCGCACAACGTGTAGTGAACGTCACTAACACACCAATTTTGTTGCCAACCGTATCACTTGAAATAGCAGACGTACATTCACTCAATCACACTCAATTTCACTCAGCACGAGCCCTGTTAGGTTTTATCTCACGTCGCGGTACTCTAGTTCTCATTCGCTCAGAGTCGGCACAAGCTGTGTAGGTGCTAGGGATCAACTCATTGAAGTTCAGAACTTCTTCGGGTCAAACAATGATGCAATCACTCACCAGCTCGCGAATCAGCACATAACTTGGTTCGGCGCTCTGCACGAAATAATACTCAACTCAAGACCCCTCTGCCCGATTTTATCCGATCCTACGGACTTTGACCCTCTCACGGCCGGACATTTCATTATTGGTCGTCCGCTCACCGCTCTACCTGAGCAGTCTTTTTACGACAGACCCATATCTGTTCTTAAACGCTTTCAGCTCATTCAAGCGCTCTCTCAGCGCTTTTGGATTCTCTGGTCCAGATCCTACCTCCATACCCTGCAAACCCGCTCCAATCAGCTCTCCCCTTCCTCCCCTCCTCAAGTGGGTGAACTGGTCCTCATCAAAGAGGATGACCTGCCTCCGCTCCAATGGAAGTTGGGGAGAATTCTCCGCACAATGCCTGGCAAGGATGGAGTGATCCAAGTTGTGGATCTGGACACAGCCCATGGAGCCGCAGCCCCGGCCCCCCCAGGATGTTCACGCTAAAAAGCGTGACGTCAGCGCATGCGCAGAAAGGGTGACTCGCGACGGAATCGAGTCCTGCGCTGACCGCCGCTCGCTCGGTCTGTTCGGATCGACGAGCCTCTCTAGGCGCACGCGCGCGCGCCCGCGCAGCCGACAGCTCTAAACAATAGACATTCGCGTCAGCACAAACAATATCGCGTACCTAAAGTGTAGTGTTAATACAAGTGCTGTGTACATCACTCAAACCAGGACACTCAATACATCCCTGCACAGACGCCAGCTCAACTAGCCAACAAGAAGGCTCAGCACGTCACCGCATCTCCCGTCGGCCCGTCCACAGACATCATCAAAGGTCAGTCAGTTTACCCACAATCTTTTTCTTATCCTGTCTACTCTCCCATTCAAATTCCATCAGCTCTGCATCCTGTAGCCAGCGGCTACAAGAGTTCAAATCCAATTATTTATTGATTTTCATAAAAAACCAAACATTAAATTTTTATATAAAAATTGCCAAATTGCTAATGCAGTTTGTCGACAAGCTCTTGGTTTTGTTATACACATCTACAAAAACGCTTGACATTTTTATCAGGTATTATAGTAGGTATGTATAAAATTTATTTGGAAAAAAGAAAAATACTAAAATAATTTAAAGTAATCCTATTACGTAGAATTATATTTTTGATGTACTGCTCCTTCTTATGGGACCCTATTACTAAGCCTCCGCTGTCTGTTCGTCCGTCCGTGTGTCACAAGGGTCTACAGCTTTAGCCGTTATGGGTAGCCAGTTGAAATTTTCACAGAGTTATTTTTGATGTACTGCTCCTTCTTATGGGACCCTATTACTAAGCCTCCGCTGTCTGTTCGTCCGTTCGTGTGTCACAAGGGTCTACAGCTTCAGCCGTTATGGGTAGCCAGTTGAATTTTTCACAGAGTTATTTTTGATGTACTGCTCCTTCTTATGGGACCCTATTACTAAGCCTCCGCTGTCTGTTCGTCCGTCCGTGTGTCACAAGGGTCTACAGCTTCAGCCGTTATGGGTAGCCAGTTGAAATTTTCACAGAATATGTGTTACTATGGCCTCTATCACGGTAAAAAGATAGAAGCCCAAGGGGGGCCCACATTAAATAAAAAAAACTTGGAAAAAGTACCATTTTTTCGAATCCCCCCATGGTACGTGCGTGAGACCGACTCGTGCTTGGCAAAATTTTATACTTCAGTAATTTCTCCAAAAAAGACACCGCTAGAATCTGTAAGTCTAAGTTTTTAGGTGTTGCTTAACATCGTACCCTTATATCCTGATTTGGTACATTCTCAAGAAACAAGCGTTGTACGAATTACTACTTTTGTTTTTTTTTCTCAGCTTTTTACGTCTTATAATATTTCTTTGTTTAAAATAGTAAAAAAGCGAATTCGTCCAGAACCAACGAGAATCGATTCAGACTGCACATAGCGCCTCGCTAGATTTGCTTTGGAAATGAAACGTTATTTTGATGAAGGCTTCAATTTGTTTTTTTCTTTTAATTGGTTTATTTCAACAAATTGTATTGTTATTTGCACTGGATTATACTTTTTATCATATGTAGATAAGTTTTATAATAGAAACCTGAAACTCAAAAAGAATTGACTGTATGTATATGTTTCTTCTTTAATGTACCTTTGTGTATGTACTTACAATGCTTAAACAGTTTTTAGCTCTAAATGGTTAGAAATATTACCATAATTGTAAATAATTCATCCTATAGATGGTCACAAACCAAATTAGGTACAATGTCTACAATAGGTTTGTTTGGGTTTTTGATCTGGGTTGTAAAATAGTGGACAGTCAATATAATATAATCATTTGCTTCCATTTGATTATAATTATTTGTACCTATGTATAATTGTATGTATACATAGTTGTATATTATTATTATTATTGAATGTATATAATGTACATTTATACCTCTAATTGACAGTCAGACATAAAAATATATTGTGTAAGTTTATTTAGGTAGGAGTATATTAAGTATATACGAGTAAGTGGTTAGGCATTATGTATATTCATTTTATTGTCATATTGTAAATTTGGTATCCCACTACTCCATTACATTAAATAATACTTTCTTTACCGCCCAAAGGTCGGCTGGAAGAAATCCCTTTAAGTGATAAGTCCGCCGTTGTACAACATTGTGTATTATGTATACAATTTTTTATTTAATCGTGTGAGTATTCATTCATTCATACATCATGAATTCTCCTAAAGTTTCTTTAATTATAGAGTATCTGAGTGCATGAAGTTTCCAACCCCGTCGAACCACACAAAAATAAAACCCCAAGGCCTTAAACAAATCTCCATAAAATCTGGATATGCTCTTAAATCTATTTAACACTGCGCCTGCCAACAATTCAATCAGGCTGCATCGGCTAAGCTTAAATTCTCAGCCAAATCGAGCCTAAAGAGTCGAAGCGCGATGGAACGGTGCCCGAGCACGCCCTCTATCTGTCACGCGGCGAGTTATTGCCTGTAGTATAGCGAAGAGCAGCTAGACGCGACACAATGTTCATTTTATTTATGGGCTGACCAAAAAGTTGTAACCCACTTACTAGGGGATAACTGTGGTTCTGTGGTCTAGTTTGGAGGTTGCGGGTTGAATTTCTTTAGGAGCACAACGTTTCGATATTCGCGCCTTGGCTGTTGTTTTTGGGTGTTGTGTCCAAGTATTCGTGAAAAAAGGGGAAATGACCGTTGGTAAAAAGCTCCTTGACATGACCTAACTATATTTTTGACGAAAAAATTATATGTATATAATTAAAAAAATAATATGTCACGAGTATAATCAAATCGGAAGTATAACAAAACTGCGCTTTGTGAAATTTAATGACAGTTTGTGTGTACAGGATAGTGCGTTGAGATGGGTCAGTATAGAGAAAATCTGAACAATAAAGCAGGATTTAGAGTAGTGGCCAGTTAGAAGTAGAGTGAATAGCGTAGCCGACTTTACACTCTAATCTCCCAGTTACTATCTTTAGTACTATTTTGTAACTGTAAATATTAAGCTAGTCATGTTTTATTTTTGGTACTCTACCAGTTACTCTACCCATGTAAACTAGGTGAAGGATGTCTCAATAAGAGTGCACTTTTTCATTTCAAAATAAAAACACATATTTTTTGAGCGAGTTAAATGTCAATGAACTTGGTGGCCAGATTTCCAAACCAATTCATCTCACAAAATTCTGATGTCAACTGGCCACTAAGATCATGCGATTTAAGGACGTGCGATTTCTTTCTTTGGGGTTTTGTGAAGTCTCGGGTTTATGCGAATAAACCAGAGAAACAATGCCGTAGTTCAAGGCCGAGATCCAACACGTCATCGGTGAGATACAGCCACATGTCTGTCAAAAAGTTGTCGAAAATTTCTTGAAAAGAGCCTGTCATCAGAGCCACCGGAGCCATTTGTTGGATATTTTATTACATAATAAAGCCGATTCTGAAGGCTTTAATTTTAGTTTTAGTGCTGTTAAAACTAAATTTTCTTCTTTGCAAAATGGTCCTTAAGTTAAAAATAAAAGCTAAATTACTTTGGAAAAATTCAAGCTTTGACAGCACTAAAACTAAAATTAAAGCTTTCAGAATCGGCTATATGTCTACTTTACAATGAAATTAAAATATCACAACTCGTTCAAAAATAGGTGTTTTTATTTGGAAATGAAAACGTGACTCTTATTGAGACACTTTTTATAAGAGATAAGAGAAATTTGCTCAAAGGACTCTCGTCATCAATTTTGGAGCAAATAAAAACGGCATCCAAAGCTTTTTGAAAAATTATTTCGAATGATGCCATAATACAGAATGTCTTTTTTTTTGCAAAATTATCTCGTTTGGTTCCCGGCTAAGGTAAATAATTTTTCAAAGAGCTTTGAATGCAGTTATAAATTTTTCCAAAATCGATGAGTCATTTATTTTTTTATTTAGGTTTTTCAATAGACACACTTAACGTTTAAAAATCAAAATATAACAAAACGAGCCACTTTACATACTGACCCATTTTAACGCGCTACCCTATTATTCAAAAAAATATTTGATGGAGATACGGTGTTTAAGGTTAATCATTCAATTAAAATTCAAATATGATTAAAAACTGTTTCCTAATCACAAAACGCAAGAAAATAATAAAGCCAAAATTCCAACGCTTTAGTTTTAGTTCCAATGCTATCAAAACTTAAATTTATACAATTTTGTTTTTTTTGTAACACTTATGAACTATTTTGCATTGAAGAAAATTTAGTTTTGACAGCCTTCAGAATCGGCTACATTGTACTCGTAAACATAATAAATTAAGGCGATATGCGAAAGAAATACGGGTGTTTCTTTGCTGTGTATTTCATGAAATACAAGGAAAATTAAAATAAATTTCTGGTATATGCATGTTGCTTATATAATCTAGGGTTTTTAAATTGCATAACACGTTTGGATAAATTTCTATCGGTAGAAATAATTGTTGAAATGAGGTCTTCAAACGCACTTTTTCTCCTCGTTTGACGAATAGGAACCATATACAGAACTCAAACATAGTAGGTGTATGTCAACAATATCTAGAGATTTGATATTTGAAATTTTGCTAGCTATTATAGTTTTTTTAATAAAAATATAAAACCAACTTTTTTCCCTTTTGCCCTGAATCCGCCCCTCTCGCACTGCGCGATTTTTCACTTGGAGTGACAGTGACAAAAATAAAATTCGCATAGCCTCTTAAGGCGTTCTTATCCCAAAATCAGTAATTTCAAAGTCAAATAGAACTTTCAAATATCGTCTAGAACTTCAAAAAAAAAAAAAACGCAATATAGTTCGAACCTTTATCTAGGTCTTCCACGCATGTGTTACACGATCAGAGAAACTTTGTTCGATAGAAATAATTCACGAACACAGCATGCAATAAGACCTTTCAAATCATGCCATTTCCATAATTCCACTCTTTTATTAACGAAACATATCTTTAAATTTTCTAGGTCGACCACGTAAGTGGGTTTTAATAAACATATCCCTTAATTTTAAACAATTTAAAAACCGATAAAAACAACGAAAAAGTACAAAAGTGTGGTTATTTTCTTTACTCCTTACACGTAAAGAAAAAGACAGAGAGTCACTCTTCTGGGATAAGAGTGCCTTAATGATTTAGAAATATCCAGACAAGATACGAACCCGCAGAGGATATTAGTTAGTTTCCTCTATGCACGAAGCTAACAACTCTTAAACTTTTTGTTTTTGTTCTGAAATTAGGTTTCAAAGTGTCGTAACATGACTAATGGTTTATAGTCAAAGTTCAGTCAATAAACTGAAACTTTTTTGTGACAAAAATAACTTTATTTTGTTACAAAGTTACTGAAGTGAAAGTTTTAGATGTGATAAAATCTAAAGAAGGAAGACTTTGTGAAAACAAATTGTTTACTCATATATTATTTATTTTGTTATTATCTTAGGATGAATAAATAAATCGCCGCTGCCACAACAAACAGGGTGACAAGTGATTTCAAGAATTATCTGAACGAAAGATTTATTCCCACGAATATAATCGTACTAGTGCAGTCTAAGATACAGGGTGATTGGTAATTCGACCTATTCCTTTAAAGGGGTTAGACTAGGGATCATTTCCAACAAATAATGCCTATCAACTAGGGGTCGCAAATGATATTTTTTTTCAAGTAAAACACGTCGGTATTTAAAAAATTACAAAATAAAAAAGGTATTCTTTTCACCTTTTAATTCTGAGATTATGGGAATTCCGAGCACGTATTTTTTTTATTAATGATCACTCATTGATTGATATCATTGATCAGAAATTTAATAAATAAGTGCTGAGAGAGGAATAGTTATTTTTAAATTATTTATTTTTGGTTATTAGTCTGAAAGTAAGTTTGAAAAATAATATGAAAACCTTCGTAACTCGAAGACCATTAATTTTTGACACCTAGTTGATAGGACTTAATTCGTTGGAAATGATCTCTAGTATAACCCCTTTCAAGGAATAGGTCGAATTACCAAGCAACCTGTATAAACTTAGTAGGATCTTTTAAATCAATTACCAAAACAAAACGCCAAAGTTTAAATCACAGAGACGTACCAAGGTTAGTGATAAATGCCCACACCGCGCCGACAGTAAACATCAGGTAACTTTGGCACGGAGTTCAAAGCTCATGTCGCGTCCGCGTACTAATTCCGTCATTGTCAGTTGGCCGATTCGTCCGGTTTGTCTTCATCAGGATAATCGTACGATAAATAGGAGGATTTCGAGCCGATTTATGAATATCGAATACTGTGAATCGGGCACATTCGTCGTACCATTTTGTGGTTTGTTAAGTATATGCAGGTTGTTAAGATGATGTTGCGGAGGCCGAAAACTGGCGATAGTACTCGTCCGAAGGAAAAATCTTCGAGTAGGTATGTAACTTTTATATGTAACAGCTGATATTTTTTTTTCGCGATTTCAGGATTGGTTCTATAGTAAGAGTTGTTTCTACGGGTGACTACTATCGCCAGATTCCACAACATCATATTAATACCCAGTATAGTAGTGATTTCGAAATTAGTTTCAACTCATTGATGATTTTGGGAATGGCAACATCGTTAGTCTCAGCCCTATTGACTAAAGATTTAGAAGCATTTTTTTTAATTAAATCCTAACATAACAAAATATAAATGAAAACGTTTTTTTTTAGATGTTTGTGTTTGTTTGTGTATTTTTATTCATTATATATAATTTGCTGAACACCAAATTGAAAAAATAACAAAAAAAAAAGAACAATGAAGAAATATTTGATGAGAAAATGACTTACCACTACAATCCCAGATATGAGTTTCTGTATCTTGGACTACAAAATGTCATCGAATTGGATTTGATTAGTTACTGTCCAAAATATGATCGAACTTCTCTTACGCCAGAGCCACAGCTTCAGGCTTCTGGCGGCGCTTCTTGCTGCACTTTCAGGTGGTTTTTGCGAAGAGCTTTGCCCTGCCACGACACTTGTCGGCGCCTTCATGTATAGCACGCTCGCTCGCTCAAAGAGCTTGAAACTAGGTTCGTCCTGTGCGCTCGATCACTGTTTCAACCGCCCGCCTCCCCACACACCGCCGCCGTCGCGAGAGCGCAAGTCAGTCGAAACCGGACAAGACGCGTGAGTGGTGACCCATGGCCGGCTCTGTACAACTTCATATATTTGTATTCTCCGCCGGCGCGCGGCGGCGCCGTTGCAAGAAGAACCGCTTGGTGCGCCTCTCGTAGCCTGAAGCTGTGGCCGAGGGGTTAGAGTATAGAGCGCGCTCGCCGGACAGTCTTTAAATATTTTGAAAAAAAGATTTAGCCCTCACGTATTTTTGTTCTTGACTACATGTCAACTGTTTTACCGACATAATATTTCGGGAGTATTATATTCGATTCTATTAGTATTTCAATTACAGAACCCGTGTTTATTTAGTCTTTTCCCTGTTTCCAGGTTGGTGGTTATTTTATTAACACCCCTTATAACTTATATGTTGGCCAGGGTCAGTGCGATGATAATAAAGTTTAGTGATCCCAAGAGGGAGAGACGAGATCAAAAATTCTCGAAATAGTAATAACAAACTTACCTGAAATTTTATTCATAAACTGAAAATTGTATTGTATAGATTAATATGATACTGCAAACTTATTTTCACAGGGTTTTCAATTTCATAATTTTATGTAGGTATTTGGATGTAGTTACTAAGGAGATTATGACGGTGTTCAACCACGGATAATATATATAATAGGTCTTTACGTATGAAATTGCCGAAATTTTCTTATATATTCATGAGTTCCTAATTCCTGTAATAAAATATCTATTTCAATTATTTGTTTTTGTTTCAAAATTGATTTTAAGGTTTTTCATCTACGTATTAAATTTTGTTTTTATTTTCAGCTGGATTATAAAAATGAAATGTACAAAAACATTTCGTCCTATGTGCCATCCATTTCCATGATAAGATTCGTAATAATTACGAGTAAACCCCGATCGTATCACTATCAGTAAAATATTGGGACAACCCCAACATTTTACTGATAGTGATACGATCGGGGTTTACTCGTTAGAGTGATAAAGAAAACCGCCCGGGTTGAGAGTTGTTGAAACACTGAATTTATTGTAAAAACGTATGAATAAAAATGATGATGCGTGTAACCTACATAAATGTGCGGTGCAGACATATTGCCCGAACATCCTGCCCTCTCTAGAAGACGAGATGTAAAACTACATAATATGTTAAACATTCGCTATAACTGAAAATTAACTATTCTAAATAGATTAATGATAAATGATACAAGGTGATAGCAATTATCTTAAATTAAGGATAAAATTAAAAAGTCAGAGTTCAAAATTCTTAGAACGATTCACTATTGGCGAGGTAGCCTTATTAACACTTAAACCTGATTGACTTTCACTCAAAACTTGTAACTGTAACTTTGGGTCCAATTCACTACCAATGTTTATTTCGTCTGGTGCATCGTTGGTCTATGGCGGTGCTGTTGACTCGGAGCCCTTCTTGATCTTCCAGTAAATGCAAACTGTTCCCGCAACTAATATGATAAATATGACCATATAAATAAGCGTGTAGTGATGCTTATCGTGGACCGATAATTCCTGATTAGATTGTTCCTTAAGGTAGTCTATTTTTACCTTTAATTGTTCCCAAATATCTTCTTTGCTATCTTGTAGAATGCTGTTGTTCTCTGTTTCAATACTTGAATTAATAATTTTGTTCAAAATAGATATTTCTGGGACCTTGATGTCCTGTTGTATATAAAAATTACTTAGAAAATTGTTCTGTGCGTATATTGCGAATGTATTTGTTTTGATTGTGCAACCTTGACCTATTGTTATAATGCCATTGCCCTTTAAAGTGATGACATTCACAACAGATGGACAAAAAATGCGAACGCTGCATTGCTGACAGCATGAGTACAGCCATTGATTATGATAGTGCAACTTAACCCATCTCACCTTGCATGTAGGTAACAATTCCGATGTACAGGTTGATACATCACATAGTGACTGTCTGAATTTCATATCATGTATAGGTTTCTCCAAGGAGCATAAGATCCTGTCCATAGACGTATGCAGACAAGATTTTAGATCTGATTCTGATAATAGCATACCCATGTCCTTTCGAAGGTCGAATGCTAAGAAGGGTAAAGTTGGGTATATATAAAATGATTTTATGTCTTTCTTCAAGGGGATGCTAATGATCTTATCCAACTCATAAAGCTCCTTGTTTAATAGTGGAATATTAATTTCTATAATAAGTAAATTATTGAGTACTCTTGTAAATACCCTCAATAATTTGTATAAGTTTTGTATGGACGTTTTTTCAATTGGCAAAATAAGATCAGCCTGTAGCTGGCTAGAGATCTTGTTAATCTGGTTTTCCAATTGTTCAGGGGATAATAGCCGTGTATCTATGTGTCCCTGACTGATATCGGTAACTGTGTTGATTAAAGATTGTTGGATATTTCTGATGTTCGTTAAAATGATGGTTGCAGCGAGAGATGATGACGTGATGTAATTTGCATTGTTGTTGTCAAGCCGTACTTTGTTTAATTCAGATGATACATTGAACAGACGATGTCTAATAAATGCAAATTGCTTATTCATAATATTCTCATTTCGCCGTAAAATGTTACTTTCAGACTCTAATATTATCGTTTGATTTTTCAAGAGGTTTTGAAGGTGATTTTCGTTGCTGGTAATTTTGTTGATATCGGATTCATATTGCTCAGCAAATCTCTCGTCAAGCACTCCGAACAAAGTGTTAGCGATATAGCCGACACCATTCACGAGGCCCCGTTTTCTTCTCGAATGAGTCCTCAGCAAAGAGTTGTAATGCTCAATCTCGCCAACTTCATGCCCCAACTGTAGTATCACACTTTCATATTGAGAGTTGCTTGCAGTGCTAAATTCCTTGATGTGATTTACGTATTGCTTGATGTCCTGAATGCCTTGCCAATATGTAGACATATTATAATATATTACTAGCTTCCATTTATCTCTTATAAATTGTAGGTTTGACATTTTATCAAAATATAACCCCTGACTGTCCTTGAGAGAGGTAATATTGTATGGCGCACTATTGTCTTGTTGATTACTTGGTGATAATAACATCATGAGTACCAATAAAATCATGCTAAAGATGTTGATAAATGCCTTCTTAGTGCGTCTGCTCCTGGTAGAGGGAATAGTAGATTGCTGCGGAGCTTGAGGAATTGCTGATGATGATGACTCAACATCTGATTGATTAAATGCTTGTTGTTGTTGTTGTGCTTCGTCGGACTCGTTTACAGGAAGGAGTATTAACTTGTTAACTGGGCGTTTCAAAATATTGCCCTGAGTCTTTAACGTGACTACTCTGACATATCCATCTTTTCCTGGGTGTAGTTCCAGGACCCTTCCCAGGACGAATTTGCCCGGAGCCATGTTGTCATCCTTAATGACTACCACATCGTCCACTTGCAGGTTTTTCTGTGGTGTTCTCCACTTGGACCTAGTCTGCAGTTGCTGTAGATACTCAGATGACCAACTTTTCTAGAACTGCTTGTTCATTGCTTGCACAAGTTGCCATCTTTTCCCCAAATTAATTGATTCTGTGTCTGTTTGCGGTCTTGATAATAATGATCCTCCCACCAGAAAATGTCCAGGTGTAAGGCAATCGTCATCTGTGCTCTCCGTTAATGCGCATAACGGTCTTGAATTGAGACATGCTTCAACCTGACAGAGAAGAGTGGTAAATTCTTCAAAGGTCAGTTTTTGTTCGCCTATAACTCGCTTCAAATGTCGCTTCAGGCTCTTCACTGCTGATTCCCAAATCCCACCTGCATTACAGTGACCAGGGCAATTGAAGTGCCAGACTATGTCCATTTCTTCAATTTTGCTGAATAAGTCTCTATCTAGACTTTGCTTGATTTCTTGATACTCTGCTTTAAGTAGGCGATTGCAACCCACAAAATTTGTGCCGTTATCAGAATACATGTGCCGTGGCGTAGCCCTACGTGCACGGAATCTGTGAAATGCTGCTAAGAACGCAGTAGAACTTAGGTCGGACACGAGTTCTAAATGTACGGCTTTCGTGGCCAGACATACGAAAACAGCAACGTATCCTTTAGTTGTTCTAATGCCTCGTCCTTTGTTGGTTTTCAAGTGCACATGCCCCGTAAAGTCAACACCACAATGTGTAAATGGCCTTGAAGGTGTGACTCTTGGCTGTGGCAAATCAGCCATGATTTGTTGCTGTGTTTTTTCGCTGCTTGCTCGTCGACATACTACACATTGTCTTAACTGTCTTTTAACAGTACGGATCCCGCTTATAATCCAAAATTTGTCTCTGATATAGGTGAGTGTAAGTTTTGGACCTCCGTGCAGTGTCGTCATGTGTGCTTGCCTAATAATCAACTCAGTCAGGCGACTATGGCTTGATAAAATTATTGGATGTTTAGCTGCGATGCTGATATTTGAGTGTTTGAGCCGACCGCCCACTCTCAAAATGCCTTGTTCATCTAGGAACGGATTCAGGCATGCTAAATTGCTCTTTGTTTGTACACGCCCCTGTTTCATGATACTATTTATATCTTCTTGAAACTCGTCAATTTGATAGTGTTTTATAATTAAATTGAGCGCGTTGTTTATTTCTGTAGCGCGCGACAATTTAGCTTTCGCTGCATTTTGCTTATCGGAAGAGTTTGTAATAAACCGTGTCATACAAGCAATTACTTTTGCGACAAACGTAATAGAGCTGTGTTCATACATGAGCTGTTTAATGATTGATAATTCTGTTTTCTTGATTTCACCAGATGATGCTTTTGTTTGCTTGTTTGCGACGGCAACAATGGTCGTTTGTTTTTTGCTCTCTATGGTGGGTTCTGGGTACTTGATATCCGGAATGGGCTCATCATTGCATAGCCAGTCTGGTCCTTGCCACCACAGAGAACGCTCTGATAGTTGTTTCGTAGTCAGCCCTCTGGTAGCACAGTCAGCTGCATTTTCTTCTGACCTAACGTGGTGCCAGTTTGATGCTGGAATGATTTGTTTAATGCTCTGCACTCTGTTAGCTACAAATTGCTTCCATCTAGAGACATCTCCCTGTAACCAACCTAAGACTATCATAGCGTCGGTCCATGCATATACTTTGCATTGCTCCATAGGTAGCGTCTCTATAACTTTTTTCATGAGCTGTGATAACAGATTTGCACTACAGAGCTCAAGCCTCGGGAGGGAAACTTGTTTATTTAAGGGCGCTAATTTTGTTTCAGCTGCCACCAGTCTTGATGTAAGCTCGCCTTTATGATTCTTCGTTACTACATAGATAGTGCAAGCGTAGCATTTTGGTGTCGCGTCACAGAAGCCGTGTAATTGATATTGTTGATTAGTATTTCCATAATGTCTCTTTATAGAAAATACTGATATATTTTGGAAATCATTTCGTAATTGATTCCACTCCCCAGAGATTTCAGTTGAAACTTCGTCATCCCATGATATTCCTGATGACCATGCCTTTTGGAACAGTAGTTTTGCTCTGATTGATAGTGGCGATAACCAGCCTAAGGGATCAAATATCTTAGAAATATCCGATAACAGTTGTCGTTTGGTTACACCTACTTTGCTTGTTTCACAATCCATTTTGTTTTGAAATGAAAATGTGTCTGACGAAGGATTCCATCTTAGACCCAACGTCTTCCTTGTCTCTGAACATTTAAAATCTAAGTGACTGTCCAGTTGATCACTTGCTAAATCTTTGATAATATCAGGGTCGTTACTCGACCACTTGCGTAGGTTTATACCGGCCCCTTTTAAAATCTCAATCAGCTGCCGCTGAAGTTGTTTTGTTTGATCTAATAAATTATGCCCACCAAGCAAATCATCCATGTAAAATGAGTTTTCCAAGGCATGCGCTGCTAATGGGTACTTCTCTCCATCATCTTTTGCTAATTGTTTAAGTGTTCTGATTGCTAAAAATGGAGCTGCCTTTGTACCGTAAGTGATAGTTGTCAATCGATATTCTTCGATAGGTACTTGCGGTGAAGGTCTCCAGACAATGTTCTGTAGGGGTTGATCTGACTCACGAATGATAATTTGACGGAAATATTTCTCCGCATCCGCAGTGATAACATACTTGTACGTCCTCCAGGTCAAAATGAGTTTTTGCAAATCTCCCTGCAAGTTCGATCCGCTTTCCATAAGCTGGTTAAGAGTCCACCCCGTAGATGTCCTTGAACTTCCGTTGAAAACTACCCTTAATTTGGTGGTGTTAGAGTCCATTTTCCAGACCCCATGATGAGGAAGAAAACAAGTAGGCTCTGTGCTACTTGTCCTGACTAGACGCATATGGCCCAATTCCTCATATTCGTCTAAGAACGCCTTATAAGATTCGGCAAATGCTTGATTTTTCGTCATTTTATGTTCTAATTGCTTAAGTTGCGCAATTGCTTTCGGTTTCGATGATCCTAAATGCTTTTCAAAACCTGGCTTCTTAGGCAACCCGATTTCATATCTACCACTTTCCAATCTCTTTGTGGTTGCTTGATAAAAATCTTCGCAATATTGTTCCTGCTCATTCATGACAGATGATGTACTGTCAACATCCTCCATCTCCCAGAATCTTGATATCTCCGCTAAATCATTTATAACAACACAGCAGTTGAAATTTTTTACGTATCCTGATAAAACCCATCCTAATTTAGTTTGCTGTGCTATTGGAGCCTGTGCTGGACCCTTGATCAGTCCACTCATAATAATGTCCGAGTAAACGCTCGCGTCCAACAGTATGTCAATTGGCTTAGAGACATTATACTTCGGGTCTGCTAATTTGATATTCTGAAGATGATGCCATGTTTGTTTATTAAAACTCATAGTTGGTAAATTGTTATTTATAACTTTTGATAATACTAGAGCTTGTGTAGTAAAATTATAATCATCGTAAATGGATAGACATTCCATGGTTACCAAACCTTTGCTTTGCTTGGTTCCCGTACCAATTCCTGATACTGATGCGTGATAAGGACTTCGCTTCAAACCTAACATCTGAGCGGCGCTCTGGGAGATAATCGAAATTTGACTCCCTTGGTCGCAAAGCGCGTTTAGAGTGACGTATGTGCCATCCGCGGCCCGCACTTTTAGCATCAAAGTTGTCAATAATATTTCTTCGCCATCGCCTGCAACGTGATTTACATTATGTTGTTTTCCTTGATACTTTGTGTTTTCCAAAGGTGGCGGCGGCGGTATCAAAGTCTTTGAAATTGATAGCTTTTTCATGCAAGCCTCGTGCAATATTGTATTATGTTCGCCTTGGCACTCCTTGCAACGTTTCGTCGAAGTGCATACGTTGTCAAAATGCTTATAAAGACAATTTACGCAAACCTTGTGTTTCGAAATCGCCCTCAATTTGCTTTCCGGTGTCAATTCTAAAAATTGTTTGCACCTATAGAGCTCGTGTTCATGATTACACAATGGACATTTGCGCGTGTTACCTATATTTGCTTGATAGAAAGGCTTGAATGATTTGTTTTGATAATTTGAAAACCCCTTGTTTGCGTAATTAGGGTTGATATGATAGGGTTGTTTCTTAGGTAATGCTGATGATGAAGATGTTCTTTCCTTCTCCTGGACAGGTTGATGAACCGGTTCCAGAGCGGTAAACTTCAATTCAAGGAAGTTCATAAACTCTTCAAATGATTGCAGATCACGCGGGTTCTTACGCGCCTCCTTGTACTCGCTGTATGTTTTTGTGTCCAATTTTTTGGCTAACAAATGGACTAGAAGTGGGTCCCATGTACTAGTGTCCACCCCTAAATTATGTATTGCATGAATACATTCCATCGTTGTATCGTGAAGGTTTCTAAGCTCGAACGCTGATTGTTTTTGGACGTTTGGTTGATTGATAAATGTTTCGATATTGTTTGTAAAAAGAACTTGCCGATTGGAGTACTTCTGCTTTAAGATCTCCCATGCTGAGTCGTAGTTCTCTGCTGACGTATGCAGATGTTTGATAAGACGTCCCGCTTGTCCCTTCACCTTACCCTTTAAGTGCTGCATTTTTTGCGCCTTGGTAAGACTGTTGTTGCTATGAATAGCTTCATCAAATAGATCGTGAAAAGTTGGCCATTCAGTACATTCTCCATAAAAATTGGGTACCTCTAATTTTGGTGTTGATTGCTCCTTATGCACAGTCGAACTGATTTTTTGATTTAATTTTCGTTTGATATCACGGTAAGCTTTCTCATAATTCTCAAACTCATCTTCATATGAGTCATCATCTCCCTGAAGAATGTTGTCAATCTTAAGATGTAACTCATCGATCCCCTTCCATCTGAGCTGAATACTCTTAAGTTCGTCTTCCAATTCCCATTTGTCATTGATCTCATCTAACCTTATGCTCCTAACCAGTCTGCTAAAAGCTCGAAAATTTGTATTTTGTTGCGAAAGATATTCGAAAACCAGACCACTGGGTTCCGTTGCTTTATCTTCCTTTGCTGATTTATTTTCTTGTCCATATTTTTCTATTGACAATCGTAATTGTTGATAAGATGCTACTACATTCTCATAGATATTTTCCGTAAAATATTCGTGCTTTGTGTTTTTATACACTTGCAAAAGGTCATTATTTGATTGATATTTACTAAAAAGGTCGTCAAGTTGCTGTAGCTTCTTTTTGATATATTCAGGAGTTTTCCTGCTCTCGGAGTCCTTGCCAAAATTCGTCTTCAACGTTTTGATTTTCTCCCGAAGCTCAACTTGATCTTTGATTAATACATCCATGATTGATAATAACGGAACAATCTTACTTGGAACTCGAAGATTGTGCTGCTGACACCGTGTGACCGCACAGTGATGCTGCGATCTGTCTCCTCTGCTGCTGCTGCTGATGCGAACCCTGCGCCACACGCAGAAAAATTGCTGCTAAGCTCAAGCCACGACAGGCCGAGTTTGATGTGCTGCTGAATTGAGCCCCCTGGCCCACAGTAGCTGATAAACGAGTCTGCTTGACTCGTGATGTAGTGATCCTATGAGCCCTTTGGCCCACAGTAGCTGATAGACGAGCCTGCTTGGCCCTGCTGGTCTCTGCCGAGTGAACCTTTCGGTCCACACAGTGATGATGATAAAAATAGAACTGCACTTGTCCTAGTGTAGCACTGATAGCTCACAATATTTTACACTAATTCACTGTTCTGTGATTGATAAAAGTTCAATAAAATTGTAAAGTCTTCGACACGCACGATTTGGTAAACACGGGTCCCGCATTCGATCAAACCGCACCCCTGATAAAAAATTCTCGAAGGACCAAAAAAAATGTTGGGGTTGTCCCAATATTTTACTGATAGTGATACGATCGGGGTTTACTCGTTAGAGTGATAAAGAAAACCGCCCGGGTTGAGAGTTGTTGAAACACTGAATTTATTGTAAAAACGTATGAATAAAAATGATGATGCGTGTAACCTACATAAATGTGCGGTGCAGACATATTGCCCGAACAGTTTACATCTGACACTTTTCAAAAATTTTATTAATGTTGCTGTTAGCTTAATGTAGTCTCATTTATACACAAAAGAAATAACATAACTTGGATTTGTCATTCCTTAAAAAAATGCAAAGATGTTTGTACTGAAAATTGAATTTCCTTCAAATTCTCTATACAGTGTGTCCCTCGTACAAGTGCACATCCGAAAGTGGGTGAATCTAGATCTAAATATATCGACAAAAACAAAGAAAAAAAATGTTTTTGAATTTTTTTTTTAATCCTGAAAAAATACTCTACCTGGGTATATTTGTATGGGACGCGAGCGCATTGCCTTTGGTTAACCGCTCGTAGAAAATATTGTATTTATGATAGAAAGTTGTATTTTTTTTTGTTAGAAAGATAATGGAATAGGCAATGATAAAAAGGAATAAAAGTATAGTAAAACGCGGACATAATTTTGAAAAAAATTTGTATTACTGAAAAAAACGACGGAAAAATCAAAGAAATAATCTTTTAGGATATTATTTTTATGGTAATTAATGGTAGTTGATTAAGTTTTGTTTTTGATTTGGTATGCAACGTCTATTCTTGAGGATTATAACAGTTTTATTTCATTGCATTACTCACGATAGATCAAAAATTATGACATATTTTATACATAGTCTCCATGGTAGGCAAAACATTTTTTAAAACGTAAACTTATAAAACAAAGATTTTCAAAAAAAAAAAACCTTTTTTTGTCGATAAAATAAGGTCTAGTTTCACCCCTTTTCGGATGTGCACTTGTATGAGGGACACACTGTAGAAAACGGCAATTTCATATGTAAAGACCTAATATAATATAATTAAAACTCGCGGGAGCTGACATACTAAATTATTATGACATACGGCTTGAACACACACGTGTGATCACTAAGAACGACACACTCCTTGATAATGCCGAAATTGTATCGGTGAAACGGTCGGCATATAGTCAACAACAATTTACACGTGAGGAGTGTTCAAGCCGTATGTAATAATAATTTACATAACATATAGTTCTAGCAAACTACTAAAGAAATAAATAATAATAAGTAACTTGATAACTTTATTATGTACATTATGAATTTAATTCTCATTCTCATTCTTTAAGAGGATGTCACGCTTGCAAAAGTCACCGTCACTCCATGCGTAAAAAACCCTTCGACCAAAATAAAATAAATGGACGGGCCATAGCGTTAAGATTTTTGAAGTTTGTAAAGTGAGCGCCGGCTCTCACTTCATCTCAGTCGGTCTCTGTTAGAAGAGTGACAAGTACGCTTATTATTAAATGGCATCCAAATAACTGACGAAAAAATGCCTTCTTGTGCATTTCCAAAGTGCAAAAAGCAAAATAAAGACTTACAATTAGGTATTGAAATATAGTATATATCCAATTGCTTAGACTCGTTATGAGTGAGCAAACTGTAAAGACAAGGCCCGTCCATTCATTTTATTTTGGTCGAAGAAAAAACCACGCAGTGAGAGAGGGACGGATTCCGGAAAAAAATATTCAAATGTTGGTATTAAATTATAATATAAAATTGACTGAAAATAGCTATCAAAATTTCAAACTAGCATAATTTAGATATTTTTAAAATCCATCTCATAAAGTATATTTGAGGTCTGTATGTCATTCCTATTTGTCAAACTATGAGAAAAAGTGTCAATGAAGACCTTATTTCAATAATAAGGGAGATGACAGTGTAAACAAAATATTTTTAGATTATCAAAAAATATTGGACACGTATTTTTTCTTTTGTCAATCAAACAAAAATGACAGAGATTAAGCGCGTCAAAGTTTGGGAATGGGAGCTGGTGACGTCACGCCTAGGTAAAAAGTGTACTTACGCGTGACCACAAGCGGAACTTGAGCGGGCTATATCTTTATCATTTTTTGTTTAGTTGACAAAAGAAAAAATACATGTCCAATATTTTCTGATAATGTAACTCACGGACTAATTAGAATTTTTTAGTCATCATGAATATTTTCTATCGAGCGAAATTTCAACAAACGTGTTTCTGTAACTAAAAAAAACTAAAAAAAGTTTCCAAAATTTATATACTTATTTATTAAACCAGTTGGTCCTTCTGATAAGCAGGTAAACAACTTCAAAAAGCGCCGATTTTAGGGAACTAGCCCCTTAAGTCTAGGAAAATCTTTAGTAGCCACATCAGTATTTTAATGTAACTATTGTTACATTATTAATTATTAATTGTACAGTAAATATGAATATCTAACAAAAAAAAAAAAATGAAAAGGTAATAAAATATAATTACAAGACAAGACAAACTCTCTTTATTGTGCACCATATAAAAGAAAACGTCAAGTAGAAAAACAAGATAGACGTAGATTACAGTTGGTGGTCTTATCGCTAAAAGCGATTTCTTCCAGACAACCTTTGGGTGGAAATGAAGCCAAGGAACATTATGTGATGAATCCTAAAAACAATATTGATAGAACAATGTATGTGGTTAGAACGCTTTACGCGCTTACTTTTCTTCGATGTGGAAAAAACATCAAATATCTATTCGCTTTTACAAAGTTATGCGGGTGCTACTAACGTAGGTACATATTTGCTGAACAAACAACTCTCAGACAAATATCTCTACCAACTGAATGCTCGTTTTCGTAGTTACTTTTGGGGGAAATTTCGCTGACCTAGTTTTCACACCTATCAAATTGTACAAGTAATTAGAGTGAAAATGTATCAGTTGAACTTTTACCGACAGTATCACTAATCACAAATTCACTTTTATTTTTATTCACCTAAAGAGGTGTAATGACACTTGGTTTTTTCGAAATAAATTCCGCAAACTTTCAATGTGCTTTCACGCGCTCTGACTGGCTAACCTACGCAATGATACAGAAAGAGATAGAGAAAGAGAGAAAATCATAAACGATGTGCATAAAGTCAAGTCTATGCAAAAACACTGATCAGTTGAAGAAGTTGGACAGTACGGCATTAGTTGTTCTAGGCAGGGCCAGATCCCGACTGTAAAAAAAAACTGTCAGTAGATATTTCTGGGAATTCAGTAAGCGCTCCAGTATGGTTTTATGCTACTTCGCTACAGCTTTAAAATCATAGACAAATGTTTCTTTTTTTTAAGTTAACAATGATGTGACATTATTCTAAACTATTGATGTATAATTTTTGTCGTGATTCTAAAACGAGTAAAAACTATTTAGTACTAAAAATTAACAAATCCAAATCCACTCATGTAAAAACGACATCATCAAACATTTGAGTTTAGTACAAATTATGATCCTTAATTTATTAAAAAAGAACTCAGGACACTCGTAATGTTGACTGAAGAGTCCTCATCAACGTCGAAATTTGAATCAAAATGCCTTAATTCAAAAGACTTGTTTTTTGGCTCGGGTTACTAAACAAATGCCTCTCATCAGCCAATCGATGAGTCGGAACTTCCCGGAAGCGCTGATTCCGGCGTGACCTGTACAAACATGAGCTCCTAGTCTAATTTGTAAGGCTATTTAGTCGGCCTGTTTGTAAGGCTATTTAGTCAGCCTATTTGCGATGTCGGCCCCATGGTCTGTTTGCCTCTGATTTATGTAGCCCGTCCGTTTGTCAACTGGAGGAGATGGGCTCTAGTAGGTGTAGGTAGATTATCTGAATTACAAAATGCCAAATTGTATTCTTTTTGCGAAAATTTGAGAGTTTTGATGTTTTGTGAAATAAACAATCTGATCTGGGATGTATTTTTTTTAATTTATGACTAAAACACTTAATTAGCAACATTTTGATAATGGACTATTACTATCACTATGATATTTTTGGAATAATGTGAATTAGGTTTCTTTTAGAAATAAATTAAATATAAAAATTAAAAATTATGGTCATCATTTTGTCTGCTGATTTTGTTATTGATTTTATTCAAAACTACAAATGAATTAAAGGCTTAAAACCATGCGACGTGTTAATTCAAATTCAAATATATACTTTTCGTTAATAATAGCCATATATGTCACCAATCCACTTCTATAGCCTAGTGGTTGAGTATCGGCTTAGTAAATCAGTGATCGCGGGTTCAAATCCCGTATTGGCACAATTTTGCTCACCTCGGAAAGCACGTTCGGGAGATAGTATAGCCGTAAAGGAGGGGACTGTTGTTAGTTGCATCCGCAGAAGATTGCGTTTTGAGTCCCTGCACGCGTCCCAAATAGCACAGAACTCGGCTTGCTGTAACTGTCTCTTCGATATCAAATAGCCATTCGATAAAAAATTACATAAGACATTAGGGTCACCAATCTATGTTAACCCATGTACTGTGGTTTAAAATTAATTTTGAGCGAGCAACGCTTGCAGGCCAATCACGTCGGTAGCCGTTGTCGAAGCCGCCCGATTGCAAGCCTGATTTATTTCACGACCAACATGGTACAAAGACGGATGACAGTAACTAATCGTCAGGGTGCATCAGTAATATTAACGTCACATACGTACACACATACACCATTTTATGTTGTCTACCTACAAACCTATAATTAGGTACACTTGCACTCGTTTCACAGTTTATAAGATTATTTAACCCGACCGGTTTCGGTTTTACACCATCATCAAGGGTTTAGTTAGACTGCTCGGATGTTAATAATTGAAGTTCATAATTAATTCTAATTATTCCCCATTTTTTCGGCAGGTTTCCACGAATGACATCCCCATCTTCAATGATATTCTACCCTACCCACTATTTCCCCATAATCTCAACGCTATTCCACCTACAATTTTACTTGTCATTGATTTACGTCATACTTCACTGTTTATTATATCATTTATTGCACGGAATAACATCCAAGCAGTCTAACTAAACCCTTGATGATGGTGTAAAACCGAAACCAGTCGAGTTAAATAAGCTTATAATCTGTGAAACAAGTGCAAGTGTATTTATTCATCATGTTTTTATCTTAGTTCCACAAAGTGCCGACAATCGCAAGTATTAATCATATAATTAGGGTTTATTTCTAAACATAAGCTGTTAACCTTATCGAGTCTCTACATTTACGAAATAGCATGTTTCGCGAAATCCCACCAAAACTTGTACTCGAAAAATTCGAACAAGTATAATTTTAACACCTGTTACCTTAATAAATTAATTACACCACAATATAGAACTGATTTTTGTCAAAGAAGTACATATTTTATGCAAATCACAATTTTCAACAAGTTTTTTCCCTATTCGCTTATTTAAGAAAAAGCTGTTTAGTTGGTTGTCTGTAAAATGTTTTTATTCTATTAAAGAGTTTATAGATCTTTGACCCAACGAGATTATTCTGTAAAATTAATATGAATTTGAGTTCAATAAGTAATAATATTAAGAACACCTTTACGAAATGTTACATGCTCTGATATTATATAGAATTAAAATTAAATTAAGACGGTTTTACATTTGCATTTATTTGGGTAAATTGTGCTGAACTATAACCTTTATATAATAACTTATGTACCACAATTTAAGCATATAAATATCTTTATCGTTTTATTAAAAAAATATCAAAACCTTTTACTCCAGTAACATTTTTTGTGTAAACAGGTGTTCTGATTTAATGTCCCCATTATAACACAATAGTTAAGCCGTCCCATTCATCAGCCCAAATTATATTTCATAAACAATACGTCGTGAACGATTGCGTTGCCATCAATCATTGACATTATTATTATGATGTCTATGGCCGCCATTCTTAACTCTTTGATTGAGTAAAGAGGCGACATAATTCCCTCCTCTTTGGTTGGGTAAAAAGGTGACTCAAGAAGTATCCACTTAAAAAAATTACGGTTGTATCCCTGACAGAACCCGATGTTTTTTATCAGGAAGGTGGTGACAAAACCCAAGATGGAGATTGACAACAGGCGAGGCATAAATCAGTCTTTCCAGGGACTTCCACAAAAATGTACGAATCAGTAATGGACGAATGACTGATAACACGCAACTGAATTGCAGTTTTATCGACTTAACCATTTTTCACTAATGCCATTGACAGCCAGAATCATACTCATGCCCCTCAGCTTCAGAACCAAGATTTCCGCTTTCTGATAGAACTAAAACAACTTGAAAATCCTTAACATAAATAAATAATTACCTTTAATAATTTAAAAATCATAAAAGTGAAGACACACATCGCAGATACTTTTAAAATTTTTGCCTGTTTTTAAGACACCTTTTATTTAATGTCTTTGGTAATTGTACAAATTTCACCTTTCAAGTATTTTTCAACGTCTACACTCATAAGTATTGTCTTACATTTATGATTATAAATTTATTACATTAACGGCCAGTTGCAGAAAGGATATTTAAGTTTAACGAACCATTTTTAAGATTGATGCCATCCTTGACATCGTTTTTGACAAAGAAAGTGACAGCATTCATTTTAAAGTTTCATTAAACTTAAAACCCCTTCCTGCAACTGGCTGTAAATATCTAAATTGCTACCCTTTCCATCGAAATATTTGGTATGGACATAAAACACTGGTAGCACTATAGACAAAGTCACAAATCGGGACATTTATTAATCTGCCGTTAGAACCGAGCGGGTATTTTATCTGATCTAACATGTAAGGGAGCAAATTGCCAATTTTGACCCTTTATTTCCGAGATTCCGAACCGTAGCAAGTTTAAATCGAATCCCAGTAAGCCTTTATTTAAATTGTAATTCAACCCTTTGAAGTCTGATGAAATTTGAATGAGAATGTTAAGGCATTTTTGTAGATTGTTTTTTATATGGTGACCGAATGGCTTCTTTTGCTGCCAATTTTGTTCCGTTATAGGAATCTGTTGAAAACATTGAACTCTTTGGATCTCTCTGTTTCAGTATACCTATATAGTTTACGAGTTTTGGCTACGGTATTTTTCCTCTAAATTTCATTTACACAATACAAAAAAACTAGAATTCTGCTAAGTACAAATTGTCTGAACTGTTTGTTCAAACAATCAGCAGCCTTCAAAAAACCATGTGGGTACTAACACAATCTTCTGATAATATAAATGTACGGACGCCAGCAGGATAGGCTACCTATTGGCAGTTCTTATTGCGGCATCATAGCGGATAGAGAAATTATACTGCGGACGACTGTACAATTATACATGAGTAATGTTCCTCCACAAACCAGTCTTTTCGTGGCTCGAGCGTTTCAAGGCCGAGGATTAAAATCCCGTAAGGCACATTTGAGTTTGATCTGCTTGCTGCGGTAGGCATGTAAAACTATGCGTCCATATATCGCCGAGGTATGGTGATAGGGCTTCATCATCCATCATGCTTGGGGCGTATATACGTGGGTGTACCAGTTTTGACTGTGACTTGCATTTCACAGTCCATCCTTGGCAACACTGCTGACGTCCCCTCGGGCAGTGGTGTGCATAGATTTTGTTTCTGGTAAAGCAATCAGAAGGTCAAGTTTGACAGTAAAAAACTTGGAAAAATTCAAATTAAACTTTTACTCTAGGGTAGGCAGTGCCTGCCCTTGCGTCATACAAACTTTTTTATTCTTGATATATTTTTTATTGTCAAACTTGACCTTCTGATTGCTTTTCCGGAAAAAAGTTCTGTGCATGCCACTGTCCTCGGGGATTCATATCAAAAGCACTATTATGCACTGGTGTAAAACTTATTGCACGTTACAATCCAGATACTTCGCGAATGAGAGCTAGGCCAAAAAAAGTGTAAGACTTCGACTGTCAGGACTTTTTATTGTTTTCATTTTTTATTATGTATGTATGTGTGGTTACAAGTATGTCTAAACATAGGTATATATTACTGCAGTATAGACGTGCAGCGTGCGCGTTAGGACCGAAAGGAACTTAGTTTCAACTGGGTATCTCACGACACTATTCGTATTTTTTCATTTTTTCAATTAAAGGACCTTTATTTTCCGCTACATACCTTAATCTAAGTAGGTACTATGTTCCACAGCTTGACCTAAATCGATTCAATTTAACCTTAAATTATTAAAACTAAATACACCCAGTATTTATAACGAGGTCATTCATAATTCGTCTTAAATATGAAAAGCTCAAGGTTCAGGCTTCGCATGTGCATGACGTTCAAATTAACAAGATTTCTCCAACCTGCATACACGTGGTACAGTCTCGAAAACGTCACGGCATACTCTGGTAGTTTTTATTGCGCCCGCGTAAAGGCGATAATCGTACAAGAAGCCTGGGTCCGAGTGTATCTCACAACCTACCAAAACATCTGTCGACTAGACTCGGGTTAAGGCTAGGCAGTAACTTGTTACAGAGATTTCGTATCCTAGCTCATAACACTTTTTTGCTATCCTATAATAGTATATCCTAAATACTGCTGTATTTTTCAAATTTTTATGAACTACTATGGGGTTAATGATGTTTTAAATTCAAGAAATAAAAAGTTACATGTAAAAATGTGATGTTTTGGAACTTGAAATACAAGATTTCAAAGTTCTTACTTGTTTATTATGTTGAAGAAAGGTTTTGCAGCCGGATTGTAAAAACCCTCCTTTTTCTAATTTATCGAAACAGAACGGTTAAATTCAAAATTCATTGAACAAAACATTATTACCTATGCATTGTATATGCTGCCATCGCAAAGTTTCCATTGGTTTCTGTAAACTAGAATTTTAAAGTGTTCTGTTTCGATTAATATAATGAGTACAGGTTGGGTGATAGATAAAGTTGTTTTAATTTGCATTAGCGTACAAATAGGACGACAAAATCTTTTTTTATGGCATGAAAATAAATTGATGTTCTTTACTAGTGACAATATTCTTATGATTAATACTTGCGATTGTCGTCAGTTAGCAAAACATCATCTATTCGTACAAATTGCTTGTAGTAGTTCACAAATAAAACCTTGCAAAATAATAAAAATGCCCTTTTAATTATATATTTACTAACAAAACCGGTTGCAAATATTGAAGTTTCATTAGTGAAACAGTAAAATGTTTATGAAATAATATCATTTACTATTTTTTATAATTTTTTTAATGTACGTTTAGATGCAAGTAAAAACTCCGTTATTAAAAGCAATAATTTATAGTTTCAGAAAAATAAAAACGTATAAAAGAAAAACAAAGATAAATAAAAAGAAAAGAAATAACAATTTAGATCAGTTGCGTTTCTTTAAAGCTATTGAAGTGACGTTGTAAGATCATCGATAATAGTGGAGCCAAAACTCTACAGATATTTTCGTCAATTAAACGTAGGTACGAGTGTATGAATGTACTACATTACTTCCTTATTTCTGAAAACTTGTCATTTGAAACACGGGTGAGAACGGTACGGAAAGTTATTACAAGGTTGTTTTTTTGGCGACATGTTAAGAGTGGTTTCGCAGCCGGATTGTGAAAATCCCAACTGTTTCTAATTTATCGAAACAAAACACTTAAATTCAAAACTCACTCAATAATTATTCAACAAAACCATATTACCTATATATTGTGTATAATACCATCGCAAAATTTCCATTGGTTTCTGTTAATTAGAATAAAAAAAATAAAAATACATAGGTAATATGGTTTTGTTGAATAATTATTGAGTGAATTTAGAATTTAAGAATCAGAATCAGAATCAGAATCAATCGTTTATTAGTGAAACATAGGTGTATCATATATTTTTTACAAGATGGTGGTTGTTTCGTGTTTGACCGCTATGTTCTGCCTTAAAGTATAGCATACAAATATTAAACACATGCAACTTTAAAAACATGCTCATTAAACAAAAAATAGACATTTATGAAACGTTATGAATATTATTTACAATAGATGATTATATTACACATGTCAAAAGAAAGAATTAGCATTTAAATAATCATTAATTGTACAATGTCACTTATCAAGAAGCAATTATAAATTATTATATTACACATGTCAAAAGGAAGAATTAGCATTTAAATAATCATTAATTGTATAATAACACTTATCAATAAGCAAATTAAATAATTTCTTCTTAAATAAAATTATATCTAAATCTTTTATGTCATTTGGAACTGCGTTGTAAATTTTAGGTCCCATACAGAAGGCACTTTTGTGCATTAAGGCAGTTTTTGCTGATCGAAGAGATAATGCATGTCTACATTGTGATCTTACAGTACTAGCATGTAAGTGTTCTGTGTTCTGTTTCGATTAATTAGAAAAAAGCGGATTTTTCACAATCTGGCTGCGAAACCCCTTTAAAAGGAAAACAGGAACTCTATTATTTCTTAAATATCTATTTTCATGAAAATGAAAAAGTGTATTTGAATAGGTCAGTTAATAATATATCGTATAACATTTCTACTTCCAAGGAATTATTCCTGAAGTGTATCGTATTACTCAGATTTTTTTGCCGCTTCAGGTTTTTTAAATGCAATGTTTCGCCCTCTTTTATTAAGAGAATATGCATCATAAGCCTGAGTTACTAGTGCCCAGAAACACAACTTAGCATTCGGTACACATTAAAATGCAACGACTGGCGCTCACTTCGCACCCTCCCGTTGCAATTAAATTTGTTCTGTCTGAAGTGGCAACCCTAATTGATTAGTAATAGCTTTCTGGGCTATATAATTCTTTAGGGTTCTTATATATTTTTAAATTTGTTTATTGTTTACATGATATCGTATATTTACTTTATCAAAATAGACACCGAATAAACTTTTATCATGTTTTTTGACGTGTTACTATGGTTCTGAAATATGTTTTGTCTTTGTTATATCTATAAATACTGAAAATATGGCAATGCTATTCGAGAGGATTTCTTGAAATTCCTGTTTTTTTTCTCTGACGTCACTTTATTTTTTTTGTGATCTTGGACTTTATTTTGTGATGGAGCAAGTAGTATTTATATTGTTAACAAATTAAAATTTTTACTATCATCTAAAGTAAGAATGCCGAAACCTGCTTTTGCCCGATTTAGGGATTTCGACCCTTAACTGGAAACTGCGCGTGTGTCAACAATATTATTGTTATTAATTATTAACTTCGCCCCCATGACAGTTTGACACTTCAAATCAGTTCAAGTAACGTAACAATTAGGTTACGTAATAGCAAGTCAAGTAACAGTTACTAGCTTGTAACTGTTACAAATGAACCGGTTATTAGCATTATGAGCGTGATTATGAGTTTAATGGATGACTTGAGTGCTTGTTGGGCACTTCAGATTAGCATTTTACAATTTGCTAGAGTTTTTAGGGTTTCCTGAAGAAATAAACCCATTTACATTTTTTTTATAACGAACCCTCTAATATAAGCAGAAATATCTGTTATTGTACTGTTACTTGTTACTATGTCTGTTACCAGTATTATATTCTCTGTGATATAAATTCAACAGTAAGGTTTTAAACGATTTTGAATATGACCCAATATTTTAAATAAAATTAATTTATAGAATTAAATTGTGAGGCGTAACTTCGTCGCGTAAACGTCTTCACTCGTCCAGATGAAGGCAGTCTAAATCTGCTGAAACTGGTCGGCTTTCCCGATCATAACATGTATTGAGGTGAGCCGTTTTTATATAAATCAAAAGTTAATTTATGTTTTTAATGGCAAAAAATAAGAAGCAATTCTACCTGTGGTCACAATGACCGAGGTATTATAAACATTGGGCTTAAAAGACTCAGCATGCCAATAACTGTAGATAAAACAGTGTTTTTGTTTCTCGTCAAATCGCAATATTTAGGAAAGTTGGTCGTTGAGACTGTCGGCACTTGGTGTAACTTCTCTATCATACATTGTTGTGATGAAAACGCTTGTACTTTTCCATAAATTATATTTACAATTTACACTCTCCAATAAATGTTAGCTTGCTTGGACCTAGCAATGTAAACATTGAAGCCGATTCTGAAGGCTTTAATTCCTTAATTTTAGTCCTTGAGTGTTAGGAATAGAAGCTAAATTACTTTGGAAAATTTCAAGCTTTGATAGCACTAAAACTAAAATTAAAGCCGTCAGAATCAGCTCAATTGTTTATAAAATATTTATTTATGTTAAAGCCATTGATAATGCTTATATAGAGAAACCGGTTGGGCAGAGTAAATTATTAATATAATTTGTGGAAAAGTGCAAGTGTTTTCATTACAACATTGCAATATTTACTTTCAAAGTTCTCTAAAACTGTTTGAATTTCAGTTCTCGAGTCTCTTGAGTCGGTCCCATCGCGAACAATTAAGCGCTGCAGCGATCGCTTCAAGCGCTGCCCTAGAGACAATACTCGCTGCATATTGATGCCGCTTTTCATTTAGTTTAGGTGGTTACTGTTTAGGGTACAGTCAAAATAATAAACCATTAACGATACTTCTGCACCAACCCAGCTGACATTTGGTATTGGTATTGGAGGAGAATTATACTGAGATTCTAGAAATTAGAACATATCATCGATCAATTCTTATTTTATGAATGATAGACTGAAAAATATCGACATACGGGATCGGTGTGACTCGAAAGAAGATGTAGTGACTAGAATAGAGAAATGAATGCTTCGGTGGTTTCGACATGTAGAGAAGATGAATGAAAGTATGAGTGACGAAAAAAATTTCATGGTGCGAAGGACCTATCCTGACAATGTCAAAAGTGCCCGAAATAGAAGAACTTGTAAGACTAGATTAATAAATGTGGAAGAGGCAAAAGGTGTGTGTCAGGATCGTAGCAGATGGAAAACTGGGAGACGGGTGTGAGTATACATATGTAAGTTTTTTTATTCTTACGACTGATATTGGTGGCGATTCGGTGTAACACAATTTAACATATTTGACAGGACTAAACTTAATTTATGCGTTCTGTCTCTTTCTTTCTGTATCGAAAAGACAAAGACAGGACGCTAAAAATAAGGTGAGACCTGTCAAATAAATTAAGTCGTGTTACATCGGATCGATACCATTGAGATATATTTATCGTATTATATGTATTTGTATGTATAATCTTATACTTGTGTATATATTTTAGGTATTTGCTATCCATTTAATTATTATTATTTATTTTGTGCACCACATTCGCGTTATTTTTTCCAACGATTAATTTCCACCCAAAGGTTGTCTGGAAGAAATCGCTATTAGTGATAAGGCCACCAATTGTAACCTTCTCTCTTAAGGTTGTTCTTTTACCTTATTTATTTATTTTGGTGTACAATAAAGAGTATTTGTCTTGTCTTGTCTTCCTTCGACAACTTCAAATGGCTGACCGCTGCTCTGACGTGGGTCCAAAATGGATTATACTTCACGGGACTGTACGACGTGTACTGCTTGATACAATTTTTAGTTTTGGAACTATTAGATCGTGTTGACACAAAATAGATAGTACCAGAAGGCCGACTCGACGACGGCGCGAAAACAGACGCACACATGCATAGACGCGTACGCATGATGCTCTCGGCAGAATTTCGTATTGGCATTCACCCGAATATCTCCTAGATCGTCGTACTTACGCGACTATGTGTCCGTGCGCCTGTTTTCGCTAGTTATGCGGAGTAAACATTCTGTAAGTAGTTATTTTGTGGTGTTGATACTAGCGGTAGCTCAGTCAGTAAGACACCGAACTCTCAATCTTGAGACCCAGGTTCTAATCCTTCCGGTCAACTATGCACCATGATTTTTTTTGAAATGCATTGCACTTTTGCAAGCACTTGCTGACGGCCCGATGAACGGCGACAAAGCTCACACCCTGTGACCACAAAATAGATACTACCAGAAGGCCGACTCCATCTAACGAACGAAAACAGTTGCTCACATGCATAGACGCGTACGTATGATGATCTTGGCAGAATTTCGTATTGGCATTCGACCGACTTCGACAGAGATCGTCGTACGTACGCGTCTATGTGTGCGTGCGCCTGTTTCGCTTATTATGCAGAGTGAACCTTCTGTGAGTGGTTATTTTGTGCTATCACGTTGGGCCGTTGAAATAAACTGTAAAAATAAGTTGTTAAAAGAGTGTCGACTGTTTTAGTGACAGTCCACCCTTGGAATTACCAGAGGAAAAACCTCTGACACACCTTCGAAGATATCATGTCGTGACGATATGATTTGTTTTTTTATTGCAACGTAACCGAAAGAGGTCTGTCTACCCCTCCCGGAGACCATCGTGAGTAGATGTACATTATATGTATGTGGAACCTAGTATCAGCGTCAATCATTTTTGAATCTGTAAGACAAATCCGAGGCACGATCAAGGCGATACCAAAAAAAAGTTTTTTTTTCGAATCCATTTACTCCATTATAACGTCATCTACGTATTTCATGTTTGGGTAAATGTTTATTGCATTTTTGACTAAGATTCTCACTGAAGGAAAACGCGATTGGATTAAATTTTCTTGATAGAATTTAATTCCGAAAAGACCTCTAAATTGTTTTATTTTTTCCTGTAATTCTGAAATCTTAACTAATTTCTTTGTGAAATTGCATTCAAAATGTGGATATTACGTATTTGTAAAGTCTCCTTGATAATCTTTTTGACAAAACAGCTTAGTACATTTGATTTAAAAAATAAACGACTTTTTGCTATTTTTCCACGAATCCGTCCACTCGCACTGAGGGTTTTTTTGTATATGGAGTTACAGGCACGCTAAAGCTTTTACATATCGCCTTAAGAGGGGTAAGGCTTGATTTTCGATCGATTCAACAGATTTTTTTAAAACAATACTTTTTGTACCTAAAAAAAGCATCGCAACTAACATACATCAGTAAAGATTTATGCGTCGGATACAAGATTTATTCGTGGAAACGTCATCAATTGAGCGTTGGATGTTTTTTTTTCGACATAACGCTCGTGATCGTGACGGTTTCAACGAAATATTGCTTTTGTCAAATGCTCCTTTGAAATAGCGTATTTATTTAAGTTTTTTCTTTGTGTAAAATGGGCTAAAATATTATGTGAAAATAATGTATAAGCTCGGATATGTCAAATTCAAATTCAAATAGTTTATTTTGTAAAGTAGGTATACATAATACACTTTTTACGAGTAAAATTTAATCTTATAAAAATATATGTAATAACATAATAAATGTACATGACCTAAATTAAAGGTTTATTTAATTTATGTAGCAATATATATATACGATTAAAATGAAAGGTAACATTTATATTGTACAAGGTGAAATCCAATCAACCGCCTGAACCCATACCGGAGACCCGGCCAGACCAGGAACAAGGTTCAATGATCACCAACCGAGCCCCCAGCACGAATCTAGGCGGCCGACAAAATCCCATCCTATATACTACATACTAATAGGTTACATGTATAAATACATGAAATACAGTATATTAAAAAACATAGCAAATATGCCAAGATAAAAGTACTATGGAAATCATAGAAATATAGAAATATCTGTGATAAAAACAGTGAACTGTTCTAAAAGAGAATTGCAATTTTAACTGACAAAACCCATCTTTATGATTAAACCATATTTCGATGGATTAAATAAACATATTTTAATATTTATGTTCCAGGCTAACAGAATTTAGAATACACATTTTCGACTGAAATTTTACGAGTATTTTTACCAGTAACGTGCTAATTGGTATGTTAATTTTTGTAATTCAACATAACTCATTATTTAATACAGGGACTTATTCACTTTGTAATCATTTCATATAGTACGTTATTTATCTACTTTCATACTACAATAAGGTAATTGCAAAATCAATATCGGCTTTATAAGTAACTAAATTGATTGACGGATGTCATAATATTGCATTATAACACGGCCATTCTGTGCCATTCTGTGTGTGTGTTTATTAAATCATCAGTAACGACAAAAAAAGGGCGGGCCAGACGGAAATACCGCAGAGACGCACCTGATCTTAAGAGCAAGCGTTCAAATTAAAATTTTTCGTGAAATTATAAATATATCGTCAATACATGAATCGCTGAGGGGGTGTCAGAGTTGTTCGGAGTGTAAAATGCAAGTCACAGTCCACACTTGAACCGACAAAACCGACGATTATTACGTTACAACGTAATGAGTGGTGAACCCTACTTTTTAGGGCATGCAGGTTTCTTTATGATGTTTTCCTTCACCGTTCAGCAAGTGGTAACTAACACAAATACTATGTACATAAATACCGTTTTAATTACTATTCGTGAAATTATTTTTTGAAAAAATTATAATAATATTACACGAAGACGATATTTTTGATTGCCGTAGAAAAGGATAGTGTCCAACTAGACATAATTAGACATTAGATCACTCATGCAGTCTATTACGAAACTCAAGATTCGTGTCTTTTTATTGTCTCATTATCTCACAGTTGTAGGAAACTCTGTACCAGATTATAAAAGAGAGCAAATAAATCATTTTTTCAATGCAAGTGCTCGTAAAGGCTCACTTTTTATGCATCAAAACCGAAACAGAAAGTCGATTATTTTGCCCTAGGGCTTTATTAGGATTATTTTTTTTTATTTATTTACGAGAAGTTGGCCAACCTGCAACCTTTACTGTGTACCATAAATGTTATACTTTTTTCCACTGTTTAACGGCTCTGGATACAGTCATTTTGAGCCAATCATAATTTAAAGTTCACAAGATTATATTTGTTTTATTTCCTCACACTATGCATTGAAAAACATAGTATGTAAACGGACGTAAGAGCAATAAATTACTCAGTTACGTTTAAAACACTCGCTATGCTCGTGTTTTAAATCGTCCTCGTAGTTTATTCCTTTTCGCCCTTGTAGCATAAACTACTATTACATAAATATTTCTGACTTAACAGCATGTTTGTACACAAAACTTTGCTTCCAATATACCGAGATATTTTTTCTTTTATCAAAACAACATCGAACACCGAAATCGACTACAAATAAGGTTCGTGTTGAACTAACATTAGTCTTTTCGTAGAGATTGAGATATTTATTTACTATTTTACAACTTTCGAACGTTTTCGCTTTATCGTTCGGCTTAACCATTAATTTCTAGGGTTTTATTCTGATCAAAGTAATTTGAACCCTAATAAGGCTCCAAAGGGACGCAATTCCATCACGTTTTCAGTTGGAATGCGCCTGGTTAGAGTAACAGATTAATCGGTCGATGGTATCCAAAAAGTAGGTGAAAATATCGAACTTTTTGATTTGTTGGTATTGCTTATCATGCAATAATGTTTCGGTTGATTGCAATTTTTCTTCGTTATGCGGAATTTAAATTTCGTGCACCGTTTTTTAATGAATGGGGGAATTCCAGTAAACCAATATTTTCAGGCTTTATTTTTATTTATGGTATTTAGTTTGTTTCAAGTACCTATAAGGTTTAGATTTGTACTAAAACAGAGAGCATGAAACTTTCACAGTACTTTTTTTTGGTATAGATAGAGCTATCATATCAAAACTGAATATAGTCATAGCTTTCTTTTTAAAACTTAGTATACCTTTATATTTGTTGATAATTTACTCAAACATTTACATTTTGAAGGTGAAAAATAAAAAAAAAATTAACCGGCACTTTTTCTATGACACGAGTAAAGCGAATGCCATTTCTGTTAAGGTAAATAAAGTGTTTTTCTGAAAGGATGTGAGAAAATTACAAATATTGTAAATCAAGAAAAAGGAGTTCACACCTAAGCAAATTTTGTAGGGTTTAAGGTTACGCTGCTAACATTTGTACAGTTATTATGAAAAAGAAAAGGTAGCGGTGGCTTAACCTTAAATTATTTTATTAAATACGCTAAGATTTGTATATTTCCTACCGAGTATAAAATGATGGTTTTTATTACCCGAGGAAGGAAACCAGTTTGATGGCTTTCATTCAAAGCAGGGGTCTCCAAACTTTTTAGCCTCAGGGCCACGCTCATTTCTCCACTTAGTACCTTTGGGCCCAGACCTTGATAGCTCATCATACCAACATACTGCAGTTTTGACGCAAAAATTTTCGTATTGGGACTAGCCAGTCAGTGAGATATCTTTTCTACAGGTCGCAATTTTGGTTGGTATTTTAGGCAAAAACGCATGATAACGTTTCTCAAAGTCAAAGTCAAAGTCAAAGCATTTATTCAGTAAATAGGAACAATATTGCACACTTTTACACGTCATTTTAACAATATATTCAGTTTTAATAACTATGTCTAGCATAGTTATACCTAGTCAAAACTTAAAACTAAACTTAAATTAAATATAAAACACAAAGATACATTAGTATACAAAGTCAAAAAAATATATATGTACAATAATTTTTAAGAAGTCAAAAATACATTCTTATCATTAAAATAGTTTGCTACTGAGTAGAAGGCTTTTTTAGTTAAGCTAACCTTAATATGATTCTTAAATTTGGTTTCATTAAGGCCTTGGATTGTCTCGGGAATTTTATTATACATCTTAACGCAGTTAGTAGCAAAGCTTTCTATTAATATCAGGTGTGAGTTTTGATATATCTTAAATAACATCACGTCGTTATTATAATTTTGTGAATTTTAAATAAACTAATAGCGGGCTAGAAAGCGGACACGTCCGGTCGACCACGGGCCGGATTGGTGGTGCTCGCGGGCCGGTCTTGGCCCGCGAGCCGTAGTTTGGAGACCCCTGATTAAGAGGGTAAAAAAGCCATTTTGTACTCCAATTTTTTCCCGTCAAGTCTTAAGTCTTTTTATAAAGACCTTGCCTCGCGGCGCGGCGCAAGGTGGCCAGTATCATTTTTTGTGTTATACCGCCTTGTCTGTTGTGTGGCCAGTATCATTCTGCCAAGTACGAAGCCACGAAAATTATCTATGGTCTGGATAAACTTACCTCAAAAAGAACTTAACCGAGTTCTTTGGGATGGACCTGACCCTAGAACATGAAGAACGCCAGACTTTCGAGGGCTCTTTGGAAGAAATAAAAACTCTCCTTAAATTTAAAAAATGTCTATGACCTGTTAATATTTTATTAAGTCAATGTCTTAAAATATGTACTTTTGTGTAAAAAAATATATTTTCGGGCAATTTTTTTTTTTTCATTTTTCCGATTTTTTTTTTCATTTTAAGGGATCAACTTGTTTTTTTTTTTTCATAAAATAGGTAATAGAAATATGAAGTTATCTACACATATTTTTTTTTGCCTACAAAATATTTCAGTATTAGCTAAAAACCTTCCAACTTGTTGTTTCCCTGCGTGATTATTAGTATAACCCGTTGAAGAGAAATAAGCCAATAAGCCAACAAATAATCGCGTCTATCAAAGCTGATAAAGTCTTTCACATTGGACTTTTTGTGCTGGACGCGTAATAAAAATAATTGCTAGGGCATGGCATACTTTCAATGAGCGAATTTGGGTTTAAAGCATCCATTATTCGTAGAAACATTTCTTGTAGGCTTTTTAGGCGGAATCTGGTGGAAGTAGGTTTTCCATGTACTAATTTTGATACATGCACAAAGATTCTAGTTGGAACACATATTTTACATAATATAAAATACAAATATCGTAAAATTTATCCTGTATTGTTAATACATGCGAATTTATGAAATGTTTTAAGTGTTTGTATTTCCTTATAAATAAAACAATTTTCAAATTTTGTGATAACCGCCTGGCATAATAATTTTTTTATCGGCATCTAACTGTCCTTTGAAAAAATACATAAAATTTAGGGTTAAATATCGGTAAAAATCACCATCACCAACAACACCCGAATTCAGCCTCGAAAAAGCAAAACAGCCGCTGGTATATTTTCATAAAGCGCTGCAAGACAATAAATGAAATTATACTGGACATGTTAAAGCAGAAATTACGAGTGGCAGCGCTTTTTAATCTCCAAAAAGCAGACAAATAGGCGGTCGTAAAGAGGGCTCTCCCAACCAACGATTTGTCAAATAAACGAGGGAACCCTGTTCTGATTTTCGAAATAATTTTTCGTGTTCAACCTGCTTTTATGAGCGCTTTTTAGGCGGGTTTACAGTGCATTTGGGTGTTTTTTAAATCTAGATAATTGCTACCAGTGTTTGTATTTAACTTTAGTGTAATAATATAGTTAATTTTTTTCTTTAGTTAAGTCACATATAGGTATAACCTGAGTCAAAAGAGTTAAAATGTCTGGCCACTTTGGCTGTACTGTCAGAATAGATTAAATACACACCTAAGCTTGGTAGAGCTAATGCCAGGCTCGACTGTGGACTCCACAGTGTGGAGGTACCACCATCTTACTTGGAGACCCCCTCGAAGTAATTCGGGGGAGAGTAAGAGGACAGCTCACAGGCAAAAAACCAGGAGGCGCAGCATGCCTAGAACCGATGGATGGCGGTATGTCCATCCCTAATAGCCGGGCCTTATGTGGAACAGATTGGTGACGGGCAGCGGCGTCACTGGTGCGAGGGTTCCGGCACCGCGCTCACCAATCCGCCTGCCCAGCGTGTGTGAGTATGGGCAATTCTTCCAGGATGACGGCCGGGAGTGGCAAAGTCCTGGAAAAGCTTATGTCCAGCAGTGGACGAACTAGGCTGATGAATGGATGGACACCTGAAATATTTTCGTCACAGTATGGGATTTGAACGATCGACAATGAATACATTGAATGCTGTTGTTTTTAATGCTATCTGTATTTCCATGTGCGAGTATATACGGAGATAGTAAAACCGATTCTGAAGGTTTTATTATTAGTTTAAGTGCTGTCAAAACTTGAAATTTTTCAAAGCAATTTAACTTCTAACCCAAACAGTTAAGGACTATTTTGCAATGAAGAAAGTTGAAGAAAATTTAGTTTTGACAGCACTAAAACTAAAATTAAAGCCTTCAGAATCGTCTATAGTGTGTGAGTAAGAGGTGGATACTTTCGGTCACCATTTTTATTCCCAAGGTATTTTTAATTCGGGTTTATACAGACTATTGCCCATTTTCACTAACAATAGGTCTTTACATATGAAATTACTGAAATATTATTACAGATTCAAGAGTTCATAATTCCTGTAATTCAATAGTTGTTTCAGTTATTTGTTTTTTGTTTGATAGTAAGTTTCAAGGTTTTACATCTACGTATTGAATTTTGTTTTTACTTTCAATTTGAATATATATAGTAGCCATTGATTGTTACTTCTATGATTGACTAAAGAGGCGACAAAAGAAGTCTCCACTTCAATAATTAAATTGTATCTCTAACACAACCCACTAAATGTGTATTTTTTTTCGAGAATGACCCTACTGTTAAATGCATAAAAAGTAATAATAATAAATAACCTGATACGTGTTCATTAAACCATTTACAATCTGCATAATCAAATCAGTCTGTAGAGGGCCCTGGCGTCGCGTCGTACGCAATCTGGAAGGTTAAGACTCTTGAGTCGCTTATATCTTTGACAATTTCATTTTTATAGATTTAAATAATTTAGGTTTACATAGTTGCTCGGAACATTTTTTGGGTTATATATGGGACTCATCTTGTTTGGTTTCATTATTTTCAAATATTTTGGCAAAGTTCCATCTCTCATGGTCACTCTAAAATTGGTCATTGGACTAAAATAAAATAAAAAATCAGTTGAATACATGTTTATTATAACTTAGAAGCCATTATATAAGCGTTGCTTTGTAACAGGACTTAAAATTAATATAAATCAATTATCTTAAATAAATTTGGTAATATTTCAACTATTAAAACAACATAATATGTCAATAAAGTGCTTGGTTATTTACATTATCCAATGTTTATCAAACATAAAAAAAAACATCAAACGCAGGCTAAAATAAATTCCAAACACCCACACAGAACCACCGAAAACAAAATTCTCAAGATATTGGGAACATTAATTAGAGCATGCAAGAATATGATGCAACATTTGCATACAATTTGGCTCAAGCTCTGAAGGCTGTTTCTACTATATTTGATCTTTTTCTTTCTAGGCACGTCGCGTCGCTTTTTAAAATAGTAAGTCTAATTTGCAGAGAGCAACTTGTCACATAAAAAAAATATATTATTATGATTAAAGCATTAAAACTTGGTTAACCTGGGCTATTTTGCTTGGTGCAACTGGTCTTTACTGACAGTAGGTGTTGGCTTTACTGACAGTAGGTGTTAGCTTTACTGACAGTAGGTGTTGGCTTTACTGACAGTAGGTGTTGCTTTACTGACAGTAGGTGTTGGATTTACTGACAGTAGGTGTTGGCTTTACAGACAGTAGGTGTTGGCTTTACTGACAGTAGGTATTGGCTTTACTGACAGTAGGTGTTGGCTTTACTGACAGTAGGTATTGGCTTTACTGACAGTAGGTGTTGGCTTTACTGACAGTAGGTGCTGGCTTTACTGACAGTGGGTGCTGGCTTCACTGTGTTTAAGAATCACTCAGTCAATACAATACTCGTAATGGAAGCTACTTACAAATCAGTGCAAAACAGGAAATCCGTCTCGGAATCCTGTTTACCGAAAAAACTTTATTATTACAGCGAACTAGTCAGGCGAATCTGACTAATATATCAAGAGTAGTTGTTTATATTAACCATGTATCCACAAACAACTCGATATCTTAACAAACTTTGCAGGGTTTTTTGATATCGTTGAATTATTTTGTGCAGTTGTGTATAAATAAGCAAAAATAATAAAATAGTATAATTCCCTGAAAGCAAAATCATTTTTACTTTTGTGCCTTCATAGTACATAAAAAAATAAATAATAAAACAAAAAAGGCTAAACATAATTTTATTTTCATCTAAGCAAATCTTATAAGAAATACCAATTACGAAAATGAGAAGCATTCATAAAACACACTTGAACCTGCAAGCAGCTACGAAAGAGCTACGGTGTAGCACCCTCTACGAACCCGCCACGACTTCTCGAGCACTCCCGAGAAGCCTTAAAGGAAAGAGTTATAGCCTTATTAGGGGGTAATTAATAGCCTGATTCAGTAACAGCCTGCCTAATGGTTTGTCGTTAGGTGGCGAGCGGGTCGATTGTGCTGATTGGAAAGTTGGACCTCTTAACACCTATTTAATCTTTCCTTTCGTTTATGAGGCAGGGACAAAGTTAAATAAGTTTGTCTTTAAATTAAAATGAAAATAAAAAAGTTTTATTTATCTTACAATGTTCGTAGGTACATCTTAAATATTAACACTATCTACAAAATAAAAACACAAAGACTTTATTAACTTAAAATTAGCAGGCATTATTATAAGTATATGTATAGTAACATTGTATACAAAGCTATTGACATTTTATTATTTCCAATGGTCCTCAAACTAATTTCGGTCTTCTCTATTATGTTTTGGATTCTTTGTCGCGATCTTATAACACGTAATAAAGTATAGGGTTCCGTACCTCAGAATGATAAAACAGAACTCTTATAGGTTCACTTTGTTGCCTGTCTGTCTGTCTTTCAAGATTCTTTTGCTCGGGCCTCGTACAGAAGTTTACGGTGTGGCGCAATGTTACTGTAAATAACTAAAAAACAGTCCAAATATAACTAAGTTTTGCCCTTTACATAAACAATTTAATGCAAATTTGCCCACCATGAATGCTATAGGCCACTTCAAATTGACTAAGAAATTTAAAATATCGTTCACAAGTAGGTCACACGCATTAAAAAATCTGAATTTTACCTATCTTTAATTATTTAGAACTTAAGATACATAGAAGTGTCAAGTTAAGTTATTCTTTCATAGCTGCAAGTTCATCTTTTAAACGATATATTAGGTGAAATTTAATCAACCGCCCGAATTCATATTGGAGACTCGGGTGATAAGGAACTATGTTTAAAGAAGCTTCAGGGAAAATAAAAAAAAAAAAAATTGTGTATTTGATTTGTCCATATAAACTGTCTAGTCCAGTTCATATGAAAACATTTTTTTTTAATAATTTCGAAAAAAATGATCAATTTAGCCTTGTTTCTGGTCACTTACTGATTCTCCAGTATGAATTCGGGCGGTTGATTAAATTTCACCATGTAAACAAAACCGTAAAAGCTCGAGTCTTGCTCGCAAATGACCAGTTTTATTTTAAATTAAACTCAAAAAATCGGAGCATGTTTGGTAATATTAAATTTTAAGCATGGTTTCAAAATATATCTCCTGTTAAATAGGCGTCCTCAACATACTCAGACCAATTGGCATAGATTAAATTATGTTAAGATGTGTTTATTCAAAAACCATTTCGAGATTTAGGTTTAATAATATTTTGGAACTTTTGTTCTACAAAACCTCATGATGATGAATATTTTTACGAAAAGGCTGCAACTTCCATTTGCCCTCGTGTGACGTCACTTGAGTAATGGCTGTTTAGAATGTCTCCTTTGCAATCAAGATAAATTTATAATAATTTGCTTCAGACTAATTTGACAGTTAGATGACAGATGAGTAGATAGACAGAGACAGACCACCTTTTTATAAGCAATCACACATCACAATCAGTAAAATGTCTAAAATTCTCAAGTGACAAGGTCATCAGACAATTCTTTAAAAAATCATAGAAAAATAATGGTTAACTTATATACCAAAATAATGAAAACTATGTCCTGAAATGACGTACATTCTCTTAAAAAAAATAATAAAGTTTTTTTTTTTAAATTAAGCTAAAGGAAAAGAAAGTTAAGGAATTGTTTGTAATTCTACCATCCTGTGGGTCTACCGCGTAGTTCTCATTTTCATCAGCATCAACTTGAGATTGAAATTTGACGTGCGTGCGACGACGCCCGCCTAGCATGCCATCTCTTTTGCACGCGATGAATTTCGCATGCATTTGCTTGAAGTTGATACAAATGAGAATTACGCGGTAGGCTCCTGGTGGATGACTGAGCAAACGCAGCTATTAACACGGTGACGTCCTTTGAGGCACATTATGCGTTCAGCATATGACGTAGTGCGTCTACAAATAGGAAACATTAAAAAGTCGTAGCCCTTGCTACGCCGTAGCTAAAAGGGGAAGTGACGTTTATTCTCTTTGACTTTGTGTATAGAAAATATGTGCCTATATAAAGTGAAATTTAATGAACCGCACGAATTCATACTGGAGACTTGGATAGTGACCAGGAACAAAGTTTAATGACTCATGAGGTAAAACTAAAAAAAAAAAAATTTTTTTTGCTCCTGTACTGCCTATGCTAGGAATTATATTTCACTTAGTCCAGTTTGTATGGGAACAAAATATTTTTTTTTGTATTATTTCGAAAAAAAGATCATTGAACCTTGTTTCTGATCACTAACCGAGTCTCCAGTATGCATTCGGGTGGTTGATTAAATTTTACCTTGTATATTATACAGGAAGTTAAGATTATGTTACGGAAGCTGGAAATTGGTGATAGTCGTCCATACGAAAAAATTGTGAAAAAAATAAATAGTGAAAGCGTTAAAAAAAAGTTGTTTTGTGCATTTTGGTCGAATAGGTATGTAACTTCCCGATTTGAGGGTTAGTTTCATAGTTAAAGTTGTTTGAATGGACGCCAGTTTCCGGCTTCCGCAGTATTTTACGCAAAAAGTTAAATAAAAAACACATATCGCTAAGACATGAATCCCTAAAGGGGTATCAGAGACGTTCCCAGTGCCAACTGTGAAATGCAAGTCACAGTCTACACTTGGTTGACCCACTTTTCACCGACGATTATTACTTTCCAAACATGATGGGAAGTGAGCCGTAATTTAGGCACAAATGAACCAGTAATACCTTAAAATAAAGCGGAAGTTCACACTTCTCCTTACATTCGTCATTTCCGTTTCAAATAGGAACTAGCTTCGCTTGAAATCCTCTGAAAGAGCTCACCTTACAAAGGATAATGGCGCAATTCAGACGTTCTCCTCTTTTTATTATTTTTAACATTGTCCTGATATCTTTTATTTCGACATATTTGGAAACTTTAATAAGTACGATATATTAACGTTTCTCATACAGCTATTCATAAATTCAAACCGTTTTATGTAAAAAAAAAACACACCTTTATTATTTCATATAAAAATAATACTTTTCCGTTTTCGCGGTCATTATAAATTTAATAATAAATGTAAATTTTCAGCAAAAAACAGAAAATCTTTAATTGGAGGTATTAAAAAAACATATACTGTCACGACATGAATACCCGAGGGGGTTCAGAGATGTTCACAAGTGTGAACTGTGAAATGCAAGTGATAGTCTACACTACAGTATACAATACACGTACTTCACCGACGATTATAACGTCATGAATGTGATGGATAGCGAGTCCTACCTCACCATCCGTATTTTGGCCACAGTTGGGCTACAGCTTAAGAAGATGGCATACTCTAGCAGCTTTTTTTATTACCCGTCCAACACAAGAAGTCTAATGGCAAAGACTTTATTTGCTTTTCATAGAGGCGATTATATGTTGGCTCTTTGGCCTTTTTTTCTTGGACGCGTAATTCTAGTGATCACGCAGCAAAACAACAAATTGGTGTGTTTTTAGCTAATACTGAAATATTTTGCAGGGAAAAAAATATTGAATTTAGGTGATATACCTTCATATTTCTATTACCTATTTTATGAAAAAAAAATAAAGTTGATCTCTTAACTGCGTTCTTGAAGCGAACGTTAGAAAACAAAAAAAAAAGTGGGTGCAAAATAGTACATTACGATACGAGAGCGATGAAACGTTTTCTAACGAGTGTGAGTTTGCGGCACGAGCCGAAGGCGAGTGCTGCAATCACACGAGTCAAGAAAAAGTTTCTCGCACGAGTTTCGTATAATTTTTTATAGCACAAGTGCGGAAAATGCCGACTTTACGCACGCGCAGCGTGCGTAAAGCGATCATTTTACGCATGGTGTGCTATAAAATTTTTTTTTGACAAAAGTATAAATCTTAGTACATTGTTTATACGTAAGATCCCTAGAGAAAAGATTAATAAACCAAATATATTTTTTATCAATACAAGGAGAGTCCGAATTTCTTCAAACGAATCCTAGACAGCCTGGAGTTGGTCATGCTCTAGGCTCAGGTACAGTCTTAACGTGCTTTCCAAACATGTAGACCGAACACAATTTAATGCGCATCCAGAACTCTGGCTTAGCTGGCGAGCGCTCTACCATTCGGTCCCAGAAGCGGTTATAATAGTCAGTTATAACTCGGCCAATCAAAGCGTAGAATTACGGTGTTATAATGTAATACTATAACATCGGTCAAACAATGTAGGTACTTACAAAACCACTTTTGATGTTGTAGTTACCTTATTGCAGCATGAGAGCAGATAAAATAAATGATTATGTACACTTTAGGATTGTATGTTTTAATAGCTGAATCCATCGCTTTTGGATACCTTAATTATAATTACAGCGTAAAAATCAATCAGACACATACCTCAAGTAAAATGGATCCTTACAATTAGTATGGTACTAAGCTATTTCTTCTCCATCTTCCTCAGGCCAAAAAGCGGTTCAATGCTGCTCTACAGCCGCAAGAAGGTCCGCTACAGACGCGACGGCTACTGCTGGAAGAAGAGGAAGGATGGGAAGACCACACGAGAAGACCATATGAAGCTCAAAGTCCAGGGGACTGAGGTAAGGGGACTTTATTATTACTAGCGCACGCCTCGCAGTTTTGCCCGCGTGGATCCTGTTTCTCTCGATTCCATGGGAATGTTCGTTTGGTCTGGGCGATGATAGACTCATTCAGATCGGTATTCATTTATATGTTTATATATACAGATTACTAGATAGATTTTGCCCGTGGCTTTGCCCGCGCTGATTTCTTTTGCATTTTACCAGTATAAAAAGTAGTCTACTCTCCGGCCCATAAACTATCTCTATGCAAAAAATCACGTCGATCCGTTACTCTGTTGCTGCGTGAAAGAAGGACAAACTAACAAACCAACAAACCAAAAAAAAACAAACCAATAAACCAACAAACAAACCAGCAAATCAACAATTCAACAAATGCACTTTCGCATTAAATAAGAGTATGTCCAGATACGGATAACCTATTTTGTAAATAAATAACATGAAATACAGGGTTGTTGAAACTGAATCCTGTATAAAATGTTACGATAAAAAAACCTCAGAACATTATTCCTTATTCTAAGAAAAAAAACCTTCTCACATTGACACCAATTGTGGTTTCTTACATTATATCTTTTATTTGATACTAATAGCACAACAATCTGTATCCATGTATGTGTTTAAAGTTTTAGTCCCAGAATTTGAGGTTATTTTAAGTATTTTTCTCTATTACTAATATTACTTATAGTAGTTTGTGCTACAAGGGCAAAAAGGAATAAACTACGAGGACGATTTAAAACACGAGCGTAGCGAGTGTTTTAAACGTAACCGAGTAATTTATTGCTCTTACGCCCGTGTATCAATCATACTACGTTTTTCAATGCATAGTGTGAGGAAATAAAACAAATATACTCTTGTGAACTTTAAATTATGATTGGCTCAAAAGGACTGTATCCAGAGCCGTGAAACAATGGAAAAAAAGTATTAAATTTATGGTACACAAGAAAGGTTGCAGATTAGCCAACCATTGTAAATAAATATAAAAATATAATAATAATAAAGCCCTAGGGCAAAATAATCGACTTTTTGTTCGGTTTTGATGCATAAAAAGTGGGCCTTTACGAGCACTTGCATTGAAAAATAAATAAAGTCTTTACATTTAAATAGTTTGCACGACGGCACCTTTGTGGGGCATATCAAATCGTGGAAACCATTTAAGCACATAATCTTTACTTGGCTGAGGATTGAAGCCGGGAGTTACAGATTAGCGGACCAGATCTACGTAAATAATTTACGGCACTAAAACAATAGATTCGCTCAAAGCATAGTATTTATGTTTTGTTATATTATAATCTCAGATTTCCATTTGTGATAGTAAATTGTAGACTGGGTTATTTTAAGACTATACCAACTAAAAAACAGCGAAACTTTTTGAAACATACAAGCTGCTGCTGTATTTTTTACGCTTAATATTACTCTCAAGGTTTGGATACATTTTTAAAGCAAGCCTAAATAACGAAACAAGATTTAATCAGCACACAAAAAAGTTAAAAGGAATTTGTTTCAACACTTCAAGCTAAATATTTCCCCAAAACAATTCTTGCCAAAATGAAATCCACTCTAGCTACACCGGTATGGCAGTTAGCAAGCCAAAGCGACCAAAAGTACATTTTCACTAAGACAATTACTATTGTGCCTTTTGTGCCCATGAAACACCGCTGAAAGGCCGAGTGTGACAGCTCGCGTGCCTAACGCCGACACTTTGGGCACAATGTTGGGGCCAATGTTTAGCAGAAACTACAATATTCATTCTCCGATGAATTTATCAATTTTACATCTGTTTTTACTGAAGTTTTTATTTTAGTCTAAAGTTTAAGTCTTTTATAATGTTTGCAGGTGGCATTCATTGATATAATTTATTAAAACATTAAAATTAAATAAACTGTTAGATTAAAAATCTATCGCTGTAATACTTAAAATAAATTAGATAAGATTATACAAGATTTTTTCATTGAGTTTATTTTATATTTATTAAAGGTTTCATAAGGGTCTAAGGTCATATTTTAGTTTTTCGTTTTAGGTAAGTTTTATTTTCGTAGTTCATTTGTTTGTCAGTGTATAATACACGTATTATGAAACATTGCCTATTTGTCTATTTACTGAATTCCAAACACAAAGCTTGAATCTTATACTTACGACTAAAAAACCCAAGTTATTCAAAACTTCATAGCCTCATACATAAGATCGTCAAAGATGTACTCGTATTATGAATTAATGTTGGCCCAACATTTAGGCCAAGTTGTTGAGCCGGCCAACTTTTTGGCATGACGCCAAAACCGTCCGAGGTCCCAACACAGTGGAATTGCCCTTATGCCTTATTTTACCCACTTAAATGCTTTTGCAGTTGTCTCAGAGTTTATCCGATTAAGATATGGGATTGTGTATGAGTGATTTTGTATAGAGATAGAGAAGATACTTATCTTTATAATGCTTCTATTTAGGCTTTATTACTTGCTAAACATCTTCCGAGTTCGTAAATACAGAATAAAATCTGGTTAGACTTTTGTGTCATAATTTCTAGTATTTCTGTCCATTCTATCTGGGCTCAGATAAAAAGAAATTACAAATCTTAAGACTCTTTCTTTTTACGACTTTCTTTTAGCTTCAATCCTATTCGTAGACTCTTTTACTGTCGAAGCAGTTTTAAATAAAATTGAAAGGTAAAAGAGAGGCTCTTGAAACTTACTTAGCCGTACTGGGATTTCTTTCGATTTTACTAGACAGCTTTTATTTATACTCACGGTTTTCCTTTTAATATAATACGTCTTTGTAAGATACATTTAGGCAAGAATAAACCAATTAAAAAACACGCTTTTCTTAAATTTTAATACAATAATACCTTTAATTTTATTAATTTGAAAGTATTCGTGTTTTCCCGGATAAATGTCATATTCTTTTCTGCTTTATTTGTAAATACAATACAAATAATAATAACTTTATTTACCAAAAGAAACAACACTAAATTACATGCACAAATTTTCAAAACATATATCTTAATAAATACTACATAGTGTTAAGTTTAAATAACAGCGGACCCCACACTAAGTCAAACTTGTCCGTTGGGACCCAGGAATGATTGCCAGGTATGATAATGAATTTTAAACAAACAAGCAATTAAAAACTTTGGGCAAATATGAAAAGTACTTAGCTGGTTTACAAAATAATTAGTTAAAAAATAATATCTAAATAACTTATAAACAATTATTCTAAAATTTTATAAAATATAATAATTAAAAAACACAAAATAAAAATAACATTTAAATGTTGAAAAAACATGTCATATTTAAATATTTGATCTTAATATTTCAACCATTCGATACACGATTACTTGCATTGTCGTGTATCCAATAAGATCGCAAAGTAAGGCCTAAACTAGGATCTTAATATCTTTTAATTTGAGTTATATCGGGTTTTGGACAATAAAACTTATACCAAAATAAACGTCGTTAAATGTGATAAATATGGCTGTCATATTAAAAGTCTCTTATTCCAAAATAATGAATAAATACACCACAAATTGATAAGTTTCCTGTGTTAAGATTTTTCAATAAGCAAAAATAAAAAATGTTAGCTATGTTTTAGATAATGTTACAGAAAATTCTTAAGCTAGCTTGGCATGCATTAATGAAATAACAGTACCTAGATTTGATGCTAATATATTTTTTTCGTGAAATACATTGAAAATATTACTTCCCTGTTTATCATTTTTATCGTTGTTTAATAATTATTTATCGTAATTTTGTATGACCCGTTTAAAATAGGTTATTTTATAATAAATGCTGGAATCCTACGTAATTTTTTTCCTAATAATCGGCAAAAAAATTAGATTCACATAATTGTCTTATTTAAATCCACCGTATGTAGAACTACCTAAATATATATTGGGAGCCGAGCGAAGCGGAGTGGAATAATTCTAACAGAATAACGATATAACTAGGAAAATTTTAATATGCCGACAACATCGACATAACAAATTGCAAAACAGCGGGCGTTCAGAAACTGATGACGCCGTTTTTAAACTGACAAATTATACAATTTGATTTGCCTGCGACATGTATACGACGACGTGTACTTGAAAAAATATACAAAAGTATCCTTATTCTTGTTATGATGTTAGTCATATCTAAAACTGCATCACTGCTTCAAAATTTATAAACACGTAACACATAAAAACGAAACAATGCTGCACGAAACTTTGTATCAAAACTTTCCCGCAAAGAAAACAAAATCAAGCTGGAACCTAAAAGTGTTTCTAGGCTACAAAGTTTGTACCAAAAAGCAATTAAAACCTTTATTCCTTATAAAACCACAGAGCCGTCTGTGGGGTCTCGACTCACGCCACAAAACAACTGCCATGTTCTGAAAGGGAAATTGGAGAAAGAAAAGAAACACTGGTTTGAAAATGATGTTTTTTGTTGAAGAAAATGCACTTAGTTTCAGTGAAGTTATAACTGAAAAGTGAGGTCGTTTCATCTGACAAGGCAAGTGGGTAGGAACTTGATCTGCTAGGAAAACTACGTCATCAACGTGGTAGAAATATCTTAGTTATGTAATGCACTTTTTCTTTTATGTAATAAATCAATCTGATACAGTGGGTCGGTCTGTAATACTCGTCCTCTCAGTTTTGAGCATGTACCAATGAGTTACCGAAATTTATGTACATAGTGTTTGTATACTAACCACTCGCTGTACGGTCTAAAAGCGTGTAGTTGTGCCCGAATTACGGCGATAAGACAATCCATCTTGTTAGGACACAAAAGTCGTCAGTGAAAAGAAGGTGTACCAGTGTTGAGTAACAGTAACACTTCCTACTCGAAAACACTTCTGACATCTCTCTAGGGATATATGTTGTGACCAGTTGTGACGATACGTTTATATTTATGTTATTGAAAATTTGAAATCAGTCGACCGTTAGGTTTTTTTTGGAGATCATTTGCTCTTCCGCAGCATTCATGGCAGAAATTAAATTTTCACTTCTGGTTTAATATACTTCTAAAGTCTACACGGTATGGTATAATCGGATCGCAGTCTATCCTTCATACATCTACATATTTTACAAGCGTAATACGTGAACTATGACGTACTATACAAAACCGTTGAAAACCGAAGAGAGGAGATGATTGATTGGACATGACAGTTTCTTGAAAAATATCATAGAAGGAAAGGAAAGGAAACAAGAAAGAGGAAGAAAACTCAAGTGAAAGAGAACGTCAATGTTATGTAATATATCAGAAGAAAGAGAAGAATGGCAGTTACTCCATCGACAGTTTTGCTATATAACTACAAATTTTTATTTTTATCATATTACCGAATTACAAGCAGAGTGAATCTGAGTACAAACGCTCAGATTCGAACTCACACATGCAGATGCGTGCTTTATACGCCACCGCGACACAAAATAACCATTTACAGAAGGTTTACTCCGCATAACTAGCGAAAACAGGCGCACGCACACATAGACGCGTATGTACGACGACGATCCCGGATGAAGACGGTCGAATGCCAATACGAAATTCTGCCGAGATCATCACACGTACGCGTTTATGCATGTGTGCGTCTGTTTTCGCCCCGTCGTCAGTCGGCTTTTTTTTTGTGACCGCGCCGAGATTCGTATGGGGACTCCCCTGAACTTCGCTTAGACGGCGTGTAAAGCACGCATCTGCGTGCGTGAGTTTGAATCAGAGCGTTTTAATAAGTATCACTACTCTATAAATATATTTACTCTGCTGCAAGATATTATTTCTTAAACTGACTAACAGCAGTTCCTTGAAGCGTTATTTCAACTGTATACGAAATAAAATATCTTTTATAATATCAAAAGATTTGTATGCCTCGTATGTTACAATTTAAAGTGGCATATTCCAAAATTAAAAATATTTTTCAATGGTTTTGTAGCATTTCTGGTAAACACATGAAATAAAACATTTCAGGTACTATGCAATCATAAAGCAGAGCCTACGTGTTTTCACACTGGCGTCATGCCAACAGCTGCTAATGTGGCCTTAACTACACTGAATGTTACCTGCCCTAAGAATGCCACGTTACTTTAGTCTCCATTCCATAGATATCATAATACTGTTGGTGCTCCATTCTCATCATGTTTTAGTTTTTGTAGATAATATGTTTATTTACATATTAAACAAAAGATATTTGACCTCGTATCAGCATTTTATCTTCCATGCAAGTTCAATTCGGTCGTTTTTTAAACTTTAATGTGCAATTATTTTCTGTTTTTTGGAATAAATAGATCAATTTAAGTTTGTAAATTCAATAATATAGGTACATATTTTCATGTTTTAAAACGATTTAATAAGTATTATAGTATTTACAGGTAGTGAAGTATTTATTACATTAGGTTGAATGGTCGAATCAGACTTAAAGATGCGTTCAAGAAATATATTTTTTCGTATTAAAATGTGTGATGATGACGTCACTGAAGGTCGAATGAAAGACATCGTTTTTTTCATTTAACGAAAAATATGCATGTTTATTTTAATACCTGTTTACCAGAAAAGCTAAAGGAAAGTTATTCCTCGAAACGCTTTTTGAATCGTAAATATCGACGAAAAAAAAAGATTCCAATTGATTTAACGAAATCCTAAAAGCCACGCAAGAGAAATGACAAGAAAACCAAAACTAGCAACATCATGCTGAGCTACTAAACCAAGTCAGCACCTTAATTAAACCACTACAATTCGTCAGGTCAGGTAAAAACATTCATGAGACCAATCATGGAGATGGAACGAGCCCAATCCACGGGCGAGGAAGTAGGCCGCCAAGCAATAGGCTAAAAAAGGTTTGTAATCGTTTGAAAGCCTTCAGTCTAATAAAATGAGGGAAAAAATAGGACAAATACGTAACTCCGGCACATCGCAGCGCCTTCAGCGCTAGATGGTCGCAAATTACGTCGGAATGGGGGTAATTTAGCGCAATTTCTTCGACAACCAACCCTTGGAATTTTTCGCTAAATGTGAGGGGAAGATAAGATAGGGTGAAAATTATTTATTGAAATATTTGAGCTACGAGCCGGCTAATTGTTTCTAAGTTTTTATGAAAAAAGGTATTCAAGTAAAGGTATTCGACTTGTTTGTCTGTACTTTGTAGCAAACGAGTGGGCTTTGATTTGTAAAGCCAAGTTCACACTAAAGACTTATACTATCTTATACACGTATTGACGGCTTCAGTCAACGTAAACGAAAATTGTAAAATATATATATATCATTATATATAAGAACACGACTGCCATAATTTCTAAATTAATTTAGTAACGACATCCAGTGCAGTCAGGGGACAGCTCTACATTGGATATGTATTGTTTTGTATGCACTGAGTTCTAAGTTCATTTGGAAATTATGGCAGTCGTGTTTTTTATTATTTTTAATTATTTAATTTTATTTAATACTTTTATACTCATTGCTAATCCGGATGATATAGAGATTCTAATGACACCTCATTCATCCGAATTGGCTAAAGCGTTCAGAAGATATGATGAAATACAGATAAATGATAAAAAATACACACATGAACCCTGAAAACAATACACTCCTTTTTTTGGGGGCAGTCGTGTAAAAATACGCTTCATTAGATACTCATACTATACTCATACAACTCTCAAAACTGTTTTACTAATGTGACGTAATCGTTTTTTCCGGGACATCCGAGAGAAATTTTTCACCTACAAACAGACAGCGAAGTATCAATATAAAAGTTCAAGTTTGACTGAACCCTAAAAGAAACGCCAACGTGATCATCTTTAAATTGACATATGTAACCGATTTTGATACTTATGTGGTTGCCACAAGAAAACCTTTGTCTACGTCCATGCAAAATGAATAGGCGCACTATTGCTATCTGCTACTCCATCATTTGTTAAAAGTCCAACTTGCGTTTTCTCTTGATTTCAGCAAACAAAGCATTATTGATACTTAGTATAATACATACTGCAACCGTCTATCTGGATATTCCATCTGTGTTATAGTATTTACAGCTCAGGAAGGCTTTACTTTTTTGTAAATTAAATTTTATTTCGCAGTACAATTAATCTAATTAGTATACAATTATACAAGTATCTATGTTTAATTAGACAGAAAAAAAATGCATTGGAACAGATATTTTGTCAATTTTATGTTATAGGTTTGTTCTTAACTTAAGGCCTGGTCCTAACACAGCAATCCTATTGAGTGATTTTTAACTTAATTATATTGTCAGAAGGTCTACATTGGAACGCTCACTCCATGCGCTATCCGCATGCGAATCAGTGAATTATTATCATCTGGATATTCTAAAAAAAATAATATTTAGGTATTTTTTGTCTTGACAACGGAAAATACACCAAGTTTTCGTGTTAAAGCAGAAATGTCAGACATAAAACTCAAGCCTCTTAGATAAAAAAATTATTTATAACTTAAAAAGGTAATTTTCAAAAATAAAATATGTCGAGTGAAATGTGTCCAATTGGGTAAATGTCTTGACAACGGCAAAAAAAGGTCTGAAAAAAAACATCTAGGAGTTTTACATTGTTAGGGTCAGTACTTGACTCAGCATATTTAAGCAAAAACCTCTTGGAATACCAAAGGCAAGGCCTTAAGCAAAACCTACAAATTATAATGGGAATCAGACATGCGTTATCAAATTAAACTACTTTTAATACTTTCAATCAAACTACTAGTCATATCAAGATATTTTATGTAGGTCTATAACTACATGGCCATAAAAGTATATAATAAGGTCCAGAATAATATTAAAACACCACCCAATATTAATATGTTTAGGAAAAAGCTGGAGGAGCTTTTACTTGAACACTGCTTTTACACAGTAAATGAATATTTAACCTTGTAAAAAATATATTAATTAATCTTGAATTGATCAAATTAGGAATTAAGATATTGTAATCCTTTTCTAAACATCTTTCTTAAAATTTTCTGACAATTGATATGAGAATAATATCGACTGTTGTGTTTTTGAATATTGTATTTTTATTATTTTTTAGTGTTTAAATTTTGTCAGTGTATCTAATTTAATTTTTTAAATTTTCATTTACTGTACACAAAAATTTGCATGTCAGTATTATGGAAAGACTCATCGATACTGCAATTACCTACAAGAGCTATTATTTTGTGACATGTGTCTTTGCAAATAAATTTCTTTCTTTCTTTCTTTACATATTATATTATATAAAAGGTACTTACATCCAAAGGCAATGTTTGCCGGCCTTCATAAAAGGAAGCAACAATATCACTTTACAGTACTTCAACTGAATGTATTCTGTATTCAGGACAAGCACATCGTTTGCTACGAGTAGATCAATGGCATTGATAGATTATAGGATTAACTTGAACACTTTGCTATATTCTTCTACCTTAGAAACTTAACCTGGATAAAGTAAAATGTCTTCTAGTGTGATTTATTGCGGCTTAAGTTTTTGAGAAAAACCAAAGCATAATATTTTTCTCATAAATATATGAAGGGTACAGGGAAAGAACAAGGAATGTCACATCGTAAGGAAGGGCTAGAATAAATGTGTAAATAATAAAAACTTTTTTTCGTTTGTTAAAAGGCAAAGTAACACCTTAAAACAGAGTTTAGCGAAAATGAACACATAATCTTATTTTTACCAAGTGAAAAAAAAAAACATACGAATTATCCCCACATTTATTTTAGCCCGAAAATAAAGTATCTATTTAAGTTATTTATACATTTATTCTAGCCCTTCATTACGATGTGACATTCTTTGTTCTTTCCCTGTACCATTCATATTGTAATATTGTACTTCATCCGGGAGAGCTATTTCAAGTCTCCAGTAAGTGTTTCAATAAGTGTCCAAAAACCGTATGAAAATATATCACATACATGAACCTAAATCACATATTATATGTTTATTTCTTAAAACTATCCGTGTCTATGTTTTTAGGAGGCTAAGGAGTTTGGTGATCATAAGGTTTTAAGCGGCCAGTTTAATAATAAAAATAAAATGAATTGCAATTTCGTGTTAAGAGTGTAGAGATGTTTGCTTGATTTTATAATTGCAATAATAATAACGAAAAAAGGTTAATTTTATATATTTAAAACCATTAAACACTTCAAATTTAATTAAATGCTATCAGTGTAAGGTGGCATCGTCCGACGATCAAACTGAACGCAGTCTACACTAACGTATAAGTTTGGGGAAAAAAAACATTGCCTTTAATTGTTGTGAAAAAGATATTGAGGGTTGCATCGTGATTTGAATTTTCCGCCTAAAAGTCCTCGACTCGAAACAAATATTTTTTTGTATTTATACAAGGTGACTTTTTGATCATCGTACAAATTCATACTGGAGGCTTGGAGACTTTCAGCGTCATGAATCGATTACAATTTTTGTGAATTTTCATTTTATGAATATTACATAAATCGTTATAAGTTCATGATTAGTCGAGGGGCTATACAGAAGGTGACTGTTGCAATGCTCTTTTAAATGCAGACATGTGCAGATCCCAGTTTCCTTCTCTGTCACCTCTTAGCATGTCCCGCAGCATGGGGTACAGTACTTAAAGAAAGGTGTTCCAGTATAAGAACATCTTTGTTTTTTCTTCCCCTGCCTTATCACTAATCACCAAAGTCGGCATGAAATTCCTGCTAGAGACTGACTATGTTATTAATAGTCTTCTTTGCATTAGTAGTCTTTCCCTTGCAAAACACTTTCAACAACTTTTGGTCCAAATACCTCTGTTTCTACCAGAGCTTCAGTAATACCACTATCCTTGAGATACTGCCCCAAGTAGTTGATAACAATTTTTGCAGTATGGAAAGAACCCATTTCTAGAAATATATTTTCAAATTTGGAGCGAAATAGCAACAAAAAAAAAACAAGTTTATTCAGGATATAAGCACACTTTTTTGGTTAAATATACGATGCGGGAAGAAAAAAAAAACGTTATTCTAATGGAGAAATGTGTTTTAAGGACTTTTTGTCCTTTTACATTTTTAATGGTTTTCGAGATATATCAATTTTTCTTGAGGTTGTTCTGGTGCTTGCAAAAAATAGCTTGGCCGCCATCTTGAAAAAAATCTCCCCATGTCAGGAGTGCGTACCCAAGCTAAAAATGATCCATTTATGTCAGGGAATCATCCTGTAAAAAAATTTGCTGTACACATCTTCATGCAACAGTCACCTTCTCTATAGCCTCTAGACTAGATGCCGATCACTTACAAGCCTCCAGTATAAATTTGGACCATGTTCACAAATTCATCTTCTATAACATTTTGAGATTAGTTTAAAAGGGGCTTTCTCATACGTCTTCATGAACAACATGACATTCAATATAATAAGTTAATTTATTTTATTTAATTCCTTATCCTATATACCTACTATAAAGTGTCTCGTTTTATTTTTAAGAAAAGCACTATACATGCTTCGACCGTAGTTTGCCCTCTCTGGCTTCGTATATAAAAGTCCTCGCCCTGTGGGCGAAAATTTAAATTAAATAGTTCAAAACGGCACATTTCTAGCATTCCATGGAAATGGTACCTTGTTCTGTACCATAATGTCCAAACAATCACCTAAAAATGATAGGAAACTTCCATTTCACAGGTAAATACGGATATTCTAAACAAAGTTTGATGTAAGTTAAATATTTATTCATCTAAAATTGCAAAAAATAGCATAAATAGAGTAATTAGTTGAAAATTATGATTGTTTCTGTTAAAAAGTGCAATTTTTTTCAAAAACATTGTATTTTAATCATTTTCTTACGAACGAAAAGTTTTGTTGGGTTTACACTAGAGGCGTACCCTTACTTCATTACACACACATAAGCATGTGTCACACATATTGACACTCGATTTTGGTAACATCGTGTTACCTTGGCTTTATGCTTTTAACTGATTCGGCCAGGGAGAGTCCACTTACATGGTCTCAGCAGCAATGTTTTATTCCTGCGAAGTGTTTAATACGTTTGGGTGTAAGAAAAGATTGATGAGATGATTGACGAAATTCCAAACGAATATAAACCTAGATGCAAAATAAACATTGCTACTAAAATGAATGAATGAATGAACCATTGTTTTTGTTTTAATTTATGTATTAAAGCCATTATTTTTCTTCTTTGTAGATCAGCTATGATCTATATCTGAACCCACTTCCCGTCAGACATCTTATCAACCACGGATATGTAATATTTTTTTCCGCCAATGCCGTTGTCTGTAGATGTCTAATGGGTACATACCAGGATTTTATGGGGTAATGCGGGGAGGGTACTTATATAGCAAAGAAATAGAGATGGGATAGTATGGAATGATATTTGTATACTAGTGAAATTGCACTGAAGTGTTGGCGAAAAAGCTTTTTCCTCCTTGCGAGGTCTCATGAATAAGTGGTCTGTGTCAGCAAACGTCAGGACGCATACGTGTACAATACGAAAAAAAAACAACGTCTGTATGCTATTTTTCATCATGATTATTGCAAAACGGCTCATTTCAATAACTATTTTTGATCGGGATAGCCGACCAGTTTTCATGATTTTAATTTCTATAATTACCCATTTTTACGAGGTTTTCTGACAACTAGAAAATGTTTTTTTCGTGTGACGTCAACTTCTTAGTTGGATATCTATTGATAAAACAGCTCAGTTTTTAGAACAGCATTAAACTGAGAATGGGACTACGAAGATAAGAATTAGAAAAAGGCTTTTTGCTGGAGAGGCTGAAAACCATGAAGTGATTTCGTAAATATTGATCTGGGAAAGTGCCGAGTTCACTCTTTCTTGGAAGAAAACAAGATGTATCAAAATGTTGCCGTGTAAGTTGTTTTCTTTTAGTGAATATTTGGGACAATGAAATAGAATACATTAAAAACATTGGTTGTCGTCGAAATATATTTCGGCCCACATCCCGTGACGACATGAGTCAATATAATGATAAAAATTACACATTTTATTATTCGACATAAAATAAAATAACTTTAAACTTTAGGGCCTTTGTACACCGACGACGACACTGCGAAACGCGAAAATGTACCGAATTGATGGAACGCGAAACGCCAAAATAGACAGAGAGCAAGATGCAACATACGCGATACGTTTTCATATATTGAGACAGCAAGATGCAACATACGCGATATGTTTTCATATATTGAGACAGCAAGATGCAACATACGCGATATGTTTTCATACATTGAGACAGCAAAATGCAACACACGCGATATGTTTTCCTATATTGAGACAGAGCAAGATGCAACATACGCGATATGTTTTCCTATATTGAGACAGAGCAAGATGCAACATACGCGATATGTTTCCATATATTGAGACACCAAGATGCAACAAACGCGATATGTTTTCATATATTGAGATAGAGCGAGATGCAATATACGCGAATTTTTCATACATTGAGATAGAATTTACCACAGTTTAGCGGCATTACTGTACAAAGGGCATAAATGAACATACTTCTTGGCGTAGTTTAAAATTTAAAAGATACATTTGCGGACACTACACGCACCACCTTGATATTTATGTATGAACACAGATATCAGCTGATATGGTAAGGGGGCGTGGTGCTTGCAAACGGATGAGGCCAAAAATAGGCCTAATGCGAGACCCAACGTGAATTTCAATAAAGATGTGATGTATTGTGTTGTCCGTGGCTACAGATTGATCCATCCATCCATCAGCCCGTATTCGTTCACTGCTGGACATAGGCCTCCCCCATATTACGCCACTCTTGGCGGTCCTCAGTCATCCTCATCCAGCCGCCACCCGCAACGTCCTTCAGATCGTCAGTCCAGCGGGCAGGTTGATGCGTGAGAAATATGAAAATGTGTGCCGTACTTAAAGTTTTGTGTTTATGTCAGTGAAATAAGTTTGAGGAAACGTGGAGACATCTGAACACAAACAATTAGAGTAAAAAGTAAAATCTGCTGGTATCTGTGGGTGTGAATATTAGGGCGATGCATGCAGAACCGTACAATGTTTTTGGCATGTAGTCATAGTTTTACAGATTTGAATCTGGGGGCTCGGTTGGTGATCATTGAACCTTGTTCCTGGTCCCTGGCCGGGTCTCCGGTATGGGTTCGGGCGGTTGATTGGATTTCACCTTGTATAATAATATTTTATCTATAATTTTAATCGTATATATATTGCTACATAAATTAAATAAACATTTAATCTAAGTAGTTCTTGTACATTTATTATTTTATTACATATATTTTTATAAGATTAAAATTTGACTTGTGAAACGTGTATTATATATACCTACTTTGCAAAAAAAACTTTTTGAATTTTGAATTTTGAAATTTTGAATCTATTAAAATATAACAAAAAATAAATGCAACATGTGTCGATACACTAGCGCTCTCCAATGTCATGTCAACTAAAGCAGTAGAGCCGCTGGCGATCAAGCGGCGCAGGTATGCTGTTTTGGGGAACAATTCCCATGGCTTAATTTTTAAAAGATTTTTTTTAAATAATTTTTCATAGAAGTTACGTTATTTTAGGACATAGATTTATTTATTTTGCATATCGCAGGTATGCCATCTTCTTATATAAATTAAATATTATTTTTTATGATTTTTTAAATAATTGTCCAATATAACGCCACTTGAGAATATATATATAATAAAATAAAATCCTACTAAAAGGCATTTTAAACGATATAAATTATTTATTAAATGTTTTATTTAAGGCACTTTTACAACTTATTGGTTATTTCTTTCTTTTAAAAGCTGTAATCTATAAACAATGATCTTTCTCTAGAACTTTCCGTGTTAGAATTCCCGTGTTAATTTTGAATTCTGACCTAGTAGGTTTAAGCTGCAGACGGGCAGACAAAGTATCGACATAAATTCATAAAATCCGTAAAACTTGTAAAGAAAGTAACTTCAATACATTTTGCCAACGTGTGCTTTTGACGTACAATTCACCGAAAGATTTACAAAAGCTATAAAAATGTTATCTTCAGCGTTCCATTCAGATTCAAAATCGTCTCGTGCCACAGACTTACCAAGTCTCGTGCAATGCCGCCATTACTGTAAATAAAATTGAACGCCATTGCATTTTAGTTTATGGTCTGCGAAATGTGACGAGTTGGTATGACGGGCTAGTTCTTTGTTAGTATATGCATAGATTTAGAATGTACAAGATGAACAATGTAGTAGAGAAAATGATACCAAAAAATTACTATGACATTACTATTACATTTACTTAATATTTTGGACAATCCTGAATATAACTACTAAATACTACAAAGAAAATCAATACGTTACTGTAAAAACTTTTTTTTTGGGCGGATTAATACGAGAAATTTGGCAAAATGTGATTCAAAACATTCTAATGACAAAATCATATTTACCTGTGAAATGTGTAATTATTTGGGTTATTTCTCCTTGTCACATCACAATTACTCACTGCACAAGATAAACCAATCACTATTTATCAATTTAGTTACGTACAAGTGTTTTATTTTTCTATGTATTATTTAAATATTATAATAAAATCCGCAATCACACCCAAGCAAGCGGGACGCTATGGGCACTTACTCGAAAAAAAATTACACAGCGGTTCTTTGTAGTGCATCTCTTTCTCTCTTACAAAGTGTTCATAAAGGTAGGACAACTCTTTTACACGCTATGGACATCTATTAAGCGCAGCGAGTCCTGTGTCTATGAGCATATGACAAACTTTTACTTGGAATGTATTGGTTTATTTTATTTCAGATAAAGTGCATGTACAGACGTCTGCAGTTTAAGCTGCCTATTTTTAACCGATTGTAACGGTTATGATGCCATAGAACTGCCAATAGGTTGCCTATTATGCCGGCATCCGTTCTTTAATATAGTTCGCTGGCTGTTATTACATAATAATAATTTAAGGGGGTATATCGTCAATATCGACACTTTTTGAAGTTATTTATCTGCTGTTCAAACCAAGTCCTAAGTTAAATAAATTAGTTTAACAATTTTGGGACTTTCTTCTAGATTTTGGTCTATCAGAAACGCGATTGGAGGAATTTCACTAGATAGAAATAATTATTGGAATGAGGTCTAAATTTACACTTTTTTTGATATTCTGACAAATTGGGGCAGTATACACACTTCAAAAATATTTATTGAGATGGGTTTTAACAATACCTAAATTATTGGAAATGTAAATTTTCATAGCTATTTTAGTTAATTTTTTATTAATTTAAAACCGACATTTTGTCAATTTTCCCCGATTCTATCCATCTCGCACTGCGGATCTTTCCACCTGGAGTAACGGGGACCTTTGCACGAACGATATATCACCTTGATTTTTTTTGGATCAAAAACCAATAAATTGCACTTATTGTACCGTGCGTGGTGAACAAACGGCGTCTGAATAACTAACCATGTCAGAATCTAACTTGACACTGGCAAAAAGTAGCGCTTATAATAGCAGCCGTCGCCAAAACACAAAAAAATAATTAAAAACAATATTTTACATCAAGTAGGGAGTATTTCTGCCCTCCGTGCTAGTAAAATTGTAACGGCAGGGTAGATTTTCCGTCCTCTAAATACAATATTATTGTTTATGATGGTAGAATAAGTTGTAAAGTGCATGAAATATCATGTTTAATCACTTAGAGTGCATGCATTAATCAAATAAATTTCAAACATTAAATAAATAATTTTCCGCTTATATGATTTAATTTAAGCGGATGTACCATGTATAGATTGTGATTTGCAATTCACAGTTCACCCCTGACACCCTCTCGGGGATTCGTGTCAGATAATATGTTTTTTTTTGTTACATCTTATATTTATCTAATATATCCATGAATTCCCATAGTTTAATTACAAAAAGATTTCTTTTTAAATTTTTTTTTCAGAAAATTTACGTCATTTTAGGATATAGTTTTCATTATTTTGGTATATAAATTAACCATTATTTTTTATGATTTTTTTTAATGAATTGAATATGACGTCACTTGAAAAAAGAGGTCTATCTCTGTCTTTCTACTCATCTGTCATCCATTTCTCAAATCAGTCCTAAGCAAGTTATTATAAATTTATCTTGATAGCAATGCAGCAATAAATAAAATAGATTTCTAAACAACCATTTCTCAAATGACGTCACACGAATGCAAATGGAAGTTGCAGCTTTTTCGTAAAAATATTCATCATCATGAGGGTTTTTTAGACCACAAGTTCTAAAATACGGCTTATTATACCTAAATTTTGAAATGGTTTTCGAATTAACACACCTTAACATAATTTAATCTTAGCGAATTTGACAGGTAAACTAAATATAATATAATGTTATAATTAATGTAATGTTAAGTTATGAAGTTAACATTTCCATCTAATATCGTTTTTTACATCAGACATCCATAACAACCATCTCTGCCTAAGGTAAAGAAGTTTGAGCTCCTTTTGGAATAATTATTTTCTCACAATTTGTTTTTATTATAAATATTTTATAATTACATATTTTAAATGCAGTCTAATAACTAATAAGAATAACACTAGGATTCAGAGAATAAAAGCAAGACTAATCGAATGAGCGGAGTAAGTCATATATTTATTAAATTATTTATTCCTTATTTCAATATTTTTTATTTTTTTATTTTGTATTTTTTTTATAAAATTTATTAAATTTAACCTTGTGTATTTCCCCATATTATTTTTTATTATATAAAACAGTTAGACATAGGTTATTTAATTATATTAAAACCGACCTGTAATAAGTGTATCTGATATACCTACATTACATAAATAAATATATTTCATTTAATTTCGAACAATTTGGTCCACAAAACTAGGCATTCAACTTATTAGCCCAGTAGTACTCTATTTCTACTACTTACTATTTCAGTGTTGTGAAATGGGTCATCTCATCTCCCCAGCTCTTCTAGTAACATCACTATTCGTATCGCGACTCAGTCGATTCTAACCCTAAATTGCCACCTTGCAACTGTAACAAAGTTAACTTGGAAACGGCTCGGGCGTGTAGTCGAACCAAATAAAACTGTTTTTAGGTATAGCCTTTTAAATAGCAAAGTTTGAAGGTTGATTATTGAACAGAACTAAACTCTTTCGTGATAAGTTTTAACCATGGGAAGTATTTAGAAGAATAGTTTAGGTAGTATTGTATAGTATATAGTATACAATATAGGTTAGTAAAACATTTAATTTATTAGTTTGATTCAACAGTGGGATGCTCAGAAGAAACAAACACTAACCGTCCCACTAGTAGGACAGTGCAGAAGGACGATCAGAAACAAACACTACCCGTCCTACTAGTAGGACAAGGCAAAATATTATTTTAAATATTATTAAAGTGCATTACACGATAGAAAAATCAATTAGAAACACATTCTTTGAGAAAAAGAAATCTCAATCGGGGCCCGAACCCGTATCTCTCCTATCGCGGGCCAGCGACTTATCAGTTACACCTCAATCACAATAGTATTTTGTGCAACTGTAACTTAATTTGAGACATTGGGACACAAGTGCTTCGTGAGTTTCATATTAATTTTGCACGAGTGTCCCAATGTCTAATTATGTTCAGTTGCACACAATACTTGATCTACGACCATCAAAAATATCGTCTTTATTTATAATATTTTCAACTAAAAATGTCACGAAAAATGAGAAGAAGACATTCGTTCATAAACCTCAGCTGCGTCGTCCCGGTAATGCTGCTTTGATAGCTAATCAGGAAAGAAGGCGTGGCTTAAGAAATAACATCGGAACTCTTGGGCTCCTGACTGATTTACTTGATATTTGGTATATAAAAAGATACTTAGGTATTGAAAAATGCTTGTAAGTTTGCGTCGTACTTTATGTTCCGTAAATATTCGTTAACGTGGATACAATTTGTTTCAAAATACTCTTTATTTGGACACCCCACACAAAATACTGTTCATTGGAGACTTCACACAAAATAATCTTCGCTCGACACACCACACGAAATAATCTTCATTGCATAGCCCACACAAAATACTCTGTATTAGATAGCCAATACAAAAAGCTCTGCATTGGATACACCATAATATGAAATACTTTTCAATAGACAACCCACACAAAATAGTCTTTCTTGGGCACCCACTACATAACACTTTTCATTGGTCATATTTATTTCTAATTCGTACAGGCATCCGCACTGTTTTTGAGGTACGAGTAAAGTTAGTAGGGGAATGCGCAGAAGTCATTTATTAGGACTGTTTGGAGGACAGAAGGGGGCGCGAAGGGAGGGCAGGCGCCGCGCGGTTGTGATTGGTTTGTTAGTCACACACTGTGTCCAGCGCTGTTACTGCACGTCTCTGGGCCCCGGGGTATAGTCGTGCACACATATATTTTTAGTAGGGCGTTTAGTGACCTGCAATTTAGTTAACAAGATGCCGAAAATATTTTTTTTGACTAGACAGGCAGGAAAAACGGAGACTTTGGGAATAGTTGTACGTTTTAGAGAGGTAATAAAAATTAAAAAAGAAGCTACCGATGAATTGCAAAAAAACTTGAATCGCGCTATTATAGTTTTGAAACTTATTTAGAACAGAACAGAACAAATAACAGAACTTGAAATGTCATTGAACCTTAATCCTGACCACTTACCGAGTCTACAGTTTGAATGTGGGTATTTAAATAAAAGTCACCTTATATAGGTAAAGTTTTGGTATAATTAGTTAGGTTTGGTAAGCAGTTAAACAGTAACCCTTTTTCATTCGTGTACCTTTTACTCATATTAATCAATTGAGTCATATAACACTATCATATATATTAAATATTCATTATTCATCAGGATTATTTATGTCTTAACTATACTTAACTAAAAAATCAGTAGGTAATGTACCTCAAAAACCGTGACGATACGTGTAAATAAAAAAAGAAAATTCAATAATTTTTTTATTCGGCTCCCCCGCTCGTTATTGTCTTAATTGGTAACCCACACACAATACTCTTTATTGGGCAACCCACAAAATTTATTCTTTATTGGAGACCCCACACAAAATACATTTCATTTTGCATTTTCATTGCACACCCCAATTTTCATAATAATATGTATTTTTACAAAGTAACGTCATCTAATCCAAATAAACTCTTTACCCACTGCTAACTCGACTTGCTGTTGTTTAGTTATGCTGTGGACAGACAGACACCGAAGCTTTATATCAGTTTCCATTTTTTCAGGAGATCTAAATCTATCAGAATTAAATATTTGCATTTCCAGTTATTTTCAACTTTACTTACTTCTCTTGTGACTAAAATTTATTGGTCAGAGCACACGAAAAGCTAAGGTTGCACTTACCGGACGCAGTTGCATCGCCGGAAGTCGCCATGTTTTATTCAGCGGATGCATCCACCGGACCACGGCGCGCTCCCAAAGGGTTAAGATGTATTAGTATCACTTGCCGTGTCGATTTTACCAGCGCTTTGATATCTATTTGGGGTTAGAGGTGACGGAAATTGTGGTACCTGGGTAAAAAGCCTTCTACGTTATATATTTTTGTTTTTTTTTTTGAATGGGTACTTCTATTTTTGCATCTCAACTCAATTATCTCTAAACTTAAAAAATGTGACATTCAAATTTATGCCGTGTATTCTTTATAATATATGCAAAAACATATGGGGTTGGAAAAAAGGCGCGAAGATGTGATGGCGTCGTTTTTTTGTTTTATTGAAAAAATATTGCATTTTGGGTGTTTTCATCAACAATAGTGATAGAATATTGTGAATTAAAATCGCCGTAACCTGTGTAGTGTGTTGTTCAATGGAACAAAAGTGCGGGCTGTGCCTTTTCGTGTGTTTTTTCTAACCCTGTTGTATTTGCGTTATAAGGCTATCATTATAGCAGAAACGACAGGACAGTGACTTAGACAGGACAGACCTTTCAGATGATCCTTAACAGAAGAGGATAGTGCATAAAACAGATAATAACTATAACGTCAGACATGGCTGTATGGGCTTAGATCCCTTTGCCTTTCCACTTAGTGGGAAAATGAAAGAAAAAAAAAAGCAAAAACATATTCTCTGCCCTACTCTGACTTCAGAACAAGGTAACTGTCCCAAAAATCTCATAGTGAGCATTGAAATAGACACTCTAATCTAAATCGCCAGCACATATCGACAACCCAACTAACACACAAGCTGCTTTATTCGCTTCTGTAAATCCTCTTGGACGCAAAAGAGGGTTATAAAAGCGGTGAAATTTACTTGTAGACATAGAAAAACGTTAGCTAATGCTCTCAGCAATTGTTGAAGCTTTGAGGTGCAGAAAAGAGTTAGTAAATGCTATCTTAGCGATTTATAACTCCAATAGGCAGTAATAGTATGCTTAGGAAATATAAAAGTGTAATCATAACGCCAATGTATGGCAGCCGTATATCCGATATTACTAACTCCGATACAAGAATTAAGCACGTACAGTTGAGTTTAAATACTCTCGTAGAGTTACATAATGCTTAAATGGAGTCTATTAGAGTTTATGTTCTCTTAATTCAGTTAGAATTTGCCATTTTAGACCAGTGACACAAGAGCGATTTATATTTCTATTATATGTGACATCGCCGTATAGGTGCGAGTAGGACTCGTGCCTTGCGTGTTCCGTACACACTTTATCAATGAAATTCATGTTTTTTGTTAAATTAGCTTTTCAAATAATTTGTAATAGTTTAAAATAATAATATGATGATGATGATGATGATGATGATGATGATGATGATGATGATGATGATGATGATGATGATGATGATGATACGATACGATACGATACGATACGATACGATACGATACGGTACGGTACGATACGATACGATACGATACGATACGATACGATACGATACGATACGATACGATACGATACGGTACGATACGATACGATACGATACGATACGATACGATACGATACGATACGGTACGATAAGATACGGTACGGTACGGTTCGGTATGGTACGGTACGGCACGGTACGATATGATACGGTACGGTACGGTTCGGTATGGTACGGTACGGTATGGTACGATAAGATACTGTACGGTACGGTACGGTTCGGTATGGTACGGTACGGCACGGTACGATATGATACGATACGATACGACATGGTACGGTACGGTACGGTACGAAGAAGTACGGTACGGTACGGATACGGTATGGTACGGTACGTTTCGGTACGACATGGTACGGTACGAAGAAGTACGGTACGGTACGGCACGATACGGTACGGTACGATACGGTACGGTACAAAAAGTACGGTACGGTACGGTACGGTACGGTACGATATGATACGATACGATATGACATGGTACGGTACGAAGAAGTACGGTACGGTACGGTACGGTTCGGTACGGTACGGTACAATACGGTACGATATGATACGATACTATACGACATGGTACGGTACGGTACGGTACGGTACGAAGAAGTACGGTATGGTACGATACGATACGGTACGGTACGATACGGTACGGTACGGTAGTACGGTACGATACGATACGTAATATAACCGACACCGACCCGAAATATATAGATGAGATAACAGTATTTATATTTAAATTATCATGTCTATCAGTACCTATTATTTATATTTATAAAACAAAAAACATTAAAAGCTTTTATAGTGTATTTCATTTTAAACCATTATATATTTGCTACCGTACCCTAAAATTTTATGATCGATTGCTATCAAGGCCATGATTTGGCTTTATACACCGCTATCATATTGCTCTAAAACTTAGTCACCTACTTTCTACGTCCTAACGACGTATGAAATGCTCAGAGAAGTTACATACTCCTAAGAAATATTCCGCCATTGTTATTTTTATTTTGTTGAATTGGTTCATCGAAATTATCGTTTCGTTACAGATATTGACGACAAAGAATGAAAGAATTTTTAAAAAGAATGAAGGAGTACTACATTGCTGCAGTTGCAGCCGATAATTTAGAAAATAAACGAAATATCTAACCTAACCTCTTTGCACATTTCTCTAATTTTCAATCTTCTTTCACATTATTAGGAAGGCGTATTAAAAACGAAGTGGAAAACTATATATAGAATACCAGTAAAATTATCTTCGTAAGGAAATTTCACTCACAACACACATAATACTATACCATGGAAAAAATAACATCCAATTTATTTGCGTCGCATATCGTTCACTTTATTTGTATCTTACACCATTTTAGGTTAAGTTTTAAAATGAAAGAGTTCGCAAATTAAACATTTCAAGGAAAAAAAGAGATGGAACATGACTCAAATCGCAAATAGAAATACAAGGTAGTTAGTGGACTCCCAATGACGTATAAATCGCTCTTGTATTGCGTTTTGGACTCCTCAGTGTGTATAAATCGCTATTGTAACCCTCTTATATTGACGAAATCGCAAATAGAAATTAAAGGTAGTTAGTGGACCCCGAATGACGTATGAATCGCTCTTGTATCGCTTTTTAAGCCCCTCGGTGTGTATGAATCGCTATTGTAACCCTCTTGTATTGACGAATGCCGCTTAATTTGTGCCCAAATGGACATATAGCGAAGGTATATCGGGAATATATCCGGATATAAAGCCAGTTCGTATTTCATCAATACTTAACGGCTTACGCTCTATCGCTCATGTATTTCTCAGTTTGGTTAGTTGGGAAACGCATTTTTTGCGGTACCATTACCGTGAGTAATAGATAAAATAGATAATAGGTATAAAGTTTGATGGTAGGTCAAATTTGACCGATATCGATGACGAAGTAACTCTAAGTTTTTTGTTAATATTATATTATGGTGACTTGATTGATTAAGCTTAATTCATATTAGAGAAGTGCAAATCGGTAGCCCAATTAGTTGGTAAAACGTTAGACTTTTAATCTTGAATACTAACGTTGATCATTCACTAATGGTTTTTTCGGAATAAATGTGCATGGCGTTTACTTGTCACCTGATGAACGATGAAGAGAACGCAGTGAAAAGGTTAAAAGGTTAATACTTGCGATTGTCAGCGCTTGGTGAAATATCAAAATGGCTGAATAATACACCTGTACTGTTGTCACAATTTTTTAAAATATCCTAACTAGGTTTCACTTTATTGGCAATTTTAGCAAGGGTTTAGTCGATAGAAAAGTAGTTATTAGCACCAATTCGGCGCAGCACAATTTGACTTAATTGACAGGACTAAACTTAATTTAAGTGTTCTGTCCTTTTCTTTCTGTATCGAAAAGACAAAGATGGGACGCTCAAAATAAGGTTAGTCTTGTCAGTTGTGTTGCGCCGAATCGGCACCATTATCGCATAAACAGTGTTTACAGTGTCAGCCACTGTGAAAAGGCACACCCTTTTTCTCAGACTTTCGAGGGTTCTTTGGAGGGTTCATTAAGTATCTCCTTATATAAAAAACATACGTTTGTTTTGTTGGTTTTTTATTCAGAAATTTATTAAAATATATAGGTTTGTCTAAAAAAATATACTTCCAACCCACTTCTTTTGGTTTTTAAACGTTCCGCAGACAAATGCGGTTAAGGCATTGACTTGATTTTTTTTTCATAAAATAGGTAAGTAATATAAATATGAAGGGAATCTACTAAATTCAATATTTTTTTGCCTACAAAATATTTCAGTATAAGCTAAAAACATTCCAATTTGTTGTTTTGCTGCGTGATTATTACGCGTCCAAGGAAAAGAAGCCAATGAGCCAACATATAATCGCCTCTATCGAAAGCAAATAAAGTCTTTGCTATTGGACTGATTGTGCTTGAAGGGTAATAAAAAAAGTTGCTAGAGTAGATTTATAATGTAATAGGAATAAAGTGATAAAAAGAAGAATAAACGAGTTTAAGGTTTTGAAGTTGTTTGATCATTGAATAGAAAGAGCCTAAGATTCCAGAAGAATATAGGAGGCTCTACAGTATATTGGTGACAAATGAAATTAGGTACATACTAAAAACCACTTTAAATTGTTCACAAAGACAGTATAATAAGGGTGATTTTTTTCACTATATCCTAAAAATATATACCTATCGATACATTTCGATATGTACAGGGCTGTAAACCTCTACAAGGTTGCCCATAGCCGAAGTTAGCCTCTACTTGACTATCATAATACTCCGGATATCCGAAGTCCGAGCCATAATATCCGTTAAGATGGACTTCTGAGTGAATTAGACTTTTACGATTTTGGGTCCGAGTCATACAGCAATGACGCCATGAGACTTCTTGACCACAGACCAAGATAGATTAGGGATCTAGAGATACTCTTTTTAGCTAGCAATAAAGGTGATTATGGATGAGATAAGTTCCCTAATTAGCTTGGTTGTCTATTACGTGCCGTGGAATGGCGAAGGCGAGGGTATTTTTACGACTTCTGTCTCCACGAGGCTGGGATTGTCTGACGGATATTTATGTTTGTTATTTTGATAATACTGCTTTTGATGTAATATATAAATGTTTGTCCAGCACAGTTTGTAATTTTGTGCGTGAAGTCCCCTATCACTTTCGCCGAGCAGTCAAAAATCGTGCCGCGACCAGTAAAATAATGACTTTAAATAAATAACCGACAATTCCCATAGCTTAATTTTTAAAAGATTTTTTTTCAGAGAATGTACGCCATATTAGGACATAATTTTCATTATTTTGGTATATAAATTAACCATTATATTTTATGATTTTTTAAAGAATTGTTCGATGACCTTGTCACTTGAGAATTTTAGACAATACTGATTGTGATGTGTGATTGCTTATAAAAAAAGTGGTCTGTCTCTGTCTGTCTACTCATCTGTCATCTAGCTGTCAAATTAGTCTGAAGCAAATTATTATAAATTTATCTCGATAGCAAAAGACACATTTATAAACAGCCATTACTCAAGTGACGTCACACGAAGGCAAATGGAAGTTGCAGCCTATTCGTAAAAATATTCATCGTCATGAGGTTTTTTAGACCAAAACTTCGATAATACGGCTTATTAGACCTGAATGTCGAAATGGTTTTCAAATTAACACACCTTAAAATAATTTAATATATGCCAATTTAACAAAAGTTTAGACTCGCAATAATTCGTTTGCGTAAAGTTAGTTTTGATATTTTTTGATTACTAATTATTCTAAACTTAGTCCATACACTGATGGGACGGCCATGAGTTCATAAAACTTTCTTATTTTGGACTCCTGTTATTTAGATTGAAATATTATTTTCTTTTATAGTTAAAAACTAAAATTTAATTTTCAATATAAATAAGAGGTTTTCGGTACTTAAAATAATAATAATAGAAAAAAAAACATCAATAATTACAGGGATAATCGTCGGCTGGTGTTACATCACATTTAGATAAAATTGTTTTCAATGCATGTGCTCGTAAAGGCCCACTTTTTATGCATCAAAACCGAACAAAAAGTCGATTATTTTGCCCTAGGGCTTTATTATTATTATTTTTTTTAATTTATTCACAATGGTTGGCTAACGTGCAGCCTTTCCTGTGTACCATAGATGTTATACTTTTTTTTCCACTGTTTAACGGCTCTGGATACAGTCCTTTTGAGCCAATTATAATTTAAAGTTCACAAGATTATATTTGTTTTCATTTCCTCACACTATGCATTGAAAAACGTAGTATGATACACGGGCGTAAAAGCAATAAATTACTCGGTTACGTTTAAAACACTCGCTACGCTCGTGTTTTAAATCGTCCTCGTGATTTATTCCTTTTCGCCCTAGTAGCATAAACTACTATTAAAGGGCCTCTACGTGTTGGCTTCGGCCCCATGCACGCCTCCCAAAGGTCCAGGACTACATAGTCCCGAGATATAATACATATATACAATAATAATAATAATTCCTAAAGATGAAAAATGTTGCTAAAATCACTGTCGTCTCGAAGAAGAGTACCCAGGACACTAGCGGCATTACCTCTTTGAATTGCTAGACCAATTCTTTGGCCAAGGTATGCGCCACTTTTTTTAATTGATAATGTTGTACTTTGTCAATTTAATGGTACCAAACAAAATAAACTGGCTCTTTGATACTTACTTTTATGACACTTTTACTTATATCCTGAAGTTACAATAAATCGCAACTTAGTTTATTTCTACTTATGTTTATCTTTATAGAATTGATTTGGCATGATACCCAATCCGGCTTAAAGTAAGATACTTGTTGGAAAACACATTATTTGATCAAAAAATTTCATGACGGACCCGATTTTTACGACGAAGCTATTGTTTTTCTTAGTTGAAATAGCTTCCAAATTGGATATCGAGAATATAGGTTTAGGCCAGGGGTGGCCAACTTGTTTGTTATAACGATCGACTTTTTGTCTTCCTAATACCGGATCGACTTCTTACAGTGCAATATTTTGCGTTCTAAGAAAATTAAAGCCTGACCAGAAAAATAAAAAACCTGCTCTAGGGGCGCCACATTAGCTTTTATGATTGCAACACTCATGTTTACACACACATATTAAAAATATAATCACACTTTGACAGCACACATGCACACACACGAAAAAATAACAGTACACTTTGACAGCAATCGAAATAATGACGTTTCAAAGTTGAGGTTGCCAGTAGAAGAAATAAGTTCTATCGGTTTTCCGCAATATGGCGAGGTTTTTTATTTTCCTGGTCAGGCTTTACTATTGAAATTGCCTAAACAAACAATTTTTTTTTACAAAATGCGATAAAAACAATGACAAATATTTATGTAAGACACAAATGACTTAAAAATATTACATTGCAAAGATGAAAATATCTCAAAGTTACCACGAGGCCGAAGGCCGAGCAATGAAAAATTTGTTTTTCAGTAAGACAATAATAGTATGTTTAAAATATTTTTTACAAAATAAAAGGGCCTTTTTATTTTTTGTACGTTATATTCCACATAAATATAAATACTTAATTAAATGGTTTTAGGCGCTATATTTAGACCTCTCAGTGGGGTCGAAATCAGGTGAATAGAAAAATAAAAATTTTCAGTAAGATATATTATTATAGATATTATTATATAAAGATTATTTATCTTTTTCTCGCTTTTTTACTTTCTTCTATGTATATACTTGGGAAATAAGTTGATCAGTAATCCTGGCTCGTGGAATTTTTTCCACAAAATATTCTGTCTTTCTACTGCAACTGTGAAATAGGCGGGGAAATCGTAAAATGCACTAAATCACTAAAATCCGTTGCTTTTTTGCAAATATTTTGCTTCTATAACTTTCCGTGACCGTGATTCGTTAGACTTAAACTCCTAAGTAGTGCCAATATTCCAATTATTTGGTAATTAATTTACAAAATAATGGAGTATAAATTGGAATTTGGAATTTTTCCAACATGCCAATTCGATAATATTAAATAAATTTAAGAACAAATATTCAGATGGTTCTCTTCATTTTTCAAACCTCATTTGTTTATGTAATTAGTTCTGCATTTTAATTCGTAAGGGTTAATAACATTTTTTTCATGTTTTTATATTTAGGCGTAAAGAGTACTATAGCTATGAAATCATAAATATGTAAAAACGCTGGAGATGGTATCTTAGATTAAGGATCAAGGTATGTGTATGCAGAGTTTCAATGTCCCAAATCGTCAGGATGCGATTTATTCGATATTCAAAATGTCGAATTTCTCATTTTCACAGGAATAATGAGCGTTGCCATAAACGCGAGTAACAAATAAACAAAAACACAATTCAATGATGTTGCGATCGACTAACCGCCCATCCATTTCATTCAGCCTGCGATCGACCGGTCGATCGGGATGCAAGAGTTAGCCACCCCTGCTTTAGAAGACTTTAAATCCACTATCAGCTTCGAAGACATAATAAATCGTTTAAGAGCGCTATTGTAGCCGGATTGTGAAAAACCCGCCTTTTTCTTATTAATTGAAACAGAACACTTAAATTCAAAATTCACTCAATAGTTATTCAACAAAACCTTATTATGATTAATACTTGCGAATGTCGGCACTTGGTGAAACTTGGATAAAAACATAATGAATAGATGCACTTGCACTCGTTTCACAGTTAAATAAAATCTTATAATAATACCTATGTATTGTGTATGCTGCCATCGCAAAGTTTCCAGTAGTTTCTGTAAATAAGAATTTCATGAATTTTAAATTAAAAAAAAATTGTAATTGTAACCAATGGAAACTTTGCGATGGCAGCATACGCAATACATAGGTAATAAGGTTTTGTTGAATAGCTGTTGAGTGAATTTTGAATTTAAGTGTTTTGTTTCGATTAATTAGAAAAAGGCGGGTTTTTCACAATCCGGCTGCGATACCGCTCTTAAGAAAGGCTTTCGATTCCAGCGGTGTACGAGTATGACATGAAGTTTGAGAAAGTACTTTAACTTGGGTAACTTGAAGTTTTTTATTTTTATTTAGCGAATTAAACTTTAGGTAAGTTACTTGGAATGGAACTTGTATTATTTTATTAAAAATTAAAATCAAATTTCATTTGACTTGTCGTATTTTACGGTTTTATATTTATTATCTTTAGTATTGTTACATACATGAATGTACTCACGCCTGTCTCCAAGAGAGGTAGGCAGAGACTACAAATTTCCATCTGCTACGATACAGACACACCTCTTTAATTGTTACATCAACATATACTTGCAACTTAGAATTCCTAGGACTTGCAATTAGTAGAAATTGTTTATTCACCCTCAGTCATAGAATTCCTTGACATATTATTGAAATGACACCGTTTTTCTTACCAATTTTCATTACTCAAAAAACAGCTCAAGCAATATTTAGTTCAATCCAATCCATCAGCCAATATCGGTCCACTGATGGACATAGGCCTCCCCAAGGGCACGCCACATTTTTCTAGCCTCTGCCATCCTCATCCAGCCACTACCGGCAATCTTTTTTAGATCGTCAGTCCAGCGAGCTGGCGGACGTCCTACTACTAATATTTAATACCATAGAAATAAAATACCATTCTGTTTTGTCCACAGTGCATCTACGGCTGTTACGTGCACTCAGCTATTCTGCCGACTTTCCACAGGAGGTGCTATTGGCTATTGCAGGTGAGTTACAGCTATTTTTAATCCATGATGTCTTGGTACTTCAAACCTACATGTTTATGATTTCTTTTTTTGGGGCTTTATTGTCTAACTGAAACATCTATCGGTATGTGTCAAATGATGTATCACGTCATTTCTATCCAACCACAATACATTTAAAAGCTATAGCGATATATATTTAAGTTATAGATAAAGTTCTCCCAATCTTTGATTGAAACCTTAGCTCTAGTTTTAATTTTAGTCTTATAATTAGGTATTAATAAGTCAACTTTTCTAATGATCTTTTATTTTAATACTATCTTAGTGTCACTTTGTTAGCCACCTGTACGAACACTGTATATCATCTTTATGGCGCCCATGGTACATACTCTCCATGGTCTAGTCTGGGAGCCACTGAATGCTGCTTCAATTGTTAAACTGTTTATGTGAAATAAATATATTTTTCATTTTCAATTTTCTTTCAAACAATAAGGGGGCAGGTTATTGATGTAGGCGAAGAGTGTAGCTAAGTCAGAAGGACGCCTAATTCAGTCAATCAGCCGTCATTGCATCTTTAAATCTGTCAGTTGGGCATGCACTGATAAGTTTTTGGAAGTGTATATGCGTATAATTTTTTTTATTAGAGGTATAATAATTCATAAATCATAATAATTTATTTGTCAAAAATTTGTTAATTACAATTAGTTTTTAAAATAAAACTTGTCTCTCTAAGCTTCGTCTTAAAGGCACGAAAATATTTAAAATAAACTTATTGTAAAATTAAAAAATTAAACTTTATCAAAAGAAAAGATAAATTAAATTCATCGAAGAACGGCGACAAGCCTCACCCCTCTATAACGCTAGGACGTAAAAAGGTTCGTAAAAATAAGGAGTAAAAATATTCCAGTGATAGTTCGCACTTGGGACAAATTCAAATAGTTTATTTTGTAAAGTAGGTATACATAATACAATTTTTACATGTCAAATTTAATCTTATAAAAATATATGTAATAAAGTAATAAATGTACATGAACTAAATAAAATGTTTATTTAATTTATGTAGCAATATATATACGATTAAAATGATAGGTAAAATCTATAATTATACAAAGTGAAATCCAATCAACCGCCCGAACTCATACCGGAGACCCAGCCAGGGACCAGGAACAAGGTTCAATGATCACCAACCGAGCCCCCAGCACGAATCCAGGCGGCCGACCAAATCCTACCCTATATACTACATACTAATAGGTTACATATATAAATACAAGCCTACCTCCGCCCATTCGATTAGTCTTGCTAAGAAGAAGGGCAATAAACTTAGCAAGATCATGTCTTTTTTTAAACATATTAGTGACAAACTAAAACTTTAACTATACAAGTTATTTATATCTACTTTAACTAAGGGATAAGAAAATATAAGACAGCAGGAATTCAGGGTAATAAAAAAAAATATATATATATCTTTGTCTACCGGCCTCATATAGCCTATTTCCTTTTACATCTTCTCTGACATCTCTGAAACTATCTCAAGGATATATGTATGTCGTGATAATGTGTTTAAGAACTCTAGCAAATAACAGCATTTGTAAGTCAGCTACTGTACCGACCTTTAACACCAAAAAAATTCTTGTCTTCTTATATTTGACAAAAAAAAAATAGGCAATATATATTTAATTTAAAATAAACACTAATATTGTATACAACGTGTAAAAGAAAGGTGAAACCATATTTGAAGAGCTTATTCAGTCAATGGTAAAGAACAACTTTACCTATGGAAGAAACCCCAAAATCTCAAAAAAACATCTCATTTCGGCCGAGCAGCATTGCATTTTTCTATGAAACAGTAAAATTTTTTTTTCGAGGTACATGTTTTGTTCCAGAGTAAAAGTTGTTCTAAACCATTTACTGAATAAGCTCTTTAAATATGGTTACACCTTTCTGTTACACGTTGTATATCTTAACTTTTTTTTCTGCTGAATTTTTTTTTGGTATGAATATCGTCATGATTAAATTTAATATTTTTATAAATATTTCCTTTTCAAGCGGCACGTTCAGAGAGATTTCAAAATCACATGTTTACCGATATTTTCCCCTTTACCAGACGGTATATATTTCGAGAAAGATATTGGGACCAATTTCCAAACCCACAAATAGAAATACGATACCGTGTTGAAATACGACCTTTCTTTTAAAATTTCAGTGCCCGCTCAAACTTTCATACCAAGTTTCTAGAATCGGTCTCAGTTTAATATTTGTGAAATATGTCGCTTACCTGATGTAATATTAATGGAATTTCTTGGGAAATCTGGTTGCTACGTGTTTCCTAATAGCTTACATTTTCATGTATCTTGTGAAGTATCTAATTTTAAATGGAAATCAAATATTCATTTACATATTGTTTACATGACGAATTTTGATGTTTCAAATAGCTAAATTAAAATAAAATGGTAATAAAGTCGTGGCTGTGACAGTACATAAGTCTGTATCTTTAGTTGCCAATTGGACTAAGTGCCTATAATCAAAAACATAGCTTAAAACGGAACTTTCGAAATTGCTATTAGTGGGTATTGAACTATTTACGAACTGTGTCGTCACTTCAAGTGCGAACATATCCTTAGACAATTGGAATTCGATAGTATATCTATGTTTTTGATGATAGGCACACAGTACATAGTAGGCCCTCAGGAAGTGTGCTGGGCAAGTATACTGTATAAGTCAGAAATCTGATACGAATCTGGCGATTGCCATTTCTGACGATGCAATGTGCCTTTCTCAAATAAACGTGAGGAAATTACAAAAAAAAATAAAAAAAACGAGTTTTCATATCTCGGTATAGTTAATTTTATAATGACTAGCTTTTGCCCACGACTTTGCTCACGTCTTTCAATTATCGCTAGTTTTTGCCTTGGCGGATATTTTATCAACACATAGCCTTTATGTTGACCAAGGTAATTTTTGTCCCGTCTTCAGCTTGGCCGTTATTTTATCAACACTCTTAATAGCCTATATGTTGACCAGGGTAACTATAATGATAATAAAGAAAACTGGTGGTTCTCGAGTTAAAACGGAACATACACAATATAAAACATATTTATACATAAACGAACAGACAAAAATTCAAAACATTTTAGTTTTGGCCTTACAATACCCATTTCATTTAAAATTTCGCAAAACATTCAATGTACAAAAACAAATTTTTAATTACTTTATTATTAGTATAAATAACTACATATAGACGAGTATAATAAAAAAACGAGGCATATGTGAAGCAATCTTTTCCGTTAGTCAACTGCAGGAAAAAAAGCAGAGAACAAGGTCGGCAACTGTATCTCTGCTTTGTTGACTTGGAAAAGGCTTTCAACAGTGTGCCTCGTGAAGCCCTTTGGAAAGTGCAGCAGAAGCTGGGGTGCCCGGAGAGGTTTGTCAGACTTTTAAGTATCCTGCACGACGAAATGCAGTGCTGCGTCACCATAGACGGAGAACAGTCAGAGTTTTCCCCAGTTACCTGTGGGGTGAAAAAAAGGGTGTGTTTTAGACACACCCTTCACATTATACTTCGCAGTAGTAGTCAAAGAGGTCTTGCAAACCTCTTTCAAAGGTGTTCGCATCCGCTTTCGCATAGACGGTAGTCTTTTCAATGCGGCCAGACTCAAAGCGTGTACCAAAGTGACCTACGCAATGATCACCGAGATCATGTATGCCGATGACCTGTGCTTTTTAGCAGAATCCCCGGATGAACTTCACACTACCACACTTCCATCAAGCTTGCTGCAAGTGCGGCTTAAAGATCAGTGTCATAAAGACCGAAGTGGGGTTCGTGGATATTCATGGTCATGTGACACTGCCGATCAAACTTGGTGAGGATGTGCTGAAGCAGCTTAAAAAGTTCCGCTATCTGGGAAGCACTATAACATTATCGAGCATTTAATATCGAGCCCTCTGAATGGGAAGGATTGGCAGCTCAGCGCCCAGAATAGCGCGGGCTTCTACAAAGGCAAGTATTTGATTTTGCGGAACAGCGCAAATCTGGCCCCGATGCCCAACGCGACGAGTCAAAGGCCCGACCACCCGCGGCCATTCATTTTAATTATACGGATGGTATACTCACGTGCGCTCAGTGTACACAGGAGTTTACTAGGAAGATCGGCTACATTAGCCATCTTCAGGCTCATCAGCATCGTACCCAGTGGTGTGCATAGAACTTTTTTCCGGAAAATCAGAAGGTCAAGTTTGACAATAAAAAAATATGAATAAATTTAAATAATATTTTGAAAAAAGAAAGTTTCTATGACGCCAGGGTAGGCACTGCCTACCCTGGAAAGAACATTTTCATACAAACTTTTTTTTTTCAAATTGTTATTTAAATTTTTTCATATTTTTATTATTGTCAAACTTGACCTTCTGATTGCTTTTCCGGAAAAAAGTTCTATGCACGCCACTAGTCGTACCCACTAGTCGTTCAAGCGATCAGTTTTAAAATTTGCATACAAAAACAGTTTTTTGGGGATGGATCTCATCCCAAAATCGCTCGTGTCGAATTGGTCGCCATGACCGAAAACGTTCGAAGAAGATCATGATCATCAAATAACTAAGTTACATTTACAGCCTATTTTGCATTAAATCAATGGTCTGAATATAGCTCTAAAATCAACACTGTATCCACACGAGGTAACATGTGTAGTTGTTCCTACTGTTGACACCTGTTGCCCTTCCAAACAAACCTAAGCACACAAATTAGGGTTCCGTAATCAGAAATTCCATTATAGACTGACATTTAGTTCCACCGTCAGGTGCTCACGGAATTAGGTTTTCAAGTACCACTTTATAATGGAGTTGTTTGACTTCCTCTTTGTTTTAAGTTAATGGATATTTTAGGAACAAGAAAAATAAATTTGCTTTTTTCAATCGTCTCCTTTAACTTAATATACCTATGTATTTTTAAGTTCATTTTATTGTATTCTTTTCTTTTGTGGTGTGACAATAAAGATATATTGTATTATAGATTAGTTATAATATTTATTTAATGAAGTTTAGTGTATATTGATCTAATGTGTGTGTAGGGAAACAGTGGAATTTATTTGCTTATTATTTTTATTTATTATTTTATGAATTTTTTATGCTTATTATTTAAATTTTATCTTAAGCTATCTTTCACTAAGAATTTTCAAGGGACTATAATATGGTGGCTGACTGGCCGAGTAGAGGTTTTCGACGAAATATTTAATCCTCTATGAAGAGTTTAACTGTAAGCAAAAATGGAATCAATATAAAAACAATAAAACATAGCTACACGACATTGATACACAAGGGGCAGCCAGAGGTGTTCCCCAGTGTGAACTGTGCACTACAAGTCACAGTCCACACTTGTTACACCCGCTTTTTACCGACAATTATTGCATTTGCATATTATATAGGTTAATATAGTATAACTTCACAAAAAAAGCCCTAATGTTAACTTTAAATAATGTAATGTTGTTAAGGAAAACAAAAATAAAACAGCATTACGAAACGAACCATAAGTAATTACCTTAATTAGACACAAAACTAGAGAACACTTTTAGCTGCACTAGTTTTTACTTTTAGTACCGTCTATTCTAACTACCAGGACGGTGATTCTGGCAAGTGCGAAAAAATTTGCTACGGCAGATTTCGGTGATCTTACAAGGGATTTTCTACGGAAATGATTAATTTTTCAGATTTCGTGTGATTTTAAAACAGGTTTACTTAGAATGTGTATCGATTTTTGATAAACATTGAATGTGTGTATTCCTTACATTGTGTAGTCTTTATTTGATAAGGTTTAGTATGGCATGGTAATTATTACGAAATAAACGAGAGTCGAAAGATTGATATTGCGAGTGAAAAATAATGCCTGAATAGCAGTCCGGGATAGCAAAAATTATTACTAAAAAAACATAGAGATACGAATATAGAAAAGGCATATAGCTATACAAATAAGACATGAAATATAAAATAATTACGTTATATTTGGTTCTCATTTGCACAAACCGTCATGTACAAGATGACTTTTGATCATCGTCCGAATGGATGATGGAGACTTGGTAAAAGATCAGCATCATGAATCGATAACAATTTTGGTGAAATTCGTATAATGAAATTTCGACTTCCCATAGTAATTCACTCCCAGTCCTGATTGCTATGGGAATTCGAAATTTAATTTTATGAATTTTACAAAAATCGTTATTGTTTCATGGTGCTGATCACTTACCAATGCTCAAGTAAGAATTTGGACGATATTTACAAAATCAACTTGTTTACACGTATGTACAAAGACTGATAACAAAACTATTAGAATCATGCTTTAAACTTTTCATCATAAAAAAACACATTTTGAATGTAAAAGGCATTTCAAAAAAAGGTCATCTTATGAGGTGGTTTTAGACAAATCGCATTTATATGTGGGAACATATTAAAATGTAGGTAGTAGTGTTTGAAAACTGGTTAGTGTTTCATACACTTTTTACATTCAAAACTCATACAAAAATGCCGCATAAGGTGATATACCGTGCTAGCAAAGGTCCCCGTTACTCCAGGCAGAAAGATCCGCAGTGCGAAAGGGACGGAATCGGGGAAAATTGACAAAAAGTCGGTTTTAAATTAATGCTTAATTAACTAAAATAGCTACAAAAAATTCCATAACCAGTAATTTAAGTGTAGTTAAAACCCATCTAAATAAATATTTTTCAAGTCTGTATGCTATCCTAATTTGTCAGAATATCAAAAAAGTGTAAATATAGACCTGATTTCAATAATTATTTCTATCGAATGAAATTCCTCCTATCGCGTTTCTGATAGACCAAAATCTAGTAAAAGGTCCCAAAATTGTTATACTAATTTATTTTACTTGGAACTTCATTAAAAGAGCAGATAAATAACTTCAAAAAGTGTAAATTTTCACGGTATAGCCCCTATTACGAACTTTGTGCTACCTCTCTCTATGTTCGGAGCTTAATTTTTTCCTGAAATTGATAGCAGACCCCTGCTACGAAAGCCTGTCACCATGGCAACAAGTCTAGGGGTTACTCTCAGCTGAAACAAAATTCAAGTAAAAAAACACCATTTGTAGGGTTGTCACCATTAGGATTGTTAAAAGTAGACAAAAAATTAAGATAAATTACATTTTAACGCACATTAGAAGCAGATTCCTGGAAACTTCTCGTCTCTTTAGGCTTATAAATATGTTTAGATTGCGTCACACCGGGTCTTCAAAGAAGGAATACTATAAAGCGGTCAACTTCTTATTCAGATTTTTCGTTGAAAAAAAAGATAAAATACAGAATATCTGGAATTTGATGGCTTAATTAGTATTTTTAAATTTTATTTGGAACTTTAACTAAATAAATACCACAACAAAGTCCAAATTAAGATTAAAATCCGATCTCATTAATTCAGTATGCAAATTGAAGATTTGCCAAATTGAAGATACTATAAAAAATTAGTTCTCTTAATTGTTTTTAAATAGATTTAGTTATAATAATTGTCATTAATTATTTAGATATATTTGAGCGCGTTTTAGCGAGGGGGAATTTTAGCTTGATTCCCCCTCGAACGACAGAAAGATCGAATCGTGCGGTAGTTGTCACCTTCAGTCATAGCCATTGCTATGTCGTAGTAATAGTAAAAGTCGTACTCTGAATGCACATTTTAATGCTACAGTGGCGTAGCAAGCTCAACGATTCCATATTTTTTTCTGATTTTTAGCCACTTGGTACACAAAAAACAAAAGCTAAAAGTAATTTCTGCAACAAAATCCATCAAACGACACATAAATGTTTCAGCAAACGACTTGTTCAAATGTTGCCCGATATAATAACGGGTTAATGAAAAACCACAACAACAAATAAAGCACACGTGCTTTAGGTGGCAACTGGCAACCCTAGTGGAAGCCATTACATAAATAATGCTACCGTGTTTATTGCCACCATTTTGAAGACAAATGGTTAGTTATTACGTTGCACACTGTTTTACATTCTCTTTTCTCGAGTAGAAAATTAAAATATTGTGTATTACTTGTTTTTGGTTGAAGTGTGTGCTCGATTTACAGGCAGTTTCGGCTGTTTCCAACTTGTTTTATGAGATGCCCCTCCTGCTAACTATCACTTGCTCTGCGTTGCTATATTTTATTTGAATTATTTTAAAACTGAATGTTTGAACAAGCTGTTTGTTTTAAAAATGATATTTTTATCACGCTCTGGATGTAATGGTCTTTTCTGTGCTGGTATATTTATCATATAAAAAGTTAAGCCATTTTAAAATGTTTTTTTTTTGTATTGAGTTGTCTGTTTTAGAGAAAATCGATCTTAACTCTGTAGATTAAAAATACTTTTTTTTTAAACCAAACCAAATTATTAATGAATAGTAAATTGTGGAGTAAAAGTATAAGAACTTGTGTATTAAAGATGACATTTCACTAAGAACCATCGATCAAATCCATCGAATATGAATGAATAATACCAGTCCACGCAATATATTTTGCGAAAAAATGTTTTTACGTATGAGATACTGGCCATTTACGTACGTTTAATTTATTTTGAAAATACAATAATGAGCATTTTTCCTCATGTCAAATTTAGTGTTAACTAAGATTCCTAAATGGCACTGTCGTATTCTTTAGCAACAGAATCAAAGACAAAATTTGCACCGATTCCAAACAAACTAAAAACCACTTTGACATTGATTGCTACGAAACACATTTTATCTATGGTGACATGGACAGCGCGTACTGGGACAAAGCTAAGAACTAAGAAAAAAAAACAACCAGAAAACCGCTCATTGTAAAGTAAAAATACAAACGTGTCAACTTAAAAATTTCACTTTACATTTTTTACGAACTAAATTGAACTATCGTGTCATATGAAAAGATGGATCTGCGTCGGGAACATTTTCGCGCGATGATTTTTTACGATTTCAAATGTCGCCTAAAGCCGAACGAATCATATAATATACTTCAAATGACATTTATGGATAAAAGCCCTTCTAAGACAACTGTGTACCGCTGGTATAACGAATTGAAGTGCGGTAGACTAACTTTGAGGGATGAAGAAAGAAGTGGTCGACCTTTTACGGCTGTTACAAAAGGAAACGTGCTAGCACTGAAAAATTTAATTCAAGAGAATAGGCGAATTACGTATGAAGAGATTCAGCACATATTACAGATTGCATCACGAATGGTGCAGTGGCATGTGTGGCGTCTTTACGACATTATTACAGATGATGAATCTTGTATTTATTAAAACGTTTCAAAAACGAAGTTCCAGTCGACGGGCTGGCTGTTTGAAAACGAAACAATGCCTGCCAAAGTGAAGCGATCGAGAAGCACAGAAAAGTCTTGATTGCTATTTTTTAAATTTGACGGGGTATTGGTTGTTAATTCCTTTATTAAATCAAAGTAGCATCAATGCCAAATGAGATACTACCAAATGCTGGTCAGAAATGTTCACTGCTGTGTATAACAAACGATCAAAAACAGGGCTCCACGGGTTACTGCTTTACCATGACAACGCGCCAGCACTTAGAGCTCAAATAGAGGGACTTCCTGGACAGCACATTCGTTAAAGTTTTGGGTCCCCCTCCTTACTGCCCTGATTTAGCACCGTTTGACTTCTTTTTATTCCCTAAAATAAAAAGTCAACTCAAAGGGATACAGTTTTCATCGCTGCAAGATGCAGTAACAGCGTTTGAGAAGGTCGTAAAAAAGTTATCTGAGGCGGACCGGATAAAAGTGTATCGGAAATTGGTTTAGATGCATGAATCTTTTTATACATTGGAAAAGATTTAATAATAAAACTATACACCGTAAAATATTTTTTTTACTTTCACAAAATTTTCCGAGTATCCCACGTATACTTAAAAAAAAATGGAAATTCGCTTCCAACTATAGATTGAAACCCGTAATGAAATTGTTGAAATTTCGGTAGCGACTTCTAAAACCAATTTTTCTCTTCCTTCCAGAATCCAGACATAGTCCTGGTTCATTATCTGAACGTGCCCTACCCTGATGACAACAAACTGGCAACGGTGGCTCCGAGCCTGGCGCTGTGGGCAGACAAGAAGGAATGGACCAAGGATGAGCTCGTCAGCCAACTCAAACCGATGTGTGAGTCACTGTAGCTTCTGTTTATATTATACAAATCGAATCATATTTGGCAAAGTCATTAAAATCGAAAGCAATTCTTTTGATGCAATTGAAATATTGAATGACCTTCTATGTCCCATGTTTATATTTTGCATAAATTTAAAATATCTGCTCTCGACTAGATAACATTTAAATAATTAACGGATTGCCCACTTTTAAAGCTCCATGAATGTAAAGCATCCGAAATTAAGGCGTAACACCGAAAGTTGAGATCTTGGGCTGAATATTCATGAAATTGGGAATGAATTAAAAATTCATTATGCAGCATATTAATCCCGCTCGCCCATCTTATAAATATATGACGAAGTAATTAATTTTGTTGGATTGTTTTTCTTTCATTGCCTACCAATTTATTTTATTCCGTATTGAACAAAAGAGATTGATTTTTCATTTAAGGACTTTTTCCCGTTTCAGTTTTCAGTGAAGACGAACCTGATATCAACAATGAATTGGAAATATCGGTCAGTAATTTGGTAAAGACAATTTCTTCTACTATCAAAACTTCGTTTAGTATAAACGAGAACAACAAATCACTCAAAAATAATAAAATATTTCAGACGGCGGAAACCGTAGAGGCAATAGTAGGTCAATTGATGGAAAAGCAAAGAGCTGCTAGAGCAGCAGCTTTAGCCAGACAACTTGAATGTGGTTGCCCAGATTCCACTTGCCAAGATTCCAGGACTTGTGTACATCCGCTTCGTCGTATTCAAGCTGCAAAGCCACCACCATCTGACCACCATGTGTCTTCAACTACTGGTCCTTCACCAAGACCTATGTCACAACCGCCTCGACAGTATACTAGAGACCATAGACCTGCCCCACAACCCGCCTCTCCTCTTCTTCTATCCTTAGGCCAAATACAAGGGGGTGGTGGCTTGTTAATACTAAACGGAGCGGGCAACAGTACACAACAACATTCGTCTCTGGTGTCACCTCTGTCAGTGACGTCGTTTGTCTGTGAGGAGCCCAGAGATAGGTACCGACAACAATACAAACCTACCTTTGTCTTAAAACGAGAGATTCCCGATAGCCAACCGTCTTCGTGCCGACATAATTCAGACTCTGCTTTTGAAGTCACTGAAGGCCAAGTCGAAGAGCATGTTAAAGTAGAAACATTTGAAAGGAGGATAAAAACTGAACCGAGGAGTCGAAACCAAATGATAGCAAGTGCTCCAGCTACCCCATCGAGATACCCAGATGTCATAGAGCGGTTAGAAAGTAAAGGTCTGTCAGATCATTGTGATGATACACTGGTGTTGCTTGGACCAGATGGGCACTTAGGGTCATCGCATGGATTTTTTGATGAAACGTTAGAACTGTCACATGAAGATATACAAAAGACGTTATCGGCTAATATGCCAACTTGTGATTTAGATAGGAGTGCTGTGAGGACAACAGAAACGTCAAACGTAATGGTATCTGGTATAGATACGATGGACTTTATAGAGAGTTGTGAGGCTGTGGCGTCCCCGACGCAAGTTGTTGATGATAATGTGTTCGTGAATCTAGATGCTTTTGATATGCTTGGTGACTTCCCTGAATTAGAAGTTTTGGATCCCAGCACGATATCACATAACCCGGTTGTAAGTATTATTTTTCAGAGTTAAAATTGGTGATTTGATCCATGCTTAATGATAAGTAGAGTATATCGTTCTTTCAGCCTTCTCGGGGGAAGTTTGTACCAACTGAGCAGAATGGAAACGAAAAGATGGTCACAGATAGTCCTGCCGACGCAACCCTCACCATTGCAGACTATTCTCCAGAATGGGCCTACCCAGAAGGTGGAGTGAAAGTTCTCGTGGCTGGACCCTGGACTGAAACATCAGATCAGTACACAGTTCTATTTGATAATTTCCCTGTGCCATCAATATTGGTACAGAATGGTCTACTAAGATGTTACTGCCCAGGTTAGTATTTTAAAAATACCAAAAAATTATTCTTGAACTTAAACACCACATATCAAGATACAAATATTTTTAATCTGTAAATTTCAGCTCACGAAGCTGGTCTAGCAGCTCTCCAAGTGGCTCGTGCTGGCAAGGTGGTCTCCGATACAGTGGTCTTTGAGTACAAACCTGGACCAGCTGCAGCATCGACTTCACCTGCATCCGCGCCTTTGACTTCAGTAGATTTCCAGCGGTTTTCTTTGCTGCAGCGGTTGCAACGGCTACATGGGAGGTTACAGGTCAAGACAGAGCCCATGGATGATAATAATCAGGTATGCATCAAAGTTATTTAATTTTTGGCAATTATAAATATTTATTGCATTGATAGCACATCCCTAGCATGGGATATCTCTGATGGATAAAATCCAAAACGAAGATATCCGTCAGAGATCGAAAGTGACCAACATAGCCTGCCGAATCAGTGGACAGGCAGTGGACTAGCCATATTTGTCGCCGACGTGATAACCGTTAGGGCCGTAAGGCATTGGAATGGAGACGACGTACAGCAAAGCGCAGCGTAGGCCGCCCTCGTGCCCGCTGGACTGACGATCTGAAGGACGTTGTGGGTGGCGGCTGGATGAGGATAACTGAGGACCGCCAAGAGTGGCGTAATATGGGGGATGCCTATGTCCAGCAGTGGACGAATACGGGCTGATGGATGGATGGATGGATAGCACATACTGTCGAGAAACGCATTGCCTTTCTTGATTAAATTCAAATACATTATCTATCAATTTCAGCCCAACCTTACATTTGAAGAGTACTTTGTCTTTCACTGCTAATCTCTTTCGCTAATCATATAGCTTATTGTCAATCTCCTAAGCCTAAGTTTTCTCCCAATTTCAGGTTGAAGATGCCCAACTTTACTCGAATCCTAAATTCGAGGAGCGCCTTGTCACTTTCTGCCGGTCACTTAGCGCAAGATCAAGCTTCAAATCCGAAGGTTTCACAACCGAGCCTGGAGAAGAAGGTTCTACCGTTCTTCATCTTGCTGCGGCTTTAGGGTACACGAAGTTGACTACAGCTTTGTTGAGGTGGAGGCAAGATGATACAAGTCTGGCGCTGGAGAAGGAAGTCAATTTGGGGGCAAGAGATAGCGAAAATTTTACGCCTTTGGTGAGTCAATAATCAAAAGTAACTATTTTTTAATGTAATGTAAATGGCTTTACTTAAATCCTGTGACTCCTCAAAAAAGACATAGACGTTGAAAGGTAAGCGTTGACTTACTGGCCACAAACGATCTGTTTATTTGACGTCTTCAAGGTTCTCAATTAAAGAAAGTCACAATTTTTACTCCGTTTGCCAATACGTCACGGCATTGTCAAGTACCAAAATTTTTTCGAGAAATGATTATCCTACCGCCGTTGTTATCGAAAAGTTAAAAAGTTTTAAGAGTATATCAGCACTTTGTCGCGACTTAGTCTGACCCTCAAAGAGTCACATCGCTGCCCCTGTTTGGGCTACCAACGCAGCGTGGACCGTTTTTCAGGACATGCAGCCCTTAGTGATGATGTGAAGGGCTCTTGCTAACGTTAACGTACCAGCATACCAGGGAATCTCACTTGATGATGGTGGAAAACCTGCTAGATTGAGTTGTGTTCCTGGGAGGAATGGGAGACTTCTGATCTGGGATGCTACATGCGTTGACACACTTGCGGCTTCCAATGTAATCCAGACCACTAGGGCTGCTGGTATAAGCATGCCGTTCTCGAAAACAACTACTTAGTAACTCCGTTTGGCGTGGAGACTTGAGCTAGCAGGGCTCGGAGGTGCACCGAATTTTCACAGAAATCTCCCTACTCCTCATGAACACGTCAAAACACCCGAGAGCGGGATCAAAAACTAAGATAGACATTACAACGGGGTTATGTTACCAGTATATTGGGAATCCTCCCACGGGACAGCAATCTAGACCAAACTTTTTTTTATTTTTGTTTTCTTTAAATTTAAGTTAGATTTTATATATAGCGTTTAAAATATTTGTTTATATTTATATAAAGTGCAATTTACTACTAATGAAAGACGATTAATCGGTTATTTATAAAAATGTTAGATTTTTATTTTTATTCAAGTTTTATTTTTAGATTTAATGTTTTAAATAAAGTTTTAACATATACAAATTGCATTTTTCAGATGCGAGCGAGTTCAGCAGGCCACACGGACACAGCGCTAGTTCTAGCTCGATGGAGTGCTGGCTGGCGATGTGAGGCAGGTGCCACCCAAGCAGTCGCAGCAGCTAGAAGAGCTGGACATAACACACTGGCGGCTCAATTGGAGAGGATTCACCCACCATCGAGGGATGGCGTGTTTCTCAAGCCAGGAAGGTAAATTTCGGTTCACTAAATTTTACTCGTATTAACATTAAAAAGCAGCGTTAGTTCAATTTCGAGACCCGGTTTCGAATATTGCCCTGTCAATGTCATTCAACAATTAGTAGTATATAACAATTACTGTTAGGTACATGTCCATACAGTCACGACGACGCGGTACGTGTTAAATGTAACCAACCACCTATTGTGTTTTAACTTTAAAAAAAAAGCAACATGTTAAAAATTGTATGATGACATTTCTTTATTTTGTAAGTAAATACTATCTGTATTTTTAATTTTTAATTTTGTGTTTTTATTGACATGTAATGAACATTATGAATAAATTGATTATGGCTATTATTAGTTTTACATAAAAATCACAGGGACTCAAACTTGACCTTTAACCTGCTAAAATTTAACTTCGCACGATTCAAGTACATATCTATATACTATGTGATTCAAGTACATAATATCTATGTACTTTGTGATTCAAGTACATTTAAGAAGTGGTACAGAAAAAAAATCTGGTCCAAAAAAGGTTGTCCCGTGTCTGCTGAGTCTAACGGTATTCTCATTTTTGTTTTTGGACGATTTTTCTAGAGGTATAGGTTGGTATTTGCTAACGTTCTAGAAATACCTAATTCGCTAAATGATTAATGCGATAAATGTCGGCCCACTTGTAGCATGATCGGGAAAAAATCCTTAACCCTTGGTTAAGTCGTCCAAAATCTTGCCAATATTTTTGTTTGTTTCTTATTTGTTTCTTCTGAAACAAGATTGAAAGGAGAAGAAAATTGGCACGATTGTATTGTCCTCACAAGTTTAACGGTGCACACCTTATAGCGAAATGAAATAGCATGAAATTTGGCCACGCCCAAAATTGAGTTGGTCGCGTCATGATGTCTGTTCTTAACAAATATAATAAATGATTTTATAGCGAAATCCATTGCTTTGGATACTCTTAACATAATTTAGAGTGGATTACAAACTAGAAAAGATCAATTAGAACCAAATTTCAAGTACGACAAATATTTTGATTTGTTGATTTGTCACAGGCTTAGATCCTGGACCGAGGCAGCTTTTCAAAATATTTTTCTTACTTGAAATTTATTAAGTCTTTCTTAGTTTGCAATGCACTCTAAATTATGTTAAGACATAACATGTTAATTAAATACTTGATAACAAAATATTTAAGTAGCTAGATTACTGCTGACATTATTGTATAAAATTTGTTATTATCTGTTTCAGTTTATCACAGAAAGGCCGCGCTGGCAGCTTGGAGAGCAACTTAGTCAAGAGGCCCTCCATTGACAGCGGCATCAACATGGCTGATGCGTTTAGATCTAGTTCAGCAATCGATAAACCTGATGGGAAATTATCTGCCCGGTAAGAACAAGATTTATTCACCAATATCAAACAGCTTAGAACAGGGATACCTTAAAATTCTAAACCATGGTTTTCAATAAAAGAAACGAATTTTATAATACAAAAAAGGCGAGTAAGCCTTGAAATTACTTTTATATAAAACGGTCTTGTATTATAGTTATCATTCTACTTATCGGATTTTTTGAATATCTGACTTTATTTGAATTTCAGGAGTTTAAAAGTTATTATGTTTCAAAGTCCCTACAATTCTCGCTATGTTATAATTTTATAGTTATATAAGATACACAAAACGATTAATACAAGTCAATTTTATTTTAGTGTAAATTTTCTTCCCGTTTTACAAAACGGATTTAGATTTTGTACCATATGACGCTGAGATAGTGGGTTTATCTTGTTTCAGGTGGGAAAGAAGCATGTCATTGCCATTAGACTCAGATACATCAGAAGACAGCTTTAGCGACTCCAAAATCGGGAGAAGAATGGATTTGGCTCTTTGTAAGTCAATGCTTAATCTATCGAGGTTTTGAAACTTCATAGAGAATTAAATTTTCATTTGCTGGAAATTATTTATTTATATTGGCACGGCGCCTCAACAGAATCTTTTGATATATTCGGTTGAAGCTAATTTGAATTTTCATTTTAAGATTTTATTTGCTGTAAAACTTGACAGGTTAAGTCTTTGAGTCCAATAATAAATGCTACGCCTTCGACCATGGTAGTTTGGCAACGTTGCCTTCGCTATGGTAACAAATGCTCCCCACCGATGGAAGAAAAACCCAGAAACGGATATCCATGAATATTATTTTTGAAATTTGAAAGCATTTTGGGATACTAGAAATTAGAGTAGAGATCGCTTTAAACAATAGCACAAGAAAAAAAAAAAACGCACTGAACATCAGTTTCTTAACCACTTTGACGTAATCGCGCAACGTTGCCAAATTAACCGTTGAGTGAGACGGTTGGTTGTTCAGGCGAGACAGCGGGCGGGCCGAGATCCGAGAGCCCGCTCATAGACGTCGAAGGGATGTCGGACGATGCGGCGTCCCCTTCACCCACCGACAGCCCCCCACCCCAGAAAGGTCAGTTCGTTGCGGCACGCGAAACGGTATAGACGTGTGCTTGCAAAATTTGAATTTGGAACAGTAGCTTTTTGTCAAATTCGGGGGCTACGAAACCTTAAAATAACAAAAGTCGATGAGTTTGTTGACATCAAAATTTATCTAATACCTACTTGAAGGAATTTGAATTATGAAGCTGATGTGAAAAGGTCAAAAGATGTAACTTCTATACCATTTCATGTCGTAGCACCTCTTCTTCGCTCGTCCTGTCTCGATGTTGTGTATGTAGTAGATGCATCGCCAATATGGCTGCTCGAATATCTTTTACCCTTTGGAATTGTATTCTTATCGTCACTACTGACGTAAACTCCTTCAAAACTGTCTCCTTTTTCTCTGTCGTCAGTCAGTAGACCTTGAAATCTGATCACTGTATGTTGGCTAGTAGTCTCTTCTGCATTTTGATCCTAATTATCCAGATGTCTTTTGGATCTGCGTTCACTCTTCGTGTTGGTGTTTTTAAACAGATTGAAAATCAAATCGACCGTCATTAAATCTTCCTCAGGGAAAAAAATCAGATACTGTTGGTTTGAACAAAAATGGTAGACTGATTGACTTAAGCAGTAACATTGAGTTTTAGTGATCCAATCGTAAATGGTCGATTTGATTTACCCAATTCTTGATGTTGTTTTCGATGTTGCTTTCGATGGTTCGAAAAGTCGATGTTCTGCATTATTACTTTCAGACAAATTATTTAGCCCAATTACGATGACTTCTTCTAACGATTACCACAAAACACTATCTTTTTTAATTTGGCATTCAGATGAACCTCACACAAATTGTTGACAAAATATTTAGACTATTTTCACTCGGCATGGTGGCAATACCACAGCTTGCATGAAATTATGTATGATTATATTAACAAGGCTTTTTATGTGTAGATTATTTCGCAATAATGTACTAATGTGTAGGTCACCACAGGTGAGTTCTTAATTTAGCCTTTAGCACTTTATTTTTCTTTACTTTACACGGAATGTAGAATTTGCTAAGCGCATCAGTTAAGTTGCAATTCAAACAACCAAAAACAATTTAAATGTGTAAGAACAAAATAAATTAGATTTGATCACAAACTAATCAAAAATTACCTAGAACACAACAAAGCTAGACGAATGTTTGTAAACAAAATAAAATCAGCCATAAAGTCATAACTGTTGCTAGATTTCGATGTTTGTTATCGATGTTAAAGTAGATAGATTTGATGTGTATGTAAGTGTACACACGTTTGTTTTGATGTGTAAATGTTTGTTTGTGTGTAAGATGCGAAATTAAAACACCTTTTCAGGGGAGCAGGATGACCGGGTGTTCACGTTGGCCGAACAAATTATTGCTGCTATGCCAGAGAGAATAAAGGTGAGTTCTGTGTGTCTCCAGTCAAGTTATGGAATTAGAACTAAATAATGAATTGACATATCAATCCATAACCTTTAATATTCTTATGTAATTATCATTATTCTGACCGATATGTGCAATTTCAGAATGAAAGTTCGTCTCTGTTGTCTGGCTGTGGACTTGAAGGAGGCTCGGGCGGTGGCGAAGACACACTGATGGTTCCCTTACTCGATGACACCACCACCTTCAATAGTGAATTCAGTTTTGAGTTCTGCGATAATACTTATAGGTTTGTAAATATGTTAACTGATTTCAAAATTACTAACGGCAAAATAAAACACTTCACACGAGGGTGAAACTGTTCGGTCGATTAACTAAGATTTTTGAATTCCTCAATGTATCATCCAGCCTGATGCGATGATTTAAAATTTTAATTAGCTTTTATAGTAGTCAAAACACTATACTATTATCAATTTATTCCTTGACTACCTTTTAGTCTTAAGTTAGGTTTAAGTCGCAACAAAAAAAAGGGGTTTTTTCGAATCCATTTACTTTTTACTATAACGTCATCTACATATTTTACTTTTGAGTAAATGTTTATTAAGTATGTGATTAAGATTCTCACTGAAAGAAACGCGATAGGATGAAATTTTTTCGATAGAATTTATTTCCGAAAAGACCTCTAAATTGTTTTCTTTTTTCCTGTAATTCGGAAATCCTAACTAATTTCAAGGTGAAATTGCATTCAAAATGTGGATATTATGTATTTGTAAAGTCTCCTTGAAAATCTTTTTGACAAAATAGCTTAGTACATTTTATATTCATAAAAAACCGACGTTTTGCTACTTTTCCACGAATCCGTCCCACTCGCACTGAGGATTTTTTCGCATATGGAGTAAGAGAGATGCTAAAAATTTTACGTAGCGCCTTAAACCAAATTATTTCATGATACAAGTTGACTGTCACTTATTACGATAATTAGAGAACCTTTTTACATGTAAGTGAATGTGGTGGGTGGCCTTACTGTGGTGGCCATACTTTAAATATTTGATATCATTAGATTTACGGTTATATATGTTTTTTGACCTATTTATGCATTTACACAGTAGCTAAAGAAAGGAATTTGGTTGTTTTTAAAACTTCTATGTGAAATTTTGTATAATTTTTTATCATCCATCCCATATTGACCATCCCTTCCCCTCCACTAGCTATATCACCCATCCCCCCAAATATGTGCCTAATTAAGGTTTTATGCGATTTCTAGAAAACAAGTGTTTGCTACGAACAATTAGTTGAGGACGGAATTATTCCTTATAATTTTTTCTATAATTATGTTCGTAAAATTATTTTTATAGGAGGTATATTTTCCAAGCAACAATAAGAGAAAATTGATGACATATCAACGATGAGCAAAAACACACTATAACATTTCAGATTCAAGGATACATTTATTCATATAATATGTTATACATTTTAATTATAATATATATTGCTGACTTTGTACATGACGTTTCTCTTTTGTATGTCTAAAAAAACTCTTGATTGTGCTCTAAAAAATCATCAGCTTTCTCTTAACGCTGTTTGTAAACTATATAACTTGTATCAAAATAATTGTAAGAACTTATTTGTGGCCAATTTTATAAGCTTTTAACTATTTTCTCGTAGCTTATTTTGTTTTCCTCAAAATAGCAGATAACCTTAATTGAGCACACATTTTAGGGGGAAGGGTTATTTATTTTATGAAGGGGGATGAACAGTCTAGTGACCGTGTCAAGGTGTCTTATCATACTAGTGTCAAAGCTGTTAAACTTTTGTCGTGAAAAAATTTAGAATGAACACATTAAATACATTTTTCCCTTTTTTAGACTGATATTATGAATATTGTCGTAATAACAGGAAGTGACGTCATCATATTAGGTTGTAGACTTGGATCTTTGTCTTTAGGATGCATTAAAAAAAAAATAGACATTCCTATGGAAAAGTGTGGTGACGACGTCACTGGAGGTCAAATGAAAAATCCATTTATTCATTTGATAAAGCATGTGTATGTACGTTTATTTTAAAATCTGTCTATAAGAAACAGTTAAGGAAAGCTATTCTTCGAAACGAATTTGGATCGTGAAAATAAGAAAAGGCCAATTGGCGTAAGACTAAGTACAGATTGGTTGTGACGCCGATGATGTTACACCTATGGCAGTGACTGATATGTTCAAGTAGTATCATTGCTATTATCCACAGGTACTGTGGTGGGTCAACGCCTTGTTCATCTGGCTCCGTATCACCTGGATCAGTTCTATCCCCACCGCCACCATCACCGCGTGCCCCGCCACCCGCTCATCCTGCCACACTGCAGGAGTTCCTCAATGCTACCACACACTTTTCCAATCTTACTCTAAATGGTAAATACCTTCTATAAATTTATTAGATGACTTTGTTCTTGGGTTTGTGCAGATGGTTATATCACCTGATGATATAAATTTTTATGTGAATATTATTACTTTGTTGTTTAGACTACCTTGGTAATCATAGAAAAGTAGTATACTGGTCTGCTGGCTCTATCTATGTCTTAATTTGTACTTGTGTATTTTTAAAGTTATGACTATAGGTAGATATTTGACTCTAATGAAGCATACTACCAACTAACGTTGAAAAATATTTTCTGTATTTTTGTTCCTTTAATTTCCAGTCTTTACTATATTTACCTGACAACTTACCAAACTGGGTACAATACTTGAAGAGAAGTGTGCCTAATAACCATTAAAATGAATATAATATTATTAAAACTCGCGTGAGCTGACATACTAAATTATTATTACATACGGCTTGATGTGCCCGTTTGACAACGACGGTGAACGCCGCGTCGTCGTCCTAAGAACGACACTCGCCTTGATAATGCCGAAATTGTATCGGTGAAACGGTTGGCATATAGTCAACAACAATCACACGTGAGTGTTCAAGCCGTATGTAATAATAATTTAAAATGAATATACTTAAATATTGAAAAATTTCAACCGATTGCCCATGCCCGTAGATAATATTATGTTTATCACAATCAATAAACCCTTTTCAGATCGCGAGCAACGAGAGCTGTATTCAGCAGCAATAACCATCCAAAAGGCATATCGTCAATACAGAGGTCGACAGCTTCAAAGGAGAGCTGCGGCGGCGGCTATCACTATACAGAACTGCTATAGGCGGTATAAGCAGGTACGCTGATGTTAACTGCACCTAATTGTTCATTATTCATTAGAATTATTTATTTTTGATAACAAGTTATTGACAATAGTTTTCCGCCACGATTGTGACTGAAGATATTTTACCGGTTGATGCTCATCTTATTTATATTGTTATTTGAATACATATAATTATGTAGAACCGACATTTAAATTTTGTTGGGGCCCTGTCTGAAAGTATTATCAATAATTAAAAAACTATCAATCAGGCCCATTCAGCTACCTTAAATGAGTTTAAGCAAAGATTTATTAGCTGTTTGAATTTTTATATAATTCGAGGAAATCTGTTGTAAATAATAACAAGATTTTCAGAATTAAGAGGTGATTGTAGTATGTAATGGCGTAGATTGTGGCATATGTAATGGCGTAGATATATATTAATATAGAATTTTAATAAAAAAAATTAAATCTATGGCGTTTTCTCGATATGTCGCACAAGGTGGTGTTAGTCGATTGATTTTGTACATTTTATGTATACAAGATGAGCGAGAACCTGGGAGATTCTCTGGAGGCCATATGCGACAAAGACAGAGGTTTTCCATCATGCCAGCATCTTTCTTGGTCGGTTTTATGCTTGAGAGCGCAATAATAGATAAACGCTATATCTAAGACCCATGCTAGAGATCTTTGAAATAAACCACTTTCAAATCAAAATATCACAAGAAATCTAATTTGTTCAACAATTGAACTATGTGGAATGATTTTTCAAAAAGCTGCAATTATTAAAAATAAATATTATTCGATGTTAATCACTATTAAAGTAAGCTAAGAGTATTTATTAAATAGTACTTCCTGATAATCTTTATACAGTTCGCATACTTGAAGCAAATGCATGCAGCGGCTACGGTGATACAGAAGGGATATCGTTCATACACCGCTCGTCGACGTTCCAGTGCTTCTACAGCCCAGGGTCAGAATAATATATTGAAGTGAGTATTTTTGGGTTTATACAAGTTAAACATTAAATAATGTATTTCCTTCAAGATTTAAACTAGGCTACGGATGGACCACATTACGACAAAAAAAAAGGTTCCTTTTCTTCAAAAACTACTCTAAACTCATCAATATGGTGATTTGCACCTTGTTGGTGAAATACCCTAAAAACAGGTTTCGAAAAATATTCGTTATTTAAAACAGAATGTAAATGTCTTTACAAAAATAAAACACAGGAAAATCCTTATAGTAGTTTATGCTACAAGGGCGAAAAGGAATAAATTACAAGGACGTTTTAAACGTAACCGAGTTATTTATTACTCTAACGCCTGTGTTTTATACTACGTTTTTAATGCATAGTGTGAGGAAATAAAACAAATATAATCTTGTGAACTTTTAATTATGATGGGCTCAAAAGGACTGTATCCAGAGCCGTTAAACAGTGAGAAAAAAAAGTATAACATTTTTGGTACACAGGAAAGGCTGCAGGTTAGCCAACCATTGTAAATAAATAAAAAAAAAAAGAAAATATTAATGCCCTAGGGCAAAATAATCGAATTTCTGTTCGGTTTTGATGCATAAAAAGTGGCTCTTTTCGAGCACTTGCATTGAAAAATCTATTTAATGCGTGCCCTGGACTAACACTCTTATAGTTAGTTACACATGCATATTTGAACGAAGTTCCCGATTCTACTTGAACAATCCAGCGTTTGTATGTATGTATGAATGTTTGTCCGATGATAACTCGAGTATCGTTGATCGGAACTTATAAAATTTGGTAGGCGAATAAATGAGACAAAAACAATTTTTAAGTTCGAACATGAGACAAATCAGTCAATATCGAATCGCGAGTTCACAGTTCAGGAACTACTAGTTAAGTTAACAATCTGTATATTGATTTTTATTTTTTTGCACCCGACATCCCCTTATAGTTAAAGATTATGGAGGTTCTTGATTGGCAATTTTATCGAAATTATTTTTGTAGGCGGACATATTCTCAAAGGCGCCAAAATCAAGCGGCGAGGAAAATCCAACAGTTTATGAGGCAGTCAAAAATCAAGTAAGTTTAACCTTTTTCCGTTGGATTGGATGTAGGCTGACTGCCAGGTAGACCACAACTATCAGTGAATCCCCGTTAATCCTTGGCTAAATAGCTAACTCATTATTTTAGTTTCTTGTAACATGTAAGAGAAAGGTGTAGTCATATTTGAAGAACTCATTTAGTCAATGGTACTGAAACGCGTTACATGATCATATTGTGCTTTATGGTATAAAATATATTCACTTTTGAAAAGCTTTTTATATACATATATTTATACGAATCAATAATTAAATATTAGTAGTTTATGCTACAAGGGCGCAAAGGAATAAATTACGAGGACGATTTAAAACACGAGCGTAGCGAGTGTTTTAAACGTAACCGAGTAATTTATTGCTCTTACGCTCGTGTATATATCATACTACGTTTTTCAATGCATAGTGTGAGGAAATAAAACAAATATAATTTTGTGAACTTTAAATTATAATTGGCTCAAAAGGACTGTATCCAGAGCCGTTAAACAGTGGAAAAAAAAGTATGACATTTATGGTACACAGGAAAGGCTGCAGGTTAGCCAACCACTGTAAATAAATAAAAAAAAAATATATAATAAAGCCTTAGGGCAAAATAATCGACTTTCTGTTCGGTTTTGATGCATAAAAAGTGGGCCTTTACGAGCACATGCATTGAAAAATACTTTATATTCTAAAATTATACAGTTTAAGATATATTTCGGGTCCGAACTGGACTCGGCATCAGTTAAATATACTATTAACATAACAATTTACTATAGAGACAAATTGGTAATAAAATGTTAGGTTGGTATTTATTACCAACTTCCTTAATAGTTAAATTTTGGTAATATTCAGATTTTTCCCTATACGTGTGCTATAATACCTACTTGTGACCGAAATTTCAAGTTTCTAAGTCTACTGGAAGTGCCCTATAGGTTTTATTGGTGAGCAAATTTGTATGGAATTGATTATTCATTCTCTCTTTGATATACTTATATAATCTCGTCGACAAATCATTTCCAATCATATTTAACAATTCATATTCTATTGACATAACTTTTAAATTTAGTTTTTGTAACTAATTTTAATTGAGCATATTTATTAAATCTTATCATTAAGATACATATATGTAATATTCGATATGCCTCACGTAACATTTTCTGTTATAATGGTCAATACATGAATTACTGATTATGTAAAAGGCGAAATCTTTTTTTGCGTTGAGTTAGAAGCCTGATTTTTTTAGAGCACCATTGGCCGTAGATTTCTGAAAGAGTATTAGTTTCAACATAATGTGAGATCATGTGAGATACATGGGGCCCGAGCAAAAGGGTCTTAACAGACGGACAACAAAGTAAACCGATAAGGGTTCTGTTTTTTAATTTTGAGGTTAGAAACATCGGTTTCTTAAAAAAGTGCAACCTACTTGGCCGAAATGTAAAGAATAGCTGATGTTTTGACTAAATGAGCTCTTAAAATACAATTAGCTAATTTTATGTACTTCTATTCTGTTCTCATTTATTCCTGTTTCCCCTTTTCCATTTTTTTAATAAATAACAAAAATAAAACACAAAAATTTCGTGTGATTTCGGAAAATTTTATGTTTAGCATTTCTTGATGATTTTTGTGAAGTCGATATTTTTACGCATATAGAATTACTAGAACCGCAGGTCATATTCTAGTGAATAAACTAAAAAACTTTTCCAACAATAAATTGTGATAAACTTGGAACGGAATTTTCGTCGTAATTGTTGTGGGCTTATATCCTTAATATGTTCAGTGTGACAAAATAGAAATTATAGCTAAGACACACTTTGATTTTGATGAGAAAATCTCGACGTTTTGATCAAACTTAAGAGCAACTAGTGGCGTGGGGTCTGGTTTGATTGCAACTTCGTAAAAGTCAAAGTAAGTCTTAGCTGTAATATTTATTTCGTTGTGATGGACACTTACCCTAATTTTAGTGATATAATGTGCAGTATAATCAGTTTTATTTGTGGTTTAAACGCATCAATTCTTAGTATTTTGACTCCTAGTGTTTAATTTTGACAACTTTTTGTATTACTTAAGTTTATTAATAAATAACCTAGGTCTTACAGTTGTGGCGTTTATGATCGCCTTCGTAAAGGCAACATTGTCAATGGATTTGACATAAAAGTTTTTTGTTGTTGACGTCGGAGAATTGACTGTTTGTTTTGTTGATAAATGTTATTATAAAAAGCACACGCATATGAGCAATCTGGTATTTCATTTTGGGACTGGAGGCCCATACAAAACACTCCAAAGTGGTGACCCAGCGACAGTGAACTGCAGATTGCCCCGTTATCGTCCATCGACGCTGGCTCAGTTGGTTTCCCTGTAGCGACCATCGGCAGTAAAATTGCGTACGGGAAGGAGTTGTGAAAGATAAAAAGTATAATTTCTGTGATATAATGGTGCATCTTCGTCATAAGTGAGCATATATTGTGAAAATGCGAAAAACATAACTCAAGTCAGCCAACCAAACGACATCGTGTTCGATTCAAACAAAAATTTGGACTCTCAAAAAAAATCGTTCCCGATTCAACCACTACAGTCCGAATTACATTCCAACCCTGATTTGTGAACACGATTGTTTGGAACTCTGCACTATCTCGTGTTATCGAAAAAAGCCTCGAACGACAGTGTACCAATTCAGCTATCACAATTTAATTTGCATATTTTCTGCGTGTAATGTGATCTTAATTTTTTCGTTTGTTCAGTTGTTTTGTCTTGTTTATATTTTATGTACTAATGCTTACTGATTTATTGCTGTTGATTAATCATACTAACATTTTATGGGTCAGTTCTTAACTATTTTAGCCTAATAGCTGTGTGATTACCAATGTTTTGCTAAACTTGTAGGAATACTCTTGCAACTTTAACATCTAACATGTGTCTTAATGCATCATAGTACCTAATTATGTAATTTTAATTTTATTGAGTTTGTCTTAGTTGCTTAAAATAATATTTTTGGATACTTTTACATAATTCTCTGGTGATTGTATTTAAGTTCTTTTAATACCTTGTTTTGTGTTTTTGCGAACGTCACACCCTTACCCCAAGGATTTAATTTAATCGGCATACGGTTTCTTGATTATTCTGCCTAAACTGTGTGGTCTGTGGTTTCGTTTAACAATTAACACATAATCTAACTAGTTACCATGACCGAAGAACTTCAAGCACAAGTACAAATGCTACTTGCTCAAAATACAGCATTGCAATCGCAATTGAGCCAGATTACGTCTGAGCCAAAAATGGAGCAACAACCTCAGGTTCACAAAGTATCAGTTAAACTACCCCCATTCTGGTCTGACCGCCCAGCTGTTTGGTTTGCCCAAGCAGAAGCAAATTTTGATTTAGCTGGAGTAACAACTGATGCCACCAAATACAACTACATAGTAGGAAATCTCTCCGAACGCATCGCAGGGGAAATTGAGGATATCATCGCTAACCCACCTACTCATGACAAATATAAATATTTAAAATCTGAACTTATACGCAGATTGTCTTTATGCGAGGAGAAGCGGGTCAGCCAGCTGCTTAGCGAGGAGGAGCTTGGAGGAAGGAAACCTTCACAATTCCTCCGTCACCTTCGGTCCTTAGCCGGTTCCAACCTGCGGGATGATTCGATTCTTCGGCAGTTATGGCTGAGGCGGCTACCTGAGCACATCCAGGCAATCCTAACTGCTCACCCTGATCTAACTTTAGAGAAGGTAGCAGACCTGGCCGATCGTATCATTGAGATCTCGCCTGGCTCCAGAGCTGTCTGTTCTACAAACGTACCACAGTTTCAAGAGGATCCAATCCAAGTACTTACCCGACAAGTCGCCCAGCTGTCTCGACAAGTAGCAGCTTTGTCCAGGACTGATAGCCGCCGTTCGTCACGCAGCCGCTCCACCTCAGTATCACGTAGAAAGAGCCCTACACTGGAAGGACAGTCGAAGCAGTGCTGGTATCACAAGAGGTTTGGTGCCAAAGCATCCAAATGCGTCAGCACATGTAACTGGCATACGGAAAACCCTGCCAGCAATCAATAGCGGCGGCAACTGATTGCTCCTCCTACGGCTGCCGCCTATTCATTACAGAACAAGGTTCCAAATGTCGTTTTCTCATAGACACTGGATCGGACTTATGTTGCTACCCTCACCGCTGGCTCCCAGATCGGAAACGAACCTCTGATTTTGAGCTTAGTGCTGCTAACGGGAGCAGTATAAAGACGTTTGGAACTATTAACATGACTTTGAAGCTGGGGCTGCGCCGTGCCTTTGTTTGGCAGTTTGTGATTGCTGATGTTGATACTGCAATAATAGGATCAGATTTTTTAGCACATTACCATCTTTTACCTGATTGCCGCAACAGGAAATTGGTTGATGGGACAACTGGTTTGTCTTCGCCAGCCTCCGCTGCTGACATTGGACAAGCGAGTGTCAAGGCTGTTTTTGCTGGAAATTCAGTTTATGCACAGGTGCTTGCTGAGTTTCCTGAGATAACACGACCACCTGGCCTTCCCAGAGTAATTAAGCACAACACTCTGCATTATATTAAGACCACGGATGGACCCCCAGTTTCCTGTCGTCCTAGACGCCTGGCGCCTCAGAAATTGATCTCAGCGAAGAAAGAGTTTGAAGATATGGTGAGATGTGGTACTGCAAGACCATCTAAGAGCGCTTGGTCATCCCCACTGCATATGACACCGAAGAAAGACAACGCCTGGCGCCCTTGCGGCGATTACCGCGCCCTGAACGCCAGAACAGTACCTGACCGTTACCCGGTTCGTCACATTAATGACTTTGCTCATGGCCTTGCTGGTTCCACAGTATTTAGCACAATAGATTTGGTAAAGGCATATCATCAGATCCCTGTATGTGAAGAGGATATCCCGAAGACAGCCATTGTCACCCCGTTTGGCCTCTTCGAATTTCCTTTTATGCCCTTCGGTTTGCGAAATGCTGGACAAACCTTCCAGCGCTTCATCGATGAGGTCACGCGGGGTCTCGATTTCTGTTTTCCATACGTCGACGATATTCTGGTCTATTCAGAAAACGAAGCTCGTCACGTGGAACACCTGAGAATCCTATTCAAGCGACTACAAGATTATGGAGTTGTTATTAACTCATCCAAGTGCATCCTAGGTGCTAGAGAGGTCGTGTTCTTAGGCTATCATATTAGTGCCGAAGGTACTCGACCCCCTCAGGACCGTATCAAAACACTGCTGGATTTCCCTCCACCCAAGACTGTGCAAGGCATGCGTCGATTTCTTGGCATGTTAAATTATTATCGCCGTTTTGTGCCAAATGCTGCGCGGTTTCAGGCACCATTAATCGATGCCTTGGTTTTGATAAACGGAAAAGGAGCAAAGCCATTTCCTTGGACACCCGAGCTGCTGCAAGAATTCGAAGCCTGTAAGATGAGCCTATTTGACGCCACGCTACTGCAACATCCTGTTAGCAACACGCCTTTGGGCCTTTTCACCGACGCTTCGAGTGTGCACGTGGGTTCCTGCTTACAACAACAGCAAGCAAATGGAGAATGGTCGCCTCTTGCATTTTTCAGTAAGAAGCTGACCCCACAGCAGGCTCAGTGGCCAGCTTATTACAGAGAACTACTTGCGGTGTACGAAAGCATTCAGCATTTTCGTTACATCTTGGAAGTCCAACATGCTACTGTGTACACAGATCACAAACCGTTACTATACGCTTTTGTACAGCGACGAGAAAAACTACCACCTCCTCAGTTAAATCAACTGTCCTTTATAAGCCAATTCACTACCGACATTAGGTACATAAAAGGTGAAACGAACGTAGTAGCGGACACTATGTCGCGGATTGAAGCGATCTCGTTAGAACAAGATTACGAGGCTCTCGCTAAGTCACAAGAGACTGATCAGGAACTTTCCAGCTTCCTAATCTCTGACTCTGAATCTGGCCTGAAGTTATCGAAAATTAACATTCCAGGCACAAACATATCTGTAACTTGTGACGTTTCCACTGGCAAGTCCCGCCCGTTTTTGACCCATCCTTTCCGCCGTACGGTGTTCGACAAACTACATAATTTGAGCCACCCCGGCGCACGAGCTACAACTCGCCTCGTGACAGATCGTTACATATGGCCTTCTGTCAAAAAAGACTGCAGAGACTGGTCTCGCACTTGCCAAGCGTGTCAACGCAGCAAAGTCTCGAGACATATCTCGGCTCCTATAGGCAAGTTTGGCCATCCATCTGGTCGATTTATGCATGTCCACATTGACATTATCGGACCTCTACCTGTCTGTAACGAATATCGTTACTGCCTGACAGCGATAGATAGAGTGAGCAGATGGCCCGAGGTTTGGCCTATGCGATCGATCACAGCAGAAGAGGTAGCCGAAACTTTTACCAGAGAATGGATCTCACGTTATGGTGTACCCTCGACCATAACAACCGACCAGGGCACGCAATTTGAGTCCGACCTGTTTAGCCGACTGATGCTTCAGTACGCCACGAAGCGCATAAGGACGACTGCATATCATCTATGCGCGAATGGCATGATTGAACGTGTTCACCGGCAACTCAAGGCTGCACTGATGTGTCATAATGATTCATGGACTAGGGCGCTTCCGTTAGTGTTACTTGGGATGCGTACTGCCTTTAAGGAGGATTTGAAGGCCACGGTGGCTGAAATGCTTTATGGTGAGCCTCTTCGACTTCCTGGAGAGTTACTGGTACCAGCACCCATCCTTCACAAACTCGAAGACCCTGCCGATTTCGTTATACAGCTGAAACGTAAAATGTCAAAAATCCGACCCGTTCCAGCATCTCGACACTCGGAACCAGTACCTTTCATATTTAAGGACCTTCCATCCGCGTCTCACGTATTTTTACGCGACGATTCTGTGCGTCGACCACTTCAGCCTCCATATACGGGCCCCTACAAAGTGATAGATCGCGCCAGTGATGGCAAGACCCTCAGCATTGATTACAAGGGTAAGAAGATAGTAGTCAGCGTCGACCGTGTGAAGCCAGCCTTCGTCGAACATTCCGAACTTTTACAACCGGATAAGCAGAAGTCTGCTCAGGATAACATTGTTGATCAACAGGCGACTCCGACTCTGCCCGTGACTCCTGCTGCGGGTGCAGATCCTGCCAGTTTGACTAAACAACCATATACCACACGGTCTGGTAGGCTCGTCAGATTCAAAAATTACGACTAACTGCCGCTCTCCGTGGGGGGGTGGTGTGGCGTTTATGATCGCCTTCGTAAAGGCAACATTGTCAATGGATTTGACATAAAAGTTTTTTGTTGTTGACGTCGGAGAATTGACTGTTTGTTTTGTTGATAAATGTTATTATAAAAAGCACACGCATATGAGCAATCTGGTATTTCATTTTGGGACTGGAGGCCCATACAAAACACTCCAAACAGTATTGCTAACTTAGAATAAAATTAAACAACCTCGTAACGCCCAAAGTCCTTTTAAAAGGACCTCATGTTCAGTAAAACTAACGGCCCAGAGCAATTTTTAGACATTTAGCGAGGCCGAAAAACGAGCGCGCAATTACAATTACAAATCGGTAATTGACATGGCTGTTTAGTTAGAAGGAGTGTTCTGACATGATAGTGATGTATGTGTGAAATGTCAAACGTGTCTTTCTGACTGGGGGAAAAGTCTAACAAAAACTAAGGTACCTTTTAAAAGTACAAAATATATGTACACAGTTTGTATCCAGCCTGCATTGCGTGCCTCAGAAAGCACGTCAAGCCCTTGGTCTCGGTTACGTACCGCCTTAGATAGGCTTTCTTTGTAACTGGTTTTTGCTATATAGTTCTTTTAAGACAACAATGCAGTAACAACTGGATGAAAATTTAGTTGGGCCACTTGGTTACAACCACATAACTAGTTACAACCTACCTATTTACATGATTCAATTCAAACATCTTGTTGTAAAGTGTAATTCTCTTCTTAGTTATATTCGTATACATTATGGTTTATGACACATAGTTTGTTGAAGTCTTTAGAAGGAAAGGGTTGCATACATATAAATCTTAACAGGTTTTTGTAAAGCCTTTGTTTTGAGCAATAAGAAAAAGCCATTCGAAAAATAAATAAAATTCCTCCTTTCCAAATGTTTTAAATAGACTTTAGTAAGTTTAGTGAAGTTTAGTTTTAGTAATAAACTCCACTTCTAGGAATATCTTAGGAATATCGTTGTCCATGACCTAAGCAAATATAAGGTTAAATAATGTTGGTATGCGAAACTGAAAATAGTAAGTATTCTAATAATCTGTGATAAAGGATACTCAACCATAAGAACAACTTTTGCTTCGAGGGCTAAACAAAATTTCTAAATTATTTTTAACACTTCCTATTATTTAAATTATTCCAATCAGCCAACTCTGGTCCAAAATGAGAAGGCAAAAGAAGTTGCAAATTGAATAGCCCTTATAGAAAAATTTGTTCATATGGACGAGTTTTATCTATATTTTGAGATTCACCGACTAATAAAATTATAAGTATGGCTACGGAAGTCGTAACTAACTTGGATTAGGCTTGGACATATTAAGGCATTCTTTAGACACATTCTCGATACTTTTATTATCAGAAACTAAGTCTTTAGTATATTATTACAGATGAAAATAAGACCCTCAGTTTTAGTCGTATATGTCTAGCCTTTTGCCAAGGGATCCCGCGCTGAAGAATTACAAACTTATAACACTCTGAGTGATATACTTACAATTGTTTCATTAAAATAGGTTTACATTATGTCACAAAAACATCCACCTGTTAATTCCCATAGCTTAATTTTTTAAATATTTTATTTTTAATTTTTTTCGGAGAATTTACGTCATTTTAGGACATGGATTTCATTATTTTGCTATATATATTGACCATAATTTTTTATGATTTTTTAAAGAATTGTCCGATGACCTTGTCACTTGAGAATTTTAGACATTATACTGATTGTGATGTGTGATTGCTTATAAAAAAGTGGCCTGTCTCTGTCTGTCTACTCATCTGTCATCTAGCTGTCAAATTAGTCTGAAGCAAATTATTATAAATTTATCTTGATAGCAAAGGACACATTTCTAAACAGCCATTAATCAAGTGAAGTCACACAAGGGCAAATGTAAGTTGCAGCCTTTTCGTAAAAATATTCATCATCTTGAGGTCTTTTAACCAAAACTTCGAAAATACGGCTTATTAAACCTAAATCTCGAAATGGTTTTCGAATTAACACACCTTAAAATAATTTAATCTATGCCAATTACTCGAACATACTAAAAAGAATATTAAGCACTTTCGACTGTGATATTCAGTTATTACGTATAAGTGTTACTTTACGTGCATATAACATTTACATTTTGGTTTACAAACACCAAAAACACGAAATTCCCCAAAAGTGCTGATTCCCATTCTTCCAAATAATCCCACCATTCAAATTAAACAAGCAATAAGTTCAATTTACATGCTCTATAAACTCACAACAAAGTATATATTGACTGTATTTATTCGTGTATGAGTATATAGAATACACATACCCCTTCATTACAAGCTACAAAGGCCGAAAACCTTTTATATGGACGCACAATATCCTGGGATCTTTATGAAATATTACGTGAATAATAACGGTGATTCTCCGTCGGATGTCCTTTTGTAAGACTTTGTCCGTGTTGATAGGATTCAGCGGATGTGCAGACCACAAACTTGTCCTTATACAAAAATTCTTTCTACCTTCATTCACAATAACGTGTTTCTTAAATCCTGTAGTGTTTCAATTTGGCGAACGTTTTTTTTTATAACTTGCCTTCATGGGGTAGTGACATAGACGATACAGCCCAGAAAGACGTCTATTGTTCAACATCTTGCGTACAAATAATTCTGTCAACAATCGAAACGGGATACTGCAATCCTATTGGCTCTTCCAATCTAACGTAATCGTCGAAGACAAAGACTCTAATGTAATGAAAATAGAAGCCATTTTGGTTTGGCCTACCGAAACATGTAATTTTGGAGTGGTGAATAGTACGAGTATCTACTAGTTCAGTCAGATGTGTTGACAGAAATCGGTCGCCTGTTATGAAGAGTCTGTAGGCTGTATTCGTCTATGGGTAGTGACACATTAAATTTGCTGCAATTACAGATCTATACTGACACAATAACATAGCACCGATGGAAAACCTGTTAGATAAAAAAAAAATACGTTTCTTGCTTAAAGCATTATTGTAAATTAGAACGCTTTTCCTCCATCAATGTTTTTTGACCAAGGGATATGAACAAATTGCGATTGTTTCATGCTTCGCGGTCCAATATTGGCATTCCGATTCTATTGTATTGGAACCTAGTGATTGGAACTATTTTTGTCCTGGAAGAAAAGATTTTGTGGGATATTGCAGTAACGGTGAAGTAAATAGATGATATAAAAAGTTTGCTTGGAATTTAAAACCTAAACATGAACATATACAAACATACTAATGATAATAGTAAGAAAAGTTTTTTTTTTCTTAAGATTTTTTAATAATAAATATAAATCATATATATGTATATATATCGTCACGACATGAATCCCCGAAGGGGTGTCATAAGTGTTCCAAGTGTGAACTGTGAAATGCAAGTCACAGTCCATACTCAGTACACCCGCGTTTCACCGACAATTGTACGTCCCAATGTAATGGTTGGTGAGCCCTATCGCCGTACTTCGGGCACAAATACACACTTTTTAGGGCGTGCAGGTTTCCTTACGATGTTTTCCTTCACGCTTCAGCAAGTAGTAAGTAACAACAAATATTATGCACATAAATGCATAAATACATACGAAAAACTCATTGGTGTATGCCCGACCGGGGATCGAACCTGGATCTCAAGATTGAGAGGCCAGTGTTCTACCCCTGAGCTAACGCCGCAACTTTTTAACATGTTTCTAAACTTGGTGATAATATATTCTAAAATGATAAAGAAAGATATTGTAATGTTTGAGAAATGTGAACTTAACTTTGTTATAACGGCGAATTAATTATAAAGATCTCTCGTTTCTTTTCGTTCGTATTTCACGCACCAATAGGCATCTCTTTTTTCTTTAATGTTATCAACTCTTTGTCTTTAATTAAATGTCATTTTGCCAGAAAAAATACTGGAATTTTTTAATGCAAAATATACGCCTCATTTACCGGTATTCATTTGCAATTCTGAGGGAAAAGTGACGTCTTAAGGTCTAACATTGGCTCTGTAGTAATGGATATCTGGCATAATGATGAAGGGCAAAAAAGGTCGGTTTCAAGAAATCTTAACTTGCGTAAACTTTTGGGTCTCCAAGGTAAAGATTTTAATAAGAAAGTTGCTGTCGATGAGATTTTGCCTTCAATTTTAAGAAGTCTATACTTTATTAAGAAATCACTTTCTGTTTTATTCTTTAAAAATCTTAATTCTCAAAGTATATTTCACAAATAAGTTTAAAGATGTTTCTTTTTTTTCACGCCTTCAGTACTTGGGAGGAATTTTCAACCAACGTAAGTCAACTTCTTAGAGGAGAGCACAATATACCGATGTCACCTAAATATATTAAACTAGGTGTTAAGAGACAGGTAACATTAAATGATACAAAAAGTTCCGTTTCCAAAGAACTCGTTCAAATAAAAATCCTGTCCTTACAGAATACGATTAAAATTTCGTGTGGATAAGATCAGCTCTTTTTTCGTTTGGTCTTTTTTGGTCTTTTCATTTAAAAAGTAATTAAGTACAATTAGGAAAAAAATCCTTTCGTTAAATGTAACCTAAATAAATAACCCAATATTAAACTTATCATGTCGTCAAAATAAACAAATCGTCTTTCTACAAGGTTGCAGAGCGTGCGAGCAGAAAACGTGAGGGTGGCCCAGCTGTCGCAGGATGCCCACCGAAGCTCTCAGCAGCCCATCATCAGTACACCACACATGCCCAATAGGTGAGAACCACTTTAGGTTTCAAAAAACAAAAAATATATAATTGCTGGTAACGATTTAATAAATCCACAGACAACATACGAGTATTTTGTGCTTAACAGATTTGAATCTAGTTTTGTAGTTTAGTTTTGTCTTGTATTTTCTTATCCCTTGGTTAAAGTAGATATAAGTAATTTGATGTATAGTATAAGTTTATGTTAAAAAAAAAGACATGATCTTGCCAAGTTTCTTGCCCGTTCTTCTTAGCAAGACTAATCGAATGGGCGGAGGTAGGCATGTATTTATACAAGGTGACTTTTTGATCATCGTCCAAATTCATACTTGTTAAGTGATCAGTATCATGAATCAATATCAATTTTTGTGAAATTCCTATTATGAAATTTCGACTTCCCATAGTAATTCACTCCCAGTCCTGAGTGAATCACTATGGGGAATCGAAATTTAATTTTATGAATTTTACAAAAATCGTTATTGATTCATGATCATGATCACTTACCAAGGTTCAAGTATGAATTTGGACGATGTTCACAAATTCACCTTGTATATGTAACTTATTACAGGATGGGATTTGGTCGGCCGCCTGGATTCGTGCTGGGGGCTCGGTTGGTGATCATTGAACCTTGTTCCTGGTCCCTGACCGGGTCTCCGGTATGGGTTCGGGAGGTTGATTGGATTTCACCTTGTATAATAATATTTTACCTATAACTTTTATCGTATATATATTGCTACATAAATTAAATAAACATTTAATCTAAGTAGTTCATGTACATTTATTATTTTATTACTTTCATATATTTTTATAAGATTAAAATTTGACTTATGAAACGTGTATTATATATACCTACTTTGCAAAATAAACTTTTTGAATTTTGAATTTTTTGAATTTGCGGATAAAAAATTGCAAGACAATATCGCAAGAGAAGAATTGCGTTGATAATGGAAATAAATTGTTTATTAATTCTACAGGATTGTCGATTACTTGGCGCCAGAATCTCCAATGGACGCCAACGAAGATTTGCTGCTCGAACTTCTGTTCAATATGTGAATAGAAAGAAGCTGGCAGCAACACGCAGGGGCAAAAGGATATAGTTAGGAAAATATTCACTTTCTATATCACTGATTTGGGGTACAAAATATAAATCGGGGATTATAAACTTCGTGATGATTTAAATACTACGGCATAATAACTGCTTTGATACTGATACGTCACCAAAAGGTTCATGATTAAATACCTATATTTTAAACCAGGTTTTACCTTTAAGACCTAGGAGTTATCGCAACACAGAAGCCTTTGTCTGTTCTACTAATTAGTTTTGTTAGTTGTCCTATGAAACGTTACGTTGAGTTATATAGTTTTAAGGAGATCTCTTTTGTGAACACCAATTCCTTGTTAGATTAGAATTTATTGTATTTTCTTGTTATAATTTAATAAGTACCTATTGATTAGACATTATTAGACTTTTAGTTGAAAGTATTTTCTTTTGGACTCTTCAGGTCATAGACAGGGTTATATTAAGTATAAATTTTATCGTATTTGTATGTATTATATTTTCATAACGTATTTTTGAGACGTTTGTTTAGGACACTTATTGGAATCATATTTTTAAAGCAAAATTAATGGAAAAGAAATTTAGATCCACATTGTATAACTGAAGAAATCTCTACAATCCTTATAAACTGTTACCTACAGTATTCGTATCTTGCACATTATTGTGTAGGTAGATACCAAATTTGAAGATCTTGAATTGAAAAAAATTCCAGTTAAAAAATTACCCGAATTTTTGTCAGTTGTTTATTCTACACACACCATTACATCATAAAAGTTAATATTTTTTGGAGCAAATATAAGATTCAGGAATGTTTTATTTTAAATGTTGTTTTGATTTTAACAAAGTATGTAGGTTAAGTACAAATTTAAACTATTAAAAAGCCACTGTTCTTATAAAGTAGATGCACGTAGCGTATAATACAATAAACCCGATGAGCTGTGAGTATTTTGAGATTTTATCGTATTTAAGAGAAAAAAACAACAAAATGTGAAAAAAATATTTAAAAGACATTAGATTTGACGCGACGTCAAACTTAACTGAGATATGTTTCGTTCCAGCCTAATAGGTTAAAGACTTTTCGTAGTCTAAATTGCAGTGAAAAATTCAATAAAGCCTTAGATTTACTCTTAAATCGTTATCTATAGCTCTTTACATTCCATTTCGATTTTTAACTAAGCAAAAAGTGTTGGTTTTCTTCATCAAAAATTTTTCCTTGTTGTTATTGTTTTATTTTTAATCGTTTCTTCACCAATAACATAAATATAATTTTTCATTTTGAATATCTAATTTTTTCCTTTTTCTCCTATGCCAATGCATACTTCAGTATTTGAAACTCATCTCTTATCTATACATTCATTCTTTAGGATACAATTCGTTTTCAGTTTTTGATAAATCTATGCCATAACTATCTAGCGTTCATGAAAAAATAAGGTTGTGCACCACTTAAATATAGAATACCTACCTAAATATTCCCTTTTTCTGAATTCTCTGATATTTTAACGTAGTATTTAGTATTAGACTAAGACGATAGAGGTAAAGTAGCTTAACTTGAGACGACGTGCGACCGTCAAACTATTTTCGATTCGTATTTTTATAAAGCAAAAGTTACGATCGATCGAGATTGCTTTGCTTGTGCAGGGCCCCGGTGAGATGAAGTTATCCGGTTTTTATTTTATTTGTTTAATTTCTATATTGAGCAAGGTGTAGATTATTAATATTAATAAAAAAAAAACACATTATTTTACCTACTCATTTTCACATTAGTACTTAAATTAAAAATATGTGTTGTAATTTAAAAAGGGTATTTTTAGTTTTTGTTATTAGTTATGATCTCAAATTTATTTTAAAGGCCCAAATTTCATAGTCAGACGTGTATTTCATGGGAAACGAAATTGTATGAATAATGTCGCACGAAGCAGATTGAGTATACCCGTCCAATATGTGGCGGCTTTTGCACCCTTAGGTAGCGATGGCAAAAGTCGCATTCGGAAACTGGCGAAATTCGCACTAAGGAAATGGTAATAGAGTCAAGATTCGAACGGCACCCGAGGGCGCACACGAATACAACGTGTATATTTTATATTTTTGGAACGCTAATTTTAAGATGTTATATTTATATATGTATATGTAGTGACGGCGGATACGAAGATCAGTATTTCATGAAGTATTGCGCCAAAAGTTTTGATGTATTCATTTTCCATAAAGATGTTCTCTCCTCTTTAGTTTGAACAAATATAGTTCGATTAGCTAGTGGTCAATACGCATTACATAATTATATACATATTTTTGGAATAGCGAGCACTGAAGCTTATGGAGCGCCATAATATTTAATCGAAGAAGTATAAACAATAAAAAAATATTTTTAATTGACGAATACGGCAGTTTGAAAGTAAACCTCCGAAAGCAATAATATTTTTGTGGTTAAATACGCAGTGTAGTAAAAGAAAATATTTTATTATTCACTCAAACATCGCGAAATGACACTTCTGTGCGCTTCTTAGTGCTGTCATGGACGTGGTAGAGCATTATATAAATCTTTGAGAAACATCACTTCTTTGTTCACGCAAAAATACATCTACCCCCAATTTGAGAGTTTAACGTTAAACGGTGCTTAGCTTTAAAATGCAGCACTGTGATTGGCTGATTTGTCACCTAAGTATCGCTTAGCAAAACCTTTAAAATGTTTTAAAGTTACTGATATAGCAGTGTCCTTATAATACTCATAATCTATGTATTTATTTGTTGTGCAGTAGAGATCATGTCAAGTCATAGACATATTTTGTCTATGCGTCAAGTTTAGTTTGCACTTTGCCCTCCTTTCAAGATGAACGGCAAAAATGTGCGCAAAAGATAGTTGCATATTTTTTTTTACTGCACTATTGAGGGAGCTGGGAGGGCTGATTGCACTTTCTATACAGTGTTTAGGTTGATATGATCTCCACTATACATACCCATGTCCATGGCAAGCGTTAGACAAGACCACAAGCTCCGAAAAGTGCACTAAAACATAGATAAATACATAGTTAGATAAATTACTACTTATATGAAATAAATCTTGGAATCTACATTTTAGAATTTAAAATTTAAAGTTTAACTCATACTTTTTATTATTATATTATAAGAAGCTTGTTCACACATTTTAACTTCATATTTAGTGAGTATACTAAGACTTAATATACATTATGATGATGATAAATTATGATATATGGTTCTGGTATTGATGAATGGGACAATTTAGTGAGAAGATGGCTGGATTATTTTGATTTTTCGGTGGGCTGCAGGAATAAAACTAATCTATTTGCCAAAGGCATAAAGTTCAGTTTCAATTGTGATGTTTTTTTAAACATAGTTGTTAATTGAAATTGTCTAAAATTTGTTATTCCAATAGTAAATAAATTCACTATGATTGTTTATTGCTCTTGATTCGCAGTAGCCAACTATTTTTTATTAGTAAAACGAGCCTGCCTAAAATGTATTGCATATCAATTAGGTAAAACTTATTGTTGAAAACAATTCGCCAAGCGCGATCTTGGACGCGCTTTTTTTGTAAATAGATCTAGATTTCAATATCTTGATAATTCGATTTCCTTAAATTTCAATCAAATATGCTATGCTTAAAAAGTATACCAGGAAACGGTAAATTATCATCAAGGTAATTTTTGATATGATTTTTAATTGATTAAATTGGAATTTTAGTGTATAAAAGCTAATACAGAAGTCTGTTAAAAAATGTAAGCCTCTGATCTTTTTTGCAATTGTACGATCAAGGCTTGTATAAAAAATTATATTATAAATAGCGCGTTTTAGACCAAATTTTTATCAAGTTATTTTTATTGAACTGTAAGTTATTTTGCAATTTGGATAAAATTGTTGTTACTTATGCTCTAAGCATTTAATTTTAGTGAAATCATTAGAGTAATATTATTTTTACTGCCATTACTCGTAATATATAAACTTATTTATCATTGTTTTCGTTATAATTAGGACTGATTTTTTTTTAATAATTGTCTTTAATTTTAATGAGTCATTCATTGTTACATACCAAGGTAATTTTATTATATTTTGTCAGTTTAAGATATATTTATCATTTGTTGTTTTAGTCATTATTAACTAAAAATTAGTTTTTAAAACCTCACATAGCAATCTTATCTACTTGTTTAAGTTACCAATTTGGATAGATAGAAAAGAAAATGCAACTTATGTATAGGCATTGAGCGTTGAAATGTTAAGCCCGAGAGTCGAGTGTAATTTAAAAGATAAAAATCTTCCTTTGTAATTATTATTATCTATAAACACTACAAAAATTATTGAATTGTGATTCAAAGCAATTAAAAATATTACTGCTGATTACTTCATGCTTTTCATTTATTAACTTTCTCAACACGAACTTTAAGATTTATCCATCTAGCCATCCATCAGCCTAGTTCGTCCACTGCTGGATATAAGCCTTTCCAGGACTTTGCCACACCCGGCGGTCATCCTGGAAGAATTGCCCATACTCACACACGCTGGGCAGGCGGGTTGCCGGAACCCTCGTACCAGTGACGCCGCTGCCCGTCACCAGTCTGTTCCATGTAAGGCCCGGCTATTAGGGCATTAAGATTTGCCTTTGCATGCCTTTTTTCTAAAAGAAAAAAAAATACGAAGTGTCATGGAGTGGTCGCGGGGCAGAAAGCATAATGACTAATAGGTCAAAAGTGTTATTCGCAAAATGACTAGATCGATATACCTAAAGTCCCTTTATTGTCCATGTTGTAAAATAACAAAATTATGGAGTCGCAAAATGCCTAGTCCTTTTGTAGCAAAAAAAACTCTCTGCTTACCAAACCGGTGGTCGGGGGTTCGAATCCCGTAGCGTGCGAATGAAAGTACGTAAAACCGTTGTTAGTCCCAGTTATTACTAGATATAAAAGATAGTCTCAAAAAAGAGAGGACGGCTGTTGCTTTAAAATTCGAGAATTTTAAAACCGGTCGATTGCGAGCAGGACTAAACACTATGGGTTCCGTAACATTTAAATAAGTTACTATACTTAACCCGTTTACTCATACAAGGTACGATCGTAACGCCTAACTCAACCTGCGGACGGCTCATATTTATGAGTTGTTATTATATTATATATATAGTAATATGGGTGTCATAGGAAAGCTAGAAAGAAAAGCAATAATAAAAAATTATATTAACATATAAAAATAAATTGTTCGTTGACCTTAATTTTAAACCTACCTTATTTTTTATATCATAGGAGTTATATATTTTTTGAAATTTTACTATTTTTATTTAACTTTTTCTACAATATTATAATATTTGAATAGACATATATATATATATATATATAATATTTAAACATATAATAACCAAAATTTTCTTTCCACATACAATCTTCCCTACATAAAAAAATAACTTTCGCTTTTTTTGTGTATGGGAAATTTAATCGAATTTAAGAAAAAAAACCGCATTAGATTCTGACAAGTACTTTTAGAGATATAGCCAAAAACATAATTGGCGGGTAAACAAAAATCGTCAACTTAATAGGTTAAATAGTTTCAACGAAAATAACAAACCTACGAAAAGTATGAAACAAAACTGCAAAATTAAGTTGGTCGAGTGTTCAGGTTCATCACCCTAAATATGCATTATAATTTGACCTTTCAGTATTTGTTGGTTAAATGACGTCAGCACTTAATAACTGACAAAAAATAACTAAAAATAATGTTTGAAAACTTCAATAAATATATAATATGCCTCAATTAGCTTTTTATTTATAATTACACAATATAACTTTAAATATATACAATAAATAGAAGAAAATTTAAAACTTGAAATATATTTCGGCCCTTAGTGGGTTTTAGGCTTGACTGATGACGGCCCACTAAGGGCCGAAATATATTTCAAGTTTTAAATTTTCTTTTATTTATTGTATATATTTAAAGTTATATTGCGTAGTTTGAAAACTTCCAAAGTCTTGCCAAAATCACATGTTTCTCCAAAAAGAAATTTTCAATTTTGCACCCGCGACGAAATCGGTACGATTGTATTGTTCTTGCAAGTTTCATGGAGCATGCACCTTATAGCGAAATGAAACAGCATGACATTTGGCCACGCCCTCAACGAATTGGTCGCACCATGATGTGGGAGGCTGAAAAGTAACCTACCTAACTATGAAAGAAAAGACGTAACTGGATAGTTTTTTTTAATTTTTCTATATAGTCCTCTGCTAGTAAAATGCACTTATTAAATTTTTCAAATATTGAATTTAAGCCATTAAAAAAAAAAAAAAACGGTTTGTCGTCAAAATAGTCAGAAACCGCTGCCTTCATTTCGTCATCGGTCATAAATCTTCGTCGCCTGAGGTCTTTCTTGAGAAGTCTAAACAGAAAATAGTCACAGGGGGCTAGATCTGGACTATAAGGGGGGTGGTCAATGGTTTCGAAGCCATTGTCTTTAATTGCTAGCTTTGTTGTGCGTGCGGTATGCACTGGTGCGTTATCGTGCAAAATCAGAATTCCTTTGCTTAGTTTACCTCGCCGTTTTTCTTTTATTGTCTCTCTTAGTTGATATAATAAGTTTGAGTAATAATCAGCATTCATTGTAGTTTTTTTCGGTAAATAATCTATGAGCAAAATCCCTTCTGTGTCCCAAAAGATTGTAGCCATAAGTTTACCGGCCGATGGACAGACCTTAAATTTCCGAGGCGGCTTCTCATCCTTAAATTTCCACTGTAACGACTCTTGCTTACTTTCCGGGTCCCATTGTCGAATCCAAGTCTCATCACATGTTACAATTCTAGAAATTATTTCTTCCTCTTTCCCTCGACTCATGTCCAAAAACTCTTCGCAACATTTGACACGCCTCTCCATGTCAAATGCAGTCAACATTCTAGGGACCCAACGTGCACTAACCTTGGACATGTTCAAATGCTCATGAATTATTTCATTGACTCGCTCTTTACTGACGCCCACATCTCTAGCTATCTCCCACTGCTTCACTCGTCGGTCCTCTAATATATTTTTTTTTTCACCCTGGCTACATTTTCATCGGTGACGGCCGAAACTGGTCTTCCGCTACGAGGATCATCTTCGAGGCTCTCACGACCTAATTTAAACTGCCTTGACCAAAACTTTATAACAAATTCGGAAGATCACGAACTGCCAAACACACGTGACATACGCTGTCTGATCTCCGAAGGCGTATTCCCTTCTTTAGTCAAAAACTTAATCACCGCACGCTGCTCGATTTTATCCATTTTCACTTTTTCTACCGACATGTTCGAAACAATTGTAGGAGACAAATAAACGTGATGCAATAAACAAATGAATGTAATACATTTTGAAAATAGAATAACAAACGAATATAAATCCATACCAGCCAGCATTATTTTTGTATATATTTCTGACCAAGGAGATTACATATCAGCCGCCCTACGTATGTTCAAAATTCCGATTCAGTCTGTCACAGAAAGTTTTACAAAAATATTCCTATTTTACGAGTTCTTCTTACGAAACATTAGTCTCATTTAACTAATAAAGGAGGGACAAGTCAAGGATTTGCTTCCAGGGTTTATTATTTTAAAGATAGTGATAGAACCCTAAATTAGTGGTTTTCACGTTTAGTCCTTCAAAATAAGCCTACTGAAAATAAAATAACCTACAATAGCCACGAAACACCTATTTTATTCTTTCACTTTCAAGTTTTTTCTACCCACAACTAGGCTGGATAAAAGCTTAATGTACACTTGACTGGCTTTTTTCTTGGCATCGGGTATAAAAAGAGTTTTGTGGTCCTTTTGTAAAGACCCTCGTTATAAGTTGGCAAGTTCAAAATAAGGTTGATTCTTTGCACCAATTTTTATTGTGGTGCAAATACAATATTTATGAATTTGATATGTTTGCTCTTATTTTTATTGAGCAAGTTTTTATTTTGGGCGGTATTTGTAGGTTTTAAATGTCTGATTTAAAGTTTTTGTTAACCTGTTTTTCACAGCGGTTTCGCAGCCGGATTGTGAAAAACCCGCCTTTTTCTAATTAATCGAAACAGAACACTTAAATTCCAAATTCACTCAATAGTTATTTTACAAAACCTTATACCTTTGTATTGTGTATGTTGCCATCGCGGTTTCCAGTGGTTTCTGTAAATAAGAATTTATAAAATATTTAATTTAAAATGTTTTGAAATTTTAATTCACAGAAAATAATGGAAATTTTGCGATTGCAGCATACACAATATATACGTAATAAGGTTTTGTTGAATAACTATTGAGTGAATTTTGATTTTCAGTGTTCTGTTTCGATTAAGGTGAATACTCACGCAAAATAAGCAACTCGATTTTTGGTGGTACAAATATTGACGGAAACGACATCGAAATAAAATTCATAACAGCGCGCCGAGTGAAGTGGCTGTTACGACAATCGCTGCGTCTCGGAATAACGCAAAATAGGATAAAATAATACTTTTCGCATAGACGCAGTGGATGGAAAAAAGATTTCGAACAATAATTTTTTAGATCTAATAATTGTCTATAATTTGGTGAAAGAATAATTGAAATCGCTTCAAGGGTTCGGAAGGAGTAAGAGAATTCTTGCATAAATCATGTAAAACTTTCGATTAATTTTGTTTTTTTTTTTGTCTAAAATAACAACAAAAAACAAAAATATTAAACAAGCAATTTATTTTTGACTATGTTGTGCCTATCACAAATATTTTTTTTTTGTTTTTGGACCACCCTTGTAGGAGGAGTAGGCTTTCAAAGACAAGTCCAAATTGCAGTTGGAGTATGCATTCACCTTAATTAGAAAAAGGCGAGTTTTTCACAATCCGGCTGCGAAACTGCTCTTAATTAGTTTGATAAATGAAATTGGACATTATTGTTTTAACAGGCATTGCAGGACTACATTTATTTGAAATGTATCGTAAAATGTCTTGCAAGAAACTTCGCCAATAAGACAACAAAAAAACCTTGTACTTATCAATTTAAATTCAACTGTCGGGAATAAATATGCTTTTAGGGGATTATGTACGAGTAGGTCTATCTCACAGTTGTCCTTCGTCGTTGAGCAAGTGGTAAGTATACATTTTTTTTCTTTACTTCAATCACAAGCATGAATAGTTTGAATTCTGAATGTAAGTGTTCTGTTTCGATTAATTTGAATAGGGCGGGTTTTTCATAATCCGACTCCGAAACCACTCTAAATCATAAGAAATTGTTGTTCACTATGGAAGAATCACTTAATCAATGATAGTTTACTAAAAAGGAGACTCCAACCACATGTTATAAATCTATGATTTTTGAAAACGGAATAAATAATTTTGTATTTTTATTTTGTAAAGTGACCGTTCAACCAACAGAGCAGTTCACTACCAAAGTAAATAAATAAGTAGGTAAACCTACATACATATTAACAATTTTCACACCTCTCTCCCAGATGTAGGTAGGCTATAGTAGATTTCCATCTGCTACGATACTTAAGGTGATATACCGTGCTAGCGAAGGTCCCCGTTACTCCAGGCGGAAAGACCCGCAGTGCGAAAGGGACGGAATCGGAGAAAATTGTCTAAAAGTCGGTTTTAAATTAATGCAAAATTAACTAAAATTGCTACAAAAATTTCCATAACCAGTAATTTAGGTATAAATAAAACCCATCTAAATAAATATTTTTCAAGTCTGTATGCTATCTTAATTTGTCAGAATATCAAAAAAAGTGTAAATTTAGACCTGATTTCAATAATTATTTCTATCGAATGAAATTCCTCCTATCGCGTTTCTGATAGACCAAAATCTAGTAAAAGGTCTCAAAATTGTTATACTAATTTATTTTACTTGGAACTTCATTAAAAGAGCAGATAAATAACTTCAAAAAGTGTCAATTTTCACGGTATAGCCCCTTAACCTCCTCTTTCGTTTTTTCCACATTCATCAATCTAGTGATACAAGATCTTTTATTCCGGGGTATTTTTTAGTTGGCCCTTCTTTAGTATGTTGCAAATTTGGTCAGCCCACGTTCTTCTAGGGCGGCCTGCACTCGTAGCATAGTGTTTAATCGCGCGCGACGCCACTTAGTTGAATCACAAGTGCGAGGAGCGTGACACGATGTTTTTGCGATTAAACAGTATGTCACACTCCTCGCACCTGTGATTCAACTAAGCCACTATGCTACCGGGACAAGTCGGGCGTTTTTTCGTCACTCTACTTTCATTCATCCTCCCTTTATGCTCAAACCAACAAAAAAAGTATAAACTAATTTAAAACAAATAACATAAAATTCCAATTTGTTTAATTTAACTTTTATCGGAAGGACACACATAATAAAACTGACGTCAATGCGACCCTATAAGTTTAACGCTAAATGCGATCCTAACTATAAGTTAAAAGTTAAAACCTTTAAATCCCAAAAAATACATTATAAACGATTACATAGCCCAGTGATAATAGATTGGGCGGCTCAATGTTCTATTTAGGGCACGTAAAATTTTAATTGGCGCCATATTTTATTGGAAAGCGATCAATCTTTTGATTAAAAACCCTTGGCTTGCTAAACTGGGCATTGGTTTTTTATTGGTTTACTTTTTAGAAGGCGGGGATGAAAAAGGATTTTTTGAAATGAAGTATACTGACTTGATTTTTTGTCGTTAAAAAGCCGAAAACTGTCTATAAAAACAACTTTTGCGTAGTTAGTCGATAAGAGTTACGATAAAGCGCCCTCACCCTCACCCACACCCTGAAAAAAAGTGAAAGCAGGTTCTGAAGGCTCCATACAAAAAAGTGAAGGCAGGCGCCGAAGATTCCATACAAAAAAACATATGTTATAAAAAAGGACATACTTAAGACATTTTGTAGATCTGAAAGAGTGGTAATATACTGCGTTCGATAAAAAAATTGTAAAATCAGCTCTAAAAAAATTTAAAATGACGTTATCGACATGGATTTTTAAAGCTATAAACCTAACAATTGGCGAAAAAGTTGTACATATTTACATTATTTCAGATACATATGTATATTAGAGTTTTTATCCTTATTAAGGATCCTAAAGAAGCCACAAATTCAAAATAACTGAAGTTTTGCGTGCGCGGCAGCTGATAAGAGCAGGATAGACAATTCAAAAACAAAAGAGTTTCAAACTCATCATCATCGTCGTATGGCCGTTGTGTCCTGCATTGTTTTTTCTACAAGATCCAGGTTTGATAGCCATGTTTTTGCACCAGGTGTTAGTTGGTGAAGCTGTTCCAGCCCACCAGAATACTTTCTGGTGGGGCACTCCTCTACAATGTGACGAATAGTCTATTCTGAGGCTCCACAGTCACAGCGAGGTGAGTCAGCGATATCCCATTGGTGCAGGTTGTAGTTGCACCTTGCCACGCCAGTACGGATTCCATTTTGGGTAGTCCAAAGCTTACAGTGTTCTCTAAAGCCTGGCTGTGTAGCAGGGGGGTCAGATATGATGTCAGCCTGTGAACATTTTCTTCCCACCATTTTGCCCGCCACTCAGTCTGGATGTCGATTTGTTGTCTGATCCTATCGTCAGTACAGATCGGTTTACGGGAAGGAAGTAGTGCGGTATCTGATCGAGTGTTTTTCTAATAGGCATTTTGTGCAGAGTCTCATTGAAAATCCTCTAAAAATATATAGCACTCGATAAGACCAACATTTGCTATAGAGCCAACTTTCGTCGTCCCCTCTTGTATTCTGGCATGATGTCATCGATACCAAAAACCCTGCCAGCGATCAAGAACAAGATTCAATGATTCCTTTTTTCCAAATCATAAAAAAAGAAATTAAAGTTCTATTATAATATAGTATATCCTAAGTCTATGTTTTATATACTTGTTTTACAAATGAACGTTTTGAATTTGAATTTGACATTTCAGACCCACGGTACCCCTGGCCATACCCCTGGTGGTACCGTAGGTCTTTTAAGATTAACGCAACGCCTTCCTTTACTCATCCACAGGGTAAGTGCGCTTTATCTTTACTCACATCTACGCTTTCCTATCAACGATAATCACCAAAGATAAGCCCATTGAAAAATAAAAAGCAAAACTAAAGATTTCGGCTTTAAATTCTATTAGAACTTTATTTTGAAAAAGCTTTCCGGAAATCAAGTATTAAAATTATTCGTACTCTAAATTTTCAGCTGGTATATTTTTTCAGACCGTCCAAAAAGGGACCGTCACATAATTTTTTGTACACAATCTTAACAGCATAATCCTTAATGTTACATAACATTTAGGGCAGGAACATTTAACCCTTTAATAAGAAGGTCGGTAAAGCGAACGTGACATGTTCTCTCAGCCAATTGTGGTCGGATTAGACCTCGTACCATTCAGAGTTACAAGGGTTAAAGATATGTTGTTACCTTCGATTTATTGCTGGTACGGTCCAAAAATAGATAAGTAACCAGGCCCGGCGCAAACAATTTGGTACTGAGACCCATTGACGAGTGATTGATGAGATGTATTGACCAAGTGGGTATTGACTTGTGACGTATGTATTGACCAAGAATTTCTCATTTCATGTATCACTGGGTCTTAGGATCAAAGTGTTTGCGCTGGGCCTGGTTACCTATATATATAACTGGTCTTTTGTTGACTGTACTATCAAAGAAATCGCAGTCCTGCTTTTAATATATTATTTATTTATTTATTTATTATTACACAAAATTTGTACAACATGACAGTAGCCCAATGCGCTATACAAATGAATAAGTGCTACAACATTAAATACATATTGTAAATAACAATATAACAAAACAAAATACAAAACAACATAATTAAAAAATAAGTCTCATGCAGGCTTCATCTCACAGAACTTCAAACACTCCCGATAAACATCCATCCAACAGTCAGCGAACAGGTCACACTGTGGCTCTGCTGACAGCAGCGAGTTAAGAGCACTGCGAGCTCGCGGGAGCGGAGAGTGGCGGCGCGCCTCGGTCGCGACTATGGGCACGTGCAGCAGGTGGTGGTGACGCGCGCGCGTATATTTGTCCGGCGCGAATAATGACGCTACAGCGTTCACGAGCTGCGGGCAGTCTGAGCTCCCGCGCAGCATGCGACATACCACAATCAGCAGCTCAACGTTACGCCTAACTTCTAAAGAGTTAAACCCAAGTGAACCTAAAAGAAAAAGGGTAGGGTACATGAAAGGATAATATCCATATTTACGCTTGTACATATACCGAAGAAACGCTTTTTGAACCTTTTCAATCAAGAGAGTATATGTCTGTTCGTGCGGGTTCCAAACGATGGCACTCGCTTCAATTTTACTTCTTACAAGTGTTGTGTAAAGCAATTGTACAATTTTCGTATTCTGCAGATCTTTGCTATTTCTTATCACAAAACCAAGCCTCTTGAAGCAGCTTGTTGCCAGTGCAACAATATGTTCGTGGAAAGTTAATTGAGCATCGAAGACAACGCCAAGGTCCCCCACAGAGAATACACGCGCGATTGTTACGTCTCCCATGCTGTAACTAGCATGTTTTGGTTGAGGGGAGCGAGTGAATGAAATGACGCTACACTTTTCCAAGTTGAAGTGCAACTTATTTCTGATACTCCACAACTGTACTGCATTTAAATCAGCCTGTAAGAGATCACAGTCATCATGGCTCTCAATGCCCAATATCAGTTTTAGGTCGTCTGCATATAAAAGACACGAAGCATGACTCAGATCAGCCTGAAGGTCATTAATCATCAGAATGAATAGAAGTGGTCCAAGAACAGATCCTTGACTCACTCCTGAACGCGTTACGTATGGTTTCGATACAAAACAACCATATTTAACAAACTGCTTTCGATCACCAAGATAATTTGCAAAAAACTGTAAAAGTCGGGGTGAGAAACCGATTTGACATAATTTTGTAAGCAGAACATCATTATCGACACGGTCAAATGCCTTCCTGAAATCCAGGTACGCGACATCAACTTGCACTCTTTGGTCCATATAACCAGAAACGATGTCAACGAGGGTGAGTAGATTTGTATTCACCGAGCGATGGCTTCTAAACCCATGTTGCGAGTCGCTAAGATAAGGTTGAACCTGAGAGTAGATTTTTCGGTGCACAATAGATTCAAATACTTTTGCTGTGGAACACAAGATTGCAATTGGCCTATGGTCAGTAACTGATGAAGCATTACTTGTTTTTGGTATCGGTATCACCCGTGAAAGCTTCCAATGTGTGGGATATACGCCTGAAGTAAGAATCATATTAAATATAAAAGTAAGGGGAGCCAACAACTGCTTGCAGTAGGCTTTTAAAAAGTACGGGGGAACATTGTCAGGTCCAATAGAGCTATTTGGTCTGAGACGCTTTAAAGCTAGCTCAATATCAGATTTAGTTATCTGATCAATGTCAACATACCTAGCATTATGTGTGTGGTCGTCACTATTTATCTGATTTGCATTCAACGACGGAAGATCAGGTAGGAAAACACCAGCAAAAAAGTCCGCAAACGCTGTTGCAGCCTCTGCGCCTGCACATTCTTTGCCGTTATACGTTACTCGAGGCTCAAAACCTCCTTTCGATTTCAGACTAGAAATGTGCTGCCAGAACGCGCGGGGATTAGTTTTAATATTTTCCTCAACGCTACGGATATGCACATCATAAGCTAAAGTCATGCGCTCCTTAAGATCTTTTCGAAGTGCACTAAAATCAGCATAGATTTCCGAATTCTTAGTGCGCTTCCACTTACGATGGAGAAATGCCTTTCGACCGATGTCCCTGATGATATCTCCTGTAAACCAAACAGGATATCGTCTCTTACACTTACTTGAGCGTCGTTTTTTCAAAATACACTCATCGAAAATTCTGTATATAACATTATAAAACGCATCGACAGCCTCATTCACATCATCTGCTTGAAGTACCGGATCCCATGAAAGTTCATTCATGAGCGTGTGAAGAAGATCGTAATTGCCTTTTGCAAAATTCCAGTCGTTTTTGGTATCGACGTTGCTGGGAGCAATGAAGTCGGAGCCGGTTTTACGACAAAACTCACTGAGGGGTATATCAACGTCAAGCGGTGGATGGTACCGATCAGCCTTGGGTACCAGACCTCCACATTCCGCCTCACCCACAACGATCCCACCTACAGTATCTGATAGCAAAACCACATCTAACTTACCTCCAAACATATTATCAGTTTCATTCCTCTCACTCAGACCACAGACAGTTAAGAAATAACAATAATAGCATTTTATAGTCGTTGATGCACTGTTAATATTAAGGTCACCAAGTATTATTACGCCATTAATATGCTCAATTTTACTTTCTACTGAATGAAACCACTTCATATAAACACAATCTGATGATTTTGGGGGAATATAAACAACACACACGTTTAACTCTGTTCCCTGAAAAATCACTGATGCCCAAAGGTCTTCTCCATCAACCGTTTCTAAATCGTTTCGTCTTTTAAGAGTTAGGCCTTGCCGGGCGGCCAGAAGAACTCCGCCGCAAGGTGTCGGGCGATCACGTCTCAAGAGACTCCAGCCTCCACTTAAAACTTCAGCGTCTTCCACGGATGAACTTAAAAACGTTTCAGTGACGGCAACAAGATCTTGATCAAGTAGAAGTAAATTTTGCCTCCAAAATTTTAGCTTCGTGTTTAATCCTCGAACATTCTGGTAGATGACACTAATGGTTAGATTGAGATCCATTGGCGCAGGTCTGCTATTGGTGTTTAGCTGCCCTGCGTGGTCCTTGAAAGGGAATCCATTCTTTCACTCTAGCATTCTCAGGCCAGATCTCGGTTGAAAAGCACTTTTCATACATTACAAGTGAAACGCCGATCTTGTAGGATTTGTAATCACCTTTTGAATTTAGTTCTTGGACAGAGAAAGTTTCAGATGCACAAAACTGTTTCAGGTATTCTTTCACCTCATCCAATCCAGACGCCATATTCCACAGGTGGAAGTACTTACGCCGCTCAACTGCTTTCAAGGAGGTAGTGCTAGGTCCAGCTGTGCATAACAATGAGGTGGATAAACGTGTATTTTTCTGCACATGCGTTAATTTATCCCGCCGAAGAGCAGCAGTAGGGAGTACAGCGCTAGCTGTGGTGGCGATTTCCACTTTGTGGTCTTGGTTGTTTCGCTGTTTCTGGCGGTTGTCCTGCGGTAATGCTGGATTCTGCACGGCAGGTTGAGTGATCAAACTCGAAGAATGGCTCGGTTTAGACAATTTTTGCTGAACAGCTTTCTTATTAGGTAAGTCCCTTTGTACCTGTTTGCAGCTTCCCGGTGCATCATATTCAATTTTTGAAAGTTTCTTGTCCACACAGGATAATTGAGTTGAGACGATACCCAATTTATCGTTCTGTTCAGTCATGGACTCGACAATTTGCTTCAATGTATTGCTTATATTTGCCACATCAGAACGAAGCTGTTTGACTTCAGCCATTATTTCCAAGTACTCACAGCTTGGGTAATCAAAGTTATCTTCTGGTGGCGTTCGCGGCTTTCTTAGTGTGACATTAGATGGTTGGGACGTACTGCCAGTAGTAGCACTTATGCCTCCTATCTTCATATTACGATAGCACTCAGGACATACCCAGACTGCTTTCTCCTCCGGTCTTAAATTGCAACCACTCGCACATAGATAATGGTACAGCCTGCCGCAACCTTTTACCGTGCATCTAAGGTAATCCTCTCCCTCGTCGAACGCCAGCTGGCAGCCCCAGCAAGATAAATAGGCATTGGCATCATTAAAAGTAAGGTCTGAATCAACTGAAATCGTACCGATTTGCAGCGCCCGCCGCCCGTTTGTAGGCTATTTAAGTGTAAACAAACGCACGAGACAGTTCCACGAAGCGTAGCCGCGGCGTAGCAGTGGCGTAGCTTTTGCGTAGCGCTCTGAGCCACTGTCGATCTGCGTAGCTGCAAAGTGGCGGGTGTGGCGGTGCGGCGCGGGGAGCTGTGACGTAGGTATGTACTGCCGATAGTGCCGATCAGCTTGCCTGCGCGTGTGAGCCCGGCTGCGCGTGTGTGTGTATGAGCCGCTGTGAGCACGGGACCGGCCGATGTATAGGTGCTCGGGGCGATGACCCTCCTTGGTCAGATAATGAATCACGGCACTCGGTTAACTGATTCTTTGTTAAAAATTTAGACGTTAGGAATTGTTTTTTGCAAATTATACTTAAAACACTTGATAAACACTAAAACTGGTATCGTTGGTAGTGGTAAGATGTTAATCTACAACTAAAACTGATAGCAAACTATTGATACTGGGATTTTAACTAGTGTTTTGGATTTATAGATACGGAGCTAAAATTTGTACGTGCTGTTAAGCACAAGATCGAATGACAATATATGTTAATACAAGCGGAGAGTGTACCTGCAGAACTTTCTTTGATTGTCCAATATGTGCCTATTTTCAATATGTATCAGTTATATGAGTTTTACTTGTGAGTTGTGTAAATTATTATGTAAGGTGACTCAGGAAAATTCATATTTGAGACTTGGTAAGTGGTCAGTAATAAGGTAAAATGATCCTGACTGATGATTATGTATTTCTGTATGTATTAGTATGTAGTGTTTTCTATTTCGATAAGGATAAGGACAAGGATTTTTAGATTAGACATCTAAAAATACTAAATGTGCACCTAAATTACTAATTTGGCATCAAATAGGTTTCAACATATTTTTTTTGATGCCACCTTAGTAATTTTGATGCTGATTTTTGTATTTTTTTATGGCAGTTAATTGCAACCCTTTAATTATTAGGCTTGAAGATTATTATTCTTTTTGTACAAATACGCAATTTTTTTCCTTTACAATCGGTTAACTGGAAGAAATTTATTTAAGGAATAAGTCTGCCCTTGCCTTTTGTGTTATCCTGTGCTCAGTGTTTTTATTTTAATTTTCTGTGCAATAAAGTGTTTATTGATTCATTGATTAATCCTCTTTGTGAATCTTTAGTTTAGTTTTGTGAATCCGCTCCGACAGTTTTAGGTCATGGTGACTACTTCAACTCCTATTCAGTACGACCAACACCGTGTAAAGTGACACTAGTTCAACATATTATTTTAGATGCCAATTTAGTAATTTTGATGCTGATTTTTGTATTTTGTGACGGTCAGTTAATTACAACCCACATAAAATACTGTTTTCGTTGGCAAATATAGTTTTTTTGTGGAAAAGGTTGTGTTTAACCCTTACGTGACGTTATGTATGTACATAATATTATGTCCCACTTTCTTGTTTTACTATTGTTTTTTTTTTCTAATCCAGGAAGGGTTAAGTAATTTACGCGCTGTGAGTGAAAGGAGCTATTATTAATTCTGAAACATAATACTCGGTACACTGTTCTTAGTATATTATTAATTTTGCAACTTAATTCATCCTTTTAACGGCATCTTCAGGTAGTATCAATATCAATTTTCAATAAACATTATAATAAAACAGTAAAACCACGTGTCTGTAGTAAATTGAAAAAAAGTAAAAAAAATAGAAAGGGGGTGACTAAAGAAGAGTATCAGAACACAAATCAGCGATTTGTAGAATTATTTTCTGTCTGTTTGTTTGTTCACGCACATCTCCTTACTGAACGGATTTGGATGCCGTTTTTAGGGTTCCGTAGTCAACAACAAGGAACCCTTAGTACTAGAAAGCTGTAATTTGGCACGGGTATACATATTTATTAGGCCAATAAAGTGGTACAGTAAAATTTTGAAAAATATTTTTTTAGGGTACCTCCCTATACGTAAAGTGGGAATGATTTTTTTATCTCGTCTATCCCTTAGTGTGGGGTGTCGTTGGATAGGTAATTTAAAAATATTGGGGGTGTAAGAAGACTATTTTTCGATCCAGGGTTCCATTTGCGAAATATTAAACTCAAAAGTGTTCATTTTTGTTAGAGTCAAGTGTCTCCCCCCTCCTGGCAAAACGGTTGTATTTGGAGACGTGAAAAAAATCACGGCAGTAGTATATATAACGAAATTAAAAGGAAAACTATCACAGCTAAGTAGGCTTTACAAGTTAACGAGTACAGATCGCGCCAAACTTTTAGTCCCCTCTAAACATGGGGCGATTCGCCTCGGGTCTGGGACAGCTCGACACGAGTCAACTCGACACGAATAATAATACCAGAAACTACGTCTAAAAAAGTGGTGTGTACCGTCTGCATAAAAAGTATCGTCCTCTTAAAATATTGAACTTTGTTTCAATTTAAAAGCAGGCTTGTCTGTTATGCGCTAGACTATTATAAATTTGATATGCAAGAGTGAGGTAGAAAACCTATCTATTGTCATCAGATAACCGATGTGTGTCATTTTCTTAGCAAAGGAATGCTTGTGTTTTTTAGTCCAGACAATTAAAAATAATCATTGAACTTAGGCTACTTATGTAGGTAACATTATTGAAATAAGCGTTGTAGATAATTATGTTTTCCTACTTTGTATGGAAATAAAAAATCTAAATATTCGGAAAAAATTTATATATTTACTTCAAATTATCGATTTTCTTCCTGACCTTACAAATCACCGTAATGGGGAGTTAAATATCTGGTATTATTATTCGTGTCGAGTTGACTCGGGTCGAGCTGTCCCAGACCCTTCGCATCAGCAGGAACAAAATGTATGGGCCGTTCTTGGGAAGAGCAACTTCCGGGCGGACTAGAAGTTGGCGCGATCTGTATTATTATAGATAATGGTACGAAACCCTTCATGCGCGAGTCCGACTCGCACTTGGCCGGTTTTTTTATTATCATTGAAGTGACCCTGTTCAACATAAAAGCTATAAGTAGTGTTAATAAAATAATTAACATTATATCATTGCAGTATAGAAACGCAGAAAGAAAAGTAAATCTGGATGTGAGGAGCTCTGAACCGGGATTCGAACCCGGGACCTCTCGCTTACCGGGTGATTGCTCTAACCACTGAGCTATCCAGGTCTCTATCCCGGTTCAGAGCTCCTCACATCTAGATTTACTTTTCTTCCTGCGTTTCTATACTGCAATGATATAATGTTAATTTATATCTATCTCCTTGCGATGGATAAATCGCCAAGTGTTCAAACATAGAAATTTATTTCTGTCATGGTTTAATAAAACAACACTCAACCTGAAAACGGGGCAGAGTTTAATAAACGGGGGCGGAGCCGCGGGCTGTTAGTTAGTAACTGAATATAAGCAAAAATATGTTTCAGGAATTCCCTTAAAACTAGGAACAAAATTATAATATACGAATAAGTATACGAAGTGTACCAAAAATATTCTTGCAGTATTATAAATATTGTTTTCTCAAAAATATGGTGCAATGCTATAATTACATATTGCATAGACATACCAGAAAGTACTTCATCCTGTAGAGCTATTTCAAGTCTCCAGGAAATCTGAATAACTGTCCAGGAAATTCGTATGAAAATCCATTACGTAGGTTTTTTTTTTAAACTTTCCGTGTCTATGTTTTAAATGACTAAAGAGTTTGGCGATCATAAGGTTTTTAGCGGCCAGTATTAAAAGAAAAAACATTAATATTTCGTGTTCAGAGTGTAGAAACGTTTGCTATGTTTTATAATTGAAAATATATTGTTTTTATTGATTTTATAGTTATATTTTAAACCATTAAACACTTAAAATTTTACCTCAATTTTATAAGAAGGCTGGCCGTATACATTTTCCAAACGAAAAAAAAAAAAACAAAAAAAAGTAAAAGCGGGAAATTATGTTGTTGCATAATTCCATTCCATTCCATAATATTTTCATTTGAAGTTTTTTGTGTAAATAAATTACAAAATGAGTTCAGAAAAAGGTTCTGATATAGATTGTACTCCTCCAGATCTAAAAGTGGAAGCGGAATTAGCAAAAAACAACTTGCTTCCGCCAAAATCTAAGGAAGGATATTTAAACAAATTACGAAAAGTTCATCAAGTAGAAAGCAGATAAACACCAACAGTTGGTCGGAAAATGTGTGTTTGGCTTATTTCAGTCACCTTAGCCAAACAAAACAGCCTTCTACTTTATGGGCAATGTATTCCATGCTCCGATGTGTTGTGCTCAATAAGAATAAAATAAACTTCAAAAATAACAACAATTTAACGGCATGGCTAAAAAGGCAATCAGATGGCTAAATATTTCAAGCCAACATATACAACAGTTTAACGACGCTCCTGATGATACATATCTAGTTATAAAGGTAAATAAATTATGTAATATTATTTTATGGATCTAAAGTTATAAATAGGCCTTTAATTCATTATTAAAATAGATTTTTTTGTTGTAGGTTGTTCTTATCATGGGAGTAAACGGTGCATGTAGAAGTCTGGAGCTTGCGAATCTAACTACAAAAGACGTCGAACACCGCGATAGCATTATTTTAGTAAAATTGCGTCACACATAAAACAAACTCGATCGATTGTTTGTTATTCAAAATGAGTTTGTTAACGTAATAAAAAAACTTGTTTAATTTGAAAATATCTTGTTTTATTTTTGAGAAAAGCACTATACATGTTTCGACTATAATAAGCTATCCTGGACTCGTATATAAATGTTCTCGCGCCTTCAAAATCTGGCTATTCGTTTCATCTATGGCTTACGTAAATTCGACCATGTATCCTGTTTTCGCAAAGAGCTTAAATGGCTCCCTATCCATCAGTGTCGTCATTTTCATATCCTTACCCAGCTTTACAGCATTCTCCGTAATCCTCGCTCCCCTTCTTATCTTCGTGAACGATTTGATCTTTTGTTGTCTTCTAGGGACAAGCCGGCTCGTACACGTACTGTCTCTCTTCTTAATACTTCAAATCCTGTGCATTCGGCCAGTCTTTCACCGCCGTGGCCATCAGATTATGGGATTCGCTTCCCCATAACATCAGAGACTGTCCTACACTCGGTAGTGAAAGAATAGTAGTAAAAGAGTACTATCTTTCAATTTCATGAGATAGCACTATTTATTTTACTCTTGTTGTGTATTTTTAATTTTATTTACTGTAAATATTATGTAAATTAACATTATATCATTGCAGTGTAGAAACGCAGAAAGAAAAGTAAATCTGGATGTGAGGAGCTCTTAACCGGGACCCGAACCCTGGACCTCTCGCTTACCGGGCGATTGCTCTACCAACTGAGCTATCCAAGTCTCAACACAACTCGTGAATTTACCGATGTGCTTTCTCATACTGCAATGATTATGTATATAAGTAAATATGTTTATTGTTTAAATAGTTACTTAATTATTATTTATGTAGGTATATTGTAGTTATTTATACGTAATCATAGGGTGTAAGACTGTAAGTATATCAACATATTTCAGTGTATGTCTGTCTACTTTTTATTTTGACTTCTATTTATCAATATGCTGGAAGAAATCTCTTTTTAGAGATAAGCTCGCCTATACGCATGATATCTCAAAGTACAATGTGCAAATAATATATTTTTTTTGTGTACAATACAGAATATGAATTTAAAATAAGACAAAAAAAAATGAATTATTTGAAAGGAGCTTATATCAACTTTTTAGTGAAATGATGATGGTCTCCAAGCCGACACGGCTACGGCGGCGACTACTATTGGTGAGGGTGTGATGGGCTTCGCTGGTGTGCTCGAATGTGGCTGACGTAACCAATCTTGGCTTTAAATGTTCGTCCGCATATACCACATTTGAGTGTTCCATTCTCGTAGTTATAGTTAATAGCCACAGGTGAAATAACATATTATCGTCATAACATATAATATAATGAGATAATACAGATGTTTTCAGAGTGTATCCTCTTACTAGAACAGTCAACACTCGTTAGATCCTCTTTTCACAGACGATTTTAACGTCCCAACGTGATTAGGGTGAGTTTTATAGCCGTACGTCAAACATAATGTACGATTTATATGAACGTGGGTGGGATATTCAGGTTTACCTCACAGTGTTTCCGAAAAACTCTTTTGTGGGTTCTTGTCCAGCAGGATTCGAACCTGGGTCTCAAGATCGAGAGACCAGCGCTCTAACAACACCTACAGTAGAGCCATCGAGTGATGGCGCCTATGACGTTTAAATGCCTACAAAGTATCGTAATTATTTATAAGCAAGTGTGAATTAAAAAATGTAATACTTCATTGTTGATAGTGATGTACTACTTGTTTCGGTTATTATATTTCGATTTGAATGGTGCTTTATTGTGCAATAGAATTCGTATAGAAACAAAGTTTTTTTTTTTTAAGTTTCTCATGTTTTATAGGTCGTGTTTGAGTTCGCCAAGTTACGCAATAATATTTAATTAAAAACAAAACAATGACGAAGTTAAACTAAACGAAAATAAATGATAGTAAAATACTTTTTTCGATTTAGATATTTAAACATCTCTTGGGGGCCCCGGGGCAATACACCGCATAGCCCTCCGATAGCTACGCCACTGGTTTTGGCACATTTTCCTTTTGTATCATTATGTTGAATGTTGAATGACGTGTCTAATGTTAGTAAACTCACACTTGATTTTTATTTTTAACCGAAATTTGAAATGTACCTCATCACTAAATGCAGCTGTCATAAGTGCCATCACTCAGTGGCTCTACTTTACTGTCAGACGGTATTGGCTCTAGCGACTGAGCTACCGCACTGAGAAAAATTCTGGTTCCGTTAACCTAAATATACATAGCTCATTTAAACAGAAAACATTGAACTATATGTGACGTCTATATTTATTGTTCAGTTTACTTGAACAATCTAATGTAGACAATAATTCAAGTAAATATAACATAATTCTGTTTTTGTTTACAAGGATTTTTTTACAAAACGATCTGGTAGTATTGTAAAAATATTTTTTCTCCCTGCTTTGAAAGTCTAACAAAATCGGCACAAGGTTAATGTCCAATTTTGTTCATTCAATTCACCACCGGTGAAGCCACGGGAAAAACCTAGTATCAAATATATAGAAACTACGAATACTTACACAGATGAATTTAATCAGATAAGTTAATTAATTTAATTATTAACTAAGACCGAAGTACTTGAACTATGTTTAATTAAAAGGTGGAATATTAACTTTATGTGAAACTAGCTTTTGCCCGCGGTATCGCTCGGAAGTATATTTCAATTATCAAAAGTTTTCGGCTTGGTGGTAATGCTACAGTTAAAACCCATTTTTAGTTAAAACTCATTTTAACTAGTAAAAACTAGTTCTAACTGAAAGCCTTTGTTACAATTGGTTTGAATAGTTAAAACTAGAATTCGCTTAGATTAAATTATGTTAAGATGTGTTAATTCGAAAACCATTTCGAGATTTCGGTTTAATAAGCCGTATTTTTTGGTCTAAAAAACCTCATGATGATGAATATTTTTACGAAAAGGCTGCAACTTCTATTTGCCCTCGTGTGACGTCACTTGAGTAATGGCTGTTTAGAAATGTGTCCTTTGCTATCAAGATAAATTTATAATAATTTGCTTCAGACTAATTTGACAGCTACATGACAGATGAGTAGACAGACAGAGACAGACCTTTTTTTTATAAGCAATCACACATCACAATCAGTATAATGTCTAAAATTCTCAAGTGACATAGTCATCGGACAATTCCTTAAACAATCAATAAAAAAATAATGGTTAATTTATATACCAAAATAATGAAAACTATGTCCTAAAATCACCGGCGCAAAATTGAAAACTTGTTTCAGGAGAAACATGATTTTGGCAACACTATGGACGTTTTCAAGCATTATTTATGTTTATTATTTATTATGTTTAACTTGTATCATGTTCTAAAATGACTTTGACAATTGTTTTCTCTGTATTATGTTTCCAACATAGTGCCGAATCTGTAAGTTGAAGTGGCAGTGGACTGGCCATATTTGTCGCCGACGTGATAACCGTTGGGGCCGTAAGGCATTGCAATGGAGACCACGTATAGCAAAGCGTAGCGTAGGCCACCCTCGTGCCTGCTAGACTGACGATCTGAAGGGCATTGCGGGTGGCGGCTGGATGAGGATGACTGAGGACCGCCAAGAGTGGCGTAATATGGAGGAGGCCTATGTCCAGCAGTTGACGAATATGGACTGATGGATGCATGGGTTTTTACAAGTACTAATTTGCAATGTGTGAATATAGACGGAGATAGTGTGGAAGTGAGAGATGGACAGAACAGCGGCCATGTTTATTCGAAAAGTTTATCCATACGGGTTATACTATATATTGCAAATAAATCTGTGTTAGATCCAAGTCATGATCAGAACTTTGGTTGCAATAATTGGTGTTTTAGTGATAATAAGAATTAAGAGTGTTTAAAATAGTACTAGCGGTGGTAGCTAAGGGGTAGAACGCTGCCCTCTCAATCTTGAGATTCAGGTTCAATTCCCGGTTGGGCAACGGTTGCTAAACGGTGAAGAAAAATCAGGTGATTGAAACCTGATTAAATCGTGAGGAAACCTGCGTGCTCTAAAAAGCGTGTGTTTCTGCCCGAAGAACGGCGATAGGGCTCGTCCGGACGTAATAATTGTGGGTGAAACGCGGTTGTACCGAGTTTGGACTGTGACTTGTATTTCACCTCTGACACCTCCTCGGGATGCATGTCGTGACGATATATACATATAAATATATAAGAATGTATATTTTAGCCCTAAATCATCCACATCTCTCATACCACAAAGGGTCGTCACAGGCGACTTTCTAACTTTTATTTGTGTTTTGGGTATATTTTTAATTAAGTGACATCGCTTTACGACATGAGGTGATGAAATTTTCATGTTGGTAGGCGGAGGCGCAAAATAGATACTACCAGAAGGCTGACTCGACGACGGAGCGAAAACAGACGCACACATGCATAGACGCGTACGTATGATGATCTTGGCAGAATTTCGTATTGGCATTCACCCGACTATCTCCTAGATCGTCGCCGTCGTACGTATGCGTCTATGTGTGCGTGTGCCTGTTTTCGCTAGTTATGCGGAGTGAACCTTCTGTAAGTAGTTATTATGTGGCGGAGGTGAGGAATGTAATGAAAAAGGTCTGGGCAGCGTGATACGTGATGAAAACAAAACCCTTGAAACGTTGTGGAAAAAATTACAAGCTTTGAAGCAAACTATTATTTTTTTACCACCTTCAATAAAAGGTTCCGTTACATACTCGAAAATCGATTTTTCTGGTCAGTACGAAATATTGGTTGAAAGTAAGGATTGTTTTGCAAGTTTGTCCAGCCAGACACTCGAAATTACTTTTTCTACTATCTTTATGAAAAAGATCCATTTAATACTCGAAATAAGTTTTGAAAATCGAACTTTCCGGGCCCCGTCGCGGATGACTATCAGGTCAGTTTGAAATATCGTATTGAAATTTCATTTCTTGCAAAATTAGGTTCTTTTTGACGTTTGTCTTCATTTCATGCTAAATTAGGTTCTTTTTGACGTCCTTAGTTTGTCTTTTCAATTGAAATTCCCTGCGTTCCGATTCACGACATAATCGATTATATCGCGTCTGACACTCTTTTTTCGCAAAATGATACTGGCCAAAAATAAAAGCTGCCAGCCAAAGCCTGAAAATAAAAGTAAAAACCGCGCCGCGCTTTGCAAAGTTATAAAATACATTGAATTTGAAACGAAAAATTAAATATTTAAATACATAAATCAGGTAGTAGAAAAAATATCGTTCGCAAAGAGTAAAAATGGGTTTTCTTACCCTCGGAATGTAAACTTTCGACGCTTCATTCCTCGGGTAAGAAAATCCGCAATTTTATACTCGTAACGACATATACTATAGCGGCCTCGTAGTTGACTGAATAATACTGGCCAGTTATTAGCCTACAGACTGGCGCGGACTGTCAGTATGATACTGGCAACAACAGACAAGGTTGTATGGCTAAGCACCGTAGCCTTTGTTTGAGGTGAAAAGGAGAACCAAAAAATTATGTCAGACTTGGTTCATGTGATTAAATTAATTCAAACCAAAAAATAAAAAAGCACGTTTCTAAAAAAAATCTAGGACCCGGTATTCATGTATATGTGAACAGATCTGCATGAGACGTCTGGATTATTTACACCTCTTTGGGTCAGGCAAGGATTGATGCAGCCTTTGATTTATTGAAACATTATGTCACAAACATTGCCCCCTTGTCGGTGAGAGTGCTTTGAGATAAATAAATGGCCTTCCCTTTCTAGTGAATGAATATTAACGGTTTAACCTTTGTTGGGACTTTGTCTCCGGGAAAAATAAAAGTCAAGCTCCGTCAATATAAGTCAACATATGAAATAGGTAACCAGACCAGAGGGCCTATTATGTATCTTTAGTTGCCATCTTGAATGGGTGCCTATCATCAAAAACATATATACGTATATACTGGTATCGATTCGGCATAACACGTCTTAACTTGTTTGACAGGACTAACCTTATTTTGAGCGTCCTGTCTTTTTCTTTCTTTATCGAAAAGACAAAGACAGAACGCTTAAATTAAGTTTAGTACTGTCAAATAAGTTAAGATGTGCTTCACCGAATCGGTACCACTATCGAATTCCGATTGTCTAAGGATATGTTAACACTTGAAGTGACGACACAGTTCGTAAATAGTACAATACCTACTAAAGGCAATTTTAAAAGTTCAGTGTTTATCTATGTATTTGATGATAAGCACCCAGTCCAGTTGGCAACTAAAGATAGATAATAGAGGGGCTGGAACTCCCAAAATATTCGGTCGATCGTTCATCATTCGAGTATAGGTCCCTCTCTTACACACGCATTAAGGGGGAACGATTCGCATTAAAACACGCTTTTAAGTATGTGTGCCCATACATTTACAACGTAATACATAAAATAACAACATTTTTCCGGAAAAGCCCAACTGACACTAAACTATGTTCGTGAAATGCCATAAATCATATTTCTTTAATATCTGTAATTCAAAAAATAAGAAGAACCAACTTAAGTTGTGCGTTTCGTAGAGGATGCGACTCGTTTCCTCCTAAGGGCGTGATAGAGATGGACTTACGACTGGACGATAATCGATCGAATTTTTTAGCTTCGGAGTACCCCCATGACCCAGCGCAAATAGATGAGATGAGGAATACTTGGTCAATACATACACACATGCACTAATGATTAAGTATTCTTCAGTTCATCAATCACTCGTCAGTGGGTGAAAAACCCGCCTTTTTCTAATTAATCGAAACAGAACACTTAAATTCAAAAATTAAAATAAAAAAAAAATTATTACCCATAGACAATACAGCCCACAAAGACGTCTATTGTTCAACATCTTGCGTACAAATAATTCTGTCAACAATCCGAGGCATGAGAAACGGGATACTACAATCCTATTGGCTCTTCAAATCTTACGTATAGCGCCACAAAGTTATCTTTCCCGAAGACAAATACTCTAACATAATGAACATAGAAGCCATTTTGGTTTGGCCTACTAGAAACATATAATTTTGGAGTGGCGAATTATATCTGCTGGTTCAGTCAGATGTGTTGACAGAAATCGGTCGCCTGTTGTAAGGAGTCTGTAGGCTGTATTCGTCCATGTTATTACCTATGTATTGTTCACGTTGCCATCATCGTGAAGTTTCCATTGGTTTCTGTAATTTAGAATTTCAAAACTATAAAAAGCAATTTTTTTAAAATCCAAAATGTTGAAATTCTGATTTGCAGGAACTAATGGAAATTTTGCGATGGCAACATACACAATACATAAGTAATAAGGTTTTGTTGAATAAATTTTAAGTGAATTTTGAATTTTAGTGTTCTGTTTCGATTAAATAGAAAAAGGCGCGTTTTTTACAATCCGACTGCGAAATAGCTCTTAGGGTTCGTATAATTTCTGATGCACAATAACTTCAAATGACCATTTCACATTGTGTTATTTATTCCGCTGAGAATGAAAAAAAAAGTAAAAAGCACGCGAGTTTGATAAGCAGCATTATAAACCCTAAATCAGTGCAATATGAGCCACTTTACAAACAAGTGTGCTAAAAATAATATTGTTTGGTATAAATTATTGAAAAAGTGAATAACGAAGGTGCTGTTACTAACAGCTATAGTATTTATAACGGACAGACAACATCGTCAAAGGGCTTAATCAAAACAGAGTGTGTTTTTCTTTCCGAATTTCTTCGCCAATCTAACGAAAGCGTCTACAAACCCTGAATAATTGATTCGGGGACTATTGAAGTTAAACCTTTCAGATAAGATTATGTAGGGTCGGCAGCTGAGTTATCCGAAGGCCAACGAGAATGAGGTTCATTTGAAATTAATGTAACCAATATTATTATAGTATATTTAGGTGGTAGAGCTGATGCCGGGCTCGACTGTGGAGGTACTACCATCTTACTTGGAGATCCCCTCGAAGTAATTCTGGGGAGAGTAAGAGGACAGCTCACAGGCAAAAAACCAGGAGGCCCACCATGCTTGGGACCGATGGAAGGCGGTATATCCATTCCTAATAGCCAGGCCTTATATGGAACAGACTGGTGACGGGCAGCGGCGTCACTGGTGCGAGGGTTCCGGCACCGCGCTCACCAACCCGCCTGCCCAGCGTGTGTGAGTATGGGCAATTCTTCCAGGATGACCGCCAGGAGTGGCAAAGTCTTGGAAAGGCTTATAATATATGTCCAGCAGTGGACGAACTAGGCTGATGTATGGATGGATATTATTATTACATAATACGGCTTGAACACTCACGTGTGATTGTTGTTGACTATATGCCAACCGTTTTACCGATACAATTTCGGCATTATCAAGACGAATATCGTTCTTAGGACGACAACGCGGCGTTCACCGTCGTTGTTAAAGACTTCGGTCGTAGGGCTAAATCTCAGTCACACCTATACACACCACCCCTCACTTATTCACATACATTATTACCTAATCATATATTGTGTTAATTAAGTTAAATAATAAAAAAAAAAATTTTAACTCGATATATTTCGGCCCTCGTTATGGGGCCGTCATCAGTCGAATGTAAAAAAATTGTGACATATAATTTAGGTATCATAATAAAAAAGAAGAGCAGTGATTAAATTATATCAAAAATAACCAACATCATTTTTAGAGAAACCTACTTTATTATAATTTTTTAGAAAATAGTTTAAAACTAAAATTGTTTACAAGTGTCACTTTTACTTTTTATTTTTTTATTATGATACCTAAATTATATGTCACAATTTTTTTACATTCGACTGATGACGGCCCCATGGCAAACATATCGAGTTTTAATTTTTTTTTAATTGTTTTAATAATAGTACTAATCAAAAGCTCGTAAAAGTTAAATCTAAATATATAAAACAAAGTCGTGTTAGTTACACCACTTATAACTCAAGATCAGCGGGATCGATGTTAGTTATCTCTTTTTTGGTGTATTCTTATCCGCTCCGAATAGCAGAATAAGTAATAAAATATCGGATAAGTTATCGAATAACAATAAATAAATTAATTAATTTTACGAATGCAAACAGCATGTGGTGCCATCTGTTGACAAAACTACGCATATAAAAGAAACCTATTTATCTAGCGTTCTGATATCATTAAATAACATCTAAACCTCAAGTTTTAAAATCGCTTATTTATTCCAAGAACTATTATTTCTGCATATATTCAATACCCTACGCTAGGCCTACAACGGTACTGAAACTACATGGGTCCCTGCCATTCTTCTTTCGCAATGGCAAGCAATAAAACATTTCTGTATTTGCAAAAAAGTTTTATTAATGTTATTACCTTAATGAAATCCTAAATTAAGTTTAACTAAAGTTAACACGATATTATTAGACTGTTAGGCGGAACGAAGTTCGCCGGGTCAGCTAGTATAATCTGTATATATAAAATTCAAAGTCCTGACTGACTGACAGACTGACTGACTGACTGACTGACTGATATATCAACGCACAGCCTAAACCGCTGGTGCTAGAGACTTGAAATTTTGCATATAGATACCTTATATAGTGTAGGCATCCACTAAGAAAGGATTTTTCAAAATTCACCCCCTAAAGGGGTGAAACGGGGGTCCAAAGTTTGTATCGGGAAACAAGATTAGTTAGACTATTTTATTCGAGACTTCACAAGAGTACTCCTATCTATAAATGAGTAAACATATGTTTCAGGTTTTTTCAGAATTCAACCCCTAAAAGGGGGAAATGGGGTGACAAATTCTGAAAATCAACATGGGTATCGTTTGTATGGTTTATCGGGGCGCTGATTACGAAAACAACAACGATTTTAAAATCCAACGTAGTGGACGTAAAAAAGGCATTTCCTGAATTCAACCCCTAAAAAGGGGAAATGGGGTGACAAAGTCTGAAAACCAACATGGGTATCGTTTGTATGGTTTATCGGGTCGCTGATTACGAAAACAACAACGATTTCTAAATCCAACGTAGTGGACGTGAAATACCATCATCCCCTGTTGGGGTGCGATGGGGTTGATATGTTGAAATGTGTAAATATCAATATGGGTGTCGTTTTTATGGTTTTTTGGGACGTTAATTATGAAAATGGCATCGATTTTGAAATTTAATATAGTGGACATGAAAATTCTTGAAAGTATGTGTGCCAGAGCAAATCGGCTGTAACAGACGAACAGACAGACAGCCACACAAGTGATCCTATTAGGATTCCATTTTTTCCTTTTGAGGTATCTATCTATCTATATATCCACAATCTATCTATCTATCTATCTGTCCATCTATCTATCTATCTATCTATCTATATCTTTCAATATCCCAGCAAAATATTTTTGGAATGGAAGGTTGAAAGGGTTGGACCACGGGGTACCAAAAAAAATTCTTTTTTTATGTGAAAACTTTGACGGCCTGTTTCTCCCAAACGGCTAGACTTAGACCCATGTTGATGGGTGTCTAGGAAAAGGTTTCGACGAGATCTACCCGCCGAAAGTGTCAAAACTTTACAGGCCCGTATCTCCCAAACAGCTAATGCTATAGACCCATGTTCATGGTACTCTAAGAAAAGGGCTCGGCAAGATCTAGATGACGTTAAAAAAAAAGTCGAAAAAAAAATTGCCAAACATTTGATCGGCCATATCTCCCGAACGGCTAATCGTAGGGAGTTCGGGTTTCAACTATTGTGATCGGTCAAGCTGGGGCTACATGACCAAAAAAAATTAAACAGTTTTGACAGTTTTTTGACAGGTCCAAAAAAAGTATTCCGATTTGCATAAAACTCAAGGGGCATTCGGGGTCGCCAATTACGCTGCTGTATTCAAATTTGAAATCTTTTGACAACTGATAGGGATTTTGACACTCTTTCGGAAAAACTTTGATCGGTGAGTCCCCGTGTTTGGCATTCTGGTGAGGCCGAAAAACGAGCATGTGAGGACGGAGAACGCGCCCGCGAGGCCGAAGGCCGAGCAGGGCGCGTTCGTAGTCTGAGCATGCAAGTTTTTCGGCCGAGCACTACACCTTGACTCCCAGAGGGAGTGAGAGCACTTATAATGTTTGTTTCTGAAAAAATGTAATTTGTTTCCTGTAAGCCACGCGGGCGAAGCCGCGGGCAGAAGCTAGTATATTTATAAACGTTAAGTTAAATAAATAAGCTAATCGTAAGTTTGCTGTCCACTATGGAAGAGCGGAGTCTCCTACTACAGGTATTATTTTACTTAAAAAAAGGCTCCAACAACCTGTAAATACCTATGATTGTGTTAATGAAATAAATAATTTTGTATTTTGTATTAATTTGTATTTTTTTGTTAAACGGACACTAGCAGCCGCCGATCGGCTAATAAATTCACGCGAGTTTTAATAATATTAATGTAACCAATGGCTGTTTTTAGGTTTCCGTACCAATAATATTAATGTAACCAATGGCTGTTTTTAGGTTTCCGTACCCGAAGTGTGCCAAACGGGACCATATTACTAAGCCTCCGCTGTTTGTTTGTCTGTCTGTCCGTCCGTCTGTCACAGGGATCTCCAGCCTCAGCCGATATAGGTAGCCAGTTGAAATTTTCACAGAATACTATGACAAATAATAAATAAAAATTGAAACCTAAAGGAGTCCGCATAAAAAAAAAAACTCGAAAATCTTGCATTTTTAACGTTATCATGTTCCAAAAAATATGAAAAAGTTATGATTGCGTAAAGATTACAAGAAACATATAGCCGTTAAGATATTAGGGTTCCGTACTCAGCGGGATCCACGAATTGTTTGCCAGGCGTAACAATTTTAGCGGCTTGTTCTTGTCGCCTTAACGTTTCTATGGCATCTTTATTGTTGTTATTTAGCATAATGTTTTTGTGGGTTCTCTGCTCGTATTGTATGTTGCAGTGGAACCCTTTGTGCGCGAGTCTGACTCGAACTTGTCCAAATTATTTATTAAAATTTTTGTTGTATGTTCTTGTTTTATTTATTTATTTTTCTAAAGTTATAAATGTTTTTTATAATTTTATGAAAAAAATAGTAAACAATAATTATAATAAATAAAATATATTATTTGTAATAAAAAATATAAATTTTTTGGATAATTTAGCAACCGTGCTGCAGTCTAGTGGTCCAAAACCGCTTTCAAATCCGGTTCAGTCTGCACGGTTCGGAAGGAACGTAAATCAGTCCAATTTGTGCCCGAAGTACAGTGACAGGGCTCCCATAATGCACGTAATAATCGTAAGTTAAACGTGAGTGTATGATTGTGGACTGTGGCTTGCATTTTCACATTTGGACATATCTCTGACACCCCCTCGGTGATTCATGTCATGACGATTTTTTTTTTTAAGTCTCTGAAGTGTATTGCAAATTTATGACGAAATTACCAATAAGTGGATAGCAACATTAAAGCGACAAAAACAAGCCGCTAAAATGGTAGCGCCTGGCAAACAATGCGTAGCTCTCGCTGCTAATATCTTAACCACTATAGGTATGTTATGTTATGTATTACCATGATTTTTTCATATTTTTTGTCTTCTCGTTTCGTGGATAAGGGGTGGAGGACATGATAACGTTAAAAATGCAACTTTTTTGAGACTTTGTACGGGGACCTCTCGTGGATTTTTTTTTTTTAATTTTATTATTTGCCGTGATGGAGGCCACAGTAACACGTATTCTGTGAAAATTTCAACTGGCTACCTAGCGGCTGAAGCTGTAGACCGCTGTTACAGACGGACAGACAGACAGACAGACAGACAGTGGAGGCTTAGTAATAGGGTCCCGTTTACCACATTTCGGGTACGGAACCCTAAAAAACAGTAATAAAGGACATTTTATTACAGAAAGTTTCCGGGGCAGAGCTTTTTCAGGGAGTTTTTGTTTGCTCAGGATAAGCAAGGGATGCCTGAGAGACTCATTCACTGACTCTTGACGTTTCACTGACAACCGACCGCGACGGTATTGAATTGGAATTTCATTGTCCGACTTCTCCGACTTCTCCGACGGGGATTTTCTTTTTCTATGTGCTCTTGGATTTTTTTATGACGTCTACTTCATTACATTTTGCCGATTTTTAGGGTTCCGTACCTCAACATGAAAAAAACGGTTCCTTTGTAGGATTATTTTGTTGTCCGTCTGACTGTCTGTCTCTCTGTTACGACCGTTTTGCTCGGGCCCCGTTTGAGAACTACAGATGGTGTTGATTATGGCTCTTCTTGTGTAAAATATGTTGGTGATGAATGATGGTGGTTATGTAGTAGTGAGATTTGCTGTTGTTATTACTTGAAATTTTTAGCGGTCAGTGCTGTCTATTGAGTCCAGTTCTTAGATATGAATTTAGCAGAACTTGAATCATAGATTACATAATAACATACTTGTACTACTGATCTTGTATATTCCAGGCTGCAACCATTTAAATAAATACTCCTAGAAACTGTACCCAAACTAAGTTCAAACTGCTTTGAATCTAGAGAATAGCTATCCTTACTTTGGTTTGCTCACTATTTTATTAATTATTCTGTTGAAACCATGAGCGTAGCATTACTATAATAAAAACTAGGTATACATTTTAAAATGTCAGATGTCATTATTTGGGAGATTGTTTATAAACCACGTGGTTTACTTAAGAAGATATGTAAAAGTTTTAGCGTCCCTGTTACTCCATATGCGAAAAAACCCTCAGTGCGAGAGGGACGGATTCGTGGAAAAGTAGCAAAAAGTCGGTTTTTTATAAATATAAAGTGTACTAAAAATGCTACCAAAATTTCGTTTAACCAGGTCCTAGACACCGTGAAAACCCATCTTATAAAATATAATTGCAGTCCATATGTCATTCTAAATTGTCAAACCAGGAGAATTAGTGTCGATAAAGACCTCATTTCAATAAATATTTATATGGAGCTGAATTTCTCCAATCGAGCTTTTGTTTAACAGATCCCTAGAAAAAGATTCCAAAAATAATATTCTATTTTATCAGAATAATACCTTCTTTACTGAAGTAGATATGCAAGTTCTAAAAGTGTCGATTATTTTTCCGTAGCGCCTTAAAATGTCAAATGTCATCATTTGGGAGGTTTTTTTATAAACCACGTGGTTTACTTAAGGAGAGGGGGGGAGGAAGTTGGATAAAAGCTACGCTTGGGTGCTTCGCTTGCCTGAGCTACGTTTGAACGGATTTTTTTCCACAGTCGGTTCCCGCTCGCTTTATCCTGTAACTATTGATTTGCAGGAGTGGCTTATGTAGCCATTTATTCATTCTGATTATTTATTTACGTGGATTCTTCTATGTTCACATCTCGTATAGGAGAGCCTGTTCAGAACTTGACGTCACTTCCAGGACCAACTTCACGAAATAAGTCTCATTTAGTTCAATAAGTGACAATAAGTATTTTTTGGGAGGAGAGTTTTTTCGTGGAAAGTACTTTACAATTGACTTTATCTGCGCATTTTTTGACAGATATTTGTTTTTTTATTGCAGATTATTATGTTTTTTATCGTTTATTATTTGTTTATGTTATTAGTAATCAAGATAAATTAATTATTATTAGGAATGTTATATATATCGGAATAATAATAATAAAAAAAAAGACTCGTGAGCGTAAATATTTTATATATCTACCCATCAGCCTAGTTCGTCCACTGCTGGACATAAGCCTTTCCAGGACTTTGCCACTCTCAGCGGTCATACTGGAAGAATTGCCCATACTCACACACGCTGGGCACTGCCCGTCACCAGTCTGTTCCATATAAGGCCCGGTTATTAGGGATGGATATACCGCCATTCATCGGTCCCAGGCATGGTGGCCCTCCTGTTTTCTTTTTATATATCTACGCCCGTCATTAATTCCTTCCTCTTTAATTGAGTAAAAAGGTGACTTATGATATCTATGGCCACCATTATTTCTTCTTTAATTGACTGAAGAGGTAACTTAAGAAGTACCTACTTTATCAATTAACGGTTACATCTCTGACAAAACTAGACAATTTTTTATGACATTCGTGTTTATTACATCCAATTATACTAGGTGTTAAGGTGATATGAGTATGAATAACTTTTACTATGGAGCCAACCCTCGAATCGCGAAAAAAAAAACAGCTGTTCCTTAGAAAAGTTACATTGCTACCCGACCAAAATGTATAAAACAACTGTTTTTTTTCTCGATTTCTCAATTTTTTTTCGCGGAAAGTTGTTAATATATAGTACGACTACTATCGCCAGTTTTCGGCTTCCGCAACTTCATCGTTACACCCTATATATTGATGGTTCCGGCTACAGAAAACAGCGCAAATGACTTCTATATAGATGTTCTATAAAAAAACTATATGCTAACCGCCAGGAAGGGAGTGTCGGTTACATATAGGCTAAAGTCACGGAAGACTACCTTCCTTCCCTTGAAGGTGAGGTTAAAATAAGATACAATAAAACCACGTCGTTTGTGGATGCTCCCTCGTGATGGCAAACATATTTATGGTTAAAGCAACCAATAAAAGTTTTCCGATAATAATAAAGCTTCCGAAAAACAAATTAATTCCCAGTGAACTGCTGCACACTGTATTAATATCTGAACAGCGGCAAAATTAGTTATCGAAAAATATACAAATTTGACTGTGTAACATCTACCGACAAAATAAATTGAAATAGAAAAAATTTCTCACGACCACTTGGTTTGAAAAATGAACCTCCGATAAAATTACTGAACTTCCAAAGGAACTTACCGAAAAACCTATGAACCGAAAGTCAAAAATAGGTCCGACGACGAGTGTTAGGTTCACATGTAAGATAAAATAAGGAGCCAAGCGAAGCGAGGCGAGGTCTCTAGTTTTAACAGAATTCATGACAAATAAAAAATATTTTTTATTCGGAGATCTACGATAAAAATAGCTGACGGTAATTTTCATAATTTTCAGTTTTTCATTCGGTAGTTTTCGGTAGTTTTCGTATATTTAGTATTTAAAATAGTAGGTTAGTATTTGTAGCAGTAACATTCATAAAGTGAACATCCTCATTTTTAATGAAGTTTTCATAACAACATATGAGCCTTAATTTTCATATGTAATTTATGCATTACCTAGAACCAAGCGTTGATATTTTAACTTTTTTACTGACGCATTTTTTTTGACAGAAAAATACATTGAACGGCCACCTCACCAGCTTTTTCTGAACCAGATTTATTACTAAACTTTGGTATCACTGTTTCGTATGGCTATGTAGCTCTATGTACTAGATTGCAATGTTTAAGTGTGTTACCTAGTATTTGTATTCGTGGAACGCTTTCTTGGCGTTGAATCTCTTATTCATTACCGTTGAGTATCTAATAAGCAAAGCGTGATCTTACTCACTATCTCTCTTTAATATTATAGAGGGGAGGGAGATGGTGCGCCGCCATCGCAACCATTTTATTTCTTCGTCCTTCATTCATTTTAATGAGTTTTCCGCTGCGTTCGAATCGGTTGCTTTGAGAATAATAAACAAATTGGCGGGAAAATGTCTTGTCATTTACAAAAAAAGACATTATACTTTGTGGTCTAGTCATTCGAGTACTCGATCTACTATCTGGAGGTTAAAATGGTCACGGGTTAAAAACCTATAAGGCACACTGTCCTGTCCTGGTGGTCCATCAAAATTGAAAATTTAAAAAATAATGTCAAATTATGGTCTCCTTTGAATTTAAGACTTAAGACACAACGTTTCTTAAATACATTTGTTTCTTATAAAACATCATAAAACTACATTATTAATTTGGGTTTCCTCCCATATTGACATAACTTTTTATTGGTATTTATTCATATTATTAATTCTTGCGATTGTCGGCACTTGTGAAACTTGGCTAAAAACATGATCAATAGTCACAACACTTGTACTTGTTTCCCAGTATATTAAGTTATTATTGCTCAACCGGTTTCGATTTTACACCGACATCCAGCCGACCAACAAAGGCAAGCCGAAGATGAGGAACAGGACCTTCCCCCGGGAGCACGTTCGAGTCCGTGGGGTCGCTACTGCCCAACAGCTCGCCTCAAGCTGCCCTGCGTAATGCCATTTGTCCTGTTAGCCGTATAAGTTTTGAACACGTTGCCCGCCTCTCACGTGGCCTGATGTTCGACTCGGACGTAGGGTTGGATTTTGAGAGGCTTATTATTATTATTATTATTATATAATATAGAATTAGTCCTTAAAACCTTGGTGATGGTATAAAACCGAAATTGGTTTTGTAAAAATAACTTATTATAATGATAAGTTGAAACAAGTACAAGTGTTGTGATTATTCATCAAGTTTTTATTCAATAAAATTTACTTAATTAACATTAAAATAGTAAAAAAAAAAAAAAAATGGGGACTAAAATAAATTAATCTAAACTAAACTAAAAAATATTTACACAATTTCATCAAGTTGGTATTTATCCAATTAAAGTTAGGGGCTAGGGAATGATTTTTTCTTTCACCGGTTAAAGTTCTATTTAAAATATATAACTAAACCATCTTATTCCAGATATTCTGTTGTTTACTATCATATTTTTAACAACATAAAAGAACCAGGCCCCGTAGCACAGTGTTTAACCGCATGCGACTTGACTTAGTTGAATCACAGGTGCGAGGAGCGTGAGATACTGTTTAATCACAAAAACATCCTGTCACGCTCCTTGCACTTGTGATTCAACTAAGCCACGTCGCGCGCGATTTTACATTGTGCTACGAGTGCTGATCGCGGTTTTTCAAGATCACTAGCACTTATAATTATAATATAAGCGGCAGATCTGTCCAATGTCAGTAACGGACGAATGACTGCAACTGCATCTCCCGGTGTAGCTTTTCATGAATTCATTCTTCATTTACTATTTTCCTTTCTTCTCTCTTGTACTTCTAGCTATTTGATTTCAAATGATTGGACATTTTCCCAAGCCCCCAGTATTTGTACTAAAAATTGCCGGCTCATTTCTTCTTGTACAGAGCAATTTATAAGCCTAAACTCATGGTAAATTATTCGGAATCCCTGCCTCTGTTTCTTTAGTTAATTCCATTTTCCATATACAAGGGTCCAAATGCAAAAAGCCTATGTTTAAATAGCCGTTTTACCCTAAAAAGGGTTCAGTAGAATTTTTCGCTTGATGGCATCTAGGAAAACATATGGGACGCTTGTTTGTAGAGTAAAAAACTTGTAGTGGCGTTGAATAATGTTTATTTTTACACGACCACCCCCATAAAAGGAGTGCATTGTTTTCAGGGTTGATGTATGTATTTTTCTTTATTCCATCATATCTTCTGAACGCTTTAACCAATTTGGATGAATGGGGTTTCATTAGGATCTCTATACCATCAGAATTGATACTGTTTATAAAAGTATATAATAAAAATAATTAATAAAAAAAATTAAAAACACGACTGCTCAACGACGACATTTGAAAATAAACTAAGTAATAATAATATTTATTTATTTCAGATAAATTAATCCATATGTCTTACAAATTAATATTAATGTTAATTCAATTAAATTACTAAAAAATACAGAAATTTAAAACACACACAGAAAAACACAGGTACAAAAACATATGAAGAATACTTTATTTACACGCAACTTGATAAAGTCTCGTGTAAACGAGGCCAGTGGAGTCTTACCTGTCAGCCAATGCCCTCAAAATGCTGTTGGTGCTGGTACGCCCTCTATTCTAATGACCCCGTCTACTCGTTTGTAAAAACCAACTTACCGCACTGGTATCATAAATAGTTATTATGGTTTTTAATGAAAGTATTATCGATATCGATGGCTAAATGAAAGAAATTGCTATTGGTTTAATGGCAGGGGTAATATGATTTGGACTGAGATATACTGTTTTAGCTATGAAGAGAAATTCCCAATAAATTAAGTGCCACTATTATTTTGTTTACTCTATGTAACCTGGTTTGCTCGGGTCAACGTTGCGACTTCCTAACATGATTTTAGATTTTCACGAGCAGTTGCGTTTTAGAGATATGCCCCTGCATGCCCTTTTGGACGCGTATTTATATGCTTTGTGCAGGCTGGCATAATTTTTATTGCTATTTAGAGGAACATAAAACATAAGAAAAAATAATTCTAAAATAAACATGCTTTCACATACGTCATCCATCCATTTATCAGCCTAGTTCGCCCACTGCTGGACATAAGCCTCTCCAGGACTTTGCCACTCCCGGTGGTCATCCTGGAAGAATTGCCCATACTCACACACTCTGGGCAGGCGGGTTGGTGAGCGCGGTGCCGGAACCCTCGCATCAGTGACGCCGCTGCCAAAACATGCCAAAACTGAAAATGTTTATGGCTATATCAATCGAATCGATGTGAGCCCCAAAGTGGGCTGAAATATATTTCTAAAGTACCTAAAATTTTATTTTTGTCGTGTTTAAAAAATATCATCAAAATCTAAGCGATATTTAGAAGCTTTATTTGTTGCCCTATCAAAATACTCATGTCACCAAGATGTTTAAAATATGTATCAGTTTTCACGCGTAAAAGTCGAAGCCCTATATACTACGACTTTTGTAAACTTTATATTTGCTATGAATAGATAGCAATAGCGTAGATAAATTGTCAAAGCCGTAAAATTATATTTTCACTAGGTTAGGTAAGGTAAGGTTAGATTATAAAAAACCTAACAAGAACAAACCCCTTTCGTGAAATTATAATTTTACGAGGTTGGGTTAGGTTAGGTTAGATTATAAAAAACTTAACAAAACAAAAACCTACCGTGATATTATAAATTCAAGGTTAATTTAGATTATAAAAAACCACCAGCCACCCAGCCAACAATACAGTCCACATAGTTACTGTGGCCAACAATCTACATACATATACAACGTGTAACAGAAGGGTGTAACCATATTTGAAGAGCTTATTCCGTCAATGGTATAGAACAACTTTTACTATGGAGACAACCTCGAAATCACAAAAAAAAAATCCCTTCCATACATTTTGGCCGAGTGACATTGCATTTTTCTATGAAACAGTTAAATTTTTTTTCGAGATACAGGGTTTGTTCCATAGTAAAAGTTGTTCTATACCATTGACTGAATAAGCTCTTCAAATATGGTAACACCTTTCTGTAACACGTTGTATAAAAGAATAATCTGACTGACTGATCATACTAAACGAAATTTGCAATGTAGGTTCCTTGTATGATTCATTTTTAACATTTGCTAAGAAGGGATTTTAGAAAATTCCCACGGTATCGGGAGAAACAGGATCCAAGCGAGTAACGCCGCAGAGCAGCCGCTGGTATTCAACGAAATTTCCATTTATCAAGATTTCCATAAAGTTTTTGGCGAAGTTGTGGCTAGATTCATTGTTTGGAGATCATTAGAGCTTTGAAATTAATATGAAATTTAAGTGAAATTTATTGGTGTCGGAATTAACGTAAAATTTATCAATCCATCGTAATTAAATAAAACTGTCACTGCTTATTGAAAAACATGAGTCGAAATTCAGACTACCAACCAAAAACTCCTCTTAAAAATTAAGGTGAACGTGCACTAGTCTGCATCGAACTGGTAATAGTTGTATGGAATTTTATTTATATTTTACTTTATTTAGGTGACTACAGCGATTGTTATAAACTAATAAATTACATAAACGGACTTAATAGTAAGTTGGCAAAATCAGGTATCAGAAATTTCCGTTCAGGTAATCTCGGATGTGGGTGTGTTTGGTATTAATGCGTTCAGTATGATCTCCTGAATACAAATATATGAGATAACAAGCGCACAGACTGTGGGTATAGAAACTCTGACGTCATAAAGATGGCGGCACAAAAAAATTGTTCAGACATATCATTGGGGTATCAAATGAAAGAACTTCTTGAGTAGATTACAATATTTTAAACACTATAACGTTTCCACTACTTGGTCAAACAAATTATTAGAACAAGTCAAAAAATGCTACAATTCAGAGTTGACTTTGGACGGTTGTAGATTGAAAATGACTGGACTGATTTTTGTGAAATATTTGTAATCTACTCAAAAAGCCCTTTCACTTGATACCCCACATGAAATGATTACATTTTTTTTTCCACCGCTGTCTTAATGGCGTCAGAGTTTCTACCCCCACATTCTGTTCGCTCGTCATCTCATATATTTGTGTTCAGGAAATCATACTGAATGCATTGATACCAAATACACCTACATCTGAGATGACTTGTTCCAAAATCGCGTCCTTTTGAAATGACAGGGGGCAAACTTGTATGGGAGTTGGTTCAAGCGCCGCCAAGATTATTATGTTAAATAAAAGGATATAATGTAGTCCTCAAGCAAGCAGAAACCCATAAAAATAAATGTACTAGTTTAAATTTTTATATTTGCAAAAACTTTCGTCGGGGACCCGTGTTAATTACAAGAAATGAAGTACGAGAGGTTGTAAAACATAATTAGTCATATCTTGAAATCTTTCTAATAGATTTTGATGGGGTTCTGCTTGCTCGAAGACTACATTATATCCTTTTATATAAAATATGTCTTGATCTTGGCAACGCTTGGACCGAATTTATCCACTGTCATTTGCCAACCTACAAGTTTCCATAAATGATATTCTAATTTAAAATATTGTTACAAAAATAGTTAACAAAACGGTGTACCTAACAATAAAAATAAATTATATCGTTACGACATGAATCCTCGAAGGCGTGTCAGAGGTGTTTCCGAGTCCTAATCCACACTGGTACACCCACAGATCATCGACGGTTTTTACGTCCCAGCGTCATGGGTGGTGAGCTCTTTAGTATTACTTCGTACCTTTAGGAATACCACCACAGTTCTCCTGGTATTTTCAGTAATAAGGAGAAGTAACGTAACTCTACTCGCATTGTTTGTATGAATATTCTGGTGGTTAATTATTCTATGCAGATGAGAAGTTTTCAAATGAAGAGTTTCGTGAGATATACGTAACTTTATGCAGACTTTTGATTTAAAATGTATTATTAATCTAGAAAGACTACTAACCCTACACACAAGTACTTATAAGTGTATCTATAACTAAGTGAAAATATAAGTGTACAGTGTCTTAGCGTAACTAAATAAAGACATTTTCAAGATTTATATTGATTATATCACTAAAATTAGGGTAAGTGTCCATCTTAACGAAATAGATAACACAGCTAAGACTCACTATTATTTATGCGAGAAAAACTCGACGTTTCGGTCAACTTAAGAGTTCTTTTTTTATTTATTTTTATTTATTAAAAAAAAAAAAACTTAGTGACCTTCAGCGCGTGCGACACCCTCACGAGGGCTAATTATGATACGTCTCAAACAAACTGAGAGAGACAATTTTATCGCTGTTTGGTATACACAATAGAAACAGTGTACACTCTTGTATTTGTAAATAAAAAAACACATGTAATGGTAGTATCGTAAAAAATGTAAACTATTATACATTTATGGAATATTTTTCACGTTTGGAAAATAAAAAAGGACTGCAGGAACGTGCAGCAAAAAAAATACAAACAGTTTAGGCCTGAAATATGTAGATACAAACTAAAATCTATGCCACAGTTTTCGTTTCAAAGTGGCAAAAACTTTGAAAGTGCAGCCTTACGGTTTTGCTTTAAATATGTAAAACTTTATGCAAAATCTTCTGTAGGAAATCAAGGGTTAAAAAGTAAAACTAAAATACATACTTGCCAAATGTAACCAATTGCAAAATGGAACTAAAAATTGTATCCTGGTATGTAGATAGTTAAAGACTTTTAACTAAAAGCTTTTAAATCATAGATATTCTTAGGATAGTGTATGTTTATTCCGATTGGAGTACAGAATATCTAGGTTCCCAAACATATGTTTTGAACGGACACTTATTTAAAGACGACATATAAGAAATTAAAAATCTCCATAGAAAGCTCATTTTTCTCCTATTTCATGTTTAAATCAGTGTTCTTATTTAATATATATTTGGGAACCTAGATATTTTACAATGCAATCGGAATAAATACACACTACAATGACATCTATGATTTACAAATGGTTTTGGTATTTCGTTTTGTATGAGCTAGGATTGCTTCGCCGGCCTCTTATTGGCTAAAATAAAAATAAACTGAAAATTTCATAATTAAAAATAGATTTAAAAATTAATTTAAATTTCTCATTAGAAAACGAACATGCCTTTTTATTTAAATCCATGAATTCATTTATAGAGTAGAATGGATTATTCTAAAAGAAAAATTTTATCTTAGTTTTAAATTCTAAAAGTGGTAACTTTGATGCAGCTGTCGATATTTTTCCCTTGTTTTTGCGTCTTTTTTATCAGGCTAATAAAGCTGAACCTATCACTGCGATAAGGCTTAAACTACACGGTCGATAAGACTAAAACCATAAGGGTGTTAATCTTAAAACCATCAAGCCGATAAAGTTATAACCGTGGATAGGATAATCGGATCGATATACATCTAAAGTTTGAAAAATCCTTGAAAAAGTTTATAGGTGTAGAGTCGGATTCTTAAAATTAAAATTATTTTGATAGTGAAAATTACGGCATTGCTTAAAACGTTACGATGATGTATCTAATACTTAATAGATGTTACCGTAAATTTATATTATTTAGAAATTGTATACAATTCCCAGGAAATTTATAAAATGCCAAGCTGATTTATCTATTTGTTTTTTAATTTTATTTTTGATCAGCCTTCTGTTTTGCCTTTTGCTCTGTTCGGGCTAAATAAGCTTGGCATTTTATACATTTCCTAGGAATTGTTCTTTTATTTTTCATAACATTTATTTATTTATTTAGATTGCCGGTAACATATCATTATTGTGACGTTTTAAGTAATTCCGCAATTCCGGGATTTTTACTATCAAAATAATACTATAAAAAGCCGACTCCACACCTACAAACTTTCTCAGTTTTTCCAACTTTAGGTAATGTCGATCCGATTATCCTATCTCTGGCCAAGACTACCAGGTCAATAACAATAAGGCTAAAATTGGTGTCAAAGTGCAGAATGGTTTATGTTCTCGTACATTTTGTATACCGTACACTTTTAGAGCAGAATACTTCTTTGTCGGTGGGTAGTCTGCCTCGAGATTAAGCTCTACGTCCGTAATGTCATTGACTTAGTATTACTACGTATAGACTAGCAGTTCCCATACACCAGTTTGTAGCCACAAAAAAGGTGTAAAATCTAATGAAATCTAGATGGCGTTGCTAAATCCTCTAACGAACACGATGCTAAAAAAGACCGATTGGTGACGCTAATGGCACAGCGATGTCACGTAACATAAAAATAATTCCCACTTAGACAATAGATGGCCCTGAAATATTCACTGTTTGTGTTGCCAACTTAGCGCCATCTAGTTTTTCTAAGCAAAACTATTACAGCCACATGTTTACTTGGTAACCATGAGAGTTTACTTATAGCCAATTAAACAAATTATGCTTATTTGCAACACTTGGCGACACCTAGTCTTGTAAGGGCGAGTAAAAAATTTGCTACGCCTTGATGTATGTGAGTTATTGGTCTATAGATACGTAGTAATACTTAGTCTATGGCAATGTCTATATGCGATTTTATCCAAAAATATTCATCTTATGTAATAAATAACTGACTGTACTTTTCCACACTTTCATACCGCCTTGTGCGTATAAAAAAGATACATCCCGACCTCTCGTCCTCAAGAAAAACGGCAGATAAATGGACCTAATTTTGCCAAACTGCCTAATTTTTTGTCGTTAAGCACGAAAAAATTGGGCAAAAATTGCAAGTCAGGCTTTGTCTTTAGACGTTGAAAAAAGGTATTAAGTTTTGGAAGTGAAAAATACGTACCGAAATTAATCTCGCGAATAATCTCGCAGCCAATTAAGGCGATGCTTTTTTAGAGATCTGTTCAAAAACAGAAATTATGTTTATCGTCTATTGTTCATGGTTTAACTCAATACCTACTTGGTGAGCTAAAATTTTGGAGAATTCTTTTTTAATTATTTGATGAGTTTGGTATTTGAAACTTTTTAGAAAATTAACCAAAATTTAACAATCATATTCAAAGAAATCTGGTAAAAATTACATTTTATAAACAATTTTTTATCTGAATTTATGTGATTACCTCATTTCCTGATATCGTTTTGATGTGACCTATTCCACAATTTCTCTATATTTGGCCAAAATCCTAACGCATCTACAAAACCAATCAACATATTCATCTTTGAACCGACAAATAAAGTTTTTATTCCGTGATTGACAGAACCTTTCAATAATAAATCAAAAAAATGACATAAAAAACATCGCCTTAACAGTGGAGTTCAGCTGAAAACAAAAGAGCGTAGTTATTTTTTTCATCTCTCTGCAAATGGGAGCTCTCCGCTGAATGCCGCCATTGAGCTTTTGCCACGAAGAAAGTCCCGCGGATTATGGAATTTTCGTCTTTATTCCTTTAAGTAAGTACTTTGACAGGAGACTTCTTCCGTGGTGCGAAATCTAAATTACTGGGTGTAGAGATCGCCATCTTAATACTGATTTAATGCTTAAATTGCTTTTTCATGGGCTTTGTGAGTTTTCATTAAAATGGGATAAGTATTGGTACGTGAAGGTTAAATAAATAAAACGTTATATTTTAAAACTAACGCATTGACTTAAGGGGCTGATCAATGCGAAAATCAGTCCTGCTCTAACGCTTTCGTTTTTTTAACTGTCTATCCTGCTCTAATCAGACAAAAGCACACTAAACACACAAAACTTCAGTTATTTTGAAATCGTGGCTACATTAGGACATTCATTATAATTTCTTTATGTAATAAAAATGGAATTTTCTAGTGAGTATCTGCGTGTGTTGGTTTCGTTTCAATCAGTTTTGAAATATGGGAACTGAATCGCTGTTTCTTCTTATTCAAAAATAATAAACAAATACACTTTGAAATCGCGAGATTTAAAAATTGGCCCATTTCCACTAAGCGAGATAGACAAATGTAAAATTTAAGCGTTCGAGCAGGACCTCCAACTACCCTCGCTTTAAGCATAATCATCTCTTTACCACAAAAACGGTTGAAATGGGACTAGAATGAAACATAAACAAAATAAAATCTACAAATTTATCTGCCGTTTATTGCAATTTATATTTTGCTGACAAACGAGAGGGCTCGAAATTATTTATTATTGCTGTGTCGATGATTCCTTTGCTAGAGTAATCAACCTCTGTAATTGCAGGACTGATACCCGAAAGAGGATGGCAATGCCCAAACAGGAAACAAATGAGCTTTCCTCTGTTTTTAACACAATAAAAGGTACTTTGCACTCACTTTTGTACCTATATAATATTATTTAACAATCAAAGTAATTTATGCGGCCATATTCTGTAGCGTGAAACAAAACCATATATTATAAAAACAAAAGAACGAACGCGTCGTCGTAAGCTTGCGTTCCAAGTTTAAATTTATAAAAATACAAAAAGTTTCATTATGTTTATTACATTCTTACTTCAATCAATCAAATCATTTATTTGTCAACATAGGTATGTTAGATGATATTACATATTATAAGCCTTATATGTTGTACTCTTTGCAAACAGGAAAGTCAAAGGCCGTTTGTTATAGTTTGTCTCGCTCGCTCAATATGAAAAGTTCTGCGTTAGTATTTGTTGCTCACTTACCTCGCAGAAGCAAGATAATTGATGGTTCACTGAATACTTGAATAATATCACGGATTTCTCAGCAGTCTGTGGTTTTTAGATATACATTATTGGATGTATTTTGAATCCTTTGTTGGTTTATCTAGTTAACCATCGCTTAGCAATAGAAATCATATAGGAGTATTTCTAAAAACAAATATTTTCGTGACTTGTTTGCACGTGGCGCGGTTAATAAATAAATACTTGTGATAAATTAATTAGTGCATGCTTGAACTAAGATTCTTACCCGAATAATAATAAATTATATTTTATTATTATTTTTACCAATTTAATAAATAATATTTTTAAGCCTCTTTTGGCCTTTTATTGTTTTAAATAGATTATAATATTTAAATAAAAAAGTATTAATTGGTTTCGAAATATATTTCGGCCAACTTGTGGCCGTCGTCAGTCGAATAAGTAAATAAAATTAATTATATTAATAAAATTCGGCTGACAACGGCCACAAAATGGCCGAAATATATTCCGAAACCAATTAATACTTTTTTATTTATATATTATTTTTTTGACTATTGTTCAAATAATAATAATAACAATGTCTTTTAAGTTATTTGTGTAAATGTGCGAAAAGTGTTATAAATAAATAAAAATAAATAATTTTGCATCTTGATAATAAACTGACGAAAATTATTCTTAAAAAATAGTATGATTTTTATTCCCAAATCAGACAAATTAATGTTATGACTGATTCTTCAGACTTGTAACGAAATAATAACGACTAACCATAACGCCCATAAAATGGCTCCCAAATGTTTTCAATAATATCAAAATACCTTGAAAACAATAGGATTTGCCATAGTTAGTTGTGAATTAGAATAGTTTTTCTAATGATTTCGATTCAAAAATTAGGAATCGTACCCTAAAAAACGATCCGCAAAATTTACAAATTGTTGTTGGAAGTAAGTATTTTGATATTCTACTACTTTTCCAGATCCTTACTTCGCCAGAGTGAAAGTAAATTCAGTCAGTGGCTGTCAGCTTTGGACATTTATTATAACATACTGTTTACATTAGAACACGTGACATCAAGGGAGCCCTTGAATTTGTACAAAAAATGCTCTCCTGTAAAATACTTGGCTCCCTCTCCTTTTCACAATGTTTTTCCCTCTGCGACCTTACTTTCTTATAAATGGGGGAGGCAGGGAAGATTTTGTTGCTTGGTTTAGAAGGACGTGTATCCAAAAAATACGAGTAGCTATGTTATGAAGCTTGTATATCACGGACAACGATAAAAACAGTTCGATCTGAGACATAACGTTTGGGTAGCGTCCATAGAGACTGTACTAGACTAGAGCAAAATAGCAATGCAAAGAAGGTGATACCCAAGTTTTATTTGAACCTTGCTTCAAGTTGTTTTAGAATAAGTTGCGAGCATTAAAATTATTCATAATTACGTAATTTGACTTGAATTTTAAAAACAGGGTTATTTCAAGTCAGGAAAAGTCGACAAAGAGCCGGCTGATCACCATCTAGGGGGCTAATAAAGTTGCTCAATAACCTTGAAGAGATCTGTCAACGACAGGGTTTGGTGTTGGACTATAAAAAGACGTATATCAAGCATCGGGTGAGCCAAATAGGCTGCTATTGATAATTTTAATTTAATTATGTAGGTACACTTTTCAGTAATGGGCCCATAAGGATTTGATAGGCACTAATGGGGCTGAAACCAACATTAATTTTATTTATTTTTATTTATTTATTTAAATTATTACACAGGAAAAAACATATATTATTTTAAAACAATGCCCTGCAAAATTTTATAAACAGTTTGACTGCAGGAATGAGTCTCGTGAGTAACAAAAAAAAAACATTTTCTATTATTTAAAATTAAAATATAAAAGAGAAAAAAGAAAAAATAATACTTTGTGTATGCTTAATTATTGAGTGTCTCTAAAAGATACTTTTTGAGAGACCTCCTAAACTTTTGAAATTTAAGAAGCTTAAAGGTGAGATGGCCGCATCCATGGAGGCCTCTCCCTTGATGTATCTTTAACGGACAGTCACCCATATTTGCCAAACTATTGCCAGGAAGCATGTGACTTGGAGTGGGATATGATGATGGGACAGGTGAGTCTGTGGGGTGCTAGATAGTGCCCCGGTATTGTGATATTTTACACTTCCAACCTGGAGCATACGTTTGGCTCTTGTGACTCCACTCCAGCTGGTAAAAGCAAGCACAAAGGTGGTGAGGTGTGCGCTGTGTATGTGTGTGTAAGCGCATTGTGTGGGTAGAGACTGGAGGTAGGGACCGTAGTGTTGCTACTCATCGTCGGCTCGCCACAAACCGCCCTGAAGTGACTGATTGCACTGGATGTACCAGAGATCTTACATGCCTTTTTATATTATTATTATAAATTATTATTTTTTAACAAGTTTTTGTTGACTCGCTTTCTTGTCAAGTGTCTTGTAGTAGATCTAGAGATTACCCGCGCGAATGTTATTAATGGCTATATGTCCCTAGGAAACTGGTCGTTCTCCAGGGAACAAATTATAGCATATATCCAAGTGAACAATTTCAACATTATAAAAGTGAAAAAATTTCAGAAATCAGTTCAATAGTTCTAAAGATTACCCCCTACATACAAAAGAAAAACAAGTTTTATCCTAGTGTGGGAAAAATTAAGTCTGAATCTGAATCTAAACAAATAAATTTCGAGAACGATGTATCTCTAGCTAGTATAGTTACTATGTGTTACCTTTTGCCTTCCCATGTCAATAAATGATTCTATATTGGATGTAGTTGTCAGACAGTGGAACAATCTCGTGTGTGTCACTCGTTATGTTACCGTCACGTGGGGTGTGCGTGACTAAAAATTCTATCATATAATATGGCAAAAGAAATTTGTGGATTTTATCGACCGAGAACAAAAGGACAGCCTTATAAGAGTGGTCCCATCAAATATGCCTCGAAAACTGAAAGTTGTTAACGGTATCATCATCATAATCGTCATCGTCATCATAATCATCACCGTCATCGTCATTATCATTATAGATCGCCTGTTTCAAAGGTCGTAGGTACAATACTGACTCAAATTTAGGAGTTGAAAGCCGAAAGCTAGAGGAATTACTTGTTTACACGAATAACTTTATTATGTAGACAAAAATTACAAAAAATTGTTCTAATAGACGAGGGCTATTTCAGATTTTCAGCACACAATAAACCAGCCTCACATAATAATGTTTTGTAGGGTTTTTGATTTCATGAATATATTTTTACCCTTGAGTCATTCTTACTCACATGTTTATTTTTTCGTAGGTTTTGATGCCTGTAATTTACTAGCCTTTTATCCAATGTTTGCCTGCAGTATAGGAGTAACAAAATAAGATATACCCTGTATCATAAAATTCTTTTTAAGCAGATGTCAGCGTCGTATAAGAAACCCGCTTGCCAAATAAAATATTTAAATGCTCTATAATTCGAAAGATTTCTTAATTCTTTTGTTTATTTATTAGTATCAAAAGAAATAAAAAAAATTATAATTCCATATATTTCGACCTTCGGTATGGGGCCGGCATCAGTCGAAGATTTTTTACGTATACATCGAATACATCGAACGAATTATCTTTAAGTTATCTTTGAATATTTATTTCAAATATAACTTAATCTAAATACATCCCACAAAACCAAGTAGAAATTTGGTCTGTCTGTGGGGAGGGAGTCACACTTCTATTTCTTTAATTAGGTAGTTACTAAATTATAAGTAGGTAGGTACATTCATAGTAAATAATAAAATGCTATTTTAATCTGTCAAAGGTTTCTTGTTATTAAAAGGTAAGTTTTATATAACTTCGCGATTTTATATTTATTTTGTTCAAATCTTATATAAATAGGGATTTTTATTATGCAAGATTGGAATTTTGCGCTTTTTACAGTTTTATATACATAACAAGCTTTGTTTTCACCAAATATTATTTATCTACGCGCTACGCACCCTTATATCTACGCAGTTCATTCAACTCGTAGCGCTTTCCTGACCGAAACTTTGCACATACTTCACAGGACTTAAAAAAAATCTGAAGTATTCGTTTTTTTTTTCGTTCAATTTCTGTTTATTTTTTTAATAAAAAATGATCAAAAAGTGTCGTCCAAAGTATGTTTTTCCGGATATTTGACTATGGCGAGTCGAATAAAACAATCCCCAACTCGATCCGAACCATTTTGGCCAGATTTATTGTTATTTTGTAATAAACTGGGTCTCTTGGCAAAAATATGGATGTTTATTAGAACCATCTACCATCGACTCACAAAGGTCAAAAGACCCGGAAAACATACTTTCAACGACAGTTTTCAACATATTTTTCGAAAAGGCCTTAAAATAAATTCTCTAGAAAAAAAAAACCATTACATCGAACATTTTTTTTACCGCACGTACTCGAAATAACTGAATTATATTTTGACTACGTTTCTTCTACTTTGACGACGTACAGAGAAAAGCTATAAATCGAATTGAATTTTTTTTTATTGTTTGATGTGTTATTTATTATGGTTCTGAAATGTCTTTATTTTTATTTTTGTACATTTATAGAGATATTTAAAACACATTTTTAGATAGAGAAGAGACATTGTGTACTAACGCGGCACTTATTGTTAATAGCAATATCTCCCAGGCAACCTTTGGGTAGAAGGAAAGTATATTAAAGAAACCATAATAAAAAAGATAACATAATAATCAGATAAAAAATTATCTGATGACTATTTAAACTATACTTACGTAATGTTAACATAATAATAGGATATATATGTTTATTGCTTAACTTATGCATACTAAAGAAGAATCGGACACATTAAAGCTAACTTTAAAATTAATGAAAATAACAAAAAAAAATATATATATATCCACAAAATTAATACAAAAAGTGTATGACACTACAAAAAACAATACACCTATAATTGATCCAAGGCTTGGCGCATACCTCGGACAACGCATATGCCTAGCGATCCAACGAAGTAACGTTGCCACTGTCTGGGGTACCCTTCCATTTGGCAGCGTTGGCAAAGTTTTTTTACAAAATTTAATATTTATATTTTAGATAGGTTTAGCAAGGTTAAGATAGGTTTTAAATAAGTTTTGTAGATTACATTCACCTAATCATATCACCACTTAAAAAACCTTTAGCAAATAAATAAACTTTATAAAGTAATGTTAACGACAAAAAAATATTTCAAACGCTTTAAAACTAATACTCGCCACAAGAAAATTTATAATTCACACTATAATTTATAATTTTTTAATTTAGCTTGTTTTATGGCTTTGGATACTAGTCCACTCAGCAAAAACGATATCTCTGACGAGCGTCTCTAGAGAGAAATATAATCCGCAGAAAGCTAATAGAAAAAGACTGCACATGGAAATGAGTGAGAGAGAATGATATAAGGTTTTTTAGTGATGATAAGGTTTTCTTGTTTATATCATGAATTCCTTATTCACTCCTTCTCGCTTCGCTCGTCGTCGCACCAATTTTTAACTTTTGATGAAAGGTTTTTGTAAATTTTCTAATGGCGATAGAGAATACCTATTTCCAAAATAAAGCTGAAAGTATAATATATTATAGTGCAAACAATGATATAATATTTGTGATTTATGTATATCAAACAATAATTTCCTGTCCTCGTGACAAAGAACGTTTAGCAAAGTACAATTATTTTTAAAGGAGCCAAATTTTATAGATGGAAGTATTAATAATAGCACAGATTATTAATTCTAAAGCTAAGCTTTAAAGTGGAAACCATTATTATTCAAGTTCATTTAAACACTTATATGAAAACAAAAAACACACAAACGTATTGAAAATTTAAAAAAGTATATACCAAATAACATAAATATATAAATACATACAAATACGTACTTAATTAAAAATAAGAGGGGTATATTTAGAAGAAGTTTTATTTTATTGTTGTTGTTATGACTGCAATTAAAATAAAATAAGTACAAAGAATGCGGCAAAACTAATCGAGAGTTGTTCTTAAAATTCCTGTATTTTCTGCAGTCAATTTAAACTTTCAACCATTTTTTTAATCATCTTTTGCTTCAACTTGTAAAGTAGGAAGTGGTATTTACTTCGTCTAGAAATCTAATATTTACTATCATCTAAAGTTGAAATTGTCATATTGAAATTTACATAGCAGAAATATAGGCCTTGAAATGAGTGAAACAAAAACAAAAGTAATGACAAACTGAAGAAAAATACCTATTTCAATTGAAAATACTAAACTTGAATACGTCGAAGGGTATATTTATCTCGGAAAAACCATCTCTTTCATTGACAGCACCAAAAAAGAAATAGAAAGAAGAGTCGGTAATACGTGGAAGAAATTATGGTCAATGGAAGACATTAAAAAAAAAAGTCTACTTTTTGGAGAAAAAAGCGGTAGACAGTTGCCTACTGCCTTGTCTAACTTATGGTTGTCAAACATGGTCCATAACAAAGGAACTTCTACATAAGATCAGGGTCTGTTAAAAAGGGGTTAACCGGAGCATGGCAAATATTAAGCTACATCAAAGAATAAGAGCTAGCGAAATTAGAAAACGATCAAAAATCATTGATGCAGTAGACCTATTCTTGGGCAGGGCATGTAGCAAGAATGACCAAAAAAGATGGTAACAGATGGACCAAAATAACGACGGACTGGAAACCACAAATTGGCATAAGAAAGCCAGGTCGACAAAGAAGAAGTTGGGAAGATGGCATAATCGATACTTCCGGAAACAACTGGAGAGAAGTCACCCAAGACCGTACAAAATGGACCGTTCATGGAGAAATATACCGAAATAAATACAACGCAGACGAAGAAGATGGTGAGGGAGGCCAAGGTCAGAAAGACCTCTAGTTTTTTACGAAACAGAAAAATATAAAAGAATTTTTTTTTACACGTTTTATTATAATTTTTAAAATACCTACACAACGTTTGTGTATATATATATATTTGTGTGTATATATATATGTGTATGTATATATATATACAAATTTTATCCTGAACAATAATCCTACCGATTCGTAAAATAAAATAGCGAGGGTTTATTTTTTTAATTTTTAGTTGGTTCAGTTTCCGGGTGAGACAAGCAAATTTTAGAAGATCTTTGAATGCAGTTTTGTTTCTTTTAAATAATAAAGGAATGTTTCCTTTCAGTAAAATGAGCTAACTAAAGGATTTAAGGTAGTTCCCCTCCAGGGCCCTTTCATTTTTTCCACCCTGTATATGCATAATATGAAATGCCGAACCCTGTTTTTTTCTGATTTATGCATATACAAAGAACATGCGCTCACAAGCTCACATAAGTACAATAATAATATCATTACTATTCACTAATGTATCAAGGACAAGGTCACAATGTCGATTTGACTGTACAAATAACAGAATTATTTAACTTATTTTAAATGTAAATTATCTTACAGTAAATTAGTAAAAAAATTAAGAAACGAAAAGAAATTGAAAACACAACAAAGTACGTAGACAACTCAAAAATCTACTTTTGAATATTAAATAACTTTTCTACGCAAAAGACCTAGCTTATCCCCATCACGTCTTTCAAATGAATTTAAAATGCTCGTAAATTATAGTAAATTGCATTTCACCGACAATGGCTGACAATTTGTCTAACAACAACTACAATTGGAACAATTTGTTCAAAAGTTTCTGAAAACAATGCGCGAATCAGCGATCGAAATACTGAAGCCGAAGGAAAGGATTGTGTGCTGAATTTTAAAGACATTCTCGTTCGTCGTATGGTATCGGTAGTTTATTCGTAACTTTAGGCTGTATTCTTGGCATTTGTCAAGTTAGTAAAAATATTCTGTAGCTATAACTGGATATGATAACATTCTTTATTATTTAATTTTGTAGCTCTTTCCCGCTTACTTTGGTTATTGCGTTACCGTTACCTGTCAAGTCGATTAAGGCGATTACCATCGCCAAATTAGCAGCTCGATATTTGTCTGTACGAATATCAACGGAAACGACATTGAAATAACATTCATATCAGCGCACAATGCGCAGTGGCTGTTACGACGCTCGATGCGTCCTTGATAAGGTGAAATAGGAGAAAATAATATTTTTCACATGGACGTGATTATTCGATTGAATAATCGTATTTTACGTTTAAAGCTATTAAGTTTATCTATTTATCAAAGCATAAATGAATTAATTCGATCAAGCCGCTTAGGAGCAGTAGGGAATTCAAGCCCAAAAAACATCATTATGTTAAAACAATTTTTCATATAGAAGTTTTGGTGGTACGAAAAAGAAAAATGTTGCATAACTAGAGTTGATTATCCATAATACATTTTTTCAATATTTTTGGTTTAGCGATAACAGAGAAGTAGGCTTTAGAAAGTACCTATTTGGCGATATTAAGCGCCTTAAATGTGATACTATGAAAATTAAATAACTTTTATTGCAAGCATGCTGACATTGTTTTTGGCTCCCAAACTAGCATTTTCTGTCTAATGGGGAGCCAGACGTTTCTATAGTACAGGAGATTATACCAGTTGGCACATTAAAAAGGTGCAGGTGAACTTTTGCGTGTGAAATGTCGCTTTTATCAACACTTAGTAAAAGGCACCTAGTTATACTTTACACCCCGAAAAAGACTACTTTACAAATTTTACACAATTCAAGTCTGTTCAAATATTCTCAAGGTTGTTTGTAATTATTAAAATGTTTTACTCGTGAGACATAAAATGCCATTAATACTTTTAAAAGTAGTTTATTCCTATAGCCAAAGTTGTAATGTATCACTATTACATGTAAGCACAAGAAAAAGTAAAGTGAATAAAAGAAAAAAATAAAACACTAATACCTTTTCTAATGGATTCGCTAAGAGCTACGTTGCATCGTAGCAAGAAGTTATTTGCTACGAGGCGTAGTAATAACGTAGCAAAAGTAGAGAAAATAGAATACATAAAGGAAATTACTTGTACTAACTCAGTAGATATTTCGTTGAAATCTGTTTAAGTAATTATTGCTAGTGAGGTAATAGTCTCGATTTGGTGTAACACGATTTAACTTATTTGACAGGACTAAACTTAATTTAAGAGTTCTGTGTTTTTCTTTCTTTATCGAAAAGACAAAGACAGGTCACTTAAAAAAAAAGTTAGTCCTATCAAATAAGTAAAGTCGTGTTACACCGAATCGACACAATTGTAGTACAATAAAATATGATCTAATATTTTTATGCATATTTTAAGAGCCAAATTAACAACTACCATTTATTAATTTATATTTAAAATTGATAGGGATCTGTAAATTTATTTACCAATTATTGAATTGCCTAAGTTAACCTTAAGAGCGGTTTGGCAGCCGGATTATGGAAAACCCGCCTTTTTCTAATTAATCGAAACAGAACACTTATATTCAAACTCACTCAATAGTTATTCAACAAAACATTATTACCTATGTATTGTGTATGTTGGCATTGCAGAGCTCTTCTGATGATATCATTAAGGGCTGCATGTCGCGAAAAACGGCCAGCACTGCGTTGGCACGAGAGCCCGTGGTGCCCAAACCGATCGACTTCCGCTCCGCAAGGGCAGCGATGAGGCTGTATCAAATAAGTCCCTAAAATTAAAATTATTTAGAATATTAGTCTTTTGTTTTTAACAAGTCGCTTCGAGCGCTATTAATATCCCACAGGCATGCTGTGTTTGCCTATAGTTGGGAATACACTCGTACTCATCTGTGTGTTTGTCGTTATATAATATTATCTTTTGTAAGTGTCATTTTTGTTGGCAGACCAATAAAAATAACTAAATAAGTTATATAGATAACCAGCGGACGCCTGGCAGTGTCAATCTCGTTTCTCCTATTACCGTAAAAATTTCCTAAAATCCCTTCTGAGCAAACATCTTCGACATACCAGGAACATAAAGTTCAAATTTAGGGTTCGCCGTTATTGGTCTGGGCGCTGACAGATCAGTCAATCAGTCAATCAGTCAGCAGGGTAATCTTTTATATGTTACTAGCTTTTGCCCGCGGGTTCGCCTGCGTTGATTTAGTTTTTGTGTAGTACTTTTTATCCGGTTTGGAGTGTTTTTGGTGCAATTATTTGATCTCCAGGTAAAGTCTCTTTGAGCCTATTACCTATTAGTTTTTTAAATTCATACTTAAAGTACCTGTTTATATACTACATTAAAAGTTCTGCCCTCAGCTGTTAACACGACCAGGCTGCTAGGTGAGCTCACTCTCGAGCAGGCTACGTAAAGCTGGCCGCGCGAAAAGCAGTCCCCCCATACATCAATTCCTGTTGTTTTCAGTGACTGACCCTGAGACTTATTAATCGTCATTGCGAATAGGAAAAAATGGAACCCTAATAGTATCACTTGTATGGCTGCCTGTCTGTCTGTCCGTCTGTTACAGCCGATTTGCTCTGGCACACATACTTTCAAGAATTTTCTTGTCCATTATTTTAAATGTCAAAATCGATGCCATTTTCGTAATTAACCTCCAAAAGAACCATAAAAACGACACCCATATTGATATTTACACATTTCAACATTTCAACCTCATCGCACCCCAACAGGGGATGATGGTATTTCACGTCTACAACGTTGGATTTAGAAATCGTTGTAATTTTCGTAATCAGCGACCCGATAAACCATACAAACGATACCCATGTCGGTTTTCAGACTTGGTCACCCCATTTCTCCCTTTTAGGGGTTAAATTCAGGAAAAGCCTTATTCACGTCCACCACGTTAGATTTTAAAATCGTTGTTGTTTTCGTAATCAGCGACCCAATAAACCATACAAACTATACCCATGTTGATTTTCAGACTTTGTTACCCCATTTCCCCCTTTTAGGGGTTGAATTCTGAAAAAACCTGAAACACATGTTTTCTCATTTATAGATAGCAGTACTCCTGTGAAGTCTCGAATAAAATAGTCTTACAAATCTTGTTTCCCCATACAAACTCTGGACCCCCGTTTCACCCCCTTAGAGGTAGAATTTCGAAAAATCCTTTCTTATTCCTTGTCTACATTACAAAACCAAGCTTTGTGCAAAATTTCAGCTTTCTATGTCCAAGCTGTGAGCATGGGCTTTGAAGTTGATGAGTCAGTGAATGAGTGAGTCAGTCAGGACTGCTCTTTTATGATGATGATGGTATATAGAAGATAAATGTTTCCGAAAAATATAATGTTCCGCTCGACTGCAAGAAATTCAATTTAACTAGACTTTTTAGATTCAAAAAAGTAACACATAAATAAATTGGACTCGTTGCCCAAAGAGACTTCGTCTTTTTGTACCAATTCCGGAAATCGTTCAAACTAAATAAAACGGTTTCTAGAAAATGGCTGCTAACGTCCCGTCGCATTTTTTTTTCAATCTGTGTTTATTCCCACTTTGGGACACTTTCTTTAGATGGAAATGGCGTAGTGTGAGTAAACTGGCGTAATTTGATCAGATACAAGGATTTGGACTTTCTTTGCTGTGATTATCTCAAACGGTACCTTTTTCGGACCGACTGGTGCCTACGTTTGTTTTATTCATAGATTGATTCAACTAAACTTGAACTATCTTCGATATCGTATAAGATAGAAATGCCTTTTTACTTATTGTGCAAACGTATTTTAGGCTTCTGAGCTTTGTTTTTCCGATTTTCTTTAAAAGACAAAGACAGATTGAGCACTCCATTTTGAATCAATCAGAATTGAACTCTATAAGGTTCCTTTTTTGTTCAAAATAGCGCGCTATGAACCGTGGCTGTTACGACAGCTGAGAAACCCGCGATTACGAAAAATTTAGTTTTTATTTAAGGTGATATATCGCCCGTGCAGAGGTCCCCGTTACTCCAGGCGGAAAAACTCGCAGTGCGAGAGGGACGGAATCGGGGAAAATTGACAAAAACTCGGTTTTAAATTAATACAAAACCAGTAATTAAGGTATTGTTAAAACCCATCAAAATAAATATTCTTGAAGTCTGTATTTTATACCAATTTGTCAGAATATCAAAAAATGTGTAAATTTAGACCTCATTTCAATAATTATTTCTATCGAGTGAAATTCCTCCAATCGGGTTTCTGATAGACCAAAATCTAGAAAACGGTCCCAAAATTGTTATACAAATTTATTTTACTTGACACTTCTTTAAAACAGCAGATGAATAACTTCAAAAAGTGTAAATTTTCACGATATATCCCCTTAAGGCGGTTGTTCCAATCGTCATCCGAAAATCATTCGTACTGAAGATGTTTAAAAATTATGAAAAATATATACAATGCTTCTTAATTAATAGTGTTAATTGCTTTAATATTCAGAAAATATTAATAATACAGATACTAGTAGTGTAATAATGCAGGTACTAAGTGAGCGCGAGCTCACTTGCGCCAATAGCAATAAAAAATATATCGGCCAAACTGGATGATCTTTCAAAACAAGAGTAGGTGAGCACTCCAGAAGCTGGCGTTTAAAGAAAACCAACTCAAACTTTGCTGAACATCTAATCAATTAAAATCACACTTTTGATTCGGTTCAAAATTTCAAAACTTTACATGTTTGTGGAAAGGGCAGAAAGTTATGAGCCTTAGAAGCACTTGAAATAAACAAACTGATCCATTTTAACCCAACTGACATTTTGAATCATCAACTTGACTTTGTGTCCCCAAAACTTCCCATTATTACAGTATTTCAAATAATTTTTACTAATTGTTATTATCAGTTTGACATCTAACCAATTTAATACAACTTTGTCTGCTTTTCATTTATAACATTTGACATTTCTTAATTATTTATATTCACCCAATCATATTTTAGTATCTAGTTTCTATACATATTGTAGCATTCGCTACAAGTATTCAACCTTTTTCAATTTTTAGTCTTTCTTTATCGTTGATTGCTTTACTGAATTTTCAAATTCGAAAATTTGGAATATCTTGTCACATTTTTTGTTATTTTTCTCATATCAAAGAGTATCGTGGTACAAGGAAAAGGAAATTTGCCACAGTAAATTTAAAATATCAAACCTAAATTATCCACGAAACAGAGCACATTTGCTCTAGATACTTTTTTATATTTCTCATTTGTGCTAAACTTTTTTTTATTTGCTATTGTTTTCCTGTAATTGGCCAGTTACGATCTTTAATCGTAATTTTTTTCATATTTTTTGGATATACCTATTTCGGAGATAAGGGGGGGGGGGGGGGGGACATACATATTTTTGTGGTTTTTTAAAGATATCTCGAAACCAGTGCCAGTTAATATGGTAAAGTATATAATTTTATAATCAGATTTTTAATATCTACAATTTGATACCCATATTGTATTTTTAGGATAATATTTTTAATTTTTCTTAATTTTGTCATGGAAATATTTTGAACAATTTCAGATTTTTCATTTTTTTACACCTTGATATGAAGGCAAATTAATGCTATTTTTGTGCCAAATATCTTTTATACGTTTAAGGTACTAAGGAACCCTAAAAACTATAAAGTCTTACTTAAAGTAAAGAGAAAAAAAAAACAATCTGCAAATTATTCTTGTGTTAAAGAACAGTATGAAAATAATTTTCAAAGTCAAGCTGTTTTTAGACTAAAATTAAGTAAAATTGGTTCTTTCTTTGAAACCACTAATGGTATTTGTGTGATCCTTGCACTAAAATACAAGAAAAATATTGCTTAGAAAAATCATTTATGGGTTATTTTTGCTGTCTATTGTATTATTTTCTCCCATTTTGCGCTATCCGGAGACCCTGCGACTTCGTAATGCAGTGCGCGCTGATATGAATGTTATTTCAATATAGTTTTGGTCAATATTAGTACCGACACAAGTCGATTAAAGGTCGTTAGTGACTACCTGCCCCTTAAATTATCTCGCAATATGCGACATGTTCCGAATTCTTTCCGAATTCCAAGTCATCCATAGAGCGCAAATTAAAACTACACGAATTATATCAAAAGCACCATGGTACTCCCGAAACAGTGAGATTCACGAATACTTAATAGCTCCCACAGTAATCGAAGAACTAGCGAATCGTGGGATAGACTATAGAAAGAGACTGATGTGGCATTCTAACCCGCTAGCTGCTGCATTGGTGGAGACATCAGATGATATCAGACGGCTGAAAAGGGCACATATCATCAGTAATTGAAGATGAGATGCCTGATTTGTGAATCAGCATGCTTAAATAAGAAACTCGCAGACCCCATCTGATTATAGTCTACAGGACCGATTGCAGATTACGAAAAAGAAAAAAAAAAAAAACGAATTCGTTTTCAAGCGGGCGAGTGTCTGTTGTCAGCGGACGTAGTCACTCTGAGAATTCGAAACATGACACGTATCACGAGATAATTTAACTAATGTACCTAAGTCTATCCGCTTTTAGGGTTCCGTACCCGAAGGGTACCAAACGGGATCCTATTACTAAGACTCCGCTGTCCGTCTGTCTGTCCGTCTGTCCGTCTGTCACCAGGCTGTATCTCATAAACCGTGATAGTTAGACAGTTCAAATTTTCACACATGATGTATTTCTGTTGCAGCTACAAAAAAAAAACACTAAAAATTAGAATAAAATAAATATTTAAGGGGGCTCCCATATACAGACATGTCTTTTTTGCCATTTTTATAGGTATTTCTTTATTATTAGTAAAGAACAGGGTTTCTCAAACTTATAGCCCCACGTACCCCTATAAAATTTCCCAGTCGACTGCGAATCCCTTTAAAACAAACTCGCCATAGAAGGTTTTTATTTAAATATAAAAGATATACAGTCATAAAGTAATGTTTTTACTTAATTAAAGGTGGGCTTGTTTCTTGTCGCAAATTCAGTCGATTCTCGGAGCAATTTTGCTCAATTTTCGTGTTGCCTGCGCGAGTTAGCCAGTCAGCTGCCATAACGTAAAACTTGTCACGAACCCCCTACGATCCCTAAGATTAAATCTGACCGTATTTAATACACTACGTGTATTTAATGTACCCAGGTGTATTACATAAATAAATATATTTTATATACCAAACCAAGTCGTACCAAGTATGGAGCAGATAGCGTCAGCATCAACACTTTGTGGTTATTATTGTTTCTGTGTATATCTTTTTTTTTGTATTCTTTTTAAATTTTAGTATTTAAGCAATTTATTTTTAAATATGGATTAATTTATCTGAAATAAATGAATATTATTTATTATTATTATTTATTTCTATCACAAGAAAAATCTTAACAATTGTATTATTTTCGTTCCGAATTAAAGTAGGCCCTTTTATGCCAGGACTAGGGATACAGACAGAAATAAAAACAATACAAAACTCCTTCCAAAAGGAACTCAACAAAACTAGTTACGTTAAAATTATTGAAATTGTAATGGTGTGCGTGTTTCTCAAATTCAACCGTGCTAATATCATTATTACCTTGTACATAAATGTTATTAAGATAAGGTTTATTTTGCATTAAAACTTACAGTCAGAAAAGAACTGTTTTAGGAATTTTAGTTATTATGGAATAAGTATATTTGTTAAGGTGAATGCGTCGTCGGACCGTGTTCCCAAACGCAAAACTTATGATTGTTTTACTTATTTATTAATAAAACTAGTTAAGGTGGCTCCGTCGGAATAATTAGCAACTCGATTCGTGGTGGTTGAAATTTCGAACAAAACCATATTAAAATAAAGTCCTTATCAGCTCGCACTGCAACATGGCTGTTACGCCGGTCGCTGCGGCTGACAAGTGCGAAAATAGTGTGTTTTTAATTTATTTTATCCAAAATAAAATTAATTTACAAAAACTGAGAAAACCAAATCATTTTATATTATTTTGTCTAGAAGTCTATAAATTTTCATACTGTTTCGATAAAAACTGCAGTAGTTATGTTGTTACAAGTGAACAAAAAATCGAGAAAATAAAAAACTTAGAATTTTCTAGCTTCACTTCTGTATGTTATAATGAAATTCAGGAAAAACCACATCACTATTTGTATCATGCAGATTACTATGTATTTTTTTTCTATTAAAAACTGCAATAGTTACCGTATAAAATGGTTACAAAGTTACTTAGTTCAAGGTCGTTAGCGTTGGTAGAAACCTTAATGCGATCTAGGTGGTAGAGCTGATGCCGAGCTCGACTTTGTAGGTACCACCACCTTACTCGCAAACCCCCCCAAGTTAATAATATTTTTTTCTAAAGTAAAACATGGCAATTATTTTACTATTTAAGAAACTGCACTAAATCACCTATTAATTAAAATTACTTGCCACCTAAGCGTAGTACATTTTTTCACAGTATGAAGAGTCAAAGTTAGCAAATAAAAAATTTCAAACTCATAATTCGAACAAAAATTTTTTTTTTTCTTACAAATGTGTATCATATTAGTTGGATTTTGGACTGGGGTCAATAGCAGGGCTATTCAGGATTCTAAAACAAAAATAAGAATCTTAGAATATGGAATCGTGTAGCTGTGGCACTGGAAAGAGTCATCTAAGGTGACAAATTTCACAAAATTTATAAAAGTATCGATAACTCGAAAACTATCGACTTTTTACGGAAGTCATGTTTTTATATTCTGGACTGTCATGAGCTGGCCTATCAGCCCTCCAAGGGATAACGTTGACTCTTGGGTGTCATATAATATTTTTCTATTCGCCTGATGGGTCGAAATATAGCGACTAAAACTATTTAAGTATTTATATTTATGCGAAATTTTCTTACAGATTCATGAGTTTTTAACTCCTGTAATTCAATAGCTATTTCAATTATTTGTTTTTTTTTTGAAAGTTGATTTCAATGTTTTACATGTACGTATTAAATTTTGTTTTTATTTTCAGTTCGATTATAAAAATTCAATCTACTACAACAGTTCGTCCTAAATGCCATCCATTTCGATGATAAGATTCGTAATAATTTTATACAGCTGTCACTTTTCAAAAATTGTTAGCTTAATGTTGTCTCATTCATACACATAAGAAATTATATAATTTGGATTTGTCATTCCTAAACAAAATACAAAAATGTTAGTACTGAAAATTGAGTTTCCTTCAAATTCTCTATAGAAAACGGCAATTTCATATGTAAAGACCTATTTTATTAATGTTTTCATTATTACTGCATGTTAAAGTTACACTTCGATAGTACAAATTAAATATTGGCTACGGTGTTCTTAAATGGTTATTTCCGCAGTATTTCAAGTATATAAATAATGGAAATATATACAATATTTTCATACACAAATAAATTTGTGACAAATATCATGAAAGTCTGCATGGTATTTTTTGTTGCATTGGCAGCTGTGCTGATTTTCGGAGTCGAAGCTTACGTTGATGGTAAGCAAAGAATTTTCTGCTTTTAATTTTTTTTGTAGGGGACACAATTCGTGTCCGCTAAGAAACGCACAAATTAAGATGGTTCTACTTATTTTTAAATTAAAGATATTAAATAAATGTGATTTTTGACATTTCGCGACAAGCAAAATTTCACATTTTTATTTATTATTTCAAATATTTAACTACTCACAATTATATATGTAAAAGTAACTTAATTTAAAGCTAAATATTCCTTAGTAAAATAATAAATAAAAAAAAGCTCTAAAACCTTATACTAAATAAAATATTATACAAAATAAAACATTATACTAAATAAAAAATATTATCTAAACCGTTGCCGTCGGGTGCGGTGCCCAAGAGGCTGGCAGCATTACCCCGCTGGATCGCCAAGCAAAATTTTGTTATTTTATGCATTATGTTGTAAATAAATGTTCGCACAAACTTCAAACCGTGTTTTAAGTTTGTGTGCCTTTCATTTGAAACCTTATGCATACAATTACGAAATTTTTCCGGAAAAGCCAAACTGACATTAAACTATGTTCGTGAAATGTCATAAATCATATTTATTTAATATCTTTAATTAATAATTAGAAGTTTAATCTTAAGGCGATATGTAAAAGTTTTAGCGTCCCTGTTACTCCATATGCGAAAAAACCCTCAGTGCGAGAGGGACGGATTCGTGGAAAAGTAGCAAAAAGTCATGTACTAAAGTTGCTATCAGAATTTCGTTTAACCAGGTCCTAGATTTCGTCAAAACCTATCTAATAATTGCAGTCCATATGTTATTCTATATTGTCAAACCAGGAGAAATGGTGTTGAAAAGGGCCTCATTTTAATAAATATTTCTATCGAGCCGAATTTCTCCAATCGCGTTTCTGTTTTAACAGATCCCTAGAAAAAGTTTCCAAAAATAATATACTATTTTATTAAAATAATACATTATTTACTTAAGTAGATATGCAAGTTCTTAAAGTGTCGATTTTTTTTCCGTAGCGCCTTAAGTTGTGGGTTTCGTAGCAGATATGAATCGTTCCCACTTAAGGCGGTTAGTGTCGCCAAATTAGCAGCTCGATGTTTGTAAGTACGAATATCTACGGAAACGACATTGAAATAACGTTCATATATATCAACGCGTAATGCATAGTGGCTGTTACGACGCTTGCTGCGTCTTTGATAGGGCGAAATAGGAGAAAATAATACTTTTCATATGGACGTGATTGTTCGATTGAATAATACTATGTTATGTTTATAGCTATCAAGTTTAAACCCTAATAAAAGTCTTCTTGTACGAGTTCCACTATTTTATTTACTTGATTATTGCGACTAGTTTCGTCTATTTGACATCGTCGGGCTAATTGGAATAGGTAAACAGTAAAAAGGATAGCTAACTAAGTCTTAGGGTAGATAAATAAATAAAATTAAAAGTAAATGAAGGTACATAGATATTTGCGTTTTGATAAATATATTCATTAGTAAATAATAAAACGTGAAATTTCCAAATTAAAATTAAATATTAAACTCAATTAAATTCGAAAGTCATAAATAATAATATAAAATGAAATACTAAATGTCAAATGTCAACTTCAAATTAAAAAGTATTTAATTTTATATTATTATTTACGACTTTTGAATTTAATTGAATTTAATCTTTAATTTTAATTTGGACATTTAACGTTTAATTATTTACTATAATATTTTTAATTTAGGTGTTGATTATGTTACATTAAATAACGATCGATTTCGATATTCCATCCGTAAAGTACCGTGAAATGTAATAAAACAATAGTCATATACAACCAAAATATGTCTGCAAGAACACAGTTCAATCTAAAAATAAAACAAGCGAGATTTATAAGTTATAAATCTGTAAATGACATTTAAATATTATTTAAGGTCGATTCAATAGTTCTTGTAATAGGGTAGGATTAGGACTTCGGAAACAAAGGCATATCTCTGTTGTGGTTTCCTTTATTCAGATGGCTTTTTAGGTAGGAATACAAATTGAAAGATAAATAGCTTATGAAACAGCCATCTGACAATAAGGATTACATAGGAACATAGTTATAGGGTCATAAGAATAAAAGCTTTATCTTAGAGCTGACATAATTTACAGAATAGATACATAAACATATAGACATGTAGAGATAGCAGGCTCTCCAATCAACAGACTAGTTGGCTCCAACAGAAGTCCGTTAGGTAACAATATTTTTTATTTTATTCAAGTGTATTCTTTTATTAAATTTAAGTAAACCCAACCTTTATTATTTTCCCATATTATTATTTTGTACATAAAACTGTTACCTATAGACAATGATTAAGTAATAAAAAAAAAAAAAACTTTATTGGATTACAAATCGTTTTAACAATATATGAGGTTGATTTCTCCTTTTGAGTATAAAGACAATCGTGCCAAGAGAAAATCGCTCTCACGTAGCAAGTTCAGTATTTATACATTTTGTTAATTCTTTTTACTTATGTGATACTTTTACAGCTATATTTAAGAAGTGACAATCATAGTTTAATTAAGTGTGTAGTGATGTGTGAGAGGGTAAGAAGGTGAGTGCGTGTGTGTGTGTGTATGTGTTTACTGTTTGTGTAGTGCGTTGTGTTGATGTAGTTTATAATAATTTATTTTATCTTATTTAATTATATCACATTAAAACCGACCTGCGACGAGTGTATCTGATATACCTACATTACATAAATATATTTCATTTCATTTCATTATCACAAATACAAGAACAAATTTTTTTTTTAGGCATTTTGATCTTATAGTTTCACTTATTTTTTAAGTTTTAAATTTTTAAGTTGTTTAGAATTTTAGATGGATAATGTTATTTAAGTCATTATTTGTTAATTATTTACCTACACCAAATTACAAATATCTTGTGAGTGTAGCACAGCATAAATAAAATAAATAAGTAATTGTAGATATTAAAAATTTGATTTTAAAAATACATAAACAACAAATTAAAAAAAAATTATGTATCAAGTCAATACAACACACGTATCGGAGATATCCTCTATTAGGAGTGAGCGCACTTTCCTGAAGATCGAAGCGACCAATACTTAATATGTGTACAATGTATAACATTTTTTTTTCAAGAATATCTAATGCATCATTTTATTTCCTTAAATACGTTATTCTTAGTAACTAAAACAACACATTCTTAAATGTAGGTGAGGTGATTCGTCAAAGAACCAAGATCATCAACATAGTTCCTAAGATTAGGAAGCTGAAGTCGCAGTAGGCTGGTCTTATTTTCCGAAGAACCGACAACCGATAGGGCAAAATGTTCTCGAGAGGACACCAAAATCAAAGGACGTAGTGTAAGACACCCACCAGCTCGTTGGACTGACAATTGGCAGTGGCAAGATAAGGATGGCCGAATATATAAAATGTGGCGTGTTCTTGCACAGGCCTATGTCTAGCAGTGGATGGATTGGATAAGTTTGGTGCACCGTCCGTATTTTGGCAATAGAAGAGGCTCCTTTAATGCACCTACATTTTTAACCTCATTTGTAATGTTGCAGGACGCAAGCGAGACAAAACATTATACACCGTGTAATGATGACCTGCTCAGAAAATGAAACCACGTATAATAGGGGATGTTATGAGGGTTCTTTGTACTAAATTTCATTTCGACATTCCTATTAATACATCTACAAATTAATAATTAATTTAGTTTCGCTCACAAGTGCAACGTACTAACCACGTTTTTTTAACAGGCTTAAAAAATGCGATGTTGCCGCTTCGTGCAGGTTACTGACATGTAGTAATACTGGAAGAGAAGGTGCACACTTGGAACACGATTTATTTTGTTCGAGAAAACAAATTTCTGTAAACAGAAATATTTTTTTTATGGCTTTGTAGAGCCATGTAGAGGTATTCCCTACATGTGGTTTCATTTTCTGAGCAGGTCATCATTACACCCAGTATATACCTGTATCATGGGCAAAGAATGTATTGCTCTTTATACACAGATCTCAAAAAGCTACTGCGTGGTTATTAATAAAATATCTTTATTTTGTTCAGATGATCTCCAATGCTTCTTCACTGCTGTGGAGGAAGGGTACGCCGGAGGATGTGGTGATTGTACAAAAACTTGTTTAGCCGCCGGAGCATTACGTGGGATTTGCAGAAGAGAATATCCTGAATTTGGTCATTGTGAATGTTATGTGACTCCAAATAATTAATAAAAATTTAATAAAACAAACAAATAAAACAAAAAAAACTTTAATTTTCCTGTAGTAACAAACAGGATATGGTTATAACTCTGAATTTGGTAAATTGGTAGACACAATAGTGATTCAAAAATCACGACAAAATATAGCCTTGATTCCAGTTTTCTTTCAAGACGTTATTCCGTGAAGTGGAATTTATAGAATTTAACATTTAGGGTGAGATAGAAACGGTTGCTGGTAAGTGAAATTAAAATCAAAACCGGCGAATTCAATAGAATAAAATAAAATTTAAATTTATTTAAAACTAACCCACGATAGAGGTGCCGGTAAATCGGATTAAAAACCGAGAATTTTGCTCAAGTAATCAACATGACAACTTTTTTTAAGAGCAACTTTTGTTGTTTTTTTTTCTCATTACTGGAATGATTTCAGATGATTCTGTTTCGCTAAGTGTGTGCATTATATTCTTGGCAGAAATACTTCTTTTTTTTAGGGAACTTTGATGTTTTTGCGGGGCGTACCCTCAATGATAGCCTTAAAATAAAATCGGAATAATTATATATTTAGGGGAAACCCTCTGAATTAAATGTAATGTTTGTGATCCAGTACTATCTTGACAACAGTAGCCAGGGAGATTGAGCTCGTATGGACCGTTACTCGAGGTAAAGTCCGGTGCACATCGAAGTAATTATTTCGATGCCGGTGCAGAAGTAATGCGCAGCCGGAGCTAGTGGAAGCCGATGTCGCAGCAGATAGTACGATACTAGGCAGCATTTTTTTGCCTACAAAATATTACACCATTATCTATAAACACTCCAATTTGCTGTTTGCTGTCGCTGCGTCTTTTTAATATTACGTGTCCAAGAAAAAGAGGCAAATGAGCCAACATATAATCGCCTCTATCAGAGGCAAATAAAGTCTTTGCCTTATTGTGCTGGACGAGTAATAAAAAAAGTTGCTAGGGTAGGCCATACTAGTTAACTCCGCCCATTCGATTCAGTCTTGCTAAGAAGAAGGGCAAAAAAGTAAAGATAAAAGGGCAAGATCATGTGTTTTTGGAGGATTAACTTTAAATTTTAGAATAACTTTATAAATTAACTTCATCGTGTATATTCTTTTTTTAAATATATATATTTTTTTACATACATTTAGATAAAATAAAGTGGAGAGATCCAAGATTTTTTTCTGTGAAATAAATCTTTTCAGAAAACAATGTGAACTGGATAGTCTCCACTTTGCAGACCCCACGGCTCACTCCCTGCAGTATACATCGTTCATTCGTTCAAGAAAACTTGGGCTGCTTGGTCCACATCCACCATTGGGATCGTCTATTAAGGCTGCGTATAAACCTGGACAAATTAGTGATTTTGCCCCCGCATCCCCGCACCTCAACTGTTTGCGCGACCGGCCGTCACCGGCCGCGAGCGCTATTTCTTAGCTCCCACGAGCGGTGTGGATCCGCGGTCATTAACCCGTGCACGTGCTAGTTTTCAATAATAAGTATAATGCATCTACGATGTATAAAATTCAACCCAGTTGACAAAACGGTTTGTTCGCAATGGCATTTTTTTGCGTAATTGTGTTTGCATCTAATTTTTATATTTCAAAATTTTATTTTTCGAAAGTCATACTTGCAAAGATAATGATAACGATGATGATACAACGATACGTCGATACGACGATACGTCGATACAACGATACGTCGATACAACGATACGTCGATACGCCGATACGTCGATACGCCGATACGTTGATACGACGATACGTCGATACGGGGATACGTCGATACGTCAATACACCGATACGTCGATACGACGATACGTCGATACGGGGATACGTCGATACGTCAATACTAGGGATTATGATATCTCGAGGTTTTTTATTTCTCGGGTCTCGAGAATTCTCGACCTCGATTTCTCGGGTCGTCCCGGGAAATCGAGAAATTTGTATTTACTACTTTATTTTAGTTTAATAAATAAAAATGCCGGTAATGTACATTTTTTTTACTAAAAAGAACAAAAATCAACAAAGTCTCTCAAATTACTTCAATAAAAACAGATATTTTTTAAACAGAAATTGTTAAAAAAACATTACTTACATTATTAAAAACATTTATTTTTAATCAATAAAATATTATAAGAAATAAAATAATAATGAAACCTCTTGTCTCAAACAAATTATTAAAAATCTCTAAAAACAATCCACATAACTCCACATAACTTCTTTATGAACTAAAATAAATAGTTAGATAAATGGGAACTTATCTCTCTCCCACAACAAAAACAAAAATAGTCAAATATCTTTTTGAACAAAATACAACAAATACAAATCTAATCAAAAATTTTTTTGTGATCTGTTTAGGTTTTAAAGTGATTAATTACAAAACCTTTTTTTTAATTTTCAGCAACTACTTACTTCTAATAAAATATGCCTTTAGAAAAACTAAAGCATTAATGGTCTTATCTGATAGCCGGCTCCGTATTTTAGTGACCACATTTCCCGCCATTGAAAAGACTCGTTCATTTTCAGTTGAAGTTGGCTTGATTGAAAGTAATGCTTTGTATAAGGTTTCCAAATTTGGGGACCTTTTGCCAGATTTTTCAAATAGTAAAAACTCTTTTTTTACGATTGATTTTGAGAGTGCTACGGCGGCTGACTCTTCATTGCTCATAATACCTTTGATAGCATACTCTAACTGAGTTTCAAAGTTGTCGGGTACTGATTGGCTTACGCTTACTTGGACGACTTCTGGATCATCATTGGTCGAAAATGTTGTGACGGTGGGGTAAAGACGATTAAATACGTCTTCAGCATATCCAATCAAAAATGTTTTGCTGTTACCAATAAAATAATTACTTTTTTTGTGCATGAAATTTTCGGGGCTGTGTAGATAGTTCAGCAGCGATATTAAAGATGTATTACGGCGATCTGTTATTTTCAGTTTAAGTGAATTAACTAATTTGAGAGCCAAAGGATCGTTCATACTCTCCAATTTTTTCAGCAACACATCGATTATAGCCTCTGCCGTTAGCAAATTGGCATCTTGTCTACTTAATGCTTCCACTGCAAGTTTTGTTGGCGTCAATATCGTTTGCAGTTTTTGTAGCGCAGCAATATTGTCCTCTTTCCATAAGTTTGAGCTATCTAAATCAATCAAAGCTTTTTTAATGGCATTTTTTAATTTCAAGAAACGCTCAATCATCGTTAACATGGAATTCCACCTAGTTCTGACATCCTGTAGCAAGCCTAGTTCTACACCAAACTCGGCTTTTACATGCTTTTGCAGTGTTATATTTTTTAAAGAACTCTTTCTGAACAATCTTATGATAGAACGGGTTTCTTTCATGACTTTGTTTATATCGTCAGTTGGTTGCATATCATTGGCACTGGCAGTAGCTGTAAGTTCGTCTTCTTCATCAGACTCATTGTCAGTGCTGGTCTCATCAGAGTCATCATCGCTAACAGGTATGCTTCCAGCAATTGTAATGTCCACTTTTTTTTTGCAAAATGTGTCAAGAATTGCCAAATGGATGGCATGATTTACACATAGGACCATTTCACAGGGGCTCTCATTGCCAAATTTTTTCATAACATTTGGCCCGTCGCTCGTTACGGCCACGACGTGATGTTCGAAGTTTATTCCAAAATATTTCAAACGTTGCTCCACTATGGCTCTAATTTCCGAGGCACCACATTTGCCGGGTATGTAAACTAGCCCCAAATTGTAAAATTTCCCCCCAGTCACATGAACGCAGACGCTGAAATAGCGCCTGTTTCGTATGCTCGTCCACTCATCAATAGTCACACTTAGCCGGTTTCCGGTCAAACAGATCTCTGAGAGTTCTTTGGTCATTTCATTTTCCTTTTCATCACAATATTTCAGAATTAAATTCATAACATCATTTTGGCACTTTGGTAATTTGTACCCTTTGGCAGCAACCGATTCACGTATGAATTCACTTTTAGTAATTCCCCTGATAGTAAAACCGTCTTTCGCGGCAAGTTTCGCTAAAATTTCACCCAAAGATTTTCTAGGTTCAACTTCGAATTTCAGTGTCTGCTGCACACATTCAGAACCACTTCTAGATCTTTTTGGGGCTGTTACTGCAGAACTGGTGGATGCTTCTGATGTGTCAATTCGTGTAGAATCCTCAGATTTTACGTCAATATTGTGTAAACGAGCTAAATGTCTTACCAGACCGCTTGTGTTGGAACCTTTACAAGCTATTATCTTGGGACATTTTAAACATTGCGCATTTTCAGCGTCCTTATTTTTCTTAAAATATTTCCAAACTTTAGAAATTTCCATTTCAGTTCAAGTCTACAACAAAAAAAAGTAAGCAATCAGTATTTAGCCCATTAAAGGATCACAATGCATAAATAAATTTATTTTATTATGTTTATAATATTTGTTTTTTTTTTATGATTTGATTTTGACAGCGGCAACAGAAATACATCATCTGTGAAAATTTCAACTGTTTAACTATCACGGCTCATGATTTACAGACGGACAGACAGACAGACAGACGGATAGCGGAGTCTTAGTAATAGGGTCCCGGAACTTTTGGGTACGGACGGAACTCTAAAAAGAGAGAAATACGTGCGTCGTTCATCTATAGATGACTAAGTTTATAATTTTTCCTATAAATATATGGTTACAGTTACAGTTTTTACCTGGAACCATTTCACAAGTTCGGTGCCGTTAGAATATCTCGCCATCTCGCAACTCTTGATGGAAGATAGGTCGGATTGCGGTGTGAGCGGGAAGGAAAACGTATCTAAAGATTTGTGCAAAGTTTCATTGAGATCGAATCCATCAGGACGTCACTACGGCAGCTGAGCGTAATGGCTCACCGTAAGTCCACCTATTACGATATGCAATGCATTTGGCAGAGTAATAAAATCAAAACTATAGGTTTACTGTGCGAAACTTACCAGTCCTCACTGCACTCAATCAATCGTAAACGTGTCTATCCACCACTGCGTGCACTATTCGTTCCGAACGCAGTGAGCGTTGAAATGTAAATGACGCATTAGTAGGACGCAGACGCGGGCATTTGTCAGTATCAAAGGACACCGACAGCCACCTGCCGCCCTGTCAAAGGATGCCGCCATCGCGCGGCAAAAGACAAAGAGTCAAAGGGCAAAATTTCCGATATCTACGTATTTTTTATAGCTTTATTGTAAAATCATAATGTCTCGCTGTCTCGACTTTTCTCGAGCTGAATTTCTCGAGATCGAGAAAAGTCAAATTCCCGGGAAATCCCGGGACGAGAATTCCCGGGTCAAAACTCTAGTCAATACACCGATACGTCGATACGTCGATACGGGGATACGTCGATACAACGATACGCCGATACGTCGATACGTCGATACGGGGATACGTCGATACAACGATACGTCGATACGTCGATACGGGGATACGTCGATACAACGATACGTCGATACGCCGATACGAGAATACGTCGATACGCCGATGGTGATGGTGAGATAAGGTTTTGTTAGTCTCCCAGAGGGGTAGGCAGCTAGGCAGAGACTACAGATTTCCATCTGCTACGATCCAGACACAACTCTTTCGCCTCTTCCACATCCATCAACCATATTTATTGTGATATTAAATTGTAAGCTAAAAAAATACCTCAGACGAAAAACATAGCGATATTCATTAGTCCATTGAGACAACCTTTAGTTCAACATCTTTAATAAAACATGACCTATCTACTTATTTTGTTAAGTAATGGCGTACCTTTGCATTACTTTCATCCACTGCTTTATTTTCACTCGTAAAACATTTTTATTCCATTTTTTACATTGTTTGCATTTATTTCCCATGTTTCAAATTACGAGATTTATTTAAATTACGAAACCGGGACGTCGAGAGCGCAAAAACGTAGCCCTCCCGTCTCAACGGAGCGATCACGACTGACCGACGGGTGAGTGACGAAACAAAGCATGGAACAAAAAGCGCGTGCGACCGAGATATCTTGTCGCCGCCTTGTCTCAGAATAAATCGACGTAAGCGCCAATTCTTAGATGTTAAATTAAATGAAAACGAAACAGAATTACTCAAAATCCCCGTGCAATTATACGGGGTCATTTGTTTTCTTATGTTTAATACAAATTTCAAGGCAAACTGTTTTAAGAAAGGTCCTTTAACACTCGAAAAACATGAAATATAGAGGTAACTTCATAATTTTTTTCTATCGAGCGAACTTAAAGCTTTTGCGTTTTTGCTTCTGCACGAATATCAGCCCTATAGTCTATTATCTATATTATTTTTATTAAACCGATTGACCAAGTTACACAATGTTTTATGCTCATTTGAAATTGTGCATCTGACATTATACCGACCCTTAATCATGTGAGGCTCGAAAGGGGGGTTCGGAAAAAATCACCAAATATCACTAGGGGGGAGGGGGGGGGGGTTGTAGTGAGATATCACGTGTATTATTTTTTTCTTTTGACACGCAATTTCTAAAAATGAAGACGCCGAGTGGCTGGATGAGACGGAAGTTGATCTTCAACTAAGCACAGTGCCAACAGTTGCTGACTTGCAAGATGTTTATCCACTTGTTAGTGTAGAAGAAAGTCTCGCTAATCCGTGGTCCGAAGACAATGTCCATTTAATATATTTTCAATATATTTGCTATTATACGGCAGTGGCGTGCACAGAACTTTTTGCTGGAAAAGCAAGCAATTGGTCAAGAACAACAATAAAAAAAATGTGAAAAAATTGAAATGTAACTTTGAAAAAAAAAAATTGTGTGACGCCAGGGTAGACAATGTCTACCCTAGAGTGAAAATTCCTATACAAACTTTTTTTTCTCAAAATGATATTTGAATTTTTTTCATATTTTTTTTATTGTTATTCTTTTCCACCTTATGCTTTTCCACCAAAAAGTTCTGTGCACTTCACTGTTATACGGTCTTTATGACATCAAAACTTGGATCGTAATTTAATTTAAAGAAAATATTCTGAATTTTTCAATATACTTTGTACCAAAAAATACACGTTATTTTGGGTAGGGGGGGAGGAGTAGTCTAAAACCTCACCACGTATCACCATGGAGGAGGAAAGGGGGGCGGGGGTTATTAAGTTGCTAAAAAACATCACATGATTAATGGACGGCCCTATTAAAGTATCTGTCAACCCCGTAGCATTGAAATCATTTGATAAAAAAGACAGATTTTTTTATTGTATAGCGATTTCATCGCTTCGGACGCTCTAAATATTTTGAAATAATCTTCCATCACATCGATCCATCACCCTATTTTATCCACTGCTTGATATAGGCTTTTCAAAGATTTCACCACTCTTGGAGGTCCTTCTGGAAGAAATGCTCATACTCACACACGATGGACAGGCGGGTTAGTGAGCGCGATGCCGAAACCTTCGCACCAGTGACACTGCTGTCTGTTTATATAATGGGAAGGATGTGTGGCAGGACTGGCAGGCAAATAGTAATTCGGTATTTTAGAAACGGCGTCGTCAGTTTCTAAACACTCGCTCTTTTGCAATTTGTCGTTCGGCAAATTGTAAAATGTCCGCTGTCTGTAAAGCCTAATTCCAAAGTCTTTCACCAAAAAGTGAAAAAAGGTGCGGCGATGAGCGGAGCTGTAAGCCAAATAAAATAAATACATAAACCCCAAAATGCAATTCTCAGATATGTTTCAAATTAGAACAATCGTACTACCTATTCACAATTCGACAATTAGTTTCTAACTTCCGTAAAGCCTATTACGGCTGTATCGCGGGCAAAAGCTCCGAGAAGTGATTGACAGAAATCCCCGTTCCCCCATAAATACCCGGCAATTCCCCTAATCCCGCTGTAACGCGCTGATAAATGACCTCACGTAGACCTACAAATGTTGGATACTATTGGAACTAGCTTCACTGATGAGAGGAAGTTTCAATACTGTGTTAAAATGTACATGTGGTACTTAAAAAAATGCACATGTGGTATTTTGATGTTTCATACTTAATTCGTAAATATCTTATGGTTCTTGAGTTAAAAGCACTTGTACAGTATAGTTTCCCTTTATTTATGTTTTATTCCAACCGGTTTCGGATTTTACTCCATTTTCAAGGGAAGATGTTAATTAAAATAGTTTATTGACTCCAGGCACTCTGAGCAACGTAAACAATGATAATGTTGACAGAATATAGAATTAAGTAGGTAAGTCGAAAATTTATCGTTGATAAATTGATCATTGTTAATAATTTTATTGTAATGAATTTCATTAAAATTTTTATAAGCTATTTTGGCAGAAAAATGTATACGTTCAGGTTGATAACCTCAACCAATAACTAAAATTAAATAAGGAATTAAACTACCTTCAAAAAAAAGATTAGTACTCTTTCGACTTACCTATTTAATTCTATTTTTCAATGAAATATTATTTTCAATGAAATATTATTAGTCAATAATTTTTTTTAAATTATTATCTTCCCTTGAAAATGTTGTAAAATCCAAAACCGGTTGAGAGAAAACATAAATAAAGTGAAACTACTGTACAAGTGCTTTTAACTCAAGATGTGTTTCAAGTTTTACTAAGTGCCGACAATCGCAAGTATAAAGTTTTATTTTATGGTTATTTGCTCGTGCCAGCATTTCACACAAAGTTTAGATATAAAAATATATACAAGTACGTCGTCACGTAATTAATCCTGAGGGGATGTCAGACGTTTTAGTCCACACTCGTACACCCATATTTCACCTATTATTATATCCAACGTGATGGGTGGTGAGCCCTATTGCCGTATTTCAGGCACAAATTGGGCCCACAGCTTTAGACGAGGCCTTACTTTGGCGCACAGGGGCTTTTCTATTATAACCCGAAAACCGACTTTTATTTTAGAATGGGCCTGATTTCAAGATAAAAATTTATTAAAAATACAATAAATAATAAGGGTTTATTTTTTTCATTGCAGATTTTAATAAGCTATGTTTTTGTTCTGTTACTATTTATTTTAGACATAAAACTCAAGCTGCATTAGAGAAAAACTTAGAAATCATTCCAAAATGCATCATTTTCAAAAATTTTATCTATCAAGTGAAAATTATGCAATAAGGTAATTGGTTTTGCATTGGCAATAAAAAGGTCTGAAAAAATATATACTTAAATATGTAGTTGACTCCTTATAGGTTCAATTTGTTGTGCGTCTGTCCGTCTGTCTTGTCTGTCTGTCTGTCTGTCAAGTTAAAATTAATACTTCCTGAAAAATATTACCTTTCATTTCTCTGACTAGACTGACTATGCTACTTTATTTGTATGTATTTATTTATGTATTAGTATGTGGTGTAGGCTTGAAGAAGATTATTTTTCTTTTTGCACAAATATGATAAATTCACTCGTAAATTTTTTTCTTTCTCTACACCATCGGTTGACTGGAAGAAATTTCTTTAAGGAATAAGTCCGCCCTTGTCTTTTGTTATTCCGTATTTTATTTAAAATTTTTCTGTGCAATAAAGTGTTTATTCATTACCTCCTACAGAAGTTTACGACCCCAGGCGCTGTAAAAAAATCAGGATTCTAACTCAACGCAAGAAAAGTTATTGCCCTTTTTTAAACAAATTTTCTCAACATGAAACCTATAGGGCACTTCTAGTAGATAAAGAAACGTGAAATTTCGTTTACAGGTAGGTCTTATAGCAGACATATAGGAAATAATCTGAAAATTACGTATATTTAATTTTTTAGGAAGTTATGTTCGAAAAACTTAATAAGACCCTTTAGATACATAGAGTTGAATAGATCGTAAGTTTCAACTTATGTTGGAGGATTATAACTGCAAGTGGAATAAGTTTATTTTTTTTAAACGATATACTTGAAATAAATATTTATATTTGCCTTTTAAGGATTTTCATTTAATTTAATAATTATAAACAACAAAAATGAAAATATTCAAAACTGTTATTTTTGTTGTTTATAATTATCAAATTAACGATATATACGGAACTTTTAGGGTCCAAGTCCAAGTCACACTTGACCGATGTTTTTATTTTAGTTTTCTTGCCCCCAGCAATACCCGTGTTGTTTTATTTTTGTTTAGTCCGTAGTAGCACAGTTCACTGTGATAATAAAGCCGATTCCGAAGGCTTTAACTTTAGTTTTAGTGCTGTTAGCTTCTAATCCTAACACTTAAGGACTATTTTGCATTGAAGAAAATTAATTTTGACAGCACTAAAACAAAAATTAAAGCCTTCAGAATAGGCTTTAATAGCTCCCAAAATAAACTAGGATAAAGGCCTTTATGTTGTTATTAGTTATTACCTTATTGTATTCCAGATTCCAGTAGATAAAAGTAATTTATAATACGATTGTTATGTTTACAGGTTGATTTAGTGCAGTAATAAATATAGATAACAAAGTGTAACGTGCTAACTTGCTAAAAGTATAATGTACTCTAAAATACTCTAAATAGTACTCTAAATAGCAAATATGCAGCAAGTATTTCACACTAAATTACAAATAGCCTCCAAAACGTTGGAATGCAATAATTGCAGGTGTTTATGTACAGGATTGTATTAGGTATTGTAAAGGTTTATTTGAAACTCTGAACAAGTTTCTCGGTGCTAAAAGTCATGGCGATAATTATATACGAACTCTTTTTTAAATGTTTTTAGAAATAGTTTGTGTTCTCTTTAGATGCGGTGAGAGTTGGGAAAATAATAACTCACGAAGTATCCACTTGCATGAAAACTCTATCACGTAAATGGATTTATATGGTGTAGGGAGCTTAATTGACCACAGTGACTGTCTATGGTGGACTGTAGAAAGCGATTGTCGAACTCGTGACTGACGTGACTGGCGTGTGCTCTGCCATAGTATAAGAAGTTTAACTTGGCGGTGTCATTGAAATCAATACCTACGGCCGCTCGGTGCCTAAACAGGCGCTAGGGCTGCCAACGTATTTGATAATGCTATTTTAAATTGTCGCATTATTCAATTTAAACAGCCGTACAATGCACAACATATTCTATAATTTCGTGCCATAATTTACGAAAATGCGCAAGAGCGGCTTACAGTGTCAACGCAACCTGCGTACGTGACTGAAGCACAACTGAGACTGCCGCCCCCAAACTGCTCCTGAGATTTCGAAGCGCGTCGTTTCAGGCCGTTTCTATGAAGACATAATACTGCTTCCTTTTCCTTATACTGTGGCTCTGCTAAAATCATTTTGCAAATCAGCATAAAATCTCATGTTCCTACATGTTCTTCCCGAGTAAATTTGTATTAATCTCAGACCAAATAAAATGTCAAGAGGTCACCGAAGTGAGGCCAGTTTCTTAAAAATGTGTGCGCTTAATGCGTGTTGCCGCGCAGTAAACACTGAGACAGATTGCACATGTGTGAGTTACAAGACGTGTAAGGACACGAAACTGTCTCACTTTTGGCCTGCTTTACCCGCTATATGGAGTAAACTACATCCGACTACCGGTCCGACCACCAATACCATCTGCATCGATGTCATCTCGAGCACTGCGGGCCGCAGCCCACGCTGTCAGTAACGTACGCGCCGCACGCGCCGAACGCGCCGTATTTTAAAATTGGGTCGCATATTTGTCAACAACGTATGCGCTGAACGCGCCGCATTTCAGTGCGTTGCCAAGAATTTTTGCAGTTTTTTCTTGCCTCTGGTGTGAAACGGTGCGGTGATATTGTGCTATGGAAGAAATTGTTGTACCTAATAGCCTGCTTATTGGCAGAGGAAGAAGAAAATTAAATTCAAAGAAAAAAAAGACTCTGGATTCACAACATTAATTCAAAAAGGAACTTATATGGAGAATAACATACGTTATTTCCAGATTTAATAGATGATGATAAACGATTTTTCAGATATCTGCACATGACATACAAGAAATTTCAAGAATTGCTATATTCTGGTAAGAAATTATAAATAAAAATTATAATTTCTTACCAGTGTTATTCATTTCTTCCCATATGTTGTCCCGTCTTTGCTGGTTCATATAGTGGAGATGTTGTAAATTATACAACTCTTCATATTGTTGTACAAACGGTATTAAAGCCACTTCGTCCATTTCGGGCGTGTAGGTACGTTCAGTACGTGCAAATCGTTCAGCTCTTCGGATCCGAATTAGGCAACACTGAGTGGCAGCACGCGCTGCACACGCCGTACGCGCCGCGTTATATGACGTCATCAGAATGCTTTCTTCGTAGTTCGGATGCCTACCGTATTTTACGAAATGCGGCGCGTACGGTGCGGATAAATATATGAGATTTCATATCATTGCATACAAAGAATTCTAAAATACGGCGCGTTCGGCGCGTACGTTACTGACAAATGGGCGACATTCACAATTTTTAGCACTTTTGATGGCAAAATTTGCTAAATCTAGCCCTTTCTAGCTTGTCCAACTGCTCTTTTTCAAAAACCAAGGTGGCAACACTGGCCCGCAGTGTGAGGCGTAACGTCGTCGCGTAAACGTCTTCACTCGCCCAGATGAAGGCAGTCTAAATCTGCTGAAACTGGTCGGCTCTCCCGATCATAACACGTATTGAGGTGAGCCATTTTTATATAAATCAGTAAACTACGTCTGACTTTTTATTTTGTCTGAGGAACTGAAAAGTAACTAACACTTATTTTTACTGGAATGTTATCAATTTATCATAAGTACACATAATAAGAAGCCCTTAGAAGGATGTGCTCAGTTTATCCTCTATGAATGAAATCTGGATAATAAAATCCTGTATCAGATTCGGAACACAAGGTCCGATTAAATACTGTTCTCCAACACTACGTCACATCACATGACAAGCCTAAAGCCTGATAATGTATAAATGGGCAGTACCATCTGAGGCCTCGGGCTGGAACTTCTACCACATAAAATAATTAAGCCAAAGGCTCTTAAAAGCTAGGTATAAAGGTGATTTTGCAACAATTTTGATGTCAAGTTATGGGAGGATATGTTGTGGCATATTCTCGGCCAGACTGGTTAGGCCGATTAGATCCGGGATTGTAGCGGATTAGAAATAGTTGACCGTTCGTTGCGGCTGAAATATGTAAAGAGATATTTGGTTGCCCCGCTTTCATGTAATAATTATTACACGTTGATTTGGTTTGTTTTGTTCTTTGTGAGTAGAAAATGCAAAGCAATATATTACTTAAGACTGTACCTCAGCCTAGAGCATGACCTACTCCAGTCTATCTAGGATTCGTTTGAAGAAATTCGGACTCTCCTTGTATCGAAAAAAATATATTTGGTTTATTAATCTTTTTTCTAGGGATCTTACGTATATGCAATGTACTAATATTTATACCTTTGTAAAAAAAATATGTTTTGCACCCTCTTTTTTTTTTGGTTTTTAAACGTTCGCTTGTAGAACGCGGTTAGGAGATCAACCTAATATTTTTTTCATAAAATAGGTAATAGAAATATGAAGGTATATCACCTAAATTCAATTTTTTTTCCCTACAAAATATTTCAGTATTAGCTAAAAACACACCAATTTGTTGTTTCGCTGCGTGATCACTAGTATTACGCGTCTAAGAAAAAGAGGCCAAAGAGCCAACATATAATCGCCTCTATGAAAAGCGAATAAAGTCTTTGCCATTTGACTTATTGTGCTGGACGGGTAATAAAAAAAGTTGCTAGAGTATGCCATCTTCTTAAGTGTGTTACAAAACTTTCATCCTGACTTTTGCTGTGCCAAAAAATTACATCCTTCTGTGTTAAATTTCTATAGAATTTTGCCCTATTTTACAGTGTGATTAGTAAATCATTTGTTCTAAATATCAGAGCACGTTTTTTATTGCCAATTTATGTATAAGGGAGAAAAAATATGAAAAAATTATCTTCAATGGTCGTCATTGTGTTATCGGCAGTTGATAAAACAAATTCAAAGCAGGGATTCTAATCTCATTACAAATTGCAGCCGAATGACACATTCGAAGCGCATTCCATCGCCCGGCTGGCCGGAGATGTATTTACCCTAAGATCAAAAGGGCCATGGCCCGGGGCGGCAGGCTGCGAGGGGCGGCGCAAGCTGCATCATGCGCTCAACTTTGGGCGCCTTTCATAATCTATCGTTACCGATATTTTAATTTATATTGCTTTTTGACTACATACTTGTATTTTTTTTTAATTGACCGTCAAAAAACATTGTGTTTATTTGTATGCCCTTTAGAGTTTTTTTATTCGTTATCATCATTCTCAGCCCAAAACAACACACTACTGGATTTTATTTTATTTTATTATTGAAATATTTTTACTTTTGTCTCGTTAATTTATGGGGTGGCAAACCTTACAGGCCCAGGTGCTCTGCGCCCGGCCTCGAGCTTGACAATATCTGCGAGTCTCGTACCACAAAACTCTGCGCATGCGGCAATAAGCGACGTCCGTCACACAGATTGCGATACTTAACCCTTAACCCTTGGCCACAGCTTCAGGCTTCGAGAGGCGCGCCAAGCGGTTCTTCTTTCAACGGCGCCGGTGGAGAGAACAAATGTATGAAGTTGTATAGAGCCGGCCATGGGTCGCCGCTCGCGCGTCTTCTCCGGCTTCAAGTGACTTGCGCTCTCGCGATGGTGGTGTGTGGGGAGGCGGGCGGTTGAAACAGTGATCGCGCGCACAGGACACAGGACCTAGTATCGAGCGCTTTGAGCGAGCGAGCGCGCTATACATGAAGGTGAAAACGGGTGTCGTGGCAGGGCAAAGCCCGTCGCAAAAACCGCCTGGAAACGCAGCAAGAAGCGCCGCCAGAAGCCTGAAGCTGTGGCCCTGGCGTAAGCTGGACGTATCGGAGTCTCTGATTAAAATATGCCAAAAACCTAAATTAATGTTTAGATTATAAGTTATATTTTCCTAAATAAATTCCGTAATTGCTTTTTTTGTGAGTGGTCACTTCCTGAAACCCCACGTGTGTGCCACATATAAAGGCCCCAAGTAATGTTATGATATAACTATAATTAGATAAGCTACAAAATTTTTCATTGTCAGAGTCCAGTGTCACTATTAATAATTACAAATTACGAAAACGCGACAATTTTAGTTAACTTAAATAACCATAAATACTGGAGAATTGAACTTATTTCCTCGCGATAAGAATTAATATTGCATTTTAGGTTTATTTTCAGCTATATTTTTATGCAAAAGGAAACAGGAAGTTATAAAGGGACCGCTCAGCGATGAAATATTTAATGATCGGTTAATAATGTATTTTTTGAATGCGTGAAATTTGGTTGGAAGTAATGTTGTGGAATAAAAATTGAAGTCTATTTTGTTTTTCGTCACGGGGTATTAAAAGAAAAATCTCTTCGCCCTTATTTCAATTCATAGTCCATTGTTTTACGTCATAAAATTCATACTAAATTCATACTGGAGACTCGGTAAATATTCGGAAATTACGAATTTACGAAAAGGCTGCAACTTTCATTTGCCCTCGTGTGACATCACTTGAGTAATGGCTGTTTAGAAATGTGTCCTTTGCTATTAGGATAAATTCATAGTAATTTGCTTCAGACTAATTCGACAGCTAGATGACAGATGAGTAGACAGACAGAGACAGACCACTTTTTTTATAAGCAATCACACATTACAATCAGTATAATGTTTAAAATTTTCAAGTGACAAGGTCGTCGGACAATTTTTTTAAAAATAATAAAAAATAATGGTTAATTTATATACCAAAACAATGAAAACTATGTCCTAAAATGGCTTATATCCTCTAAAAATATATATATATTTTAAAAATTAAGCTATGGGATTTGATTGTACATAACTCACGTCTCTCCGTTATTATTTTGCAAGTAATTTGTAAAATTTATTTCTGAATTTTCTTCGTTTTCTTTTCCTTTAATTTTTGGTCAGTATCGTCTGGTTTGATTTACCAAATCTATACTCAAATTAACCATACAATACAATATTCTGTATTGCAAAACAAAAAAAAGCGACAATTTGAAAAAGTTAAAACAGGGTAAAATTGGCTGTCTTATCACTAAAAAGCGATCTTTGGATGGAGGAACTCTTTAAAAAAAAGGAAAGGTGTAAAGGCGGTGTACAGAATAAATAGATACAATATTAACAACATATATATTATAACACAAAATAAAAGTAATTATATAAGTAATTACAATTAATAATATGTACCCTAACCATAATATTAGGTTTCACACTCAATACACCGAACATCTCATATAAATCGGAGGACATGAGATTAACGACGTCACCGCTCGTGATGAATGAGAAGTCTCCGGAGAAATTCCGGGGATTATCTTGAGATATCATCCCGGAAGCATACATGCAAAATCTACTGATGGGACGATAATGAGAGAAAAAAATATCACCAGTCTCTATCACCTGACGCGTTATTGGCCTCTTCTAGTTCTCGGCAACATTTACGATTCGGAAACCGTTTCGAGAAAGGCTTATTCATATATTAAATGAAAAAAAGCGATGCCTTTCATTTAACTTTCAGTGACGTCATCACCAACCATTTCCATATTTCTTTTCTTTAGCCATAGACTAAGTATTACTACGTATAGACTAGCAGTTCCAATACATCAGTTTGTAGCCACACAAAAAGTGTAAAATTGTAAGGAAATCTAGATGGCGTTGCTAAATCCTCTAACGAACACGATGCTAAAAAGACCGATAGGTGACGCTAGTGTCACAACGATGTCACGTAACATGAAAATAATTCTCACTTTGATAGTAGATGGTGCTGAAATATTCACTGTTAGTGTTGTCAACTTAGCACCATCTAGTTTTATAAGCAAAGATATTACAGCCACATGTATACTTAGTAACTATGAGAGTTTACTTTCAGCCAATTAAACAAATTATGCTTATTTGCGACACTTGGCGACACCTAGTGCCGTGAGGGCGCGTAAAAAATTTTCTACGCCTTGATGTATAGGAGTTGTCGGTTCATACGTCGGTTTAGTCTATGCTTTAACGCAACCTGGAGTCTGACAAAGGATTTGACTACTTAACCTAATATGATGACTGTCAGTACTAAAATACTTACAAAATTGGTTATAAAGCACGAAAATTTATTATTAAAATTAAATACGTAAATAGTTTTTTTTTTTCAAAAAGCTAACACAAATAGGACATTAATAAAGTTTTAAAAACAACCGAATTATGTAAATGCATCAAAACTATAAGACTCTTAATCCAATTAATTATTATTATTTATTTTGTGCACCACCTTCGCGTTATTTTTTTCCACTGATTAACTTCCACCCAAAGGTTGTCTGGAAGAAATCGCTATAAGTGATAAGGCCGCCATTTGTTACCTTCTCTCATAAGTTTGTTCTTTTACCTTATTTTATTAACTTTGGTGTACAATAAAGAGTATTTGTCTTGTCTTGACTCTTTTGGCGTGTGCCATACCATAACCTATCATACTATACCTTACCATACCCCTTGTTTAGGGGGCGCAGCGGTATGGTAGCGGAAAGGTATATATTGAATAGTAAATCTTATTACAAGGGCTAAGAATTGAACTCACACATGCCAACGCGTGCTCTACACGCCTTCACGCCGAGATTTTTATGGAGGCTCCCCCGAACTTCGCTTAGATGGCGTGTAGAGCACGCATCTTTGTGCGTGAGTTTAAGGCGATATGCGAAAAAAATACAGGTGTTTCTTTTCTGTGTATTTCATGAAATACACGGAAAATTATAATAAATTTCTGGTATACGCATTTTGACTATATAATCTAGGGTTTTGGAATTGGAAAACATGTTTGGATAAATTTTCCTCGATAGAAATAATTGTTGAAATGAGGTCTTCAAACACACTTTTTCTCCTCGTTTGACGAATAGGAACCATATACAGAACTCAAACATATTTTATTAGGTGTGTTTTAACAATATCTAGAGATTTCATATTTGAAATTTTGCTAGCTATTTTAGTTTTTTTAATAAAAATATAAAACCAACTTTTTTCCTTTTTGCACTGCGCGATTTTTCGCTTGGAGTGACAGTGACAAAAATAAAATTCGCATAGCCTCTTAAAACAGAGCGTCTTTCTAAGATTCACTACTCGATATATTTTTACTCTAGTAGCGGCGTTAGTCCCGATTTTGGAGACAACCATTCCACGCGCCAAAAGAGCCTTGTAGCATATGTACCTGTACATGTACATATGACATTATACATGTGACATGACATATTTGTACACATATTCATACGACATAGTAAGTCTACGAATCTGAAATACTATGTTATCGTAGCGCTTGCTACGCCCTCGTAGTAAAAAGACAGTATTTTGAATAAAAACTTTGTTTTACGTTTCACACTTATCAGTTACCTTGTTAAGTAATTAAGACGAACAAGTAAAAAGACACTCGCTTCTTGAGGTTAAACGTTTTATTAACTTTCAACGCAAAAGCTCGTAAAGGCCCACTTTTTATGCATCAAAACCGAAAAGAAAGTCGATTATTTTGCCCTAGGGCTTTATTATTATTATTATTTTTTATTTATTTACTATGGTTGGCTTACCTACAACCTTTCCTGTGTACCATAAATGTTATACTTTTTTTTCCACCGTTTAACGGCTTTGGATATAGTCCTTTTGAGCCAATCATAATTTAAAGTTCACAAGATTATATTTGTTTTATTTCCTCACACTATGCATTGAAAAACGTAGTATGATACAAGGGCGTAAGAGCAATAAATTACTCGGTTACGTTTAAAACACTCGTTTTCGCCCTTGTGGCATAAACTACTATTATATTTAGGAGTACCTACGAAATTCAAAACGGCATACCTGACAAAATACAAAATGATCTAAACAGAAATACGAACAAAAATAAATTAATTTTAAAAACCTTAAACTTATAGGTAGCTCAAACCAATAGAGAAGCAATTATACGTGTAGAGATAAAATCTTAATATTATGAATAAATCTTTATATAAGTTTTTAAGCATTATTATTTTATAAAAAATATTGTAAAACCTAATTTTATACCTCACCTAACATTGTATCGAGACGGATAAACCCTACGAGGTTTTTGTCATGTGTTACTTGTGTACCTATGTTATGTACTTTTAAACCATGAATAAGGAAATGGAAAAATAAAGAAAAAACACATAGGTACGTTGCCTTTGACACGATATTTGCGTTGATCTAAATAAAACTCTATGAAAACAAAGTGCGTCACGTTTAACATTGAAAACGGTTGACAGCGGTTTGAATTTAAGAAGGAATTGTAACTCTTTTGGCATAAGACATAAGAGTCAAAGTTGTAGAAGAAGTGGAGCTAAGCTCTCCCTTTTGGCGCGCTTTTTTGGCACGAGACGTACATACATTTGCGTCGTCTATTTAGGTCTATATCTGTGGGACAAACTATGGGATTGTAGCACTTGCTACGTCGTAGCAGAACGAGGATGCGATTGTGTTAAATAAACTAAATACGAAGATGTGAAAAAGATACAAACTTGCAGTTACGTAGACAGTTGTGTCACAAATTTATATTAAAATAGTTTGTGTGACACTGGTAATTTGAAAGGTAGTATAATTTTATAAGAAGCCTGATTTTTTTACAAGGCTGTAAATTAATAACGTTTAAGACGCCATTTTGATTTTAATTTTAATTTATTTTTTCTAGCTTTTCCTGAGGAAAAAAGTATTTGGACATACAGTAACGTTTACTATATTTTTACCACCACTATCTACTACGGCGTAGCAAACGCTACGAATCTACAGTTTTCCCGGTTCGTAGACCCGCTACCTACAAGTTTGCTTGCAAATATTTTTTTACAATATATAAGTAATTAATTTTTTTCCCTCTGAATATTTTTCCGAGTTTTTTTTTCTTTTTCACAGTTATCTGACAGGGATCCTTCTGCGTGTTTCTGGTAGTCAGCCAATTTTTCATGGCATCTTCTTTTCTCGAAATTCACGTTTTGGTGGGAGTGGGATGGTGTGGATGTCTGCGGTTGTTTTTGTGCGTGGACGGATCCTTTTCTTATTAAAATAGTTGCTTAATTTATTGACGTCAGAAAAATATTTACATGGTATTTTTACTTTTGAAAATAAAGTTCATTATTTCATTATTATTTCAATACCCATGCTTTTACATCAAAATATATGAACTTGGAAGTCTTCTAAATCATACAATTAAATCTTAAAATTGCTTCAGACTGGTTTTAGAATCTACTTCGTTGATCAACCAATCAGAGGGCACGCGTGTAAAACGTCCGATATGGTTTGATGATATGCGTCCCGGAATGTTTCCGAAATATTCACGAGAGATGGCGGTAACTGCTTAGTTACTAGAGCTCGGATATATTAGGTACTTGGTGAAATTTTCTTACAGACTCATAATTCCTGTAATTCAATTCCATTACTTGTTTTTTGATTGAAATTTGATTGTAAGGTTTTAATAATAATAAGTCTTTATTTCATTCCCATGCAAAAAGAAAAAATACAATTAATTATTATATACCATTATGAGAAATTAAACCTTAATTAAAAATAGCATATTATATAAATCATATTTCATTATCATTCATATTCATTATTCATAAATCTATTTACAAACTATTCTATAACAATGTAGCTATTTGGGATACCCATTTTTGGGCAAAGGCCTCCTCCAATCGATGCCATGCTTTCCTATATTTAGCTAGTCGCGTCCAAGTTATACCAGCGAATGCAGTGATGTCGTCACGCCATCGATGTTTTGGTCGTCCGGGGGGTCTGGTTGTGTTGCGGGGGTACCAATGGAGTATCTTTTCACTCCAGCGGCCATCAGTAGTCCTTGAAACATGGCCAGCCCATCTCCACTTAAGGCCCTTAATACCGCCAAATGGGTACTTTCTAAAGCCTACTCCTCTTTTATGGCCAAACCAAAAATATTAAAAAAATGTATTATGGATTATCAACTCTAGGACAACATATGCAACATTTTTCTTTTTCGTACCACCAAAACTTCTATATGAAAAATTGTTTCAACTGAATGGTGTTTTTTGGCTTGAATTTCCTACTGCTCTTAAGCGGCTTAGGTGATTTAATTCATTTATGCTTTGATAAATAGATAAACTTTATAGCTATAAATATAACATAGAATTATTCAATCGAACAATGACGCCCATGTGAAAAGTATTATTTTCTCCTATTTTGCCCCATCAAGGACGCAGCGAGCGTCGTAACAGCCACCACGCATTGTGCATTGATTTGAACGTTATTTCAATGTCGTTTCCGTCGATATTCATACAGACAAACATCGAGCTGCTAATTTGGCGACTGTAATCGCCTTAAGTCGGCATGCCAGTTTTGCGGCGTCCATAACTTTGGTTAAGGTTTTACATCCTAGTATTAAATTTTGTTTTTATTCGTCCTTAATGACATCTATTTCCATGATCATTTACATTTCATAAAAAATTAACAGCTGACACTTTTCATAAATTAAATTAAAGGTACTCTTAGCTTATGTTGTCTCGTTCCTACACAAAAGTTATTATAAAATTTGGATCTGTCATTCCTTAAATAAATGCGAAAATGTTTATTCTGAAAATTGAGTTTCCTTCAAATTCTCCACACAAAACGCCAATTTCAAGTGTAAGGACCTAATCTAGTTAAATACTATTCATATTTACTTGAATGTGTTTGGAAATTCAGATTTGGAGTCATACGAGGACGCGTTTTTATGTTCGCGGAATGGTGGGGTTGGACAGATGTGAGGGGCTCATTAGTACCTCAACGTATTGAGTGATTCACTATTAGTATACATACCGGGTTTTATTAGAATTGGCTTATTATTATAAACCAAGCAGCTTATACCGGAAGACAGCATTCACAACGGAGAGAATCGAGCAACGTGCCGTTATAAAGTTCCTAACCAACAAACAAAAAAGCTCCAAACCATTATTACATCATTATAAACCTGAGTCTTAACAAGACTCTATGCAGCGGTATAAAATACGCACACCACCGCCTAAGAAGGTCAAGGTGTCGCAGTTGGCCGGAAAACTCATGGCGACTGTTTTCTGGAATACTGAAGGAATCCAGCTGATCGAATATGAAGACAAAGACGTTAATATAACCGGAGAAGATAATGCGTCAATTCTGGAGCGTTTGAGGGAAGCAATCAAAGAGAAAAGACGAGGAAAATTGACGAAAATCGTCTCGCTCTTGCACAAAAATGCGCCTGTTCAAAAAAGCCGTGTTACCCTGACTGCCCTACACAAGTCAGATTTCGAAATAATTAACCACCCACTATACAGTCCAGATCTGGCCACCTGTCATTATTATCTAATCCTCAACACGTATAAAGAGCTTCGTGGCAAGAAATTTTCAAATGATGACGAAGTGAAGGGCGCAGTTTCAGCGTATTTTGAGGACGAAAACGAAACATTTTTTTTCGATGGACGATCTGAATAATGTATTGGACTAGCAGCTGAATGTATAGAAAAAGAAAAATATTTGCGAATTTTTATTTACCTCCCATTCCGCGAACTTAAAAACGCACCTGTGATGTTGACCATATTTTGTAGAAATGTACACAGGTTAGAATCGTAAAAAGTGGAGATCCGTAGTGTTTACTTACCCGTTGTGAGTATATGTTTTATGTACGTTAACATAATAATATGATATGAAAAGGTTTTTTTATGGGATATAACCTTTTTTATACATAACTTATCGTCTGAAGGGAATACTTTGTAAAAGGGTCAGCGATGAAGTTGCGCAATATCGCATAGACCTTATAATACAATTTGATTGTAAAAATAAGAATATTATAAAGTAAATTTTTCCAATGACCGTTGTTATAATAATATTGGATAAGTAGATTTTTAACTCGAATTTGTAGGTACGTGTTTTGTTATTTTAAAACATGGTGCAAATCGTGGGAATCGTTTCAAGAGAAAATTTTATTGCTTCCAGGCAAAGTGCAAAGCATCATAGTGATTTTCTTTTGACTTCCCACATCAACGTTGACAAAATACAAGACACTACACCATTTTCTTATGGCACGTTTTGTTTATATCCAAATCGTTATCAATATGAGTGATTGATGACCAGGTGGCTGATGGATAACCAATAGGTCATGGCGCAAGAAAATTGACACTTACTGCTCAGTAGTGTAATATGGAAACAGTTGGACATTGGCTGACAAAACATATTTCACCGTAGCAAATCCTACAAAACACGAAGAGTTATCAATTGCTGCTAGAAAATAGGTTTCGGGGATTATATCAGGCTTACCGACACGGCTTGCGCTGCCCTCGAAAATCCAATTCGATACGATAAAAGCGCATCCAGAATGGCCTTGCACGGCAAGCAATCCGATCAGCCCTCGCTTCCTTATTTGAAATCTGTGTTCTCTCTGCACTGGTTAAAATTCTACCAATCTTTATTTTACTGCTAAACAAACGACATTGAAATCTATGGAGAGGGCGGTAGATTCACAAGAAATGAATAGTGATATTGGTTTACACTGAAATCCGCTTAGAAGGCGCGAGCCATTTCGGTTTTGGAAAAGGTATCCTTTTTTTTATAGAAAAACATACGAAAATTATTGTGAAAATATTTGTAGGAAACCCTTGGAAGACGTCGTCGTCGTTATGTTTGGATAATTTGAAAATAAACTTTGAAAGGTTGTGCAAACTACAGACTTGAATTTCTAAATAAGAATTTTTAGATTCGATTCTCCAGATTTGTAACAAAATATTAAAAGCTTAAATACAACTTTTAGCTAAAATCAACGCATACCAGTAGTTAACAAATGATTATTGATATTATGGTCGCTTCAAAATAATTGAATTTTCCATAAGAGAGAATTTCCATTTTCCATAAGAGATAGGAAAATTCAATAAAAAATTCTAACTTCACTCTTATGAAAAATTCAATTGTTTTGAAGCGACCATAAGGTCATTAAAATACGTTTTCAATGCATGTGCTCGTAAAGGCCCACTTTTTATGCATCAAAACCGAACAAAAAGTCGATTATTTTTCCCTAGGGCTTTATTTTTTTTATTTTTTTATTTGTTTACAATGGTTGGCTAACCTGCAGCCTTTCCTGTGTACCATAGACGTTATACTTTTTTTTCCACTGTTTAACGGCTCTGGATACAGTCCTTTTGAGCCAATTATAATTAAAAGTTCACAAGAATATATTTGTTTTCATTTCCTCACACTATGCATTGAAAAATGTAGTATGATACACGGGCGTAAAAGCAATAAATTACTTGGTTACGTTTAAAACACGAGCGTAGCAACGTGTTTTAAATCGTCCTCGTAATTTATTCCTTTGCGCCCTTGTAGCATAAACTACTATTATGCATTGAAGTAAACTATTGGTATACATTGCTTCTAGTGAAAAGTTGTATTTTGGCCGATATAATCATTCCTTAATATTTTGTTAAAAATCCGGGAATCGAACAAAAGAAAACTAAAATAAGAATGTTCATTTAAAAGAAACGGAAGCTAAGTAAATCCCCAAGTTAGATAGAACTCAAACAATATGATACGATTCCTACCACTACTTGCCAAAACGTAAATATCTTACTCACCCAGCGCCCCCAGGAATTCCTCAAGAACCTTCAACACTGAACAAATGAAAGTTTCTTTCATTTTCCCCTCTGCATGCAATATAAGTTGGCTATACCATCCAAACAAACTTATCTGTATTGTTGTGACGATGAAAATACACCTCTATCTCCAAAGAATAGTGTCTATAGCGGATAGTTTGAAGTGCAAATGAAGTTTTCTGCTAACCAAATTCAAAGTTTCTAGTGCACTGAAGGCAATACGTGATTAAGTATATTGCTGCTTTGTGTGAGGATACTCGTTTATTTGAAGAAAGGAGTTTGTATACTCTAGATATAAAATAGGTTGCTATTTTTTTTTCTACCAAAAATAGGTTTATTCATGGTAGATAATAAGTAATAACGAATCGATTTGCTTGTACTTTTATTATGAGATGTTGTAACTAACATCTTACAATTAATAGTTTTGTCGTGTTGTTTTTTTTTTTAGTATTTTTGAGATACGGATACTATCAGTCACTTGTCTCACGAAAGGGCGATTTTTCATTTTCCGGCAATGGCGCTGGCATGGTAACGGCATGGCTAAAAGAAGGCAAAGTGTATGAAAACGTGCCAGTCAAAAAAAGCGTGCATGTAACTAAGGTTCCTTACAGAGCAAAACGGTGCTCTATTTATGTCACTCTGCTGTCTCTCTGTCCGTCCGTCCTTCCATCCCTTCGTTTGGTAAGGGTCTCTCGCTCGTAAATGAAATGAGTTACAAACACATCTAAAATTTTAATATTTTTTTATGTAAAATGCGGACCCAAAACCAAATATTGAAGAAAAAATCAATTAAATTATTTTCCATTTTTACAGGAAAACCGAACCGAAAAAGCCGAAAATAACATTTTTTTTAAACTTTGTATGTGGGGTATCGTTGTCAAGAGCTCTTTGGGTAGAGTACAAATATTTAAACTTTTTTTATTCTTAAGAAATAAAGAAATGGATGGCAGTCGAAGTTTTCAATTTTAGATAATTTTTATTACGGTTATTTTAGTAATATGTATTTTTTAGCATAGCAGTGAAAAGTTTTTACTTCTGTCAGCAGTCTCCATGACTGCCTATGTTTTTTGTATATTTTTTCGAATTATTTACGTCTAGTAAATTATTTGAATGGCACGGCACTCTCAGGGTGCGAGGCACTTGCACTTTACCGGTTTTATAAACACTTTTGCTTCCATCTTATCCGTGCTGTCGGTAGCCGTGCTAATGCCAGTGCCGGGCCGGTAAATGGAAACACGCCCATGAAAACAAAGTCGCATACAATATGTTGCATGATTGCTGCCTAAATACATTAGAAAGTTAAAGAAGCTTTGCAACATATCGCGACACGATACGTGTATGATATAACCCTTGTTTCACAATGAAGTAGTCAAAGATCCCAGTATATTGAATGTCTGTGGAGACCACAAATCTCCATCTGCTACAATTCTGACACACCACTGTCACTTCTTCCGTGTTCATCAATCCAGGTGAGTCGAAGCTATTTTGAGTGCTCTTGGCTTCATGTTTCTTCCGTTCTGTATGTCACCAATGTGGTCTTCATACGAATACAGGACTCGTCGAGCATTACCTTCCACTTGTGCAACTTCTCTTTTATTACTCTTCTTTCATCCATCCCCTATTTTGACCCAAATAATTATTCGTCATAATATTTAGGTACAAAGAAAACACAATTATCTATTATATAAAATCGAAAAGCTTGAAAGGGACAACATTCATGGGAAAGAGTGAAATGGCGCTCTACACACATTTGTGTGCGCGTATCACTTACACGCGAAATCGCGAAAAAAAATATGCAATTCGATTCCTTTGATTGTGACAATGATAAATGATATAAACAATGTTGGTTTGGATACGTGATCGCTTAATAATTAAAGAATCAAAATTACGAAATCAAAATCTTCCACGTTTCAGAAACCTCAGATCAGAGGCTCTACCGCGTAATTCTCATTTGTATCAACTTCAAGCAAATGGATGCGAAATTCAACGCGTGCAAAAGAGATGGCATGTTAGGCGGGCGTCGTCGCACGCACGTCAAATTTCAATCTCAAGTTGATGTTGATGAAAATGAGAATTACGCGGTAGACCTGCAGGTCCTCTAAAAAGGCTGCTTTGGATGGATCATATTATAATTCTGTTGTAATGGCGTCTCTTTTGCACGCGTGAAGAATCTCTGACCCTATCCTACTTTCAAATCATTTCATGACTCACCCAAGTCGGCCTTTTTAGATCCCCTGTATGCCATGTCTAAACAGCCGTTCAAACTGTTTTGGGTTTGCAAAAACGTAACATCATAAAACGCAACTTTAAACGTAAATTGAACATCAAGCTATTTTACCAGAGAATTAATTTTATATTAATTATAAAATTCCAGAGACTATCTCCTACATCCAACGTCACTCACATACATCTCCTCTGAATAACTCAAGTGTTTCAATGTTTTTCTTTTTATTATTAATAATTATATTATTATCAACGCGGGCAGAGCGGCGGGCACATCTAGTTACTTATAAATAAGAACAACCCGTGTAACGGGATAATAGATTGATAGTGTTAGCAAAAAATAACACTGTCCGTTATAATATATGAATTCCGTATTAACGACCCTTGTGACCTACGCCCATTTATTATTGCAGGTTTTTCTGGATAACGACGTTGTCTTAGATTAATTAAGAAGAACCAAGACATTTTCACTGTTATTGTTAACGTTATTGTTTTTTTTTGTTATCTGCAATGAAAATAAAACTACAAATAAAAAAAATCCTCGGAGATATTTTGTTTATAGTTTGTTTAAGATAGTTTTTTAAACTGGCTTGTATTACTGAATAAAGATATTATTATTATTATTATATCAGAGCTTCAAATAACAATTAGAATAGAAACAAAGTTTGACAATAATTTTTATCTTATGGAAAATTTATCATTTTGCAAACAGCCTTTATTTTACAAAATTTTTTGTTATCGACTTAATATTTTTATTAATTTCTAGGGTTCCGTATCCAAAGGGCTAAACAGAGCCCTATTTATGTCACTCTGCTGTCTTTGCGTCCATCTGTCTATCAATCTGTCCGTATGTCACGGATCTTTAGCCCCTAAATAGAATGAAATTTGGAAATGTTATAAAGAATGTTGATCTAAAACCTTATTTTATATTGGAAATTTAATTTAATTATGCTTTACGGGGCGAAAAGAGCTGCAATTTTTTTTAACCTTACTCAGACTTGTGTGGTCTCAGCCTAAGTTTATTGAGTAGGGTACAAATATATTTATTATTCTTTTTAATTCACAAAAATTAAGAAATAGGGCCGTCAAATTTGTAAAATTATTAAAGCATTTTGTTACTATTTTTTGTTTGAGTCTGAAATTTAAGTATATATATAATATAATTTGTGTTTGTTTGTTATAATAATTAGTATTGAACATAATTATTAATATTCAAGAATGGTATAAAAATGCCTCATTTGGAGGGTAAATATGTGTATGTAAATATAACGCTAAATATTCGTTTAGAGTTTTACGATTTTATTTTATTAAATTATTCTTTTTAGCGGTTCAGAATTTATTCGTTTTTCAAAAACATTTCAATTAAATATTTTTAGACGGTTGCAGGAAAAGTTATATTCGAAAATACTTATTTCTTCAAGTAAAGAATTCTGTACGTTAAATAAATGTGCATTGTATGGAAATTCAATAGACCTGAATGATACGAATACTTACAGGTAAATTCAACTTGCTGTTTTCACAAACATTTATTCTGAAACACGTTATATTGAAGTTTGAATAGAATTTCAAGTAAGTTTAATACTTATATTTTTTTTGTATATAATATTCTTTATAGCACACCGTACGTAAAATGACCACTTTACGCACGCTACGAATTAGTTATACGAAATAATTATACGAAACTCGTGCGTCGGCTCGTGCCGCAAACTCACACTCGTCAGAAAACGTTTCATCGCTCTCGTATCGTAATGTACTATTTTTTTTATGCCTCGACTTAAACAAAAATGCTCATTAGATCCAGAAATAAAATCAAGGATAATTTTTCATAAGCTTAAAGCGAGGGTATTCGGAAAAAATCTGCTCTCCTCCAAAGCTTTTATTTTACCCTTGTTTATCCCGCTCAGTGGGGCAGACCGCTCAGAAAACTCGTGATTTTATAATTTTTTGCATGTTTATTCAAGACGTTGTATAAAACTTCTTGACGATATCCTATGCTTTTAAACATAAATATAATGCGTTTTTTTTTCATTATATATAAACGGTAATACATTATATACAGTATATCTTAAGATTATGATAAAATCAGTCTGGGTGCGTTCGCCAACCAATCCAATCTCGCGTTGTTCTACCGATTTATCTTAAAGCCTATCGCCGTAATCTAGCCACAACCACATTCATGCTTTTTTTGTAAGTAGGTTTACCTTTCGGTGGTTTCTTTCACCGGCCAGTAATAGATAAATTTATAAGAAAAAGAAATACGAACGCCTCAGAGATTCTCGGGTGAAGATCGAACATTTTATTTCTTGTGCTCGATTTCAGTGGCGTCCTGTTTCTTTTTCATTTCACAAATGTACATTACACAAATATAATTATGTGTTTTAATAAGTACCGTTTTGGGAACAATGGCGCTGTCGGAATACCAGATTTACCTGCAACATTTTGCTGAGCCAGGATCAATTTCATTTGAACATAGATAAAAATGTGTATTTGTTTTTTGACTTGTCATACATGTTTTTAGGGTTCCGTATTACCTAAAAGGTGAAAAGGAACCTTTATGGTGAGACTCCGTTGTCCGTCCACCCAAATGTATGTCACAGTCTCATAACTTTACTACCGTTAATGATAAAGACATGAAGTTTGGCACAAAAATAGCAAGAATTTGCCCACATATCATGGTGTAAAAAAAATTGAAAAATTTTAAATTGTTCAAAATATTTCCAAAACAAAAGTCAGACAAAAAAATATTACCCTTAAAATACAAAACGGGTATGGGTAAATTGTACATATTAAAAAGTTGATTGTAAAAAAATATACTTTTAGTATATTAACTGGCACTGGTTTCGATGTCGATTGTAGATTACAGGAAAACTATAACAATTAAAAAAAATTAAGCACAAATGAGAAATATAAAAAGAGTAAAATAAATAAAAACATTGTTTTGCAATAAACTGGTGCGAAGGTTAAAGCACCGCGCTCACCAATCCACCTGCCCAGCGTGTATGAGTATGGCAATTCTTCCAAGATGACCGCCGCAAAGTCCTGGAAAGGCTTATGTCCAGCAGTGGACGAACTAGGCTGATGGATGGATGGAGGGATAAAAATACAATATGGATATCAAATTATAAGTACTATAAAGTTGATTGTAAAAATATATAGTTTTTCTATATTTAATTGCATCTATTTCGAAAAATCCTTGAAAAACCATAAAAAATGTATGTCCCTCCTTATCTCCAAAACTGGTGGACCGAAAAATATGAAAAAAATCATGGTAATACGTGTTTACGTAAAGATTACAGGAAAATAAAGCGGTTGAGAAATTCACGAATAAAATTACAAAATTAAATTTTTATCCACAATACGGAACCCTGCACTTGGCCGGTTTTTATTTTATAATTATTTTAACGGTGTGTTAAATTGTGTATTGTATAAATGGAGAAACGTTTCAGCTATATTTATCCATATTATTGAGAATTTAAGGGATTCTACTAATCGGGCTACCACAGCCACATATTTTACACTTCAACAGCTGAGTAACTAATACCTACTTAGCTTGCGATGTCCAGATGTCAGAGTCCTTTACGCGTCAACAACGTACCTCAGACCAAATATAAAGTCAAGACGTAGTTTACTCAATGTAGCGAGTGAAACTGGCCCAAGGAAGACAGATCCGTGCTCGTAAACGTCTTAAAACTCACAGATGCACAATTTGTCTCAGTTTTTACTGCGCGGCAACACACACTAAGCGCACACATGTTTACGAAACCGGTCTACCGGTTTCACTTCAATGTTAACATGGCAGCGCTATGTCTTGACGTTTTATTTGGTCTGAGCAACATACTTTATGTACTTGTAACTTTGTCCCAGATTCTTCTCTTTTCAATAAATTCTGATTAACTATTTGATGAATCTTCTCAGAACGAAAAGTTTTTGAGTTGATGTTAATTTCTTACTCTTATATCTACGAGTATAATAAGTTACTGATATTCCAACAAGTAAAGAAATGGGCAAGTTTATGTTTTTGTATCAGTCAAAGTCTAAATAATAGAAATAATACTTTCAAATTTCTTTAGACAGAAATGTAAATTTTATACATGTACGAGAAGCCTTAGAATTCCAATAATAAATATAAACTAGAAACCCTGTACCCAGGTGCATTCCGCTTTATTCAAAACCAATTCAATAGAACAATGTATTCATATTTTTATAAATAGTAAAACCGTATATTTCAGCTGTAAGGTATAGAGACCTAACGGAAATTGTTTCATTCATTATTCTGTATGTCACATAATCTAGTATATTTGTCTCGATGAGAAAATCTTCCCCATTTGATTTGCTTTTCCCAGCTGATAGGATTAATATTGGATCACGGATAAAATGGAGTTTCCTTAAGAGCAGTTTCGCAGCCGAATTGTAAAAAGAACGCCTTTTTCTCATTAATCGAAACAGAACAATTACATTTGAAAATTCACTCATGTATTGTATATGCTGCGATCACAAAGTTTCCATTGGTTTCTATAAATTAGAATTTCAAAACTTGAAATTTATCTTAAAATTAAAAAAAAAAAATTCTAATTTACAGAAACCAATGGAAACTTTGCGATGGCAGATACACAATATATAGGTAATTGAATAACTATTGAGTGAATTCAGAATTTAAGTGTTCTGTTTTGGTTAATTAGAAAAAGGCGGGTTTTTCACAATCCGTCTGCGAAACCACTCTTAAAATCTAGGGTAAAATAAACCAGATTTTAATAGTCTTCTATCGATCATCAGTCATTTTGCGAAGCCTGTTTCAAGCCTTGCCTGCTTTCACTCTCCAACTTTCTGGGGAACGCTCTTCATCCTAGGTCTCAACAATGCTTTCGTAAAAAATGTTTGTCGTCAGCACATCGTAAAATTGGGTATATCATGATCTGCCTTTTCATATCGTATTTCTGTAAAAATTAGGAGGGTCGCCTCGCCCGACCCCACTTAGCTCCACTCAATCCCGCTCAGCTCCGCTTCGTTCGTCTCCCTAAATTTATTTACATGTGAATTTAACACGCTGCTACTCGCTCTGCTTCACTCCGATCGTCGTCGCACCTAATTTTGACTTTTGGAGAAAGATTTTAGATTTCATACTTTACGATTTGCCCAATTCTACGATCTGTCCACAAATATTGCTTGGTGGGCTGCGCAAATTACTCTGTACTCTGTTCGCTTAGGTACAACCTTTCACTCTAATTTAGAATACTTTAAAGCATTTAATGATTATCAAGATTATCGAATAATTTTTCAAGTAATCAAAATCATAAAATAATTTTAACAATAACACTCACTAAGTAATAATAGCCACCTAATTATACAAGGTGACTTTTTGATCATCGTCCAAATTCATACTGGTGGCTTGGTAAGTGATCAGTATCATGGATCAATAACAATTTTGGTGAAATTCGTAAAATGAAATTTGGACTCCCCATAGTGATCCACTCGGGACTGGAACTGAATTTCTATGGGAAGCCGAAATTTAATTTTACGAATTTCACAAAAATTATTACTGATCCAAGATACTGATCACTTATCAAGCCTCCAGTATGAATTTGGACGATGATCAAAAAGTCACCTTGTATATATGCGGTTGTCTTTTTAAAAAACGGTAGCCAGACTAGTTTGTATGAAGTGTTCTAGTCCGTCCTTCATGTCCGCAGTCTGGAATTGTGCCACACGCCATCTTTGACTATTCACATCCGCCAACACAGTTGACACAAATTGTATGAGGTAAAGAGAAGCCGTAATGTATGTAAACTGTTCATGACTTTCATGTCTGTCAGCTTAGAGATAATGTCTGTCTCTGAGTTATAGTACATTTGAAAGAAAGAAAGAAAGAAAATACATCTATTTTGCTACACAATTAACAATCTCAATATTAAACAAATTTAACAATTGCTAAATGGCAAAAAGGAACCAGCTCAGCATTTGTTGTGAGCTAAGGCAGCAGCAAAACGCTGGTTTTCAGCTAGTCCCTTTTCATACAAAACACGAAACACGACAATTGCAAGTAGACTAAGCAGCGACACAATAAAAAAAAAACATAAACAAGATCATAATAAAATACGGAATAAAGTAAACAACAGTTTGGCTAAACTAAATAAAAGAAATGTATCCAAGACCCTATAAAAAGAAATAGAAAATTTAATTAAATCACAAAAAAAAACAATCAAATAACATGAAAATGACATAAGGTTGGCGTATGATTAGGTTTCACACTAATTTAAAAAAAGTTTTCTTACATGTTTTGTAAACGTAGTGGGCGTCACTTTCTTCTGCAAAGGAGGCGGTAGATCGTTCCAGATCTTGAACGCCACATTCTTGAAACTATCCCTGTATCCCATAAAATAATGGTGATAGAATCATAAAAGGTACGATCTGAGGCCAAGAGCCATAGGACTGGATGGAGTCGTTTTTTCAAGGCAAAACGGCTCACCTCAATCATTTTCTTTACTGATACACACTTCGTGTATCAGTAAAGAAAATTATTGAGGTGAGCCGTTTTGCAATAATCATGTATTTTCCTCAAGTTTCATTCAATTCGATAATCAGTAAGGAATCTCAAAATCTCTGCTAGAAAGGTCACAGCTTTTCCCTCTATTCGAGCAGATGTCTCTCTAGGGTCCAGTTACAAGTAATAGGCTCTATGTTGCCTGTATGTCCATTTCCATTACAATCTGCCATGCCAAAATTAAATGGTTTGCTTTTAGTACGTTTCTAGCAAGTTATCTGGAATTTTGTTTAAAACTCTTAATATTTAAAATCTCTATTTCTGTTGAAAATTAAATTGATCGAGAATTCATCCGCTCTGTTAGAATCGTATTAGTCTCAAATCGACCATATCATCTTAAGACGGATTAATGTATGAGTACCTACTATTAAAGGGCTTTGCAGTCAAAAAGATTGTAGGTAAATTATTTTAAAACATATCCGCTTTAAAATATACTTTAAACCAAGAAGCATACAACACGTTGTAGGACAGAGACGCTGGACAACGTCCTACAGCATACTATTAGATATACTAATTTGAACACGACGCCGTATGGCGTCATCGATTCCCTGTAGAATTGTGCCAGAACGGCTAGCAGCGTCGAGATTTCTCTACAAGCCAGTACAAGTGTCATTTATTGTGTCACAAAGTGAACATTAAAACGAGATCTACTGTCAATCCAATGGGCCTTAATATCCTTTTCCCCTTTCGCCTTTCTATCTACTACCATGTGTCACAACACAACTTGTATAATAGCAATCGCTGTCCTTAAACGTGTTAAGAAGAGAAGTTGCCGAGGGTTAATTTCTGTAAGGAAAATTGTGTGACAATGCGCGGGGTGGAAGGCAGAGCTACAGGGAAGATTGGCTCCGTCGTTCCACCAATCACATAGTATACAGAGCACATGCCACCAATCGCAATCGCCCTCTTTTGTGACGTTATGTCACCATTGATCGTAACATGGCTCCATTCAAACATCAACTTCTGTTCTTAATTGCTACGTGCTTTAGACATACTTATTTTCATTTCAATTAAGGCTAGTTTTCCCCGCAGACCACTTTTTGAAAGGTACCATCGAGTAACAATCTTTGTAACAAGATATACTCGTACTTATGAAAGAGCGGGACATCCTGGCACAGGTACTTTTAATACTTAAAAGGATGTTCCAACACCTAATGTAATAAAATAAGCTTTTTGCAAATTAAAAAAAAATTGTAGCCTAATGGCACCTTTCAAAAAAAAGGAAATGTAAATAAATGTTTACTTATTTAAAAAACCGTCAAAATTAGAGATTACTTCATGATTTTTTTCTATCGAGGCAATTTTAGAGTTTTACTTTCTGAACGTCAAAGGGCTCTTGTAATTATAATATACTATCCATACATATATTTTTTTAACAATTTTGAACTTTACGTAGTGGTCTAAAATTCAAATTTACAATTGTCATTTTTACTCTTAAGTGCGAGTACAACTTGCACCCTGATGTTTCCGTACCATTTAGTAGGTACTTAAATAATTTAAACAGAAATTACAAACTTATCACTACCTACAAATTGTATAAAACAAAATTGCAAAATTAAGTTGGTTAAGTATTTGGAGACGTAACCCTAAAACTACATTACAAATTGGCGTTTCCAGTATTTCTTGTTTAAATAAAGAATACGATGGTACATAATAATACAGCCCGGCATCAGATTATATTGTAATAAACATATAAAACAAAACTTTATAATTCCATATAAATTTATTTAACAGAATAAAGTTACTTATACTAATCTAAAAAAATCTGTAAAAACCAAAACACGGCTGGCATTCGTCAAAAGGACATGTATTTTCATTCTGTTTACGAAATCCTACAAACTTTGGTAAAGTAGTAAATGGTAAACAAGCACTACACTAATAAACTTGTCTTTGAAACCGTTGCTCAAAGGATCACAGAGTGAATCGGACCTATTTGTTACTTACGTTAAAGCGAGGATGAATTCAGATCTTAATTGCTGGGGGGGGGCAGCGCGAATGTAAGTTGGCTGCATCAAAGACACGCAAGCAAATTCAAATATAATCTCAACAAGCTTTATCACAAGAATTAAATGAAAAATAAATAAATAAAATTATTAAAATATTTTATTCCAGCCAAATATTTCACATAGTTACACATTAAACATAATACACAAGCCATATCTTGAAAAAAAAGGAAAAAAAAAAAATATACATATATATATGTATATGTACATTACATATGTTTAAAACGTTACTTATAAAACTTTTATCGAAATAAAGTGTGTAATCAATTCAATGAAAGACTAACATAATGACATAGATTTCTTCAAATCCGTGGGATACTCAAAAATTGTTGCAAAAGTAAAAAAATATATTAACGGTGTATACTTTTATTATTAAATATTTTCAAAGCACTCTCCACCAGGATCTATACAAAGTTTCATGCGTCTAAACCAATATTTTTTTCCTGTCCGCTTCAGACTATTCTTCTACGGCCTTCTCGAACGCTGTTAATGCATCTTTCAGCAATGAAAACTGTATCCCTTTGAGTTAATTTTTTATATAAGAGAATATAAAGAAGTCACAAGGAGATAAATCAGGACTGTAAGGAAGGTGACCCAAAAGTTTAATCGGTGTGCTGTCCAGGAAGTCCCTCGTTTTGAGCGCCGAGTGCGCTGGCGCGGTTTCATGATGAAGTAGTAACCCGCGGAGCCCGTGTTCGGTCGCTTGTTGCCCACAACAGTGAAACCTTCTGACAAGCATTTGGTAGTATACCAATTTGGCATGGACTTTGATTTCGTAAAGGCATTGACAACAAATACACCGTCAAATTGAAAAAATTAGCGATCAAAATCTTCTCTGTGCTTTTTGATCGCTTCACTTTGGTAGGCGTTGGTTCGTTTTCAAACAGCTAAACATGCCGAGGCGAGCCTGCTTCAAATTAAGCAATCATATCACTGCAAAATTCCACGCAGGCCTGCTTCAAATTAAGCAATCATATCACTGCAAAATTCCACGCAGGCCTGCTTCTGAGCACCAGTGAGGTTGTGTGGGACCCGGCGCGAAACCATCCTCCTCAAGCAAAGGTGCTCGTGTAGATTTTCGTGAATGCTTCCCGATCCAATCAGAAATATGTGCTGAATCTCTTCATATGTAATTCGCCTATTCTCTTGAATTTAACTTTTCAGTACTAGCACGTTTCCTTCTGTAACAGCCTTCAAAAGGCGACCACTTATTTCTTCATCACTCAACGTTAGTTGACTGCGCTTAAATTCGTAATGTCAGCGGTACACGGTTGCCTTAAAAGAGCTTTTATCCATAAATTTCATTTGAAGTCGATAAGTCCAGATTTAGGCGACATTTGAAAACGTAAAAAATCATCGTCCGAAAATATTCTCGACGCAGATCAATTTTTTAATGAGACACGATAGTTCAATTTAGCTCGTAAAAAATGTGCAGTGAAATTTTGAAGTTGGAATGTTTGTAGTTTTACTTTTACATTATTGTATTTTCAAAATAAATTATAACTGGCCAGTGTGTTATATATAAAAACTTTTTTTGCGTGGCCTGGTATTCATACAATCGATATTGAACTGAATTACATAAAAAAAGCTATGCCTACAATAATATATGTATAAAGTTTATAAATGTCTGAATGTTTATGTTAAATTTAAGTATTTTGACTGGTTAAGGCTTAATTACTTTGTATATAATATATATATATATATGTTATGGAATTTTTTAAATAAAATACGATTTTAAATAAAAAATCTGGGGATGCAATTAACTGGTACTTTTTTGTCAGGTTTATTATAAACTTACCTTACTTAATCTAGGCTATTTTAAAAACAGTTTTTTTTTAATCCCTGGGCCATATGCTCATTACGTAATCTATAAATTATAAAAGAATATCAACACCTAGAACAAAGATCTAGCAACATTTATTGAATGACGCAAACATCCACTTAGAAGAGATTTTATTAATCGAAATAAGATCCACGCGAGAATACTGTTATGTTAAAAATGCGTCCCTTATTTAATCCAATTTTATTGAATTAACTATTTTAGTGTGGCAGTCATCCCCCTCCCCCCCTAAATTTACAGATACGAGCCTGCGTCAAGTGAACAAGTTTCGTGCAACTCGGCCTAAAAGTCGATCTAAACTCGGATTTACATTTACGTCTGAAAGCGGAAACTCAATTCACTACTGGGATCATGGCCGGCGTTTCAGTGTAACGACAGTTAAACTTTGAGCCTTGATCGTGGTTTCAATGTGATGAGGAATAGGTCAGGAGGCTTTAGTGGTTTACCACACTTTATGGTACAGAACTAACGAGCGGCCCCGTGCTAACGGTTAGTCGCGATCTTTGTATTTGCGTGCCTCACGACCCAACATAGGTATGTAGAGAGCCTGTCTATATAAATCTTTTGCTACTTTGCGCCATCAATACAGATTCGATAAATTCGTAGCGGGGGCGATGAGTCCTGCACTGATTCTTCAGTCATAAATTGGTCTGTTAATGGACAAACTTATCAGGTCTCTCATTTTATTTTAAGGCACCAGTATCACATCTGCTGGACTGACGACCTGAAAGACGTTGCGGGTAGCGGCTGGGTGAGGATGACGCAGGATCACCAAGAGTGGCGAAATATTGGAGAGGCCTATGTCCAGCAGTGGACGAACACAAGATGGGTGGATGAATGGATGGATGGATGGTATTACATCAGTTTGCATGAGGCTTTTTGGGATCGTTTACTTATACGTTAAATAACAGAGGCAATATCAGTCAGTCAATATAAAATCAGGCAATTTATGGATATTTCAAAAAGCCCTACATCTATTGCTAGTGGGTATGTAATGTAACCTATCTATGGAACAAATGATTTTTTTTTCGTGAGTTGAGTATTTGTTACCATCACCAATTTCCGGCTTCTGCAATATTTTTTTTCTTTTATTTTTTACCGTCTTGTTACGTATATAATTTAAAAAACCGGCCAAGTACAATTCGGCCTCGCACACGAAGGGTTGCGTACCATTATCTGTAAAAAAGGCAAAAAAAACATGTCTGTCTGCTCCCCTTTAATATTTATTTTATTCTGTTTTTTTGTATTTATTGTTATAGCGGCAACAGAATACATCATCTGTGAAAATTTCAACCGGTTCATGAGATACAGCCTGGTGACAGACAGACAGACGGACAGACAGACGGACAGACAGACGGACAGACAGACGGACAGACAGAAGGACAGACAGACGGACAGACAGACGGACAGACAGACGGATAGACAGACGGACAAACAGATGGACAGACAGACGGACAGCGGAGTCTTAGTAATAGGGTTCCGTTGGTTACCCTTTGGGTACGGAACCCTAAAAATTGCGTTCTAAACGAAATTCGTTAATTATCTACAATGCTAACAATGCTTAGCTATATTCTTGACGAACTTTTTATAGGTAAAGATAGAAAATAATGAGCTTCATGTTGACAGAGCATTCCGTCTGTTAACTTATACTATTCCTCACTAACAAGGTTTTAGAAGTTTGTGAAGAATATACAACTTTTCTCTTGAAACTACGCGATGGGATGTTGAGAAACATTTTCTTTCGCGTTGGAGAAAGACGTGCTTCGAAATGCAATTTTATGTGCTATATATATAAGGTCTTTCAATTTAAATGGAAAGTAATTAAGGAGGTGATTCAGTATCGTTAATACATCACATTCCACTGCAAAACACTTTTTTTTGCTCAAACTTTTTTTTCACTTCTCAGTACAAAGTGGTTCGATCAGCTGACTCAGTTTGTATGGAGAAGTGAAGAAAAAGTTCGCGCAAAAAAATGTACTTTGCAGTGGAATGTGATGTATTAACGATACTGAATCACCTCCTAAATTACTTTACATTTAAATTGAAAGACCTTATATATCAGACCACTTTTATCTGTTTATATTAAATGCAAAATAAATCTATATAACTTTTTTATACAGCACAACTTAAAGTAGGTATTACTAACTATATTAAAAATATTTTGAAAAAAATATTTTTCCACAGAGGTCAGGAGATTTGCCTTATTACTCTAATTGTTCGTGTTCAGATGTCTCCACGCCTCCTCACACTTATTTTAATAAACACAGCAACTGTAAACGTATATGGCACTAATACACATATTTTTCTATCTTACAAATACGTAAAATTCACATTTTGAACGCAATTTCACAATGAATAACAGGAAAAAATAAAACAATTTAGAGGTCTTTTCGGAATTCAATTCTACCGAGAAAATTTCATCCAATCGCGTTTTTCTTCAGTGAGAATCTTAATCAAATACTCAATAAACATTTACTTAAAAATGAAATACGTAGATGACGTAAAAATCATATTGGAGTGGAGTAAACGGATTCGAAAAAACCCAATTTTTTTTTTTTGGTATCGCCTTACACTCACTTATGATTACCGTCATATTATGACGGTAAACGCCGCGTCGTCGTCCTAAGAACAACACTCGCCTTGATTACGCCGAAATTGTATCGGTAAAACGGTTGGCATATAGTCAACAACAATCATACGTGAGTGTTAAATCCGCATGTAACAATTATTTAGGATATCAGCTCACGTGAGTTATAATAATATTATGTCTCCTGAAATCTGTGGATTTAACACTCTTGTATTATTTATTGTTGCTGACTACATGACAAGTTGTCCAGGAATATGTCTACCTAAGGCAGACTATTTAATTAGGAAAGGGCAACTTCGAAAAAGAGGCTGCAAGGAGGATCCGGCTGGGATAGGCTGTGTTTGAGAAATTACGTCAGGTATTCTCCTCGGCCATTCCTCAGCGTTTAAAGACAAAAGTCTTCAACCAGTGCATTCTGCCGGTTATGACTTACGGTGTCGAAACGTGGACACTGACGGTTGGACTAGTTCACCGATTCAAAGTCGCTCAGCGAGCTTTGGAGCGGGCTATACTCGGAGTTTCTTTGATGGATCATATCAGAAATGAGGTGATTCGTCAAAGAACCAAAGTCATCGACATAGCCTCTAAGATAAACAAGCTGGGAGAAAGGTTCTCGAGTGGAGACCACGAACCGGCAGACACAGTGTAGGACGCCTGCCAGCTCGCTAGACTGACGATCTAAAAAAGATTGCCGGTAGTGGCTGGATAAGGATGGCCGAGGATAGAAAAATGTGGCGTGCCTTGGAGAGGCCTATATCCAGCAGTGGACCGATATTGGCTGATGGATTCGATTGGATTGGGCATGACAACTGTTTCAGCGATGCACTTTCGGCATTTTGGTTTCGTAGCCGTTTTACAACGACAGTGGACGCCCTCGGCATAGTCAGAAACGTCACTTGTGTTACGGTGAAACAGCCAGCATGTACGTAGTTCCATTTAGGTGATATTTAAGAGGATGGCATACCCTAGCAACTTTTTTTATACCCGTCCAGCACAATAAGTCTAATGGCGAAGACCTTTTTTGCTTTTCATAGAGGCGATTATATATTGGCTCTTTGGCCTCTTTTTCTTGGACGCGTAATACTAGTGATCACGCAGCGAAACAACAAATTGGTATGTTTTTAGCTAATACTGAAATATTTTGTAGGGAAAAAATATTAGATTTAGGTAAATCCTTTCATATTTCTATTGTCAATTTTATAAAAAAAAATCAAGTTGATTCCTAACCGCGTTTTTGAAACGAACGTTTGAGAACCAAAAAAAGAGGGTGAAAAACATTTTTTTTTGACAAAAGTATAAATCCATTGTTTATAGGTGGAATCCCTAGATAAAAGATCGATAAATCAAATATATGAGGAGAGACCTAGTTTCTTCCAATGAACCCTTCAAAACCTGTTGTTGTTGATGTTCTAGCGTCAGGTGTCCCGTTAAATGCTTTAGCGTTTTTGTTACTCCATATGCAAAAGAACCCTCAGTGCGGGAGGGACGGATTCAGGGAAATGTTGCAAAAAGTCAGTTTTTTATTGATATAAAATGTCCTAAAGTTGCTATAAAATTTTTATCAGTTAAAACCCCCTCATAAAGTATAATTGCAGTCCATTTGTAATTTCAATTTGTCAAAACAGGAGAAAATGTGTCGAAAATTGTTTTATCGAGCCAAATTTCTCCAATCGCGGTTCTGTTTAACCGATCACCAGAAAAAGATTACAAAAATTATGTACAATTGTATCAAAATTATAGCTTCTTTACTGAAGTTAGTATGCAAGCTCTGAAAGCGCCTTAAGGGCCTTACTATTGCCAAATGGGTACTTTCTAAAGCCTACTCCTCGTTTATGGCCAAACCAAAAATAATGAAAAAATGTATTATGAATAAACAACTCTTAGACAACATATGCAACATTTTTCTTTTTCATACCACCAAAACTTCTACATGAATTTTTTTTTTTGCTGAATGGTGTTTTTTGACCTCAAATTCCCTACTGCTCCTGAGTGGCTTGGCCGATTGAATTCATTTATGCTTTGATTAATAGATAAATTTGATAGCTATAAACATAACATAAGATTATTCAATCGAACAATCACGCCCATGTGAAAGGTATAATTTTCTCCTATTTCGCCCTATCTTTCCGTTGATATTCGTACAGACAAATATCGAGCTGCTAATTTGGCGATGGTAATCGCCTTAAATAATGCGCGTAGGAATCATCACTAGTCTTCGGCAAACGTCGTGTTTAAAAGCACTTTCTATACAATCCATGACATATACATCACATGCGGACTTGCACGTCCGGTTGCCTATTGTCAACCAAAATGACACCCTTAATTGCTTGCGGTTCCGATTTTTTGAATTTGTTCAAAAATTGCTTTGGCTCCTATTTTCTCTCATACAGACCTTAGAATTCCGAACGCTGTACAAAGGATGTAACGGAGTGTATTTTTAAGACTATATCTGTTAAAAACATCACATTTGGGCTGCTAATCAGCCGTTGACAAGCTCTTCTCATTTTGTGACCCTAGTAAATGCTCCTATAATGCCTCCATACTTCCAATAAACCGAAGGACATAGGCTGTTTAACTTGTGCCCAAATAAGCATAACAATGGCTGAGGATATAATATAGTTCTTTTATACGGCCTGGTTGTAATGCTTAGCGTTTGCACGTGGTTAATAAGAGGACTACTATACAGATATTCGTGTTACTTGGCTATACCTCGCCTTCCAACCTAACCTACCGGCTCTTTTCTGCGCTGAAGGATTTCTATATTCAGGTTGCAAAATAGTATTTTTGATGTGCAAATATATCACTATCACTATCACTACATAGTATAAAACACAGTCGCTTCCCGCTGTCTGTCTGTCCCTATGTATGCTTAGATATTTAAAACTACGCATCGGATTTTGATGTGGTTTCTTAAATAGATAGAGTAATTCAAGAGGAATGTTTATGTATATAAAACATGCATACTATTTTAGAGAAACACTGATAGCTTTAGAGGTTTTTAATGTGATGTCGTAAATAAAATCATTTTTTGCGCTTACATTGCAAACGCTGGCTGAACCATACGAGATAGATCAAAATAATTTACTACATAGACCTTAAAAAAGTCTACAAAAAAGTCCGCAATAGTATATGTCTATCTCTTAGGGATAACCCACAATAACCATTTTTTATCCCTTACTTTTAACGAGAAATAATGGTTTATTTACGAAGCGATTTTAAGCAATACAGCATTAATCCTTATCAAATTAACTACCTTAAATACTGTAGTATATTTAGTATCGGCATTGTCTTGAATTTGCCTATTTATTATAGCAGAGTCTTGTTACTTCAATAAAAGAAGATTTTATTAATATCAACTTTATTCTGCAGTTCCGCCATATTTTGATATTCAGTCAGAAGAGAGCGTAGACAAGAATAAAGCCATATACCACATAAGATGCCTTACACATTGCACCCGTGCAAAGCCGGGGCGGGTCGCTAGTCCTTTAATAAATCTACCACATAAATAAAAAATATTTGCAGTAAATATATACGTACAATAAACGAAACAACTTCGCCCTTTTTGCTTTAACATTATCCCAATATTTCTCGAGAAAAACGTAAAAAGTTATCCTTTATTTCTGATCACGTCAAACAAAAATGATGGAATCATGAAACGTGCGCCTAATGTGAGGAATAATCCCAAGAGGCGAAAATTAGATTGGTTATTTTTTCCATCATGAAAAATACTTACAAAACGTGAACACGTTGGAAAGAAAATAAATAAATATACCGTCACGACATGAATCCCCGAGGGGTGTAGAGGTGTTCCGAGTGTGAACTGTGAAATGTAACGTTGGAAGGAAATAAAAAAAAAAATTGAAATTCAATTGCACCAATTTCGTTGCGGGTACAAAATTAAAAACGTGAGTCAGGGGAAGGACAATTTTGGCAATACTTTAAAGGTTTTCAGTATGTTATTCATTAAAATTAACCGAAATACATTTGTTTTGCGAAATGTGTAATAATTGTTTTATTTTATACTATATGTTTTATACAATAAATACATTCCTAGTCCAGTATAGCTAAAAATCAAAGCAACAATTAAAATTAATACTATTATTTAATTTACAATATTATTTTTATTATGATTAAGATTTAAAATATGACATTGAATTTGCTAAAGCAATTTTAGGTACATAATAAGTGTATGTTGAGCATGCAAGTTTACGAGGGAGGGTGTATTTGTGTGTGTTTGAATGAGTGTGTGAGTGGGAGGTGGAAGGATTTAGAAGGAGCTAAGGGTTGAGCTTAGTATATTTACAGCGAGTTTATGATTGCTTTTTCGACTTAATGCTTAAATGATAATTTAGATACAACAAAGATGTCGATATCGTTAAATTTAGTGTTGTAAATGTCAGGCAGGCGAGCAAGGACAGAGTTCTTACCGTAGTTAGTAGAGTGAGAGGTAACATGAAAAGTTTTGGATGTCGCGTGTCTTGTACGTCTTTTGGGTGTCCAAAATCCTGAAAGTAATAAGTAAGTTTTTGAAAAGCCAATCAGAAAGCACATAAACAGTACAACTAATATAACAAACAAAAATCAAAGACAAAAGAAAAGTAAACAAAAGCAAAGTTTATCTATGAGGAAAGTCAAACGGTAGTTGTGTGAAGAAAGATCATTTATTAGAAACGCGATGTACCATGAAAATTCACTTACTGAGATGAACACGACGCAGTTATAGGCTTATACGAGTATTGTGTCAGTTATTATTTATGAAAGTTACACTCTACTGAATCCAATACCATAGTATGATATTGTATAATGATTCCGCGTTTTCACTTATTATAAATTTTTATAGAAAAGCTGTAAGTTTGATATTTATAGGTAATGTTGTTTGTTTGGATGGTTCTCCATAGAATATAAATTGTTTTGACACTAATCAAAGTCTTCTTATACGAGTTCCACTATTTTATTTCATTGGAATTCCAATCAGCCCGACGATGTCAAATAGACGAAACTAGTCGCAATAATTAAGAAAATAAAATAGTGGAACTCGTATAAGAAGACTTTGATTAGTGTTAAAATGAAGTTCCATCAAGGAGTCACACTTTACAGTATAAATTAAATTGTTTTGCTCTGTGGTGATATTTTTTCAAAAATACCTTGATTTTTTTTCGCTCAAGCAGAAACTTCTTCTAATTGAAATAATTCCAATCAGCCCGACGATGTCAAATAGACGAAACTAGTCGCAATAATTAAGGAAATAAAATAGTGGAACTCATACAAGAATACTTTGATTAGTGTTAGAATGAAGTTGCATCAAGGAGTCACACTTTACAGTATAAATTAAATTGTTTTGCTCTGTGGTGATATTTTTTCAAAAATACCTTGATTTTTTTCGCTCAAGCAGAAACTTCTTCTAGAATAGTTTATACAAGGTGACTTTTTGATCATCGTCCAAATTCATACTGGAGGCGTGATAAGTGATCAGTATTTTGGATCAGTAACAATTTTTGTGAAATTCGTAAAATGAAATTTCGGCTTCCCATATATCCCGAGTGAATCACTGGGGAGTCGAAATTTCATTTTACGAATTTCACCAAAATTGTTATTGATGCATGATACCGATCACTTACCAAGCCACCAGTATGAATTTGGACGATGATCAAAAAGTCTCCTTGTATATAAAAGTCATTTATCGTTAAGGAAAAATTATTAAAATATGTTGAAATTAAACATTAACATGTTGTAAAAAGCCTTTTGGAATTTGTAAGTTGGCAAGATCATGCTTAACTTTTTAATGTTCCAAAATTATACTTATAGTCCTAGAGAGGTACACACTGATTTTGCATTCAAAAGCTTCAAATGGTGCTAAGAGGCCCCTGTACACGTGGATTTTTCTTAAGATTCATACAAAAGGTAAAAACTGAAATAAGAATTAAGAAACTTATTACTTTTGAATTGTTTATATATTTATGTATTATTTTTAAAGTTCTTCTTTTTTTTGTATTAATTATTAAATAAATTTTAAAAAAGTTGTGAAATAAAAAAATAAAAAAAATGTAATTAATGTGAAAACATATGCAGCCTTCACTGAGAGCTGTTTTGCGCCGCTGGTTGCGTTCAGCCGTTGCCGCTGCCGCATTAGCCGTAACGGCGGTCGATTGACGAGGGAACGAAATTGAGGTCATCATTTTATTTCATTAATAGACACATTAAAATAGCATTTGTATTTAAAGCAACGAAAACATAACACAAATTGTTCACTGAACAAGTTTCCTAAAGAAATAAAATTAACTTAGAAATATAATGAACGTGCATTGTCGGATTCAGGGGGTTCAATTAGCTAAAAAAAGACCTGTTACCCAAAAGCAATATTTATGGCTTGCATCTAGATACAATTTTTCGTATTTTAGTCCAGTATATTTTATTACATCCTGAGCCTATCATTTAAAAACAAAAATTAAAGAAACGCGGAGATTAAAATTAAATAAATCTTGAGAAGAGTAAGAGGTAATTCAATACCTGTATTCTCAAGATAAGCTCCAACGTTCTTCTAACATGTTAAAAACTAATGTACACAACACTGGGGCTTACAGCAATTCATATAATGTTACAGCAATGGGACTGTGGAACTCATTACCGCACAGTATTCGCAACTGTCCTACGAAGAGCCTGTTCAAGAAAAAGCTAAAAGAGCACTACCAATAGGTAAGTTTATTTATACTTTACATGTTTTATAGGTTAGTAAGAGTAAGTAAGTATATTATAATTATGTATGTATATTTTGTTTACGTATCGTATGATATATCTCGTATATATATATATATATACAATAAAAATTAAAGAGTAAAGACTTATTTGTCGTTATTAAGATTATAATATTTATATATATTTAGGTTATATATATATTTATTATTATTTACACATTTATATTTATATATATTTAAAAAACACATTTAGAGAGATAAATTTCGAACTATTGTTCGGCATCAGTCTTTATTTACAAGATATTATTTATTTACAATGATAATTATTTACAAGACTGATGCCGAACAATAGTTCGAATATATCTCTCTAAATGTGTTTTTTAAATATATATAAATATAAATGTGTAAATAATAATAAATATATATAAAACCTAAATATATATAAATAATATAATCTTAATATATATATATAATTATATATATAAATATTATTTAGGATATATCTTTTGTAGTACACGTATGTATGATTACTTATTTTAATAAAATTTCCCTGCCCCTTTTAGGTCTGCTGGAAGAAATCTGTTTTTAGAGATAGCTCGCCTGTTTACATATCTTATCATTATTATATGTCTTAACTGCTTTTCTGTATACATTAAAGAATAAAGAAAGAATATTATTGTGATACCAGCTTTTGCCCGCGATCATTAAGTTTTTGTGTTGTGTATCTAATCTGGCTATATTTTTATTTTCTATATACTCGAAGCTCAGATTCTATGACAGGCATCAATGAAAAGCCATTAAAAACATCGAATAATATTATGGGAGCTGATTAACGGGATAAAAAGTAGCCCATGTCCAATTTCAGGTCTAGAACAGAACCACATTTGTGCAAAGTTTTATCCCGATGGGTGTAGTAGGTATGGTTTGAAGGAGTAAAATATCACTTTTATATTGAAACTTGACACAACATTGCTTTCCAATGGGAACTTATTTATGAGATAAAAGTAGCCTATATCCTATTACAGGTCTAGAACTACATTTGTGCAAAGTTTCAGCCCAATCAGTTCATTAGTTACGGCGTGAATGAGTAACAAACATACATCCGTTCATACATCCATACATCCAAACATCCCAACTTTCGCATTTATAATACTAGTAGTGTTGCAGCATCAAAGCTTTCACTCCATATTGACGTAAATACTAGAAAACATATTAAGTCATTACAAACACACATAGAACATACTTATATGACTGAATCATTACCTACATTTTCTTGAAAGCAGCCTTCCTGCTTAAAAGCCTGCCTGTCTGCATTAGACTCTGCAAAGTGACAACCGCCATCTCTAAAAGGTAGTGCAAAACTTTAAAAGATAAAGTTATGATATACAAAGTTTGAGGAACTGAAATGAACGTTAATGTACAGGATTGAAGGTTTTTGAGATAGTTAAGTTAACACATACAAAATAATAGCAATACTTTATAAAGTAAAAGCTCTTATATGATTTTTTGAAAATTTTCTACTCACGATACCTAGAACCTAAAACTAGAAATAATGTAGCGAATAGACATATAAATAAAGGAAGCTGCCAAATTCATACTGTACGCTTAACACGTTGAAGGACAGAGATGCTGACGCTATACTAATTTGAACACGACGCTGTACGTATCGCGTCATCGATTCCCTGTAGTATTGTGCCAGAACGGCTAGCAGCGTCGAGATTTCTCTACAAACCAGTACAAGTGTTGTTTATTGTCTCACAAAGTGAACATTCAAACGAGATCTACTGTCAATCCAATGGGCCTAAATGTCCGTTTCCCCTTTCGCCTTCCTCCCTACGACCATGTGTCACAACACAACTTGTTTGAAGGCAATCTCTGACCTTCAACGTGTTAATAAGTTATAAGAAACAAGGTTCAAAACCCTTGTTGCAAAATTATGTTTGGTTTTCTGACCAGCAAGCTAATGACCCTTTTATGGGTTCGTATAAGGTCAGATGCACAACTTCAAATGACCATTTTACATTGTGTAACTTAGTCAATTGGTTTAATAAAAATTATATAGATAGCAGACAATTGGTTTGATTTAAACATTTCAGAAAAAACGCAAAAGCTTAAGCTCGCTTGATAGAAAAGAAATAAGAATTTACCTCTAAATTTCATGTTTTTGAGTGTTAAAGGACATTTATTAAATTATGCAGCCTTGAAATGTGTATTAAAAATAAGTATAAAATATATTCACTTTTGAAAAGCTTTTTATATATTTATACGAATCAATAATTAAATAAAATACTTTATACTATAAAATTACACGGTTTAAGATATATTTCGGGTCCGACCTGGACCCGGCATCAGTTAAATATACTAATAGAAATAGGTTTGGCTTGACAACACCCATAGACATTAACATTAGCGCATAGATAAAATATGTATTAGAACTTTTTATAAAAACTATTTATAAAAACTATTTACAATCGAGTTTCGATTATATAAATAGTTACAATAGTTAATAAATATTTTATCTATGCGCTAATGTTAATGTCTATGGGTGTTGTCAAGCCATACCTATTTCTATTAGTATATTTAACTGATGCCGGGTCCAGGTCGGACCCGAAATATATCTTAAACCGTGTAATTTTATAATATAAAGTATTTTATTTAATTATTGATTCGTATAAATATATATGTATTAAAAATAAGTGACTTAAGTGACCCCGTCTTAACATTTTGGAAAATTTTAATAATTTCATCTAGAAGCACTAAAAACGCAGTTTTTCGTGAGCGCATGTTTCTTGGTGGTCGTAACATCCACGGCTGAGATCGCACTACTCTAAACTAAAAGGAAACATCAACGAGTTAAGTACTGATTGATGCAAAATAAGGCGCTTAATCTGACCTTATATTTAAAAGCAAATGGGGTGACAGAAAAAAATAGCATAAAAAAATGTCGTTATTCTTTATCAAGCGCGTGAGCGTCCAGTCTGAATTCAGCTGTACAATCCAAATAATCAATTTTACAAATAGGTATTCTTGTATAATTTGAGAGTAAGATTAAGGATGAATCTGTCCAGCTCAAAAACTTTCATTTTACTGACTTTTTTGCTCAGTGGAAGAGGGCTGCTCAGAAATCTCACGATTTAAAAGTATTTTTATTTATTATTTTGGAATGAGAAGGATATGTTCTTATTATGACGGCCGTTTTATATTTCATTTTGTACTAATCTTATTTTGATATATAAGTTTGGTTTTTGAAAACCTAATATAAATCAAATAAATTGATATTTAGATCATAGTTTAGACCTATCTTTGCGATTTTATTGGATGCAGAGAAGTGCAAGTAATCGCGTATCGAACGGCCGAAGTATTAAAAGCAAGGATGAAGTTTTATTTATTTTATTTTGTTTATTTTATTCCTTAACAAAAATCCACAGCAAGTACATTCAGACTACTTAACCATGATATCATCTTATTGTGCCAATAACGGATTTCATTATGCTAAACTAAACATACTTCTTAAAAATTGAAACATAACAATTATAATATGATTAAATTACAAAAAGGATTCGCAAAGAAGACTCCGTATTTATGATTCAAAGGTTTGTTATTATGAGTAGGTTGAGTGTCGGATGTGCGTGTCTCATCATGTGTGTCGTTTTGGAATTTGGAAATTTGAATTTCATGGTTTCATTTCATGGAATGAGTTTGACAGTACTACCGTCGACAGAATTACGTCCACACACTATGATCGCTTGTTTACGACCGACGTAATATAGTTTGCTAACACATTGACTATATTTTTATGTCGTCGGCACCTCATAGAACTGATCGTATCATGATCTGCCTAAACATATCATATTTCTATTAAAACTCTAATTTATTTACATTTAAACCTCACTCCGCTCGTTATCACACCATTGGGCAGGTGGTAAAGTATATAATCGAAAATCTTTAACTGGCCTCCCTATTTTGCATCTTTGGTTGCCAATTGGACTGGATACCTACTTTATCCAAGACACAGATAAAAACTGAATTTTTAAAATTACCTTTAGTGGGTATTAAACTATTTATGAACTGTGTCGTCACTTCACGTGCGAATATATCCTTAGTTAGATAATCGGAGTTCGATACTTTACCTATGTGTTTGATGATAGGCACCCAGCCGAGTTGTTAACTGGAGAAACATAATAGGCCCGCTGATCTGGTTAAAATTCTTTATATGCCGCGCACGACATATATGTACATTGCGTACAGCGTAATCAGAAATATAATCGTGGTTTATAAAATTATTAAATAAAATTTAAGTATTGTAAATTAAATATTCATTTTGTACATTGTAAGTAAGTATAAGACGCAACATAAAGCTACGCGTGGCAGGTAATGGCAAAGCAAAACATCGCATCAAGCAAAAAAATTAAGCTAAGTACACACTGCCAATTCCCTATCGTCCGTTTCCATTCGCTTGAACAAACTTGCGTATGTCGAGAGTGGCATGGACCATTGCCCGTTGATGTAGACGTAACTTTATTTCTCAGGGGTGCGAGTGGGTACACATTTCGGCCAATTTTAGGGTCCCTATAACATTTTTTCCTGGAAATTTTAGGAGTTTGCCAATATACTATACCATAAATTGTATACCATAAAAACTTAACAAAATAACACTTTGCGTATTCAATTTAAGGCTTTTACCTCTAGAAATTTCAGCGGTTTGAAATGAAAATCATGAAATATATATGAAAAATACTATTCTTCCAGACGAACAACTTTTTCTGTGGAGTCAACCCTGAATTCACGAAACAAAATATTATTTCATGTATTTTGGTCGAGCAGGTATTTTAATATATTTCTATCGAACAGGAACAATAAATTGTAAATTTACGTTTTTAGTTGCTATATTTTTTCTTACTAATAAATACAATCTCGACTGTGGAGGTACCACCATCTTACTTGGAGACCCCTCGAAGTAATTCGGGGCGAGTAAGAGGACAGCTCACGGGCAAAAAACCAGGAGGCCCACCATGCCTGGGACCATGACTACAGTACGAACCAATGATGAGCCTTTTGCCCTTTTCAGTCTCTGATGCTATTTTCGAATGATTTTGTTATAAATAAGTCTTCTATGTTTTTTTCATTTGCCGTGTAAAAGTTAATTAACTTGACAATTAGTTTGGGTTTATCAACCATCAGATAAACTGCTAGATAGTCTTTCCTTTCAAAACCCCATAAACAGTGTATTACACTTTCAAACTTTCCTTTAGATTATATTTATAAGCTGAGTTTGATTCAAACCAGCTCTTACAGAAATCTAGCTCATATACAACGTGTAACAGAAAGGTTTAACCATATTTGAAGAGCTTATTTAGTCAATGGTATAGAACAACTTTTACTATGGAGCCAACCCTGAAATCTCAAAAAAGAAATCTATCCCTCTATACATTTTGGCCAAGTGGCAGTGCATTTTTCTATGAAACAGTTAATTTTTTTTTTCGAGATACAGGGTTTGTTCCATAGTAAAAGTTGTTCTATACCATTGACTGTATAAGCTCTTCAAATATGGTTACACCTCTCTGTTACACGTTGTATGAAACGACAGAATCGTATTGAAATAAAAGCTGATTCACACTTGACTATTTACCTAACTCCATATGTAAATAAGAACTCCAAAAGTACTGAAATATTGTACATGTCCCTGGTATTACTTATTTACTTCGATACTCTTATTTACAACTTTGCCAAGTAAACATATCTCAGATGAAGCAATTTGTTACTTGTTTCTGCAATAAATGAGAACATCTTGTTCAAATAACGGAATCGTAAGCTCACAACAGTGTAAGTAGCAACTTGATATATACTCAGTGTAAATAAAGGGCGAAAAGCAAACGAAGCCACATAAATTTACCGTTAATAGTTAATAGTTCAGGTGGTAGAGCTGATGCCGAGCTCGACTGTGGAGGTACCATCTTACTTGGAGACCCCCTCGAAGTAATTCGGGGGAGAGTAAGAGGACAGCTCACAGGCAAAAAACCAGGAGGCCCATCATGCCTGGGACTGATGGATAGCGGTATATCCATTCCTAATAGCCGGGTTTTATATGGAACAGACTGGTGATGGGCAGCAGCGTCACTGGTGCGAGGCTTCCGGCACTGCGCTCACCAATCCGCCTGCCCAGCGTGTGTGAGTATGGGCAGTTCTTCCAGGATGACCGCCGGGAACGGCAAAGTCCTGGAAAGGCTTATGTCCAGCAGTGGACGAATTAGGCTGATGGATGGAATAGTGAATAGCTTTTCTAAAGTTAAATTCTGCTCATAGTTAGTCAAGTGGCTTGTAGTTTAAAGTTACAGAGTGTCGATTCGTCTTTTTCTGTCTGTATCGAAAAGAGAAGGATAGGACGCTTAAAATAAGATTAGTCGTGTCAAAAGAGTTAAGTCGTGTTATACCGAATTGATACCATAGCACCATATTCGGTATGAGGGTTTCTTAGAGTGTACGATACACGTTAGCCCTAGTGATCCTCTTATTTTGCTTAAAGCTATTAGTGAAAAATAATAGAACAAAAAAAAAATTACTATTAATTTTCATTTACAGCTTTAAGAAAATTAAGAAAGAAAAAAATTTTTTTTCACTTCCAGGCGAATATTATATTAGATCACCCTTAAGTTTTACGTAAATAATACCAAGTTTTGTGATATTGTCTGAGCGGTAGTATCACTAAGCCACCGTACTATTAAACCTCAAAGTAAAATACATTTTTATTTTTTATATTTTTAAATTCTAATAATAGTAGTAGTACGCTTTATTGATTTTCACTTAATTTACTGAATTTTTGTATAATTAATTTGTCTATCCCCTTTTTTTGTCGTTTTATTATATATATATATATACAGATTCTTACGAATATTAAAGTAGAAATTGAATAAAAAAGAAAATTTTCGATATATATTTCGACCCACTTGGGATCGTCGTCAGTCGAATATCTATGATATCTATGATATTCGACTGACGACGATCCCAAGTGGGTCGAAATATATATCGAAAATTTTCTTTTTTATTCAATTTCTTCCCGCCAACCATTGGGTGGTGAATAAGTTATTGTTACACAAAAAAAAAGGTTTTTTTTAACCGTTTTATTATATACATATATACAGATTCTTACGAATATTAAAGTAGAAATTGAATAAAAAAGAAAATTTTCGATATATATTTCGACCCACTTGGGATCGTCGTCAGTCGAATATCATAGATATCATAGATATTCGACTGACGACGATCCCAAGTGGGTCGAAATATATATCGAAAATTTTCTTTTTTATTCAATTTCTACTTTAATATTCGTAAGAATCTGTATATATATATATAATAAAACGAGAAAAAAAACCCTTTTTTTTGTGTAACAATAACTTATTCACCACCCAAAGGTTGGCGGGAAGAAATTGCTTCGAGTGGTAAGTCCGTTTTATTTAATAAAATAAGAAAAGTCTGCTTTTCTTTTTATGTATCTTTTGTGTACAATATAGTGTCCATCCATTCATTCTTTCATTCATACAGGATAGAAAAATAATTATAAACACATTCTGTGAGAAAAATGATAAAATAAATGTCAGATCTAAAACGTGTACTTCAGCGGGTACATAATGCCTGTATAAGGTTTTGTTTTCATGTATCCCCTCGAACTTATATAAGCACATATATTAATTTCGCAAAAATGCTAAACATGAATTCGAGAAGTAAATTACATGTATATTATACATATAATATTTGCGACATTTTGCTGAGTCAGGGACCTTTTTGTTTGCTGCATCTTGATCATTTTAAAATATATATTATCCTAGAGTAAATAAGTGTATTTGTTTACGATGTGGCATCAAAATAAATGTCTTTTCTTTCTTTCTGTCTTCTTTCAGACGAATCCTAAAATAATCGAATCTCTACCTGTTTAACGAGATCTACTGGATTCTTTACCGAATTTAGTAAATATCTTGAAAGAAAATGGAAATTGATTACCATAACACATAAAAACGAAAAAAAAAAAGATAAAATTAAACTAAGTTTATAAGAGAATAGATACATAGATATATAATAAAATAGAGAGAAATATATAGGTTCATATTGGTGTCGATTCGATGTAACACGACTTATCTTATTTGACAAGTCTTACCTTATTTTAAGCGTCCTGTCTTTGTCTTTTCGATGGTTAAATCGTGTTACACCGAATCGACACTAATATGTACTGTTTTGGCAAATGGGTGCATGTTCAGCAAATGCTGTCTGTAAAATTTAGCAAATTACAAACAGCGCTGGTTTTCAGCAAGTTGACATATATTCCGCTGATTTCAATGAGAGAAGCAACTGCAGTAGTACTACGTTAAAATACTTTGTTGCTTCTCTATGGATATATAGTGTTAATTATTCTATAATTCGTATCAAATATTGTTTTACTTTTTCTTCTTAGTTAAGTTGATATAATCGAATACTATTTATCACGTCAAGTTGGTACGCCTGATTTTTCTAGCCAATGGGAAATAGTCCCGCTAACTCACCATGCCACGATATAATTCCAAACGAAGGTACATTAACGGGTAGACAGGCGACCAACTTACTTGTACACAGCTGTAAAAGGTATTGAAATATATTTGTGTGAAGTACCTGTGCTACTGAGTATTAAATTTAATTATTTTATTTCATTCATTTATTTAGCACATTATCACATTAATTTAATTAAACATAGTTCACATCACTTAAACCAACACGGTTTGTGTGTGATGGATGATAAAGGTAGGTGTATATAGCTCACAGCTGACTGATGATTATGGTTAGTTGCATTTTTTTTAATGCAAACTCGTAATATTTTTAGGGTGCATGTTTGTGTGAGACGAGATACGTGTGGTGATTATGTATTTCTTGAAATTGTAAAAAAAACTTTGACTCCCATTTACACTGGACTAGTTCAAAAACAAATCCTGGTATAGGCGCGGTATAGGCCGTATTATACAGGCAATAGGAGCAAAAAAGTTTTTTTTGAATTTCACCTAATGGGTCATTAAACACTGATCCTGATCACTAACCGAGTCTCAAGCGTGAATTCAGGCGTTGAATAAATTTCATTTTTTAATATTTATAATATATCAAGGGGAGTTCAAAGGTGGGCTTGGGCAGGGTTTTTTTTTTTGGATAATAAGATTAAAAAAAAATACGTAAAATGTATTAATATTTGTAATGTGAGACCTCGAAAAGATTTTTTAATAAACAAATAGGATATACAAGTAAGAAAAAATTAAAAAAGATTTCACATATTAATTAGCGCCCATTATCATAACCCATTTTTCAAGTCCAAAATACCAAAATAAAACTTTTCGACAAAGCTAACGGGCTTAAGAACAAAGAATTTGAAGGGCCTCTCACAAAAGGTTCGTATCTGGCTCATTTATCTGCTACTCTGTCTGTAAGGGTCTTAATTACTAAGCCGTTTAACCATCGCGTTAGGGATCATTAAAAGTGTCATATAATGGTCACCGAAAGGCTTCATAGTGTTGGTAAAGATTGTATATTATGAATTGAGTATGTATTGGTACACAGTTGCGGCCTTAAGGAATGGTAGAGACACGTTACACGCAACCTTATATTATAAACAGTAGGTCAATTAGAAGCTATAGCGATTAGTAGGCGAAACACTCATTTACATCTTTGTTACAATTTATAATGCAAGAGAGAGAGAGAGAGCCACCATTGCATCAGGCCTTCACCTGACATCGACAATGGTCGACGTACGGCAAGCTGTACTTACTCTCTCGGAGCTCCCATATTCTGAGGGACAAGTTTACCTCCTGGTGAACACCGAGCGGAACCTTTATGTCCCATAGGTGAACCTCCTACCTCCCCTACAGTCCAACCCATGCCACTAGTTGGTATCAACTACCCATCTAGAGAGTCACGACGGAATCGTGGTTTCCAAGACGCACTAATACCAGCACATAACCAAAGTCATCTCGCCTCCTAGTCACCACCACTTTCTAATGTTGTAACCAACATAATTAGGTGCTATTACTCACCTGGGTGACTGTTGATAAAACTATTGACAGATGCTTGTTCCATCTTCACCTTTTACTGAGAGTGTCGGTCTTTCCACGTGGGCAAGCAAAATTGTTTGCCCACCCACATTCAGAAAAAGGCGGGTTAAAGATAAAAATGTGTTGATGAGAAAGCACACTTATCCGAGCCGAACGCGCGAAAGAGTCGAACGAAACGAATTTTAGAATTCTTTATATGAAATCTTGTGAAACCTCGCACACTTGCCTGCGTCGAATCGTCCGAATCTGGAAGAACCCCAGAAATCCTAGACGAATTCGGATGACGTCATCAGATTCAGTGCGGCTGATGCGGTCGACTCGACTGATGCGCTCGCATTCTATTGGTTGCGTACGACAGAGCAACGCGCGAGTACTACTTGTTATTGTTTTATAAAATGAGTGAGTGCAAAGGAAATAGAAACGGTTTCTTCGGCGCGGTCGATTCTTTCGGCGCGGTCGAATCTTTCGGTGCGGATATGTGTGCGAGGCCTCCTTGACTTGGATTCGTTCGACGCGTTCGGCTCGGATAAGTGTGCTTTCACCTACACAAAATAAAGTTGGCTGTTTGTATTTTTAAATTTTTTACTCACCAAACGTTTTCATAGGGCCGATCTCGCGGTTATCCGCGACACACACCTCACATATATATAGGTTTCTCTATGACACCTTATTGTTCCGGCTTCAACAACCGTCAAACAAATCAACGACTGTTGATTTGTTTGACGGTTGTTGAAGCTGGAAAACGAACTTGATTGTGTGTCAAACGGCGCATCGAGTGACGAAAAATTAACTTGAAAGTCTATTATAGAACCGAAATTGGATCGTTAGAACCTTATTTTTACCGTGCTTCTTCGAAATCTTCCGAGCCTAAAAATATGTACTATTTTATAACCGAGTGATGAAACTGATGTTTTTAATTTTATAAGAAAATACCGTCGAGCTTTGATTTTTTTTTCTTTTTTGGACATAAGTCATGCCAAAATTAATTAAGGACCAGTAAGAAGTCGTCCACCATACTGCCAGCAAACTTGGCCTAGTTCCAAATAAATTCTTGGCCAAATTTACATTATCTGTGTTATCTCACACAGCTGCTTCCTTGGCTTCTCATAGACAGTTAATGTTATATAAAATGAAAATACTACAATATAAATATAAAAATATAATATAGTAATAAAATAATCTATGAATTTGTGGATATATTAATAATTTGCAATATTCCGCTAAAGAATCTTACCATGCTATTCAAAATGCAGACTCATGATCATTTTTATGATGACTCAATGACTTTGTCGAAACAAGATTAAAATGCTGTTTTAAGTTTGTCTCGACCAAATAATGGCTAATTGTTCATTAAATTTCAAGCTTTGATTTATAAATCTAACATAATATATTGAACTATTGGCGTGAATTTCCGTAGACCAATATCTTTTCCACTGTAAACTTCTTAACAAGAAAAACAAAGTTAAGTTGTGCACTTTGTACCGACCGACTGATGTTTAACATTAACTACTTTGTTTTATGATATCGGTTACGAGTTACGCAAACTCAAGCGATCTATATTAACAATGTCACCTTTATAGGTTTAATCAAATACTTTATTCATGAATATTGTAATTTATGATCTTTTGATGTGAAAGCCACAAACTTTGAAATTCAATCTCTGAAGTGGATGCGACCACTGTTTTAATTTAATATAATTGGTTTCAACGAGGTTTAAATATTACAGAGCGTATTACAATTTTGAAGACCAAGTAATAGTACAGTCAAGTTTCAAATTCTCTGAGAAAATCATGTTTAAAAGATAATTGAGTTTCAAATAATTTAGCTTGCGCCGAACAGCAATTTTTTTCGTTTAGTGATAATCTCATTCTGTACAAATAAAGATCTTCTCCTTCTTCGTGTAAAAACTAAATTAAATTGAATCTATCCAGTAAGTAGCTACTGTAATAGCTTTGTTATTAGCCTGCATCAGGTCTAAGTGAGTGCAGGAAGCCGGATACAGTGGGCACGACATGAGACGGTCTGTCGTTTGTGGAACACCGCATAGACAGTTCATGCTAGTATTTTCAGCAAAAATTTCCCAGCGCTTAAGGTTATCCTTGGACCTTCTCACACTAGCTCTAAGACCATTCAACGATTTCCATACTAGCCATTCCTGATCATGACCCGGTGGGAGATGTTCTGCGGGTTTTCCGTAGTCAGGGCTCAGATATGGCTGAGGCGCTTGATCCCAAAGAGACAGCCTGGTCTCAGTAGGCGTCAAAAACAGGGCACTGGTTATAGCCAAGAAACTTCGTCTGGATTTAAGACGAAGTTTCACTCGAGCATGTTGGAAGAGAGGGTGCCGAAGGTCTACCTCTAACTTGCACTTTGAGACCATAGCGGCAGGCTCTCGTCGGACGGGCGGTGGAGCAATGCCTGCCAAACGGTACAACATATCCATGGGAGTAGGCTTAAGAGTCCGGTCCGCGACGACGACAATTTTAATGCAAAGCATTATGTTAAATATTTTTTTGGCCTTTATGGCAATATTTTTGGAAAAACTAAGGGCATACACCACTTTATATTGGCCGTTTAAATGAAGGCTTGGAATTTATTTGATTTAATTGTTTCTCTTTTGCGAGTTATTTTGGTACATACGAGCCCACTTCGAATAATTCTTCATAATATCTCAGTACCAAAATAACTCGCAAAATAGAGACAATTCAATCAAATACATTTTAGGTCTTCATCTAGATGGCCAATATAAACTGGTGTATGTCCCTGAATTTTACAAAAACATTGCGGTAAAGACGAGAAAAATAATTAAAAATACGGAGCGTGTTCTTAAGGCAGCCCGTTATTAGAAATAAAGGTAATATTTATCAATAGTAAACACGTTCTAAAAATACAAGTCCTTATGTCTGCATAGTAGTCTGAATAATTATTTAAGTTTTCTTTTACTTATTCTTGTTGGGTATAATGTTCTTAAGAAACTTCACAGAAGTAACCATTTAAGGGTCCGTAGAATGTCAAATGCACAACTTCAAATGACAATTTCACATTACGTTACTATGTATTAAGTTATTAATACAGCTTTAAGTCCTGGGCTTGAACTCAAATCTTTAGTTATTAAGGAAAATTGTCAGTAAAGAATTCTTAAAATGCATTTGCAACTTCTTTCTTCATTGTTTATATTTAACTTAAGTTCATTATTCCTTTTCTTATATTTTCCAGTTTTAGTATTTATGATATTTCATACTTTTTTTATTTCACCATCGGCCATTTTAAATATTTAATTTAAATATCTTTTGAAAATATGTATTATTTAAATTAAATTTAAATAAATATATTATTTATTATTATCTTTAAACGGCTTTTTATAGATGGATTATATAATATATACATAAACAACAAAATCAAATTCAACTGATGACGACTCCATATAAGTAGACGAAAGATATCGTTTTAATTGTTTTTAAAAATTCAATAAACATGATTAATTGCAGGATTTGGACTGGCCATATCTGTCGCCGACGTGATAACCTTTGGGGCCGTAAGGCATTGGAATGGAGACCACGTAGGCCGCCCTCGTGCCCGCTGGACTGACGATCTGAAGGACGTTGCGGGTGGCGGCTGGATGAGAATGACTGACGACCGCCAAGAGTGGCGTAATATTGGGGAGGCCTATGTCCAGCAGTGGATGAATACAGGCTGATAGATGGATGGGATGGATTTCAAGATTTTATGTCATACACGTAGTTCGTATAAATAATTTTTGCTTTTGTAAACACCGGGTATCGCCAGTCACTGAAAGTGATTTTAATTTTGTTAGAAACTTTTTGCAATTTAAACGTATTTTTAAATTCTTCGGGTCTGTAAAGAGGACGTTTGGATTATCTTGAAGAAGGTCAGGTCAAAGCGTGATAATTTAACATCAAAGTCAACTTTGCCAGTTTTGATCGGCCTGCAAAAAGCTTTTTTGCTTGTCTTTGCAGTCATATTTTTGCTGCCTATAAAGGAGTGTACGGCTCACTTTATTTCCCGCATTCACTTTTCTTTCAAAGTCATCCTCACATTATGCATCGCGCGTAAATAGACAACTCAGATACTCGTATACAAACTCGTTAACCTGTTCTACTTTCTATGTAGTATCCAATTTTAACCTCAGTCACAGCCCCGCTTCATCCTTTTAGCACCATACTTATTAGTATTGTATTGAGGTTAAAACAAAAAATTTTGCCGTCTGTCTGTTCCGTTTTAACCCTCTGTAACCGACGTGCCCTAATTTTCACAATTCTACTGACGTGGTAGTCCACCAGACACCACTTTGGCAGCTTATATCTTATTAATTTCATTTTAAATACCTACTGTGAAGATTATTTTGAATGTTTAGGGTGTGTATTGATTTAAAATCAATAATTTATGAAGAAATAAAAAACCAATGTCAATTTTAAGAATATTTATTGATATGTAAAATCAGTCCTCAAAAACTTACGTTTATACCAAACAAAAACCATAACATTTTTTGAAGGAATGTTATATTTTTATCAAAGTTAACACTTAAATTAACCAATTAAAAAAGAAATTAGCAAATTTTATTGGTTGAATCAAAAGTTACATGCCCTCAAATTCACTATGTTTTTTGACAATCCTTAGAAATTGACTCTTAGAACGACGTGTGCGCCCACCGCGACCGCTCCCGGGTCGCCAACAAACACATGAGCACGCGGTAGGAAAGTACTAAGAACGCGGGAGTCATAATTTGAAAAATAAGGACGCAATATACGGTTTTCGATTTTGCGGTGTCTATCAGACTACCACGTCAGCTGTAAAGGTTTAACTTGGGAACCACTTAACGAATTTGGATTAAGTTTGCATTATTATTATCGTAATGACCCTAGTCAACATATGTATAAGGGATGTTGATAAAAAAAACCGCTGAAAAGCTGAAAACTGGCGATAAATGAAAGACTTCCACGGGAACAAAGCCGTGGGCAAAAGTTAGTCCATGAATAAATGAGGTCACGAGGATTCCGCTTCCCATTTATACCTAAACGACGGATGATATCCAGTGTCCGCCATGAAAAGGTTATATATGATCACTTTGCAAGGACGCAATGAAGTGAGCCTCACATTATCGGGGTTGAAGGACCTATTCTTGTGTGAGGAACGATCATCATTACGTATACGAGCATTTCCGTAGCTGGCAGTTGATACCAACGCGCTTTTAAGAGTCAATTCTCCGGATTTGTAACAACATTTTACAGGTATGTATTCATTTATTTTCAATGCAAGTGCTCGTAAAGCTCGCTGCTGCGCCGAGTGCGAACCGCTACCAACAGCATCCTGAGCACGATAGTGGATAGGATTGACAACCCATTCATTATGCATTGGGTGCAATTGTCAATCCTACCCAATGCGAAATAAATTAAAAAGTGTAAATATAATAGTTACTAACAATAGCAATTAAGTAAAACTGTTACTAACAATATGGATACAATATCCGAAATAAACGTTATTATATGTATATTATATAAATGCCCACTTTTTATGCATCAAAACCGAACAGAAAATCGATTATTTTGCCTTAGGGCTTTATTATTATTTATTTTTTTATTTATTTACAATGGTTGGCTAACCTGCAGCCTTTCCTGTGTACCAAACATTTTATACTTTTTTTTCCACTGTTTAACGGCTCTTGATACAGTCCTTTTGAGCCAATCATAATTTAAAGTTCACAAGATTATATTTCTTTTATTTTCTCACACTAAGCATTGAAAAATGTACTATGATACACGGGCGTAAGAGCAATAAATTACTCGGTTAAGTTTAAAGCACGAGCGTAGCGAGAATCGTCCTCGTAATTTATTCCTTTTCACCCTTGTAGCATAAACTTTTATTAACTATGTTCATGTATTTTTATATGTAAGTTTATGTCTTAGATATTTAGGTTTAAATTTTAATCTTGATCTCCCTATTATTTTCTAATTAGTATTTAGACCTCCACATGTTAATTTGTTTATCTTTCTGTTAGCTACCAAGGGTTGCCTGGAAGATAATACTATTAGCAATAAGTGCCGCCCTTGTACACCGTGTTTAATTGTTCTTTTTGTGTTTTGAGTTATTTGTGTAAATGTGCAAAAAGTGTTATAAATAAATATAAATAAAATAAAATAAAGTATTAAGATATAACGGTCGAAATACAACTTTTAGGTAAGACGTATTTTTAATGATATTATGGTAGCTTCAAAATAATTGAATTTTCCGCGGACAAGTGCCTCAGGACAGCACAAAGACTAGTGCATAAGTGAAGTGACACTAACATAGTATTAATCTCTATTACTAATTATTATTAGTAATATTATTATTTATCAAAACGCCTGGTCGATGCCTCCGGGGACCCTCGGGCAGGGACTTACCTCGGCCAGAGAATCAGTCTGGCCATACAACGAGGTAACGCTGCCAGCCTGCTGGGTACTCTCCCGCACGAGAGTGCGGGAGAGGCACGACGGCAGCGACCTTGATATAATTTTTTATTTAGTTTAATTTAAAATAATATTTAGTTTTAATTTTATTATTTTTTATTGTTATGTATTTGATTTGTTGTGTGATAAATAAACAAAGTAGCATTATTATGTAAAATAATATATATTTTAGTTCTAAGGTATTCATATATGGGCCCTAGCTGCCTGAAATAAATGGCTGGCTGAACCCTACAAGATAGATCAAAATAATGTGCTACAGTATTGTAAACCTTAAAAAGGTCTCGAAAAAAGTCCGCGATTGTAAATGGTCAATCTCTTAGGGATAACCCACAATAACCATTTTTTATCCTTTACTTTTTACGACAAATAATTGCTTATTTACGAAGCGATTTTAAGCAAAACCGCATTAATTCTTATCCAATTAAGTACCTTAAATACTGTAGTATATTTAGTATCAGCATTGGACCCGTGCGAAGCCAGGGTGGGTCGCTAGTTATTATTTTAATTGTGAAATTAGAATTTCTTATTAAATTTTATTTGCTTCAATTTTATGGAAAATCCAATCATTTGAAGCTATCATAATAAAGTTAAAATTAAGTTTATGCGTGTTATAGTAAAGTTTTGTTTTGGGGGTCATTACCATTTTTTAATATTTTGTTTCAAATCCGGGGAAAAGATTCTAAGTGGACACCTGACGCTAGAACATCAACAACACCAGGTTTTCAAGGGTTCATTGGAAGAAACTAGGTCTCTCCTCATATTGAAGAAAATATATTTGATGTATCGATTTTTTATCTAGAGATTCCACCTATAAACAATGTATTAAGATTTATACCTTTGTCCAAAAAAAAACCCACTCTCTTTTTTTTGGTTTTCAAACGTTCGTTTCAAAAACACGGTTAAGAGATAAACTTGTTTTTTTTTTATAAAACAGGCAATAGAAATATGAAGGGATTTTACCTAAATCTAATATTTTTTTCCCTACAAATTATTTCAGTATTAGCTAAAAACACACCAATTTGTTGTTTCGCTGCGTGATTACTGCGCTGTATTACGCGTCCAAGAAAAAGAAGCCAAAGAGCCAACATATAATCGCCTCTATGAAAAGCAAATAAGGTCTTTGCCATTGAACTTATGGTGCTGGACGGGTATAAAAAAAGTTGCTAGGGTATGCCATCCTCTTAAATTCTATGGTATAAGTTTTTTGATATTAGAAAGGGAATGGAGCGTAAACGCCAACATCACGCATTTGTATGAAATGACAGTTACCAACATAGAGCGTGAAAAAAAACACTTGACTCAGTATCGCAACTTTTAATCGAGATTTCTTTTTAAGTATGTAGTAGGTATACAAGGTGACTTTTTGATCATCGTCCAAATTCATACTGGAGGCTTGATAAGTGATCAGTGTCTTGGATCAGTAACAATTTTTGTGAAATTCGTAAAATGGAATTTCGGCTTCCCATATAAATTCAGTTCCCGTCGAGTGAATCACTATGGGGAGTCGAAATTTCATTTTAGGAATTTCACCAAAATTGTTATTGATGCATGATACTGATCTTTTACCAAGCCACCAGTATGAATTTGGACGATGATCAAAAAGTCACCTTGTATATGTATAGATTCATTAACGAAACGAATTAAATGCTTGAAAGTAACAGAATTATTGTCATATAAAATTTAAAGTTTAAATTTTTTATAAATTAATAGATCTCTATATGTTATAGTTCTTATAGATCAGCAAATTTCATATTCTGGAGAAGCTATATTTTTGATCATAAATCTAATGAAGTATCTACGTAGAACTTAATACCCGTTTAGTTTAAAACTATAAATTCTAATTTACAGAAACCAATGGAAACTTTGCGATGTCAGTTTATACGAAATATATCTAATAAGGTTTTGTTAAGGAACTATTGAGTAAATTTTGAATATAAGTGTTTTATTTTGATTAATTATAAAAAGGTGGGTTTTTTACAATCTGGCTGCTAAACTGCTCTTAAATGCAAAAATTGGATTACTTTTCTCGATAGGTATGAATACAAAGGTAATCTATTAATGAGTGCTACTATGCAAACGGTACTTTCTGTTTCCATTCGAAAAGAAGCCATTTAATATGCCTATAATACATGAGCCATTTCACATTGTCACCGAACTTTTGAAATTTGGAATGTAAAATGGCTCATGCTACATAGGAGTTAAGAGTTCAATTTCCACTATCACAAACTGATTGTTTGCGCTTTAGAGAACTATATACTATTTGTAAAAAAAAACTCCATCGTCAAACTCCTTAAAGTTTCTGGCGTTTCCAGCCAGTATCAACCAAAAGTAATTAAAACGACGAAACAATCTTTGGTCTTAATGTTAAAAATATTAAACAGAAATAAAAATGGACAACTAGAAAATAATTCCTTTACTGAAATTTCAATTTTAAAGCCAAAACATTAACAAGCGAAGAATAAAATCACTCCAAGACTCTCTTACCGGGGACTTTTAAAACCACAAATACGAGTAGGCTAATTTAAGAAAAATTCTAGATTTTCATCATAAAAACTGCAAATCAAAATATTTTCTCATTAACATGGCTTTGAGCTGGTTCTTTTAATTTTTAATTTGCTCCATCACTGGGACGCAGAAGCTTGGCTCTCACTGATAAAAAATTCCCCGCGGCGTCTGCCAATCTCTATCCTTGTCGGAGATTAAAAAGGCTGTTTTTTCCCTCTGCCCCTGTTAATTTATTTTAATCCCAAGATTCTTTTACAGGCTGTTTTTCTAAATGCATTTTTGCCTTGTATAAACGGTGTGTTGGAGATGTTTTGTAGTTCGTTAAAGAGAATTAGAAGTTTCATGTTTTTAAATTGGGCAGTGAAAATTGTTGATATTTTTGATACATCAATAAATTGAGAGAAAGAAGCTGTAAGTAAGTTTTCAACAAAAAGTACTTTACGATGTTAAAAAAAAAAACTTTTGCATGGGAGGCGGCTAGAATCGGGAATAGAAACTGAGATATCTTGATTAAAAAACCACGTTTTGAGCAGATAATTTAACGTCACAAGATCAGAATGAATATTTGTTTGTTACGTGCAAATAAAAACCTCTGAACAGATTTTGATAAGACTTTCAAAATTAATTAAGCAAAAATCCAAAAAAGTCACAGTCCACACTCGATAAATCCGCGTTTCCCCGACGATTATTACGTCCCAACGTGGTGAGTGGAGAGCCACAAATATACGATTTTTAGGGCATGCCGGTTTCCTCACGATGTTTTCATTCACCGTTTAGCAAGTGGTAAGTATTTGGTAATACAAATACTATGCACATAAATTCCAAAAAACTCATTGGTACATGCCTGACTGGGGAACCTAGGTGTCAAGATTGAGAGGCCAGCGTTCTACCGCCTGAACTGCCGCCGCTATTGATGATTTATTACACCCTGTTTTAATACCCACGACATCTCCTCACAACAAACTAACTCAGTTTTATAACCCCTAACTAGGGGTCAGCACACAAAATTGGGTGTTTCCCTGGGGAAAAGCAAACTTACCTAGTCAGTGTCCGTCCACACCAGGGATCCGTAACAAAAGTTTTTAAAGGTCCGCCGCGAATAGTGGACGCAATCAGATGGGAGTTTCTCGTTTAAGGTTCGTGGCACACTAAGATTAAGGAAAGGGTCCGTATTTGTAGATATTTCGCTTATAAATATAAGCTCCGTATGAAATTCCTTATCTTTTATGTAATTGTACCAACATTTCCTTCATAACATGTAAAACAATACATTTTTGTATGTAAATGAAGAATGATAAATGATAAAGCCCTGAGAAAATATTATATTGGGTGTTAAAATGAAGTTGCGGAGCCGGAAACTGGCGATAGGACTCATTCATACGAATACATTTTACTATAGAGCTAACCCTCGAATCGCAAAAAAAAATCAGGTTTTCCATAGAAAAGTTACATTGCTAACCGACCAAAATATATGCAACAACATTTTTTTTTCTCAATTTATTTTCACCCAAATTTGTTCGAATGTGCAATTACCATCGCCAGTTTACGGCTTCCGCGAATTCATCTTCACATTGTGTATTATATATTGCAGGTAAATGAGGAAATCGGGGATTACGCATTAACCCTAGAGATCACAGTGGCGTGCATAGAACTTTTTTCCGGAAAAGAAATCAGAAGGCCAAGTTTGACAATAAAAATATTTGAAAAACTTTAAATAACACATTGAAAAAAGAAAGTTTGTATGACGCCAGGGTAGTAGTGAACATTTTTATACCAACTTTTTTTTTTAGTGTTATTTATATTTTTTCATATTTTGTTTTGTATCTTGACATTAATGTCAAGCTTTACTTTCTGATTGATTTTCCGGAAAAAGTTCTATGCACGCCACGGCTAGAGATACCACAAAATCCTGGAAGATGTCGAATATTCAAATAGATTACTGAATCTTTCTGAAAAATCTAGTGAAATGTCGTTTCACTAAACTGAATCTAGTAGTCGGGATGAAAATGATTTTGATCGTTTCCAGAGGTCACCGGGAAGTACCCTTTACATTTAGGTTGTGATGTTCAGTTAGTAGTTGAATTTTTTAGTTTTAAAAAGTAATTTAAAGCTTTATTTTTTTCGGTAAATTAGAAACTGTTTTTAGTACAGTGTGCAGCTATTTGATAATTTCAACTTGGTACCTCAAGCCGTTCTCGAGAAATAGGCTTTGACACAGAGACAGAAAGACTGATGAAAAGCAAAGTAACCCAATAAAGGTTCCATTTTCCAAAACAAGTAAAGGAAGATTGTCAAATGTCAACAAAAGTCAAACAGTTGTACATTTTTTTCTAAAATTTATAAATTAGAAGAACCACGCAAAAGAAAAGAATTTTTAGCGGAATATATCTTAGAAATATCTAAATTCATCGATAGCATATATGGAAGCCATTAGTTGACGTGAGGAAGGTGGAAGAAACATACCAAAAACAGAGCGAATGTTGAACTGCATCAACCTCTGGACCGTTTTTCAAGATTTTATAAAGAAGTGAGTTTCAAAGATTGCTGGTGAAATTCATGTTATGTCGTGATCAAGAAAGACATGAAGGCTTTTTGGTGTGCAAAAATTTTTAGCAAAGAGACACATTTTATCGTTTTGTTCAGTTACTTTCTTTTCTCCTCTTTTATTGAATGCCCGTGTTGTTTTTAAAATATTTTAGTGGTAAATCTTTTGATAGGCTTAGAATTTCATAGGTAAGTTTATTTGTACGCCAGTTATAATTATCTTTATCCTCTTTTACCTTTTCTTTTTTAATTTTATCATGCTCCTACCTCGACGTGTATCCTTCTAGATTTAATTTACCGTATTTTATAGTTTTATTTATAAGTTATTTGGATTATGTCCCAGTCGCAGACCGCCGTCGCATCCACGAGTGCCGACAAACTTAGCCAGGAAACGTCGGCTGGAGATCACATACAGTGTCCACATTGCCCACACACCAATCTGTTTAAGAGTACAAGAGGTCTTAAAATCCACATTGGCAGAAAACACAAGCCAAACACGAGCAATGACAATAGCAGTACCGCCCTCATTCCATCTTCAGATTCTTCAGCAAGTATATCTACACAACCTTTTTGGAAATTATTAAGTTCTTATAAGAAAAACCTACCGCTAGTAAAGCGTATTCCTCGAGGTGCGCGCAACACAGTCGCTGCGTCTCTTTCGACCTGCATCCGTAATACAATAAACAATAACGACAAGTCCAGCTGGGAAAATCTTCTATCATTCCCTTATCAGACACTGCATGTGACAAAAGACAAAGACAGCGGCTCATTGACATATAAAATCAAGCAGAATTGTACAAATCGTTGCAAGCCAGATATACCTGTTAAAGAAAAAAAGGCTCATCATAACCCCCCAGATAATATATGCAAGAAAGTGGAAACGAAAGTTGGGGAGGGTGATATCAGAGGAGCCGCTCAGCTCTTATTCTCCACCGACGTAATAGCCACCGAAACACCGGAAACCCTCTCGGCCCTTCAGTCAAAACATCCATCTCCAGCATCAACAACACGGCTCCCTGATCCACCCCATCCTTCTGATCCTACACCTCAGGCAACTGTTGATGACACACTGGCTGCGATCATGTCTTTTAAGAAAGGCTCGGCCGGTGGCCTCGACGGTCTATCGCCGCAACACTTAAAAGACCTTGTCTGTGGCACCATAGGCGATACCGGTCGAACTCTTTTGGCAGACCTGACGGAACTTGTAAATTTAATGTTATCAGGAAAGGTTTGTGAAACTATTATTAACACCCTATATGGCGCAAATCTCTGCGCACTAAGAAAGAAGGATGGGGGAATCAGGCCCATAGCCGTTGGCAACACCATTCGCCGTATTGCTTCGAAAATCTGCTGCCGGCACTTATTACCTATATTTACAAATACATTTCAGCCTATTCAACTAGGCTACGGCAGCAATGGAGGCTGTGAGGCTGCTGTACATGCAGCCCGCACATTCCTCGAACACGGCGGTGGTGAAGTGATGCTGAAGGTGGACGTGAGGAATGCATTCAACTCGATCAACAGGGGCGCCTTGTTAGCCCAAGTCAAAGAAGTTACCCCCCAAATTTACAAGTATGTACATCAGTGTTATAGCACCCCATCAAATCTGCTATATCATGAACATCTTATTCATTCTGCCGTTGGATGTCAGCAAGGCGACCCTCTTGGCCCGGCGATTTTCAGTTTGGCCATACACCCAATTATTTCGACCCTAAATTCGAAATTCAACGTTTGGTACCTGGATGATGGCACGATTGGAGGCGAAGCGGCTACGGTTCTAAAAGATCTCAACATTCTTATTACCGAATTCGAATCCATCGGTTTATCACTAAATTTTTCCAAATGTGAACTTTATATTAATGAATCGATTCAGGCCCAAGAAAAAGAAAATATCTTATCTAAATTTAACAGTCTAGCCGCTAATATAAAAAATGTAAACAGAGAAACGCTCCGCCTCTTAGGAGCGCCCATTTTTAACGAATCAATCTCTGAATATGTGGAGGACCAAGTAAAAAAATTCAAAGAGTCATCCGGGCGCCTGACTGAGATCAGTCCACATATGGCGCTTTTCATAATCAGATACTGCTTATTTGTACCAAAATTTACTTACGTTCTCCGATGTGCCCCTCTGTGGAAATCCGAAAATCTGACAAACAGTTTGGACGAACTAATAAAAGACACATTATCCAAAATTCTAAATTGCACATTGGATGAGCGTACCTGGACCCAGGCCACCCTACCAGTCAGGATGGGAGGCCTAGGTATACGTAAAATTTCTAGTGTTGCACTCCCGGCCTTCCTGTCCTCGGCTCATAGCACTCGCGACCTCTACGGTACTATAATAAACCCGTCACTTGGTGATGTTGAAGTCGCAGGCTTGGCCGAGGCCAGGAATGCCTGGATGAATTCCTCACCAAATCTAATTCCTCCAGCTAATCCAAAATTACAAAGGTTATGGGATGAGCCCTTGTGCAAACAAGTTCAAACACAGCTCCTTGAAACTTCTCCCAACATCGCTGACAGGGCTCGTCTCTTAGCCACTAGCACACCAGAGTCGGGTTACTGGCTGAATGCGTTGCCTTCACCAAACATCGGCACTCTGTTGGATAGGACAACTTTAACTTTGGCCGTAAGCCTGCGACTGGGTACAAAAACAAACCAACCTCATCGCTGCCGCTGTGGGGAGAGCGTCGACCCACTTGGTCACCACGGTCTGTCTTGCCAATTCAGCGCCGGCCGCCTCGCACGTCACGCTAATCTGAACGACATCATCCGCCGGGCCCTTGCCAGCTGTAGCGTCCCAGCTACTACAGAACCGTACGGGCTCTCTCGGGACGACGGGAAGAGGCCCGACGGAATGACATTGATGCCGTGGAAATGTGGCAGGTCTTTGGTGTGGGATGCGACTTGTGTTGATACACTAGCCTCATCCTACTTACCAACGACCTGCTCGAAGGCGGGCGCCGCGGCGGAAGGAGCTGAAAAAAAGAAGCGGCGCAGATATGTAGCCCTGAGTACGGACTATATGTTTGCGCCCTTCGGCGTTGAGACACTCGGACCGTGGGGACCGAGTGCACATTCTTTATATAAAGATCTATCAAAACGCCTGGTCGATGCCTCCGGGGACCCTCGGGCTGGGGCTTACCTCGGCCAGAGAATCAGTCTGGCCATACAACGAGGTAACGCTGCCAGCCTGCTAGGTACTCTCCCGCACGACGGCAGCGACCTTGATAGAATTTTTTATTTAGTTTAATTTTAAATATAATTTAGTTTTAATTTTATAATTTTTTATTGTTATGTATTCGATTTGTTGTGTAATAAATAAACTTCCTCCAGTAAAGGAAGCCTGAAAAAATGTTATTTTTGACTGTGCATCGTGTGTCTTCACCACAAACCTGTGTAATGTACGAAGGTTCTTCAATGTGCAAAGTTTAAGCGTCCGCTAAAACAAAGTTAAATCGTGTGGATTGTGGAGCTTCGCTGGTATTTGTGACAGTTTCACTTGTTTGGGACGAAGGGCTATTTGTACTTACAAATTAAACTAGATCCGTATCTACTTGACCGAGGTTTGTAATGTAAAAGGATGTTAAAACGTGTGTAATGTGTAAGGGCGTTATGTAAATAAAAAAAATGGAGGTGAACGTAGCATTCCCTGTGTAAGCATTGTCAGCATTATTTGGGGGAGAGTAAGAGTAAGAAGTTGAGAGTTCTCAAACAGGCACAACCAGGATGATGGTATATCTATCCCAGAGATGGGGAAACTACGGCCATCTCTGGTCCTGAAGCGTTGAAATCCAGCCCGCGACGATCAAACAAAAATCAAGTCAAGTTTTCGTATTGTTAGAAATTTCGCAGCTAACTTGAAAGTTTAATTTAATTGCAATTTGCAATTTCATCCTTATTTCAATAGTTATTTTGTAATATTGCACAATAAATTAGTGTTTCAGAAAATATATACAACATTTTTATTTCAGTAAATAATATAGCCAAAAATGCAACAACTTGGCCCGCCATATATTTCGTTAGTAAATATTGGCACGCGAAGGAAAAAGTTTCCCCATCCCTGATCTATTTTCTATTGCCAGCCCTTTAAAACAGATTGTAACGGGCAGTTGATGCGAAGGTTTTGGCACCGCACTCACTAACGCAACGTGTGTATGAATGGAGTATAGGCATTTCTTCCACAAGAACCGCAAAGAGTGGCAAAGTCTTGAAAAAGCCTAGCAGTGGATGAACCAGACGATGGATGGATGGATGGGTCTTGGGAGTTGGCTACAAATTGATTCCCAATTTATTTGTCATCGAAATTTCAAAATGTATATAAAAACGCACTACTAAAACCATGGCTGAGCGGACTTTGTGAGATATAATATCTGTAAAAATAACAGTTTACAATCGGTCGAGAATTTTTGCCTAAAATTATATATGACAAACGAAAGCTTATTCAATCCGAACTATGGTAAATTTTCGAAAGGTGCCGATTTTTTTTAGCCAACCGTTATGTGGGCATTACCATAATATACTTTAGCCACAAATACAGTTTATTTTTCCTCCCAGACACGCCTAATCAGCAAAGGAGAGTTGGAGTAGACATTTTTTCATATCAGTGAAAGAAATACACAACTATGAATTTGTAAAATATTGAAACCCAATTAATTGTAAAATAATTGTTTTGTTTATGTATTAACGCTAAATAGGGCATGCGTGCTTAATTCATTGTATATAGGCAATGATAAGAATAAAGGTAAAAACTATCCGTTAAGGCGATATGTAAAAGTTTTAGCGTCCCTGTTACTCCATATGCGAAAAAACCCTTTGTGCGAGAGGGACGGATTCGTGGAAAAGTAGCAAAAAGTCGGTTTTTTATTAATATAAAATGTAACTAAAAATGCTATCAAAATTTCGTTTAACCAGGTCCTAGATACTCTTAAAACCCATCTAATAAAATATGATTGCAGTCCATATGTCATTCTAAATTGTCAAACCAGGAGAATTGGTGTCGATAAAGACCTCATTTCAATAAATATTTCTATCGAGCCGAAATTCTCCAATCGCGTTTCTGTTTTAACAGATCCCTAGTGAAAGATTTCAAAAATAATATACAATTTTTTCAAAATAATACATTATTTACCGAAGTAGATATAGAAGTTCTGAAATGGTCGATTTTTTCCGTAGCGCCTTAACCTTACTGGCACTGGAAACGAGTCCAAAATGTGTCTACCTTTTGCTACAGCGTAACAAGTGCTACGATGCCATAGTTTCCCTCCGTTGTAGACCCGCTACGACGTAGTCTGAACGCAAATACGTGCCAGGGGCAGCATACGTGTCCTTGCTGCTGAATATATAAAACTTGGCAATTTTAAAGTCAGTTATTTGCACGTATGATGTACCGTTTAAACTTTAGCTGTGCAAACTTGCCAAGTTCTACATATTCAGTAGCAAGAACCCTAACAAACTTTCTTTTAAAACAAGTGAAGAACGTCGTACATTACTGCAGTTATGACTGAATGAACCACCATTAACCTCCGATTCTTTCTTCTATATTCAAGCTCAGGATGATAAGATGTTTTAATCTAAATATTTGTAAGAGCCATTAGTTTAGGCACCGTACATTTGAAAGAAGTTGTATAGTTGAGGAGCACGAAGAGAAAAAGAACTAAGAAACCTCAGTTAAGGTACTGTATTGATATTAAAGTATACAGAGTTCAGTTTGGGGTCTCTTTCTCTATGTGTGTCGGTGTCGACAGTTAGTTTCGCACTGCTTTAAAAACGGTAAAAATATAAAATGAATTATTGTGGATAAGTAAATAAAGTAGGCTGCAACGCAAGCAAGTCAATCTCCCGTTGCTTCGTATAACAGGCTTAACCAGAAAGCCGGGGCTCTTCTCCTTAATGAACAGGCATACCATACCACCATTTCCCTGTTGTGCAAATATTATCCAGCCTCATGTTGTTGAGCCCACGGGGACATATATTGGTCCTAATTGTAATTCAGTTGAACTAGGGTTACAATTAAGTAAACAAGGATCTACGAATTACAGTTGCTTTATGGAGCGTCTTTGATTTATACGTTCAGAGCTCTTTACCTTCAGATATAATTTTCTTGCGCGCTTTTGTACCATCCATCCATCCATCAGCCTAATTCGTCCACTGTTGGACATTAAAGCTTTCCGTGTATTCACCACTCTTGGCATTCCTCTTGGAAGAAATGCCCATTCTGAAACTTTGGACAGGTGGGTTGGTGAGGGCGGTGCCGAAAACTGAAAGTGACGCCGCTGCCCATCGCTAGTTTGTTTTATATAAGCGCTGCAAATTGAGAATGGATATACCACCATTAATGGTGAGCAACCTGGTTGTTTGAGAACCTGTTGCCTGTTTGAGAGCTGTTTTCTTACTCTTCCCCGAATAATTTCGGAAAGGTTTGCAAGTAAGTTGGTGTTACCGCCACAGTCAAGTGGCATTTAGCTCTACCACCACCTTTGTGCCGTTTTGATTTATACCGCTGGAATAAAAGAGATACAGTCAGTGAACAGGAACATGGTCCAATAACCTTTTTTGCAAATTTATATACAGTCCCCATTCAATTGTGACAGTTTTGTCGGGAACCGTTGATTGGTTAAGGAATTATAAGCTTAAAAAACTAAACAAATCAACTTTTAACATGTAAGTTATTTACTTCCTGTAAAATGAGATGGAATGGAATGGGATTGTAGACTGTTCAAAGTGTTGCACAATGAAAGATTTGTATTTCGAAAACTCATGTTTATTCTCAAAGAAAATAAAGCAAACAATGTAACCGCGCAGTGCCGCTGGCATCTCAGTATTTACAGACTGACGCAAGATGACAAGCTCTACCATATTTAAAAATTTACAAAAGGTTAAGGGCGAGGCTACCCTGATCGAAAAAAAACTAGACGTTTTTGACATCAAGTGTAAGGTTGCTAAACAGACATAAAACCTCAAAAAATGCTATGCATTGGTGAGAACACTAATAAATGATTAATCGAACAGAAACAGTAAAAGATTTTTAGTATCACTAGAAATAAATTGCAAACTACTCCTTGAAAATAAGCTTTCATTGAAGATTCTGATATCTCAATATTTTGAGCGACAACTACCGACTGGTCACGTAGTGTACAAAGTCCTCTAAAAAAATAAAGATTAAAAAAAAAAAAATTTGGAAACCATGTAGATATATCATTGTATTAAATGCATATAGTCGAGCAATTTCTTAATATTATAAGCTTTAGTTTTCAATAAAAATACGAATTACCTGCTAAATAATGTCACCTTTATGGATTTTTATCACAACCTAATGGCACATGAAATTCGACTCTAATAGTAAAAGTTGAAAATGGTTTTCGTTCTCATGACGATATGCATGGGTAAACCTCGTCTTATGGCGCGGTAGTAAGCGAAAGAGGGTTAAAAATCGCGTAGTTTTTGATTTTACTTGAACATTTTTTTTAGTATTATACCATGCCAAATTGCAGCTTTCTAGAGTCTCTGAGCTAAGAAGTGGACAGACAGACAGACGGACATTGCAAAACTAAGGATTCCTTGTTGACTACGGAACCCTATAAAACCTTAAAAACTTGCCATGAAATCCAAGACCTCTTTAACATAACATAAATACTCTTTATTGTGCACCAAAACAAGAATTTATAAAATATTTTTATCAGAGAGGGTACAATAGGCGGTCTTATAGCTTAAGCGATTTCTTCCAGACAACCGTTGGGTGGAAGATAATGTAAAATAGAGGATAAAGCGTACGTGGTGTAATATATATATATATAAACGTAATAACTAAATAACCGAATTTCTTATGTTATCTTATTATCTACATGTCAATATACATACTAATACATAATATACAATATTATAAATATACTTATATACAATCATATACTTATTTCAGATTGATAAATATACCTACATAATATGTACCTTAATTAAAGGGAGGAAAAATATTCTTTTATTCGTTTTCTGAAAATATCCAAGGAAGGAGCAGATTTAACAGAAAGGGGTAAAGCATTCCGCACAGCTTCAACTGTAAAACTTTAATATGATTCCGAGTAGCTCCATGTCCTACATAATCATATAAGATGTTATCACAGAGACCTGCCTCCTCTAACAACTACAACACGCGTACTGAATATACAAACAGATATTTACATGTAAAATTGAATATTAGAGGCTTAAAAGGTATTTGTAAGTGAAATCTTGTTACGAAGTTACATTGTACCTACCTTATTAATATGCAGTATCATACAAGCACTTCGATTTCAATTTTCAATTAAGGTATTGTAAAATTTGTTTTTATTTTAATGCCTTATTTGTGATTCTTATTTATATTCACAAAACAATGCCTTTATTTGCACACGTCATGAACAGAGATTATTTTATAGAAAACAATTTAAAATTCTCTCTTAACAAAACAAAGTGTAGATAGACTAACAGTCGTGTTGAATAATGGATTACAATTGGTCTATTCAATACTGGAATTTTATATTAAAATAGGAAAGGATGTCCCAAAAATAAATTGAAAAATTTAAGTGGTTATTAAAACAAATATATGAATAAGTTACTAGACTTTCGTTCGCGGCTCCAACCGCGTTTATTCAATCTCTACCCTGTTTTTTGCTTGGACATTATTTTATCAACATCCTTTATAGCCTATATGTTGACAAGGGTCACTAAGATGATAATAAAGAAAATCGCATCTAAATCAGAGTTATGAAATATATTTATTTATGTAATATAGGTATACATTCGATACACAGACCACAACGCTTGGCAAACGATGTACTCACGGCCGGTACAGCCATTTTAAAAATTCTCTTGCTTAACATGTTTCCATAGTCTTCTGAATTTAAAACAGTCTTATGAACACTAGCATAGACGAATATTCGTCTATGACACTAGTAAGTGCATTGCAGTCTTTCCGTTTCGGGTAAGGCCAGTTTTTTTGTCATTGTTTTTAAAACAGACTGTTGTGCTCTTTCGACTTTCAGCATAACTGTCTTTGCTGCACTTCCCAAACAAGAGATGCCAGTAATGACTGGCACAAAGCATAGTAAACCGTCTTTAGGGTTTCCATGTTAACTGTATCACGTAGCAGTCCATTTCACAGTAATACATTTTTAGCTGGGTTTTAGTTGTTGGTGCGGACGCTGCAGTTATATGAAATCAAATGTATTTGGATTTTTTGGTATTCAGAGTAAGCAAATTCCGCTGTAACCATCTAGCAACGTGGTTCATATTTTTCTCAGAATTATCGAGAGCGTTTTCCTAATCCTTCGCGCTGAAAATAATAACAGTCGCGTCAGCATAGCAGATTGTCTTAGCTTGACTAATTGCCAGATTGTGTATGTCATTCATATACATTATAAAAAGCGTTGGGCCAAGAATGCTTCCCTGTGAGATGCCAAAATTACTACACTTCAAGGCGCTTACACCTTGACTAACCTTAACACACTCTCTCCGCTCCATTAGATAACTTTGTGAACCACTTCAGGGATAGATCACGTCTTTTTAATTTTCTAGTGAAAACTTCGTTCAGCGCGTTGATCGATTTTTGGTAGGGCATGACATGCTATGACGCTTGGCCAGCAGTGCAAAAGTTTTTACATCTGTCGGCAGTCTTCGTAACTGCCTATGTTATTTTTTCGTTATTTTTTTCCACAAACCTTATATTATACAAAGTTATAAGTGTATTTTTTATGCTTAAAGGCATATATATATTATAAAGGAATTTATTTCATAAGGACAAAATGTATATTAGCCTACCTGTCTCATATGGTCTATCACCTTTATCTATTAAGTAACTTTCAGTCTTTAAAGTACACACATAAGGAAATATACTAACTACTATTGTGACAAAAATCATCATTACCGTCCTATTATCGTCCTTTATCCATTCATCCATAAGTGGATTGAGAAAGCCTCATCAAATAAAAAATATGGAATAACGAAATCACTATTGGGTTTAAATAAAAAAAAAAAACAATACATATAAATAGAAAACCCCTTTTAAAATCACCCGAAACCTGCGTTCTGCACTCGTGGCACAGTCTTTAATCGCGTTCGACGCCAAATCACAAGTGCGAGGAACGTGACACGATGTTTTTGCGATTAAACAGTATGTCACGCTCCTTGCACATGTGATTCAACTAGTGGCGTGACGCGCGATTAAACACTATGCTACGAGACCACGACTTTAAAACCCTAAAAATAATAATACTGTTACTACTGACAGTGTTACAAACAAAACCCATTTTCAACAAGCAAGTTGGGTCTAGAGCTGGAGTCCTCGGCGTCTCGTTAGTTTGTTCATTTCTAAGGTCAGACAGACCTCAACTGAAAGAGCCTACAGATGAGAATTCGACAATTCTGACTAAGTCTCTGTTGGACACGAGCCAAATAAGTTTTCCCTGTTTAATTTTGTGTGAAACCTGACATAATGGTAAAATGGATTACAAAATATATTTTTTTTAATTAAAAAAATCATAAAACTCACGTCCGAAATAATGTATAGTTTCTATCGAAGCTGTTAATCACTAGCCTTAGTAAACGATCCTAATTTTTATTTTTATTTTTGACGTCATCGAAATTTCGCACTGTAATTTAACATCTATGCATCTCCGAATGCATTTAAAGAACAAAAAAAAACCCCGCCCGCACCGTAGAAGTAAGTTAAAAGGCCAAGTCTCGGAACAGAAGAGCTTGTATTACTAAATTAATGGATGTGCAAGAAGCAAAAGAGGTGTGACAGATAGAAACGTGTAGTCTCTGTCTACTTCGGTGGGAGACAGGCGTGACTATAAATGTACGTGTACCTCTTAGGTTCTACGGAACCCTAAAAAAGACGAGTAAGTAATCTGTTTTTTTAGATAAACTGAAACAATATTATTAATTCATGAATAACTGAAAACAACGTGCATATTTTAAAAGTGATTTTTCAAGCTTACATACTGGAATAAGTTTGTCCAAAATATGTTTTTTTTTGCCGCAGCTGTTGGCAAATCTACTGGAAAACATTTTTTACGTATTTTCTATGATTTTATGGTGCACGCTGCGTTTTCGCTTAAAATGTTTTAAAATGAAAGCGTCTCTCGTCCTAGAAAAGGATTAAAAAAAAATCTTATACCTTACTTTCAAAATAGTCGCAGTTAAGTATTACTAAACGTTTCAATTTAAAATGATAAAAAAAATGGAAAATTAAAATTTTCTTTAAAATTTTAAATCTTTAAAAAAATGTTCCTATAGCTAGCAATACTTTGGTGCTATTGCGGGCTTAATAGTTAAGCCTTAATTTATCAATCTTAATTTATTATTATAAGCGCCATAAACGAATTATGATCTTTTAGGTTACCATAACCAAAACAGATAATATTGTGCGTCCCAAGTTCAGTTTTCTTGCATTTATTTCTCAGTTTTTAGCACTTTTATTCAAAAAATTAATATTCCGAAGATTTAATTCAGTTAGAAACAAACTTACACAGTAAGTAAATAATTTAAATCCCGCGACTCAAACCCAAGGCCCCGTATACGTGAAATCCGAGACTTAAGTTAAAACTTGAGAATCGGTCGTATATAAATGAGAGTACCTACATTATTTACCTACTTAAGTTAAGTTCTTATAGGTTGATAGTTCAATCGGTTGAACAATAAACGTTTCATGAGACTGTCAGGGTTTGATTACTTATTACTTTTATGGCACGTCAGGTCTCTCTTGAAGGGGTTCTCAGGAATACATGTTGGTCCAAATATTAAACCCTCAAAGTCTTGGTTTTTGCCCAAATGTTCTCAGAATAACTCTTTTTTACAAGTTATATATTAAGATAAGAACACACAAACAAAAGTGTTGATGGTTGTGAGTGTCGTCACTTGGTGGAACTTATTACATCTTTGTTGTAATAAAACACTTGTAGTTGTTCACAAAACGTTTATATGTTGTTACACCAAACCGGTTTCGCGTATAACCATTTTCAAGGGTTATTTTATTAAAAATACATATTTTGTAATTTTACAATTTTGTTTACATATTTCTTGCGTGCGATAAATGTCAAATAATTATCGGGGTAGTTTGGTATTCAGATGGCAGAAAACACAGAAAGTTGTATTAAAAAGAAACGTGTTTAAATTAAAATAAAAAAATGTAATATGAATAAATCGGATATGGACTGAAAAAGAAAGGTCAAAGTTACAACATAGAACGTTATGAATCTACACTTTTAAAAGAAGTACAGAACCAAGTTTATTTTGGTTCTCTATGCTTCAGATAGATCTTTATTTTTAAAGTATATTGATATCTAATTATGTTTGAACTTTATGATCCAAAACCATTTATCAAATTCAGTGATATAAAAGTCGAACATAGAATTGGGATAACATTAACATTCATAATGGAAATTAAAAATAAACATTATTTTCTCTGCAGTGGATTTTTAATAAAATACTTAAGTACAAAAATACGGATTTTATGAAGATGGCTGTTCTTCTTCTTTCTCTAGCCTTCTTCCCAATTACTATTATATCAAATTAATAATATAAACGGTTAAATTACTATTGGTGCATTACCTCTAGCTCATTACTTGTGTTTTTGAAATATGTGTGCTATTTTGTAGAAATCATGAAAATTGTTAGAAACCAACTGTATTAATGTTATGATGTCTGTATACTTATCGTTGATAAGAGTGTTCAGAACATAGACCACTTCTGTAGTTCAAAATAAGGCTACGGTATCTTCTGTCTGACGTAAAGTTAACTTAAAGAAGCTTCGGCGGAGAAGGCAACCCACAGCAGATATGTTACAGGTGTTGGCGGACCCGACGAAGTAATAGGGCAAGATGGATGGCCCAAAAGGTGACGGTAGTTAGCGTTGCTACACCCGACGTCAGCCAGACACATCTTCCAAACCCTCCTCTAGTCGTAGCGGTCCTATTGTTTCGTTAGCTTGGAGGACGAGTGTGTGCACCTGCTTTGCGCATACGCTTGTGTACTGTATCTAACTTGGCACATATCTCCTGCATACTTGATTGCGTCTGAATATGGTCTGCGAGACAATAACGTTCTTTGGCGATGGAGAAGAGCTTGTGGAAGATGGCGGCAGATATACTTCTTCTGAAAAGGATCCACTTACTGGATATCTAGACCTTTGGAAGTCGAATTTGCCAAAAAAATATTTTCAGTGAGAACAGGATAACATAAAAACAGCGTTGTTCAGATTTACTCACTCGCTGAGATGTATCCTTTTTGTTACATAGTATTTAAGTATGTATACGTATTTATTTACGTTTATTTTAATTTTTGTATGTGTATGTATTTTTTCACGTTAATTAATATTACATTTTGGTTAAAATTAGCACGTTGCTTTTTTGTAAGCATTAACGCTACCCTTTTTAACGTTAACATCTTTTCATTCCACCTAAAGGTTGCCTGGAAGATATTATCTGTCTTTTATGTGAAAATGTGTTGTAAATTATGTTTGTAAAGGTACAAAAAGTGAAATAAATAAAATAAAAAATAAATATTATATTTTATATAAAAATATCAGCAGCGTAAACCATAGATATCCGTGGCGTAAACTATATCACACTACCATATACCTAGCCAGTAAGTATTTTGGATACCAGCATATATGTCTGTTAGCTTGTTTTGTTTCTAATAAATTATTCTAAGACGTGAGGACAATAAATTATATGAATGTATAAAAAAAAACCTTTTTAAAAGGTTATAAACGTCAGTCGTTCGGTATAAAGTGCACAACTTTACTTTATTTTTCATTTTACGAAGTTAAAAGTGAAAAAGATATTGGTCTGTGGCAATTCACGCCAATAGTTTTATACAAGTTAGATTTATAAATCAATATTCTTAAGTAAAATGCAAAATTAGTAACGATTTTGTTCAAACAAGCTTAAAATGCTGTTTAAAGTTTGTTTCGACAAAATCATGGCTGATTGTACATACAATTTCAAGCTGTTGATTCATAAACCTAACTTATGTTGACATTTTGGCTTGAATACCGATATCGTTTTCACTTTTAACATCTTAACAAGAAAAACAAAGTTAAGTTGTGCACTTTGTACCGAGTGACTGACGTTTAACCTTAAACTCTAGAAACCTTCAGTTTGACCACGAAGGCTTCAAACTCAGTCTATTGTGAAATTGTAGTTAGGGACGGACTATAGACACTCGTAGAATTTGGTGACCACAAACTTGAACTGTTGACAAACTTTGATTAAACCGATGTCGTGGGCTTCTTTATTGCACACGATATTGATAAAATAAACATAAAGGATTACTCCGAAGTGATTAATCGTTCGATCATATCTCTGTTGCACCAACAAGGTGAGCCTCTTCACAATAGATACCAGTAAAAAATTGTGATGTTGATGTCTTTATTCACTTAGTCTCATGTGTTTTTATTTGACACCTGAGAGCTAAGTGCAAGTTGGCTGTCGAATAATTTTACTACCGCGTGAATAGATTTGAGCCAGGTCACCAGCGCGTGGTTTTCCATACAAAATAAAGAAAAACGATTACACATAACATTGTTTTGCTTCACTTTTTTGCTGATAGTCATGCAGGAGATACGGCTGTAATGACATTAATGTTTCGCTTAACATTTTTATTACGAGTATAAACAAAACTGTGAAGCCAAAACAATAATTTTGTGCAGATGTTTTTGCATAGTGTGTAGGAAAAAACAAGACCCAGCTGAACTCGGTTTATGCGGTAGTAAAGTTATTTGATAGCCAACTCGCACTTAGCTCTCTGCTAGCTTGATGTAACTTGCTTATCTTAATTTGGCGCGCCAATTCAAAATCGCTCATGAGTATGAGTTTTCGCCTCGTATTTGACCGATTATGAAAAAAAACAATATACAATTTGAAGTCCAAAAAGTTATCATGTTCGCTAACGTGCGCTTACTAATTGTGTCTAAGTTATGCCCAAATATTCAAATAATATAAAAAAAACATCCATTTTTATTTTATTGACATTTTAATTGTTTTCTGTGTAACTTCGAAAAAGTAACAAAACACAAATTTATCAAAAACCGATTTTTCATATGTAACAAAAACATAGATGTCGCAATATTTAATATTTTTACATTTTACAGTGACGTTTTCCTTTTGAGCTTCGGTGTTTACAGTCGTGAAGTGTAAAGAGGCTCCCCGACTACTCCCGAGCCAGTAAATTAGTGCACGTCAGCGCTGACCTGGCTGCGGTTTGTTGGACACGACAGTTGATTAGAAGCTGATCTACCTGCTCTTATTTACGTTTTACTCTAAAAGATTGCTCGGAAAAGTTTCTTTTTGTTAGTTTGAGAGTGCTTTGGTTTATTAAGGAGTTCCATTAACGAAAAAAAATTGTTTATTCGTTTTTTTAGGTAATAACTCTGCAACAAATAGACGAATCGTAATAAAAATTTGCGTTAAGATAAATTGTGACCCTAGCTTATTGTTACCTTAACAAAAATTAATATAATGGAACGGATATTTCTGTTGTACTAAAATAATTTTAATAACTTTTGTCAATTAGTTCAATTTTAGGGTTCCGTACCAGACGGGTGCCAAACTGGACCCTATTACTAAGCCTCGGCCATCTGTTTGTCTGTACGTCTATCACGGAGGTCTACAGCTTCAGCCGTTATAGGTAGCCAGTTGAAATTTTCGTAGAATACGTGTTAAAAACTGAAATACTGTTAAGTTTTTATGAAATTAAAATTTAAACATTTAAGTATAAAATGTTATCAAATTGTTGTACAAACTCTAAAATAAAACAACAAATAATAAAAATGTGGGTATCGTACTGACACTGAAAAAAAAAAAAACGTAACTCCTAAGTTTGAAATCCATTCTGTTAAAATAATCTTAACTGTAAGGTAATGTTAAAAAACTCAGTTGTTTATTTTACAAAAGCAAAAAGGATAATGTTCAACCATTGTGTTTGGACACTTTAACATTTTTTTTCTTGTAAATATAAGCTTAAATTTAGTTATTTTAACAAACCTTAATTGTTAATTTTACACAAGCAATAGAATAAGCATCAATTACCAAACAAATTTTTGTATTTACAAAATTATTTCATCGAATTTACAACAACAAAAACGGTTGGCAGTTAATATAATTGTTTTTTAAAAATAACAATAAAAAATGAGTAAAATATATCTAAAATTATTGATTGTTTCAACAAAACTCTCATTTATATGTTTACACTGTTGATTTTTGGCACTTGGTGAAACTTGCAATACATAAGGAACAGAAAATCACTTCTACTATCCCACAAATTTATTTAATACTTCTCATTTATATAATACAAAACATTAAGGTTGAGCATCAATTATCAAACTTTTTGTTAAAATTAAGAAGTACTTTTATGTAAACTACAAAACTGTGGCGGTTGATGGTCAACACTTTTGTTTTTAAATACAACCATTAAAACTCTTGATAATAACATATTTATAAACTAGAACGTTAAAGTATTACCTTTTTGTTTTGCAGTTTATACTCTTGAACTTGACATTTTAGACTGAAAAATCAACCTCAATAATTGATTATTTTAACAAAACTAATGTTCATTTCTCCAAACCCAAAGTTTGAGCATAAATTACCAGACAAAACGTTTGAAAAACAAATAACTTTAGTCCAAGTTACAAAACTATGGCGGTTGATTATTAACACTTTTGTTGTGTATAACCATGAAAACTCTTGATATTAACCTCAGATCTAAGATTGTTAGAAAATTTTAATTATTAATTGTAAAACTAGACGGTGCTATTCAAAATTGCATCGTCGTGTCGTTTTTTCTTTATTTTAATATAAGATGTTTTTGAAGTGTTGATAATGTACTTGGAAGTTAGAAGTAAGAGTCCGATTCTGCGTCCGTAAAGTACTCGTATATCCTGACTGATGCAATTTATTTTTGAAATGAACACCAAAATAGTGGTTGATTGCCGCTTCGGTTTCCTTCGGGCCACTAATAAGAATAACAAAAATTGGTAGCATAATCTAAAGCTATTTTGTAAATTTTGCTTAATTTTTTGTATATAAAACACAATATCTATTTTGTAGAGTTGACGAAACAGTTACAAGATTATAAAGGTAAAAAAAATATACTCAAGTTTCTTTGTAGGAAATACAAGAGCATTCGATTGAATCTACTTAAGAAGTTGTAGTTAAAAAAGGAGATTGAATGGACCTTGACTAGTTTATATACTACCAAATAGACTTGTCAAGATACAAAACCTTGCTTTGTAGCATTTATAAGAAACATGTATTGAAAAATATACCAGTTTGGTCGTTGTACCCCATCAACCATTTTCGTTTTGCAATTTAAGTTGAGTCTTATATAGGACTATTTACCTCTAAAATTTGTAAAATTTATTAGGAATTTGGTTAAGTTAACCGTTCTTTTTTCGAGAGTGCCGAATTGTTTGTCTCGCGCTACCATTTTAGTGCATTTTTATTGTCGCCTGATGTTGTTTTGGTGTTTATATTGTTGTTATTTACTATAATGTTTTTTGGGTCCCATACCCATTATTGTGTGGTGGTAAGGAACTCTTTGTGCGTGAGTCCAACTAGCCATATTATTTTACCACTGAAAAACACTACTTCCAACACAATAAAATAGTTAAATACATCATAGTTAAATATACTTAATAAGATTGGTGTTCTTTGTTATAATTAACAAGTAAACACATCCTAAAATAATACAAATTTCAGAGTTCAAACGCTTCCCCTCCTTCCATCAGGATAAAAGAAATCTTTCCTAAAGACCCTCGTCACATGTCTCTAAACTGCGGGGCGAGGTCAAAATGGACAAAAAGACGAAAATATGTCCTCTTATCACATGTGACCAAAAGGGTCCAGTGACTTCTTATTTGATTACCTCAGTACCTTAGATCTAATTTTGTTAGGTAACAGATTGTGCTTCAATGTGTCGTAGGGAAACTTGTTTTTTCAATATTTGTGATGATAGCTCTTACTATGGATATAAATGAGTCACTAACGACTACTATTAGAAAATTTGCATGATATATACAGTTTTAAAATGAACCCCCTAGCTACTATATCGTGTAACGTTGCACTTGTGAACGTTCCATAATGAAGTATTAATTATTTTAATTAATAATTATGTACATCTTAAAATTACAATTCTAAATAAATTTTTACAAAGCAGTTCAATTACTTATTATTATTTACAGAATGCTATCTCAATAAATATTAAAACAATTAATTAAAATAATTTTAAAACATACATAACCTAATATTCATATTTTTTATTGCGAGCGGTACCCGCAAACTCGTTCGTTGTTCTCGCGCCTCGATGACGCGGCCGTCGGCGTCGCGGTGCGCCGCCCGGCCGGAACTCGCGACACATTCCACTCTCGGGTCTCGAGCTTCCAACGCGACAACTAAATAACGGTCACTATAATTGCCGTAAAATATAATTGTCGGGACCTAGTTATATGTTATTTTTATATTGTTAAAAGGTTACAACATAAATATCTGAAGTGATTACTATTGCTGGAATAATACCAGGACATTATTTATTTGTGTGTGACGCATTATTGGATTTTCCTTTGTTCCCCAACTCGGGTAAGTAAACGGTGAACAGTATTACCTAGTTCGTTTATTTTTTTGTGTTTATGTATTAAGTTATTCCATGATTGTAACTCCGTTCTGCTGTTGGAACCACCACGACAATAACTACATTACCGCGGTTCCCTGATTTGTCGTGGCTGGCCAACCTTTGTGTTCGGTCGTGAATAATAACACGTCCGTGGATTTGCAGGGAACAACGCTACGGCTATTAAGGCGAATTAATACGCCAACTGAAATTTGGGACCTGTCTTTGAAGAGCCTACTCCTTCCACACGAAGATCGCCACACCGCAACGTCGCCGGTCGCTAGAACTTCGACTCGCGTCGCCGCCGCCCGTCCCAGCAAATCCCACGTACCTTCGGCTGGAGACCGCCCGCGGCTACAGGGAAGTGCGGACTGAAACCATCTCGGGGGATCAAACTTATTTCGGCCCGATTTTATTATTTTATTATTATTATTTTTTTTTTATATATATTTTTTTATTAACGGACTCCTGCCTCGTCTATCAATTTATTTATCCCTACCCTAATTTAGGGATAGACAGGTAGGGACGTCACAATCGAAATCTATGAATGAGAATCAATAATAGAACAAAGAAACAAAAAAAAAGTTTCTTTGATTCATATTTCTGATTTGAAATAGTTTCCAAATTTCGAATAAATGCCAAATCTACACGACGAGACATGTGACTGACGATAGACCGTACCCGAAGCGAGCCTTCGACCCCCAGCCATCAATGAAAAACATTCCTGCCCCCCCCCCAAGCGCCCACCCCTGCTATCCACCCTCCGCCCGCGATCGACTTTGACGGTCGATATATTTTTTTTTTATAATGAAGTAAGACAAAAATAACAAAGCAGGTATTTTTTATTTCGAACACAGCTATAGAATAGTTTATTTTGATATAGCTAGAGGGTTTATTATCAACCTGTATATCGCTAAGTGACAAAATGGGCGAAAATGAGTTTATAAAACAGCTAAAATCAGTTTTTTGTGCTCTTGCTTCTGGTAGTCCTCTTGGATCCTGAGATTTTTTTATTTTACACCAGCTAAATAACTAATGAAGCTATGAAGCTGTCTACATTAAAAACTGATTTTCTCAAAACTATAAAACTTGCAGCTAGCTGGTTCTCCCAGTATACCCTCGATAGCTCAAATCGCAGCAATTTTTTTTTTGTTTCGACTTTTAAAAATAAACTGATATAAATTGATAAACCTTGAAATAGAGATTTAAAATTTGTTTTGAAGTAGACGTCTTTACGTTAATATTAACTACCTCGCTCACGGAAGGGATCTTGTCCTAATTACTAATATATATATATATCTTTAGTAATCCGAATGATAATAATAATATAAAAATTGGGTATATAGGTACGATAGGAAAATTTAACGGTCTAGGATAAGAAACTTGGTGGTGCAGTCAGTATCGCACTTGCCTTGTAAGCAAGAGGTCGCAGTTTCAAATCATGGTCCGACGTTTTTTTTTTCAAACTATTTGTTATTTGTTAGTAATTGTTTTATTATAGTTTATAATAAATTTTAAATAATGATAAGAGTATCCAAAGCGACGGATTTCGCTATAAATAAATCATGTTGAAGAAATACTCCACCTGGGTATTTTTGAATGGGACGCGAGCGCACTGCCTTTGGTTAACCGCTCGTAGAAAATATTGTTTTTATGATAGAATGTTGTATTTTTTTTTTATTAGAAAGATAATGGATTAGAAAATGATAAATAGGAATAAAAGCATAGTGAAACGGGGACATTATTTTGAAAAAAAATACTATAACTGAAAAAAAAAGACGGAAAAATTAAAGAAATAATATTTTATGATATTATTTTTATAGTAATGGTAGTTGATTATGTTTTGTTTTTGATTTGGTATGCAACGTCTATTCTAAAGGATTATAACAATTTTATTTCATTCCATTACTCGCGATAGATCAAAAGTTATGACATATTTTATAAATAGTCTCCATGGTAGGCAAAAAAAAAATTAAAACGTAAATTTATAACACAAAGATTTTCAAATATATATATATATATATATATGTATATATATATTGTCCATAAAATAAGGTCTAGCTTCACCCCTTTTCGGATGTGCACTTGTACGAGGGACACACTGTATAATAAACTGTGTTATGTGTAGATACATCAGTATAAGGGTCTTTTTATGCTGTATCTTATCTTACTTTCAATTTATGTTATATGATTAAGTATATTAAAATACTAAACATGATTAAGCCATTCAATAACATTTATTTACAATTGAAAATAAATTAAATATGCACATAAGTCTAGGTAAAAGTGGGCTCTGAAAATAGTACTATATATAGTAGATAGAAATGTATATTTGTAATATTTTAATGGATTTAATTTAATTTAAATTTAAATTTAACTTTTAATGGAGCCCATTATTTTAATTTCTCAAATATGTTTTTATTTTTTATTTTAAGTGCGCAAAACGCGAAAATTTCAAGCTCACCTTAAATACTACCTATATAAGTACAAAGATCGGAATTGTAATAAAATACATACTATACAACAAAGAAGGTAACCAAACCTATGATATATTATATAAGTAGCTATGATAAAGCAAAATGTGCAAAAAGAATCCACTTACTTTATCCTGTTTTGGGTTATCTAGGGTTCCGTGCCTCAGAATAAATGTCGTGACCATATCGTAGAATTGACCATTTCATGATCTGGTTGGGCAGATCGTAAAGTATGAAATCAAAAATCTTTCACCAAAAGTAAAAAATAGGTGCGACCACGAGCGAAGCGAAGCGGAGCGAGGAGGAGCGTGATAGGTTTACATGTAAATACATTTGGAGAGCCGAGCGAAGCGAAGTGGAGCGAGGCGACCCTCCCAATTTTAACAGAAATACGATATGGCCAACCAGATCATGAAATGGTCAATTCTACGATATGGTCACGACATCAACACGAAATAATAAACAATATTTTGTTGTGTGTCCGTCAAGCAAGATCAACATCCGCATATTCGCAACAATATACCTTTCAAATCAAGGCTTTTACTATTGACAAAGCAAGGAAGGTTTCTTTGATAAAATAAAGATAACATATGAAACGTTTTATTTACAAAAATTACTTTGGAGTTGTTGTACGTGTTTCGGCTATTCCTCTAGATTTAACAGATCTTCCAGGCCAAGATTTATTTAGCAGGATCAGCAGGATCGTAGAAAGAACTCCAGAAGAATAGTTTATAAAATGATTTACTTTTCGGTACTACAATGGTATTTTTACAGGTTTAATTGGTAAACAAATGTGATCGCGTTGGTTGCGCTCAACAGACTGGCGGTGCGCACCAATCTGCGCAGGAGCAGAAAAAATGTATCTGCGCATGTCCGTTTGTAGGCAAGAGACAATCCTGTACGCAGGGTTGCGTTAACATCCTCCCGCCTCTTAAAAGCTCAAGCTTTTAAGCTCCTTCATCATCCAGGAATGGGCAAATCCTATTTACAGCTCTCCTGATAGTGCCCTTGGTTGTTTTTATGTCAGCTACTCTGCTAGCTCCATCGCTTCCAGGAAACACCGCTTCTATTCGTCCTAGGGGCCATTTCAGTGGAGATGTGGCCTCATCTTTGACCAGTACAAGCTGACCAGCCTTGATGTCTTCATGCCGTTGTTGCCATTTGTGCCGCTGTTGCAATTCACAGATGTACTCCTGACTCCACCTTGTCCAAAAATGCTGCCGTGCTTGCTCTATTCTAGCGTATCTATGTAGCCGATTTGGATTAACTTGTTGCAGGTCCGGTGCAGGCAGTGAGGTCAAGGGTCACCCGATGAGGAAATGCCCGGGAGTAAGTGGGGAAAGATCATGTGGATTTGATGACATAGGATAAAGGGGCCTGGAATTAAGTACGGCTTCAATTTGTGCGAACAGGGTAGTGATTTCCTCGAATGTTAAATGTGTATTACCTAACACCCGTTTCATATGATACTTTGCAGACTTAACAGCCGCTTCATGAAGGCCTCCAAAATTTGGAGCATATGGGGGATTAAAACTAAATTTTATGCCCTCATCCACAAAATGATCTGACACAGAGTTAGAGTTTTCTTGAGCCAAGAGAAATTCTCCTAATTCACGGTTGGCTCCAACAAAGTTGCGCCCATTGTCACAAAATATCTCGCGAGGTTTTCCTCTGCGAGATATGAAGCGACGAAGTGCCAAAATAAATTCTTCTGTGCTCAATGAGCTGACTACTTCTAAATGCACTGCCTTGACCTTTAAATCTACGAAAATGCACAAATAGCATTTATTTAGTTTTGCACCGCGACCCTTTCTATCGCTGATAAGGAAAGGTCCGGCAATATCCGTGCAAGTTACGTCAAATGCGAAGCCAGGTACTACTCGTTGGGTCGGTAAGTTTCCCATAATTTGTTGCGCGACTGCTCCTTTCATTCGCTTGCAACGTACACAGTCATTGTAGGTACGTCTTGCTAATATTCTGCCATTAATAGGCCAATATTTTTCACGAATAACTGAAAGAAGCAGCTGCGGTCCTGCATGCATTAGTTTAAAATGGTAAAATGTAAATAGTAGCTTTGTAAAATGATGTCTATAGTCTAAAACAATAGGATGCTTCTTGTCAAAATTAAAACTTGTGTTTTCTAATCGACCTCCTACTCGTATCAATCCTGCGTCATCAACAAAGGGACTCAAATTAGCTGGAACAGGAATCGCCTTTGTTTTCACGTTTACATCAGGAAAACTATCTCTTTGTGAGATATAAGATAATTTAGACTCTGCTGATTCGAGTTCCTCAACAGTCAATGATCCCGTATGCCTAGTATTACATATTTTTTTACAATTGTTGATAAACCGACACACAAAAGCCATTATTCGGCGTAGTTTAGTAAAACTTGAAAACCTTGTCATATCTATGATGTTTTCCTTCGGTTTATCAACACTTACAGCATGTGAACGTATCTCAGGTAAGTCCATTTGTGTCGCGTCATTTTGACTAGGCCAGTTTTCTTTTGGATTCTGTAAAAATGCCGGTCCTTCCCACCACAGTGACAACGACTGCACTTCATCTGGAAAAACACCACGAGATGCCAGATCAGCAGGATTTTGTGACGAAGGAACATATTTCCATTCTGAATTGGCACATAAATCATTGACTTCAGCAACACGATGAGACACAAATGTACCCAACTTATTTGAGGGAGTTTTCAGCCAACCTAATACAATTTTCGAATCTGTCCAGAAATACTTCTTGACAATATTGCATCTAAGAGCTTGTGACACCTTTTTACAGAGGCGCGCCACCAGCAAGGCGCCACAAAGTTCTAAACGAGGAATTGTGGTGGCTTGCAGTGGCGCTACCTTCGCCTTTGCACATAGAAGTCGAACTGTGCAGTTTTCTGACGCATCAATTGATTTTACATAAATAGTGCCTGAATAGGCTTTAAGACTTGCGTCAGAAAATGAATGCAGCTCGATTGCCACTGCATTACTACAGCTTACATGGCGCGGTATCGTAATGTTTCTCAAACAATGAATAGTATTGACAAATTTTGTCCATATACAGTTTGGTTTCTGAGGAATTTCATCGTCCCAGTCCAATTTTTGTAACCACAGTGATTGCAAGAAGATTTTACAGAGGATAACACATACACACAACAATCCTAAAGGGTCAAAAATACTTGAAGCTACCGATAGGATCGAGCGCTTGGTATACTTAATATGGTTATCTATCAAATGCAATTTTGAACATGTCATTAGAATTTTATCTGTGTTAGGGTCCCATTCAACACCTAATGTATTATTGACGTTGGATATTTTTAAATTTTCTTGTTTGCATTGCACAGAATTAGATATACAGTTTAATAGCTCCTGCGAATTACTTCTAAGTTTTCTTAGATTAAAATGAGCACGATCCAATTGATCAATGACTCGTTGGTAAATGACATTTATCATTTTTTCATCATCATGGCCGGTAATTAGATCGTCGACATAAAAGTCGTGAATAATTATGTCCTTTATCAACGGGTCATCGCATTCGTGCCCCAGTTGCAACAGACACCTTGTGCTAAGAAAGGGAGCGCATGAAGTTCCGTATGTAACAGTATTTAATTGCAGATACTTCATTCGCTTCCTCTTATCATCACGCCACAAAATCATTTGAAGGTGCCTTTGTGAAGGTTCCACGGCAATCTGCCTATACATCTTTTCTATATCTCCTGTGAGAATAAAAGCATGTTGTCGGAATCGTACAAGGATAGAAAAGATGTCATCCTGTACCGTGGGACCTATCATTAGAATTTCGTTAAGTGCGAGACCTGAATCTGTCTTCGCACTGGCGTCAAAAACGACGCGACATTTCGTTGATTCACTATTCACCTTTAGTACAGGGTGATGTGGTAAAAAAATCGCATCATCAGTTCTCGCTGTTTCTGACAAATGTCCTAAAGCCGCGTATTCATTTATAAAATCTACATATTGTGATTTTATGTCAGGCTGCCGTCTGAATCGCCTTTCTAAAGCATCAAATCGCTTTTTAGCCATATTGTATGAGTTACCCAGAAGCTGAGGGTCATTTCTCAGAGGCAGCGTGACGCAAAATCGTCCGTCAGCAAGACGTTTTGTGTGACTCATGAAGTGCTCCTCGCACGCCTTCTCCTCCGGAGACCACATAGGAGTCGCTGGCACTTCTTCCAGCTCCCAAAACGTGCGAAGTTGTTCACGAATCTCTCTACTAAAATTGCAGTGAATGTTTTTTGTCGGTGTTCTAGTCATGACAGATCCTACCATCAACCATCCAAAAATAGAATTTTGCAACATAGGTTTGTTTTTTCCTATTTTTATACTTCCACTACAAATTACATCCCAAAAAATATCAGCTCCCAGTAACAAGTCTATTTAAGATGGCCGGTGGTAGTCTGGATCAGCTAAAACTACATTTTCAGGCACATTTATTTCAGATGTGTCTATTTCCTCTGTTGGTAGTTCGCCTGTTATTTGAGGGATAATTAAGGCATCAACCTTTTTATAAGATTGATGGTTATTATTTGAACGTGATGAAATTGATAAACAACAACGGTTTAATGCATTGAACGAAATATTGTTAATCCCCGTAACGCGTACGGTATCAACTACTTCATTTTTTAAGCCCAATTTATCCCTCAGCGACTCGCTTGCAAAAGATGCCTGACTACAACAATCTAACAAACAGCGCGCCTGCACAATTTTGTTTGTTTCACAATTTTTTACATTTATAACTGCAGTTGACAATAAAACTTGATTGTTTACATAGGAGGATAATGCAACAGGCGTGGCCACAACATCATTACCTTCTACCTCTTTATTAGCAGGAGCAATTGTCTTATGTAGAAGGGTGTTGTGTCGGCGCCTACATATCCTACATGGTCCCGCTTTGCACTGATGGGCAAAATGACCATCACGTAAGCAGTTAATGCATAGTCTTAGTTTAGCAATTACACCATTTCTATCGAACACGGACATCTTATTTAACTTTTCACAGTTATAAATTAGGTGATCGCCACTACAAACACGGCAGGCTCTGTTGTTATTTGTAGTTGTAGCGGTTGACGCATTGGCATCACAAGCAGTAGCGACAAAGGCCTTTTGAGATTTGTCAATACGTTTAAATTGACCCTGATTTGGGTTTGGCTTATCTACCTTGTCGCTTGTGCTCGCGGTAACCATTTCCAGAACGTCAGCTCGCTTCCTCAAAAATTCAAAAAAATTATCTAAATTCGGACTTGTTGGCAATTCGTTTTTGTACTCTTCCCATTTTGTACTTGTTATAATATCCAACTTGTTAGCAAAAATAAATATAACCAACGTGTCCCAATTATTTGTTGGCTCGCCTAACATGTTCAAAGCTCTCAAATTTTTCGAAATATGGTCTACCAAAAAACGCAACGACTTATCACATTCCTTTGCTACATTCTGAACATTAAATAATGATTTAAGGTGGCTGTGAATCAATTGTCTTTTGTTATCGAAGCGATCGCAAACCAGTTTCCAAGCTACAGAATAATTCGCCGATGAAATCTCCAACGCCTCGATAACAGAAGCTGCAATGCCTGATAACGACGCCTTTAAATATTGATACTTGTAAATGTTGTTAAGACAGTCGTTATTATGTACCAAAGACATGTAAGTGTCACGGAACTCCAACCATTTGTTGGTATTTCCGTCAAAGGAAGGCAGCTTAATAGTCGGGAGCTTAACATTAGCAGCATCAGCCCCACCTTTTGGAGCTGCGGCTGGTGTGCCTCCAACCTCGTCATTCGCCGCGATAAATTCTTGAGCTACACTAATAACGGCGTAAAATATTTTTTCTGTATTTTCGCGTTCACTCGACTCACTTTTCTCAACTGACTCTTGTTTCGACTTTGACTCTAAAATTTCTAAACTAGATTGTATCATATCGTAATCCTGAAACATCGATTCTATTTTCGCTAATCTAACCTTTAGTTCATATAAATTCGCCTTTGAAATATCTTTACATTTTTTTAAATCGATCAAGTAGTTTTTAAACGTAGTTAGCCTCCCCTTAATTGATCCTCTTTTAGCTCTTAACTCCGTGTCACTCATTATTGTAAACAAGACAAAATGTTGATCAAACTGATAATAAAAGGTGCAATAAATACCTCGTTATATGTAGGTAGGTAAACCTCTATGAAGCAGCTGTTTACGCCAGCACGACACTCGAAAACAAAGGGCCCCAACAACGCTTGTCGTCAAGTGGTTAGGTACAGGCGACAGAGGGGGTGAGGCGCGGCCGTCTTCTGAAATATTCGGCCAAAATGTTTATTTACAAGTTCACTACTAGCTATAAGGACAAAACAAATAGTTATATATCTCTACTAGCCTATGTTTTCAGAATGATTTATGGAATTCGGAATAATCTAAAACAACAAACGAAACTTATAATTTTGATTCCATAATTTTAGTGATAAAAATTAGGGCCTTTTAATCAAATGAGACTTTACTTGAATGAATCATTAACTTTATAAATATGTAGTACTAACAATGACAGTAGGTATGATAATATTTAACTGCTACTGTAAGCACTTTATTTTGAGTACTGTTTGCACAAACCAAAGCTTTAGACAAAAGTTAATAGTATAGGAAGGATAAGGAACGGGCCACTTCCCTTTTTGAAGAAGTCAGCAGATTCAGCTTCGCCTCCAGGTTCCAAAATACATCCAAAATCGACACGGGTCCAAAGTTCAGTTTAACTCGCCGCCGTGTGATTGCAGGTTAGCACTTCACTTCCACGAAGCACAATAACACGGTCGCCAATGTTTCGGCTATTCCTCTAGATTTAACAGATCTTCCAGGCCAAGATTTATTTAGCAGGATCAGCAGGATCGTAGAAAGAACTCCAGAAGAATAGTTTATAAAATGATTTACTTTTCGGTACTACAATGGTATTTTTACAGGTTTAATTGGTAAACAAATGTGATCGCGTTGGTTGCGCTCAACAGACTGGCGGTGCGCACCAATCTGCGCAGGAGCAGAAAAAATGTATCTGCGCATGTCCGTTTGTAGGCAAGAGACAATCCTGTACGCAGGGTTGCGTTAACAGTACGTTTTGGAGCTTAAAGTTCTGAATATACCTTTAGCATTGGTAGTTTTTTAGGAGTGTAGTACGTAAGAATAGAATTCTTTGCTTATTTTAGTGAATTTTCAATGTATTCTTATGAGAAAAAATGTATTCAGCCCTAAACCCTTTTTTAACGGGCTGTCTAGTTAATTTGACTTTCATATAGCAATACAGAACCTTGACGGCATGAGTCCTCCTCGCACTTTTCCGTCTTTTTTTGTGAAACCCAGGTGTTCGGCTGAAACTGTGATCCGCTTTGCTATATCGGACATAAAAGGATTAAGAACTCTTTCATGTTCACAAGGACTTAAGGTTTCCTTTATTGTACAAACTTTCATGTTATTTACGGGTTACATTTGTTGTACCTATCTTTTATACGTTAACAAGTACTTTATCTGTAAGATGGATACAACTCCAACGAGAGTTAAAAGGCTTAATCTGCTTGAACATTTTTCATATTTGTTCAGGCATTGTTATCAGGGCCAAGGGCTCTCAAGAGATCCTGAGACATCTCTTTTATTTTTATAATTAGGGTTCCGTACTCCAAAATGAAAGAACCGAATCCTTACAGGATGACTTTGTTGTCCGTCTGTTTGTTTGTCAGTCAAGACCATTTTGCTCGGGCATCGTATGAGATATCAAGTTGAAACTGATACCTCCAACAAAAGTCTACGCCCCGATGTGCTGTAAAAAAAAATCTGACTTCTAACTATTCGTGATAAAAAGAAATTGCACTTTAAGTGATTAATTTTATACCAATTTGCTCACCATTAAAACCTATAGGGCACTTCCAGTTGACTTAGGAACTTGAAATTTTGTTTACATCTTAGTCATGTGTGCTTTAGGGTTATTGTGTTTTTTTTTAACTAACCGTGGGTTTATGAAACCGTTAAATTATAAGACAAATTCTCTGAGAACATTATTAGACGTCCGGGGCTCCCTGTATTTGGTTTTTATATTTTCCCTAATTTTCGGTTGAGTTACAACTTCCATGGTCGCAAATTCGGAAAAAAATAAAAACCAAATACGGGAGTCCCATACTCCATAATGTTTATAAAGACCGTGTAAAGTTCTCTGAGAGCTATTCGACCTAACTCAACTACGAGCTGAGTGCCTTCCAAAATGCGGCCCGCGTCTGCATCATTTGTCAAAGCAATGGCTTTCTCTGTCGCTGCAGAACACTAATTGGTCATGTTCCGAACTGCATTAATAGCGATAGGTACCTTATAAGGGGCCTATACCCCGGTTTTCAGGGATTCGAGATATGGAGTCAAATATACGCAACTTACTGTTATTTAGGTTGGTGAGCGCGGTGCCGAAACCTTCGCAACAGTGACGCCACTGCCCGTAACCAGTCTGTCTTATAAAAGGGCTGGCAATTAGGGATAGATATAGCACCATCAATCGGCCCCAGGCATGGTGAGCCACCTAGCTGTGCCTTAGAACTTTCCTCTTACTCTCCCCCGATTAACATGTGGTACCTCCACAGTCGAACTCCCACTACAAATAAATGTAATAAATTATGGAAATTATATTATACATACATACAGTAAAAGAGTTGTGTCTGTAAATTGAAGAGGAGAATGTTTTAAATTAGAAAGTGGGTGACTAAATATCAGTAATAGAACACAAATCAGCTGTTTCTAGAATTATTTTCTGTCTATCTGTTTGTTTGTTCGCGCACATCTCCGAAGCCACTGAAGCCTATCACTTTTCTACTATGCAGCGCGCGTGAAATTGCTGAAAGTCAAACAGTCATTTTCGTATAGAAAGGCGAAGCCAGAATAGAATAGTGTAATTGGGCTGCTGGTCAACATTTAGGCTATAAGGGATGTTAATAAAATAACGGCCAAGCTAAATACAGGACAAAGTTGAATAAACGCCGCTGGAGCCGCAGGTATAAGGCTAGTTTTTAAATAAAAATCGCTTTCATTATTTATAAACGTCGTCGTAAAAATTGTTGAGTTACTAAGAAATACCGCGTTTCCGGGATTCCCAATTAAAAAACCCTAACCCCTTCAAGTAAAGCGTCAAAACAGCAGGTTCATTCACTGGAAAATTTGAGGGAAATTTACGTCGGCAAATATTGCGTTTGTGAAAAATGGTTTTTCTTTGAATTATTTTTATACTCTACTAGCAGACGCTCCATGGCGTTGACCGTGTGGATACCGTTTCTTCCTATCGCAAAGGAATTTCGAAAAATCCAGCCTTATTCCTCGTCTACATTATATAGGGAACCTCTGTGCCTTTTTTTGATACATATTGATTGATTGAAGCGTAAATAGGTATAAGGCTTGAAACAAAATATAACGTAGAGTTCCTTTAATTTAAATAAAAACATACTTATAAACAGAGGAAGAAATAGTAGTTTATGCTACTGGGGCGAAAAGGAATAAATCACGAGGACGATTTAAAACACGAGCGTAGCGAGTGTTTTAAACGTAACCGAGTAATTTATTGCTTTTACGCCCGTGTATCATACTACGTTTTTCAATGCATAGTGTGAGGAAATGAAAATAAATATAATCTTGTGAACTTTAAATTATAATTGGCTCAAAAGGAATGTATCCAGAGCCGTTAAACAGTGGAAAAAAAAGTATAACATCTATGGTACACAGGAAATGCTGCAGGTTAGCCAACCATTATAAATACATTAAAAAAAAAAAAAATAATAAAGCCCTAGGGCAAAATAATCGACTTTTTGTTCGGTTTTGATGCATAAAAAGTGGGCCTTTACGAGCACATGCATTGAAAAACAATTTATAGAATTGTCCTGAGACTACAGCCTTAATCTTCAATACGACAAAGACAACTGCTTAAATTTTGGAGGTTAGTTTCTCACGAATATCATACCAACTGTACTGCAGCATTGAGGGTTCTAATACCATATGGGACGTTGAACTGGTGCGAAACAGGATTTTCTGTAGTTGCAGCAATAAAGAACAAGTACAGCGGCTCTACCGCGTAATTCTCATTTTCATCAACATCAACTTGAGATTAAAATTTGACGTGCGTGCGACGACGCCCGCCTAGCATGCCATCTCTTTTGCACGCGTGGAATTTCGCATCCATTTGCTTGAAGTTGATACAAATGAGAATTACGCGGTAGAGCCCCTGGTCACAAAACAATGTAGAGAAAGATATAAGAGTGGCAATGTACAAACTCTCTGTCCACAGAACTCAGTTCTGTGTCTCTCTCTTTTAATTTATGTTTATGTGTAATATCTCTTATGTTTTGTTTTTGCTCTTAGTTTCTAATTAAAATATAAATGGAAATAAAATTATTACAAGTAATTAATTATTAACAAAACTATTATTGGGAGTGTTTTTGATAACTTGTTATAGGCTAGAGCTACACATGATAGGTACTTTTTAACCAGAGAAGAGGTGCCATTACAAAAAATTGGCGAACTCACAAGGGCGTTACAGAAAAAATAAGTTTGGGAAGCCCTGGGCTATGGTATTTTTAATGAACTTCAATAACCATTGCTGCTCTGAGTTAATTTAACGTATCAACCCTACCCATGTCCAAACCATAGTATAAGAAGTAGACAGAAGTTTAACTTGGCAGTGTCCTTAAGATCAATACCTACGGTCGCTCGGTGCCTAAACACGCGCTAGGGCTGCCAAAGTATTTGATAATGCTATATTAAATTTTCGCATTATTTAATTTAAACAGCCACAACATATTCTATAATTTCTTGTCATAATTTACGAAAATGCACGGAAGTGGTTTACAGTGTCAACGTGGCAACGTGCGTACGTGACTGAGGCACAACTATCTATGGGCACAACCGCGACTGCCGCCCGCCGACAGCTCCCAAGGTTTCGAAGCGCGTCGTTTCGGGCCGTTTCTATGAAGACATAATACTGCTTCCTTTTCTTTATACTGTGTCTTAAGGCCCTTAATATCGCCAAATGGGTACTTTCTAAAGCCTACTCCTCTTTTATGGCCAAACCAAAAATATTGAAAAAATGTATTATGGATTATCAACTCTAGGATAACATATGCAACATTTTTCTTTTTCGTACCACCAAAACTTCTATATGAAAAATTGTTTTAACTGAATGGTGTTTTTTTTGGCTTGAATTCCCTACTGCTCCTAAGCGGCTTAGGCAATTTAATTCATTTATGCTTTGATAAATAGATAAACTTGATAGCTATAAATATAACATAGAATTATTCAATCGAACAATCACATCCATGTGAAAAGTATTATTTTCTCCTATTTTGCCCTATCAAGGACGCAGCGAGCGTCGTAACAGCCACCACGCATTGTGCACTGATATGAACGATATTTCAATGTCATTTCCGTTGATATTCGTACAGACAAACATCAAGCTGCTAATTTGGCGACGGTAATCGCCTTAACGTACGTATCCATAAATTCAACTCTCTAAAATAAAGTTAGGAATTCAACCATTGCTTCAAATTTCAGTCAAAAGCGCAGATGGAAACGCATCTACATCCAGGATGTGACGACTCATGTGCGAAGTGCCTTATCTGCCGGCACATTCCAAAACCACTTTAAAAGACTTCCGTGCCAAAGCATATTTGTCTCTTTTCCTAAGTAAAATAGAGTTTAGGGTGGTCGTGGTAGAATACATTTTCACTTCAAAATTCTGGATGCACCGCGCACCTGCTTAGTTCCGAAAAGCATCGTGTACGCGTGAAGTGAGCGGATTGTGTTTCTATTCGATTCAGCGATATTGCTTCAGGGGAGCGTTTTGGTAATCCTACTCTTGGTAGTTTAACTGTCAATTTTATTTTGTCATGGATTACGTTTGATTTTTCCCTCAGACCATAGTCTGATTATAAGTAGTTAATGTGAATTTCTCCAGAAATCCCTTAGATAAAAGTGAAAACTATCGTAGAATTGAGCAGGTCGTAAAGAATGAAATCGAAAATCTTTCACCAAAAGTCAAAAATAGGTGCGACGACGAGCGGAGCAAAGAGGAGTGAGGAGGAGCTTGTAAGGTTTACATTTTTCACACCACCTGCTCGACAATGTCCAATTACATATCATGCAACCTCAACGCAAAGTAGCGCATTATATCTCAAGGGATATAAAGTTATATGAAAATCCCTAGGGATAAAAGTGATTTAAATTTGGAACGTCAAATTCGTGTGGAAACTCGTGGACAACAAATGCCCATATGGGATTGTAAAGAGGTTTGTTCGAAAATCGAACTGGCCACCATAATCAAAATTCAACAAAAAGAAAAAAAACGTTTACAAAGAATGTGAAACAAAAGACGGTGTTTGGTGCTGTGATTGTCAGTGAATTTTATTGAATTATTAATGTTGATAAAAAATGTCGAGGTTTTTATTGTCTCGCAGAAGGTGTGAAAAGTAGAGTATGCTCCTCTGGAATAAAGCCTGTCTTTGTCTTGGGCCGCTTGAACCCCTCGCTTTACTCAGGACTCTATAAAACTCCCTCGCTACGCTCAGGAGTTAACTCTAGAGTCCCTCGTTATGCTCAGGGTTCAATATGCCGCCCGTGACGTAAGACACTGTTTTATTCCCTTAGTGCATAATCTACTATTACCTCCTAGTTTTAACAGAAATATGATATAGGTACCTAAGCAGATCATGACAAGCCCAATTCTACTTATACTGAATATGAACTTACACTTGAATATTTGGTACATGCTCTAAGTTTAATATTAATAGTTTCAGTATAAATTAACTTCAAAAGTAATGGTTTCCATTATAAGCTTTTCAATGAAAATTAGCAGTGCAGAAGAGAGCCGCTAGGTTAGGTTAGAAGGTGGCGAGTCGCAGAACGTAATGGAGCGACATACATTACCTTCCTGGCGGCGTAGCATGAACACGTGCGACTTCGTTTATCACGATTTTTAACGCACAATCTGACAAAATTCGCGATATAGCTTCCACCTCAGTCGTTTGTCGCGTCAAGCGAGCATAACAAATACGCTGTTTATGCGAGATGAGCGTGCGCGACTTCATTCTAGACAATAGGGTTCGAGCACGACAAAGACGCGCGCGGCTTTTTATCGCGAAATTTGACATTTCCTTGCCATATCGCGACTCAGATATTTTTCTTTATAATTCACTTATTTTGAGGATAATAATATTCTAGCACCTTAATTAAACGTTATTTGTGAATTAAATCATCTAAAATAAACTCATTTAAATTCCATCTTTTCTCAGAATTTAAAGTGAATGATTCAATTCAATGTTGCCAAGTAGAAAAAAGAACACCACGGAGTCATGTGGTAAGGGGGTGTCCTGTTTTGTTATTAATGCGTATTATGTACCATCATTCATCAATACTCATTGAAAAAAATGCAAACATCGTATCGTTAACCTCTAAAAATTAAGCCAGCTTAATGGTTCAGTAAAATGGCCTGTGATAGCCAAGATTTGCATTGCCAAGCGCCATATAATCACCCTCGCGCGACAAATCCATTGTCAGCTTTTTTATACGAATAAAAGGAACGCGGTCTACCTTTTATGATTAGACAGCGTGGGTGAACACGGATCAAGCCAATGTAACGTGCATTTCTTTGATTCGCTTAGCAAGGCCGGTTAAATCGCGCATGGTGGAGAGAACCTTCAAGAACTGGCACATCATTATGCGTGACCCCCCTGACCGCCGCCACCTCCCACGGGACCTCTTAGACGAACCACCACCGGAGATGATAACAGAGCCACCCGCACCATGTATGCACGTGCTGCCTGCGCCGCATGCGCCCGCGCTGCACATGCACGCGCCGTGCACACCCGCGCCAGAGAATATAAAGTATTACGCGCCATCCGCGCAACGAACAACCCCAACCGAGTCACCCAAGGCGCGTGCGTCCACGCTGCGCAAGATCAACGTTTAATACTGCCCCTTTAAAGGCCGTAATTAAATTATATTTTTTACATACACGGAATAGACTTTTAGTCTGCATTTGAAGATGATAACGATATGTTCCAAGATAACAAGCCAAATTAGGTTTTTTTTTCAAACGCACTTGAAAGTCTCAAGTAAATAAAACAATGGCTGCGATTTGCGTCAAAATTGTTCCGATTTGTTTTTATGCAGCACAAAACTATCAAATTGCGTTAACACCTTGATGCGCAAAACGGAACACACTCAGAGCCGCGTTATGACATCGCATCGGGTCGCGCGTGACTCCGAGTCAACATGATTTCAATCGATTCCATACAAATGTCAAGTGGCGCCGCGAGACGTGCCAGTGACGCGCGATAAGAGCATGCTACGCGAGATGGTTATACTTTTATGAAAACCCAGAAAATGTTATATTGCGAAACATTATTTTGTAATGGGCAGTATTATTTTTGAAGGGTATAGTATTTTAACAGTTGTATTTTTTTTTGTAGCGCTTGACACTTTTTTATTGTTATTTTCAATAAATTTTGAGTAAGTTTAAATATGTCCTCTACTTAATTACTAATTCATCTATCTATCTTTTTGCATGTAACTTAATATGTTAAACCGTGAAATTCTAATGACATAAATGAATAATGACATACTAAGGAACAAACAAAGATTTTCATTTCTTTATTTGCATTTGCTTCTAATCAAAACTTCTTTGATTTAAAACTAATTATCCGTTTTTTTTTTTTCATTTCCTACCGAAATTTTTTTTTTTTTACTACCAATTTTTTTTTTCATACTAACAAATTATTTAATTGTACATTTTTATTTCGAAATAAAAACCTATGTGAGCGGTGCGTGTCAAATTTCATTGGAAAATAAGGTGAAAAGAAGCACAAATTTGTAAACTTAAACCGTACAAATTTCAAGAAACTCCTTACTTAGCCTCATTAAAAGTTCTGAGAAACGAACGTTTTAAAGTTGATTTCAAGTTGTTTAAATTACCTAGACATTACTTAAGACAGAGAGACTCTGGCAGGCGCTCTTAAATAATGAACTGCCTTTATTTTAGATATTCTAAAGCAAGTATATGATAATACATGATATTTAAAAACCAGCCAAGTGTGAGTTGGGACTCACTCTTTTAGGGTTCCGTACATCATCCATCAGCCCATATTCGTCCACTGCTGGACATAGGCCTCCCCAATATTACGCCACTATTGGCGGTGCTCAGTCATCCTCATCCAGCCACCACCCGCAACGTCCTTCAGATCGTCAGTCCAGCGGGCACGAGGGCGGCCTACGCTGCGCTTTGCTGTACGTGGTCTCCATTCCAATGCCTTACGGGCCCAACGGTTATCACGTTGGCGACAAATATGGCTAGTTCCGTACATATGACCAATTATTTAAAAATATATATTTATTTAATTTTAGGTAATACTCTAATTCTGTCAGACATAAAAACTACATCACAAATCGGCATTTTCAGGATTTGTTTTTTAAAATATAGTACATAATATACAGAAATTTCAAATTCCTAACTGCTTTGGCCTTTGAGATAGACCCTGTTACAAAAATGGTCTAAAAATGGCAACTTTGATAGCACCCCATTTCTTTAATTTTTAAGATGAAAAAAATAAAAAATATATTTATACTCTACTTAATGAGCTTTAGACAATGACATCACACATGAGAGGGTAAAAAAATTTTTTTGTCAGCTCCATTTTTATGTATGAGGCTCCCCTTGAAAAATAATTTAATTACATTTCAAATTTAAAATTCCGTTTTGAGTCAACATTTTACACAACATATAAAAATTTCAGGTTTCTATCCCATTACGACTAAGAGCTAGAGACCCGTGACATACGGACATACAGACAGACGGACAGCGGAGTGACACTAATAGAGCTCAGATTTGCCCTTTGGGTACGGAACCCTAAAAGCTTGGGCAATTTCACACAAATAATAGTAAATTATTTTATCAAGCGGAAAGGGATATTTTTTTTCTCGAGTGATAGTTTGGAGCCTTTGCGCACGTGAGGTTAATAATTATTTATTTTTGTAATTAATTATTCATTTTGTAGTTTTAATCTAACATTTTTTAAATATAGAAACATTATATTATATATATTTAGTTCAAATACATAAATATGTGCAGTATACAAAGATATATTTTTAATATTTTTATGCAGTTAATCAATAAATAATCAAGTTATGTTACTTTACAAGTAACAACATGATACAATCAACAAGAAACTTATATCTAGTTTTTTCATTTATTTTGTTTATTTCGCTTTTGCCGAAGTCCCAAGTAGTATTAACTGGCAGTTTTTAAGCTCATAGTATAAAATTAAGTTTTATGGTAATATTCATAAAATAAAAAGTTGTGTCGTGTATACCAGAAAAAAAAAATGCAAAAATATATATATTTTTTTGGTGTACTAGATGAGGTATATATTATGTAGCTAAGACTAGATTCATGTTTTAGCTTTGTTATAGAGCTATTTAATAATGAATATTGATTTCTAATAAAAACAACACCTGCATTTTAAGATATTTTTTATACGAGTATGAACTGTGGACTTTATTAAAGAAACCTATCTCTGTGTATTAGAATAATATTATTATGATAAAGTACCTACCTCATGATATTTTTATTTATGGTCTATGCCGATGGACGACACTCTAACTTTAATTGTAAATAATTAAGATTTCTTCTTATGTAAGTGACATATTGTTTTTAATAAGAATAAAGTATCTTTAAACCTAAACCTATATTTGTTTTTTTTTTCATTGCTAAGGGTGAAATGGCTTAAATATGGCCTTTGGCCTATGGCAAGAGGGACGGATTCGTTCAAAAGTAGCAAAAAGTCGGTTTTTTATTCATATAAAATGTACTAAAAATGGTATCAAAATTTTGTTTAACCAGGTCCTAGATACCGTTAAAACTAATCTAATAAAATATAATTGCAGTCCATATGTCATTCGAAATTGCCAAACCAGGAGAATTGGTGCTGCAAAAGACCTCATTTCAATGAATATTTCTATCGAGCCGAATTTCTCCAATTGCGTTTCTGTTTTAACAGATCCCTAGAAAAAGATTCCAAAAACAATGTACTATTGTATCAAAATAATACAATATTCACTGAAGTAGATATGCACGTTCTAAAAGTGTCGATTTTTTTCCGTAGCACCTTAATAGATTACCGAAATATTATATCTTTACTTAAAATATATATATATATATATATATATATCTTTAGGTACCTAATTTCATTCTCTACACTAATTTCGATCGGACACGGAATATGCGTATGAAATGAATATTTCACACAATAAAACTAAGAGGCGTCCATTATGCGCAAACATCCATACAAACGCTGTCACCACATTGTGGGGTATGAATGTTAGATATTTTAATATTTTAGGCTGACTCCATTAACATTATCTAGATCTATGTTTATGTCGAACTAAAAACCGTTAAATTTGAGTAATACCTTAACAACAAACCCCTAAAACACGTAAATTAAACGGTCATTTTACCAAAAGTGTAGACAAATGTGCTTTTATTGTTTTAGAAAATCGAAAAATTATTACGGATCAGACATCGAAAATGTTATCTAGATTAATAAGAACCAAAAACAATGTTTCAAAATGTCCACAGTCTTGCCAAAGTGTGGTTTCTCCTGAAACAAGTTTTCAATTTTGCGCTGGCGACGAAATCGGCACGATTGTATTGTCCTCTCAAGTTTCATGGAGCGTGCACTTTTAGCGAAATGAAACAGCATGACATTTGGCCACGCCTACTACTGAGTTGGTCGCGTCATGAAGACCATTCTTACTAAGCACTCGTTGTTTTACATGGCTATACATTAACGGATCGGTGATAAATTTCAAAATACTATATTAGAGAGTGTTTTCTAGTACTAAAATACATTTTATCTACTCCCATACAGCAATAAGGCAATTAAAACATCAAAACTGGTTTTATTAGTACGTCCATTGTTTGACCGATGTTATAATATTACATTATAACACCGCAATTCTTTGCTGTGATTGGCCAAATTTATTATAACAACGCTAGAGAACCAGCCACAAGCAATGACAGCCTGTCTTAATTTCTTCAGCCACGCCCCTTTATTTTTCTGATTGGTCTCAGGCATCTACATACTAATTACATCACGACAAGGTTCATGACGACAAGTATCACGACAGTATCATAACGAGTGTAATTTTTCGTGATATTGTTTTTAATGGTCGTAGATAAAGTATTGTGTGCTCACTTCGTTCGTTTCGTAACCAAGAACTCGTGTCCCAATGTCTTACATTATGTCACAGTTGCTCAAAATTCTATTTTTGCACGAAGGAGGTAACTGACAAAAATATGCTATATAACTTTTGAATTTTGCAATGTGAAATGGCTCATGCACCTTTGAAATTAAAAGCGCATTTCCCATCATCACGAAATGTCAATTCTCCTTCGCGCAAAAAATATATTCTATTTAAGTGCCACTGAGCTTAATTTTTATAGCAAAATGACCGTACAAAACTCATTAGAATTAATGTCCCAAAAAGATAGGCAAAAGCAAACCAACACAAAAAGCTTTTATTAAACAGCGCGTAACGAGACAAGTCTTAAATTTAACACATCCCTGCCTTCTTATCACAGCCTGTTTTCTAAAGATTGACAAAGTTAATTGTGTCGCGAGGAGGCCTTCTACAGAATCGGACTAAGGGGGATGTCTTTGGTTGATAACATAGGGGAAACAACAAAAGAATACAGTACAATACCATCTACGAGCCTAAATGTTTAGAAAAAAAAATGTAATGTGTTTTTATTTATTTTCCTTAGCCACTTTATTTAAATTTACCTCAAATTTTATTAATGTAACAAAGTATACATACTTTAAATAAAAACAAGATCTTGAAAATTTGCAAATATAGAATAAATAAAATATCCTAAAAGTAGCACCACTTTTACCGAAAAAAACTGATCTCTTTGATTGTTATGTTATCTGTCAATAAACTTAAGAGGATAGGTTTCGCTTGCACCCTGTTACTCCATGCGGAAAAACTCGCAGTGCGAGAGGGACGGATCCTGTAAAAAAGTTAAAATGACAACTTTATCACTTATTTTATTTTATAAAAAAAAACAATGGTGCTATGAAATATCTGCCCTGTTATAAGTTAAAAAAAGTTTATACATAATTTGACCCATAAATAATATAAACGGTTTTCGCTCTAATAATCTTAAACTTCGACATGAAAACTTTTTTTCGAGTCATCTTTGGTATTTTATTTATCAATATTTGAATGACTTCTGTGTCGATATAAGTGTGTATTATATTCCCAGAAAAAATACTAGATTCTTCAAACCAGGAAGAATAACTTATGGTTTTGCGGAAACTATCGTCTTAATAGCCTTTCAAGATTTTCAATTTTTCTCTATCCTGAGTAGTTTTTCTTGAATCTTTCCCTGCTGTTAATACTATGTCACCTTCCCGCTGTTTTTGTTGGGCGATTTTCGTTTAACAGTCTGTTTGTAGCACATGGTTTTTAGAGAGTGATAATTTTGTTGTCCATCTCGTGCTATCCTGCCCACTCATTGGCCTGTCATTTAAAACATCGTAGGTTGCAAATGAATGCACCGTACTGATTTTTTTGGATGTTGTTAGGATAGATACTAACAGTGTAAAACCGAGTTTGCAGCTTCGTAAAACCTGTGCTAACTGCGTGGTGCTTGGAAGACCTCGAAATTTTCAGTTCTTTTTCAGTTTTTGGGTTATATTTTCTAAAAAGTTCATCTTATGGAAAAAGTTGTTATTTACACTATTAAGAAACTAAAATTTCTTACAATTCGAGTGCAACCGCAGCTCTGTATTTTTAATGGAATCTGAGATATAGCACTTTAGACATTGGCAATTTCTTCCCACGAAGCTCGAAATTGTAGTTGCATAAAGTTGTTAAATAAAGTTTTTGATTAATTATTTAACTTTAATTTAAGCGCAAGCGAAATTCTATAGATCCAATAGTTCTCTTGTTTTCAGGGAAAGATAAAAAAAAATAAGGAAGTATTGGTATCTTTCCTAAAAACATCCCAAAAAATCAGTATGGTGTGAGCTAACGCGAGATTTGTGTTTTCGGTGACTGGCGTAATTTCATTTCTAGAGCTTGTTCAACGGTGTCTGACTTTTGTATGCTTACTTACTAAGTTTACAGGCTACTTTTTGCTGTTATTTTAGACCTATTTAGTATGATTCTGGTCATACTTTATGTCATATTCACCAGGAGCCTATTGTTGTCTAACTTCAACATCGACCGCTATCGCTTTCAAATGTGTCGTTATTGGCTAAAAATATGTGTGATGTAATTTCTAACCAATTACGATACATTTGATAGCGATAGCGATAGATGTTGAAGTTAGACAATAAGGGGGCTGGTCTGCTACCTATACGTGAGGCAGAAAACAACTGTCAGCGGCTCTCTTTTAAATGCGAAAGAAACCTTTTGAAGACTAATATCGTAGCCCAGTATTTGTTCCATGTATTTCCTTCATTTGGTTTGACTTTTTGTAGCCCAGTTGATGAAAGAAATTACATTTCCGATGTAAGTGTACCCTGTATATACAGCGTCAATTTGGTTCACATGAAGCTTATTCCAAAAACAGAAAGCAAAAAAAATACGAATTGAAAAAGAATATATGCATTTTTATATGTACTTACTGTAATGGTCACTGCGACGCGAAGTACCTGTACCTATCTATTCGGGCGTTCTATCCCACCCCATCTGCTGCACCAGTGCTAAGTCAATTTCATCATGTTTATGATTACACTAGGCGTTTTAAGTATGACGCCTCTAAAGACCGTAAATAAATTAAAGAAAAAAAAAACTTTTTTTTTCATCGTCCATACAACCTACCCTGTAATGGAAATTGCTGACCAAATCAACATCATGTATAGTCAGTTAGGTGTTTCTAATCTTTATTGGTATTTGTGTCTATTTTGTCACAGCTTTCGTTTTGGTGCCGCTAATTTCCAGGATAATCTCTATTTTCAATGTTAAGGCGAATGGATACGCCAGTTATCTAGTTTTTGCTCGTGTGGATTGCGCAAGTAATTGGGTACTTTCATACTCGTACAAAAAAAAAGTATGTTAGCTTACGTTACTTCCAATCCCGTCATAAATGCTTCAGAAAATTTTTGATTACAGAGGTACACGCTAGCAAAACCACATACTTTTAAATCTTTTTAGGGTTCCGTACCCAAATGGTAACCAACCGGACCCTATTACTAAGACTCCGCTGTCCGTCTGTCTGTCTGTCCATCTGTCACCAGGCTGTATCTCATGAACCGTGATAGTTGAAATTTTTAACAGCTGATGTATTTCTGTTGCCGCTATAACAACAAATACTAAAAAACAGAATAAAACAAATATTTAAGGGGGCTCCCATACAACAGACATGTTTTTTTTGCTGTTTTTATAGATAATGGTACGGAACCCTTCGTGCGCGAGTCCAACTCGCACTTGGCCGGTTTTTAAAAGGAGATGGACATAAAGCTTTCAAAATGTACGTCAATAGTGCCAAGTGCGAAGAAGCTTAAAACTTCGCTACCGGTGTTAAAGTTGCTGAATCAGGCCCTGTCTTGCTGTTCCGGTAGAATGGATAATTTGCCTCGGATTTGTATTAAAGTAATTACTTTAAAACACAGGAAAACTTTTCGGCATCAGCTACAAGGAAGGTTATATGATGAGTTAATTGTATTATGAGTGATATAATTAGATAAAAATTATGAAACAAATGTACCCGTAAAAAGATTATTTGCAAAAATACAGGGCAACTGCAAACTCATTCCGCGCACCAAGTGTTTTGTACTTTAATGCACGTTTCTGTAAATTCTATGAAAATGTTGACAGTTTTCCTGTTTTGTTCACATACCTTGTATTTCAAAAAATATTCATCACATCTTCGTTCTGATGTTTTAATTAATAAGCCGATAAATAGACAACAAGGTTTTTTTTTAATAGAAACAGCTTTTGAATGATATCCCAGCTGGATTTCTACATTGTGAGTTTCGTAATAGATTTGCACGAGTGTCCCAATGTCTAATTATGTCCAGTTGCACACGGTACTTTACCTACGACCACCAAAAACAATTTCACGAAAAATTAGAAAAAACACACTCGTTTGATACTGTCGTGGTATTCGACATGATGGAATTAGTATGTAGATGCCTGAGACCAATCAGAAGCGAAAAGAGTAAAGGGGCATGGCTTAAGAAATTAGGACAGATCGTCAATGTTTGTGAATGGCTCTAGAGGTGTTATAATAAATTTGGCCAATCACAGCGCAGAATTGCGGTGTTATTATGTAATATTTTAACATCGGTCAAACAATGTAGGTACTTATTAAACCCCTTTTTTGATGTTGTAATTATCTTTTTGCACTATGGGAGTAGATAAAAATGTTTTGACATCATTGCGCCCCTCTTTAATAAAAACATTAAACTCTGGATTAGGTGTCGACGGGTAAGTTTTATTATAACTATTTAAAATTTGAAGTTGATATGGTTTCATTTTCTTAATTTTGAATACGGAACCCTAAAAATAAATACCTATATCATATTGATATTTATTCTAGAAGTGATGTGAGAGGGGTTTCTGAGCGATGAATGAAATTTGAACAGTTAATACACTCGCGTTTTACCGACGAGTTTTACGACCCTGTATGATCGGGCCTATTACCGTCATTCAAGCAGAAAATTCGTTTTTTTAGGGCATGCAGGTTTCCTATCAATGTTTTACTCGTACTTCACCACACCGTTCAGTAAAATGATAATTTCCTTGGATTTTGACTCTGGTGCGCAGAGTGCGCGGCAGCAACAACAGTATCCTGGCCATGATAGCGGACAGGCTTGATTGCTGTTATAGTGCGCGCCAATCTTTTAGTCGCCTCTGATTGAGTTACGAGTGCAAGCTTGCGCAGGTACAGTCAAGGAAACAATAATATGAACGGTTGATTATTAAATGTTTACTATAAGTGGGAAGGTGTACTTGTTGTACCTACCTATTTAATATATATTTATTATTTTAGTGCAATCTTAACTGTTTAAATAAAACAAACTAATATAAACACCATTTTCCTACATTGTCGCCTTAAAACGTTATAACGACCGCGAGGCATAACAGCAACAATAAACTTTAACAAACTAAATCAACAAAACAACAAATAAAGGCAACACAGATTCAACGATTAACTTAACGAATCATTGAATTTTTTCCACGAACGTACTTTTCATGCAACGCGCGCGCGTGTGTAGTGTACGGACGTAGCACTAACACTAACGCATACTGTTGTTGACACCTGCTAAATGGCGAGCGGGGGGTGTGGTGTGGTGCGGCACGCAGGCGGGTGTGCTCCGCGCCCTCGCTCCTGTAACGTCCCCCTGACACCGTTAAACGGCTATTGCGTCGCCTCTTGAGTCTATCTTCAGAGGCAACTAAAAGATTGGCGCGCACTGTACATGAATCACTGCTACAGCGTTCATGTGGCAGTGGACAGACTTTTCTTCACTAAAATTTATAATTTCAATGTCACTAACATTTAGCATAGGACTAGACTAAGTTTACTAACAAAATTTATTCTATTTTTTTTCATTTTTTTTGTTTTGTGATCCATAGTTGGTCTTTCAATAAATCGAAGATTTCAAAAGTTTAGATGAGCCCTTGCACCTAAAATCTATTGCATTGTTTTTGAATGTGTCCGTTAACATAATGCGACGCACGCACACTTATGAGTGCGTAATGTGTCTACCTACGGTCAGCAAACTGATCAGACTACTAAAGTTGTTAAAATGATTAACTTTAAGTGCATTTAATGCGTCCAACTATCACTCTGTTTAGATGAGTACTAATTCCAAACGTGTGAGCGTCACCCATTTAAAGGTGGAAACATTTTGGTGCTGTCATAGTACGGTAAGGGCTTATCTTTACTTTTGAAATCTTTGCAATAAATGATGATTTTGATTTGATTTAATGTTTAGGTATACTTATTATAATAAAGTGAAATAAAGAGAGTGATATATTTTGAATCCGTCAAACTTATTAAGCCACCGCCATTTTCAAGCATTTAAGGGAAGAGCGCAAGACTCCGCGGCCATACAAAACGATTTAGCTTCTCATTTGTACGCTAATGCATTAAATCAAATAAAACTTTGAGTAACTTCATCTTTTTCACAACCTACAAGTCCGATTTAACTTTAAATTTCAGAAAATCAACACGCTTAGGAAATACAAGCACTTGGAAATCTATTTTTTAAGCTCCAAAATGTTCCATTTTCATGTTCGATTTTCTTAAGCATTTCTCAAGTAAAAACAATTTATATTGAATTTCGGACCCATGGTAGTTCATAAAAATTTGGAAAATGCAATTATTTCATATGTAGAAAGTATAGGATTTCAGTAAATAGCTATGGGCTGGCATTCGAAATCGCGGGCGCAAATTACGTAAATCTAGAATTTCATTCCGTCGCATCAGGGGTGGCGGAGGCGTGCGGGGGGAGAAGACGGGACGAGCGATGGGTCACTCGTTTCACTCACCTTACTTGTTAAAACGGTGCATTATCAGAGTTTTGTACCAGTGTATGGTAATGGAGAAGTTATTGAGTATGGTGGACAGATTTTTTGTGCAAAAATGGGTGAGTACTATTTGTATTTTTTACCTTATAAATACAATGTATTTCGTTTATAAATTAGGTCATGCATCTTGGATTTGGCCATTAATTTGATTGGTCTGCAACTCCTTATAACTATTATCCTGCCATTGCCATACAACACGCAATGAGAGGCCACGCCAAGTGTTCACTGTGGCGGCGCGGCGCTACGGCTTTTATCAAAGAAAACGCCGCTGCGCCGCCGCTTCAGTCACGTGTCGAGTAGTGGGTGGCGCTCCCGCACTTTAGTACATTCGTTTTGGATATAAACAACTATAACTTCATATATTTGTTCTCTCCACACATCGCAAAAAGCTCCTCATTATGACAGACAGCAAGAAAATAACAGACAGATAGGCAATATAATCCTATAAGGGTTCCGTCTTTTTCATTCTGAGGCACGGAACCCTAAAAAGTATTTCATTTCAGCCTCTATTACAAAAACTGTTCATAACGACGATTAGTACCTATGTCTGCTTTAGGTTAGCAAAATAATTTGATCCTATACAGGAGTAAAAATAATTATGTAGTCTCTTTTTATTCTGAGAGATTATTCTATGAAACTAATAGATCACATAAAAAAGTGAACTGCGGAAATAATGGTTATATTCAGATAACTACTCCTGGTTCTAAATTTAATAACTATCTATTAAGGATGATCGGCAAAGTTCAAAAGCAGACTTTCGTTTATCTGCAAAGTTATTTGATATTTATATATTATATCGTTCATCTGATAAGTTCTGTTTTTTTATTAACTTTTTTAAAAAAAAGTTATTAAAATTATAATCAGAAGTATAGGATTATTAAATATAATAATAATCGAAAAATTTAAATATTAAATTTACATAAGGACACATTATAATTTGACCCTATACAGGGGTTAAAATATTTATGCTGCCGCTCCTGAGAGATTTTTTCTGTTTAATCAAAAGATCATATACAAAACAGTAAACTAAGAAAACATAAGTAAAATTCCGATAAATAATACTGGTACTTAATTTTATTACTATGAATTTCAGATGATTATATCGACGAGGTAAAAAAAGGAAAGGTACGTTTATCAGCAAAACGAAAAAAAATATGTAAAAAAGGGTTATAAACTTAACAAGTTAGTATAAATATGTATTGTATATTGTAATAAGATAGGGTTTTAAAAAAAAACTCCAAATTTGTGAGCCTTTCGTCCTACCGATCAAGCTTTTGATGCGAAAACCTAAACGTTTTTAACGCTCATCACATTAAATTTCAGGCGTACATCAAAAGAAAACAGAACACTCAGCAGTCAACCAAAGCACTGTTAGGCCGATGTTGAAAGCTTAAGGTCAAAATTATACAGGTAAATATTTATTAGGAGAATACACAGATAAAATGGCGCCACCCATGACTTTGAAAAGTATACCGGTCTAAAGGTAGATCAAAGTGGTCATTTGTCGATTCTGTGGATGGTTTTCTGGCAGCTAGTCCGGATGGACTCATGGAAATGAAGGACTTGTAGAAATAAAATGCCCATTTGTAGCCTCGGAAATGAGTCCTGCAGATGCAATTCAAAAGGGATTGATCACATTTTGTAAGGTGACGACTCAAGGCATATAACTGAAAACAGAGCATAACTATTATTATCAGGTCCAAGGTCATCTTCATGTGTCACAATGGGCTTATTGCTATTTTATTGTTTGGAGTTCACATAGGTTGCTTTACCAAAAAATCAAAAGAATACATTTTATCAAGAAAAAATGCAAACACCTCTAAGAAACTTTAACATGCACTGGAGTATCTAGAAATATGCCTGCAAGAGAATGTGTTATTATTAGGTAATTTAAAATAGAAATTATTAAAAAATCATCATAACATCACATTTTTCGTGTGATCGTAAATTATTATCGGCACTTGTTAGAATTAACAAAAAATGGTTACTAAAAATACTGTATATCCCATAATTACGTTTCATTAGCTAAATATCCGGCCGGTTCCGCATAAAAAAATGTCAAGGGATTACATAAAATAGTAAAAAAAAAATATTCAACATTCCGATGTTATTATGTGCAACAACATCTGGATAATAAATAATTTTTATTCTATTTGTCTTTGAGCGAATCTAGCTTTTTAGAGTATTTTTGAAAATTATTCTAACGAAACCTATGTAGATTACAACGTAATTAATAAACTGAAAAATTACAACATCAATCAGCACATTGTAACCTATTACACTTATTGATGAAAATAATATTTTAATAACTCTATGATGTCTTGATGATTGTTAAATTTAAAAAAAAAAACAGCCAAGTGCGAGTCAGGGTTTCGTATTATGGATGATAAATTTAATTTTGTAATTTTTTTCGGAAATTTCTCAACCGCTTTATTTTCATGTAATCTTTACGTAAACACATATTTTTTCCATAAATGTTTTTCAATTTATTTCACTTTTCCTTCAGTCAAAACATATTTTGGGAAGCACATAATTAAGTTTACAGCCTGTATAGTTATCTAGAGAAGAAGAGCACAAAATAAAGCGTAAAAATTGTTCGTTAGACGAGTATTACCACCAGTTTCCGTTTCCAAAACCAATTGAATTTCACAGTAAATATCCATTTAGTTACTTATATAACATCCAAATCGTCCAAAATATTTTACATACTATTATATTGTGTTCGTTAGATAAACAGGAACAGGAGATCATTCATTTTTTATTTTGCATGTTGTTCCTTTTGAATTAAATAACCAAAGGCACTAAAAACGAAAGTACGAAAGGATGTCCTGATTAGCGGGTCTACCGCGTAATTCTCATTTTCATCAACATCAACTTGAGATTGAAATTTGACGTGCATGCGACGACGCCCGCCTAACATGCCATCTCTTTTGCACGCGTTGAATTTCGCATGCATTTGCTTGAAGTTGATACAAATGAGAATTACGCGGTAGAGCCCCTGGATCTAAGAGTAAGCTGTGAGTACAAAATGAACAAATGCGGAGCAGGGAGTGAGGCGCGGGGGGAGGGCGCGCTCGTGCCGGCCGCGAATGACCGAAACAGCTACAACAATTGTGAGAATCCAAATCTCGCGCGCGTAAGTTTTACCGTCTAGCCTTAATATTGAAAATATAAAGACTATGGTATAGGCTGACTAGCCGATAGCGAGTCATTGGGATTAGAATGGTCAATTAAGAGCAGACATCATGACGTGACCTGTGTGTTTCTCCAACTCTGTTTCATTTTGCATATGCACGCTCCATGAAACTTGCGAAGACAATACAATCGTGCTGATTTCGTCGTGAGCGCAAAATTGAAAACTTGTATCAGGAGAAACATGATTTTGGCAATATTGTGAATATTTTCAGACATATTTTTGGTTACTACTAATTAAGATAACATTTTCGATGTTTTACTAGTACGAATTTTTTGATTGTAAACAGTAAAAGCACATTCGGCTACACTTTTCGTAAGAAACCGTTAAATTTACGCATTTTAGGGATTTGTTATACAGATTATTTATATAACTCACATTTCTCGATTTTTAATTCCACTCAAACATAGATCTATATTATTTCAATTGACTCAGCCTCAAATATTATGATGAATAACATTCCATAGACACCTTACAATTTTGTATGGAGGTTTGCGCGTGATAGCGCCTTTTAAGGGGCTATACCGTGAAAATTGACACTTTTTGAAGTTATTTATCTGCTCTTTTAATGAACTTCCAAGTAAAATAAATTAGTGTAACAATTTTGGGACCTCTTACTAGATTTTGGTCTATCAGAAACGCGATAGGAGGAATTTCATTCGATATAAATAATTATTGAAATCAGGCCTAAATTTACCCTTTTTTTGATATTCTGACAAATTAGGATAGCATACAGACTTCAAAAATATTTATTTAGATGGGTTTTCTTTTAACTACACCTAAATTACTAGTTATGGAATTTCTTGTAGCTATTTTGGTTAATTTTGAATTAATTTAAAACCGACTTTTTGACAATTTTCCCCAATTCCGTCCCTTTCGCACTGCGGGTCTTTCTGCCTGGAGTAACGGGGACCTTTGCTAGCACGGTATATCACCTTAATAGCCGAGTATAAAAAGGCTGAATATTCGGCTTTACCAATTAGTCTCCGCCTATGCGGTATATCTTTTAAAAGAATCCGTACAAAAATCGCAAAATGTTATCTAACAAACGAAATATATAACAACACAAACAAATATTAACATAATTTCAAGCTCTCGGAGGAAAAGTGCAGAAAACCTCTCAAAACTACGGAATGCACAGAAATGCATCTCGGTATAACGCGCTATACCTACTTAGAATATGTCTTTATTATTATATACATTTTACAATGAGACGGAGACAGCAGCCATGTTGAATTTTACGATGCATACATATTCATTTCCTCGCCGCGACATGAATATTTTATTGAGACACATTTGCGAATGCTGCTGTAAAGGGTTTCTATTAGAGATGAAACGGATATCCGGTTACTATCCGGTATCCGGCCTATCCGGCCATATTTTTGGTATCCGGTATCCGGCCGGATAGTAGTCAGTATCCGGCCGGATACCGGATACTTAACTCAACATACAAAAAGTCGTTTAAATCACAAAATAGTTGTATCAATGATTGAATAATCTAAATTCTAATACATAAAGTGAATAAGAATTGAGCTATGGTAGATAAAGACAAGCTTTACATCAATTTTTGGGAACAAACGTTAATGCTTTTCTTCATACATTACACCAGCTTCTTTTGCTCTCACAATATACCGAATGTAACTCATCATGTATCTTTTAATAAAAACACATGGTCATAGTGAAACCATACTAAACAACTTTTACAAAGAAACATACTTGTGGAAATGAAAAAATATTTTCATGTTTCCATACTCATTTTGAAAACCTACTTTAAATTTTGAAAGGGCACTGGGCGGGCAGGCTCAATTTTGTTTTTTCAATATGTTACTTTGGAAAATTTGTTCAGTATGAACAGTATATTACGCGGTTACATTTAAAGATACCTGTCCATTTATATACAGTATACACCACTCCAAGGAGACAAAAGATACATATTTACAAATTTCGTTAGGATCGGAAATTGTTTCGCGTTTGCAAACCAGCATTTGTATGATTGTGATACGACCATTTAGAAATGATCTTCATTTAAAAAATGCACGAATAATCTCGCCCACTTGCACCCGCACGCACCTTGGTGCGTAATATTTAGACTTGCTCAATTAGTGCGAAACGCATATCTTGAGCCGGATATCCGGCCGCCGGATATCCGGCTATCCGGCCTAGTGCCTCGCCGGATATCCGGTATCCGGTATCCGGCCAAATCACTATCCGTTTCATCTCTAGTTTCTATATTTGTAGCACTGGTTTATTTTGTGATTTTAAAAATGTGAGTCTTTAAATCGTTATAATTGATGTCTTTTTACGTAGGTATTTGGGGATTACATTCATATTGTAAAAGTGTTTGCAGTGACGCAAAGCTAAATAAAAAAAAAACACCTAAGCGCGACGTCATTCGTGCCTGCCTCACCTTTTACAAGGAACTCGTACTCAGTTCCTGTAGGGCGTTTAAGGTACCTACGCCGACATATTGCCGACGTTGTGGTCGTCCAATTGTGACAATTTTTCTTAATTCGATAACTCTTGACTCGATCTACTTTCATCAGCCTTAGTTTTTAAATTAATGCTACATCTCATTTCGGGTTTTTTTCCTTTTCGAGGCGCTATCGTTGTATTTTCCACTTTGAACCATACATGTCACTTTCGAAATAACTGTCACTTTTGACATATTTATCATTTTTTACATATCTGCCATTAAAAAAAAAGCGTTTTGTCATCTGTAACTTTCTAAATATCTGTCACTTTTTTAACTTCGGTCAATTTTGAAACATTCTTCACACACCTGTCACTTTTGTCACACCTGTCGTGTTTGAAACATCTGTAAATTTTTAAATATCTGTAATTTTTTACACATCTGTCACTTTAGACACATCTGTCACTTTTGATATCTATTTCTTCGCCAATGCTGAGATAGGGCACGCTTACAACGTCACATTTGAGATATTTCTCAGTTTTGACAGTAAAATATCGTTGATTTTTTACAATTCTCTCACCTTAGATATTTAAGTCACTTTTAACACTTATTTCCTCGCCATTTAAGCTAAAATACAGGGAAGTCAGTATTTTTTTTTCAACTTCCAACGCTGTTTAACTGTGTGACATTAATTTGAGACATCTGTCTCTTTTTAAGTAACTTTTAACACATAATTATATGACCTTTGAAATTATATTACTTTCATTGCTTTAGCACTATTAGAGACACTGAATTGCTACCGAAATAATGTTTACATGTGTGGACAATCTGTGGAGAAACAATGGCATTTACGATGAGTTACCACTGATGACGTCATCGCACAATGAAGATTTTCCAATGTTATCGTGATTCATTGCTGATAATAATAATAATAAATTCTTTATTGCACTTATAAATATAGTAAACAAAGCGAACTTAATGCTAATTAGCATTATCTTCCATAGCTGATGACGTCAAGCAATCAAGGTTCTATGTTCAGCTTCTTCTCGCGATAAACATATTATAGTGCGGCACCAAAACTTCGTCAGTTGACGACTGAATAGGAAGCTCTTACGTGGAGTGCGTTTCTAGGACGCTCACCTCCCTTACTTTTTTTATTATTATTATTTTTTTTTTATTATATTATACACAAGTTTCAGTAAACAATATTCGCCAAACTGCTAAACAGTTTGTTGGCGATACGCTCTTACAAATTTTGTTCCTTGAATAAGCATTTTAGGCACTAACTTAACATCTAATACTTATGGAGTCTTGAGAGAAAAAATAATAATAATTATAGTTTTGTAGAATTGTAGCTATGCGTTTAAAGTTTTAATTATTCAGAAAAGATAACAATGTGCTCTTTAATTTATTCTTTAGGTTACCAATTTTTAACTTATTTTCTTCCAGTAGGAGAGGACAGTTATTACATAACTTGGGAGTTACGTATTCCCTAGTTCTCTCTCCATAATAGTTTTTAGATGATGGCTGTGATAGTTACTGAAGTTGTAATACAGGGTTTCCTGACAAAAATTAAACGCTTTTTTGATCATCCAACTGAAAGGCATCCAGTTTTGTGAGCACGGGCATTTAAAATGATGCGTGCGCGTTAAAAATCACTCTCATCATTTATTCCACTTAAACATTTTAGATGTCCCTCTATTGGCTCCTATAATTTCTTACTGTCTGTAATGTGCTTTGAATGCCTACTTGTTCTACGACGTAGCAAATACAAATGTAATAGTGCAATATTGTAGACGAAATATACACAAAGTTCGACATAATAAAACAAAGTATGTCTTCTTTGATATCACAGAGCTTTTTCTTCTTGTTTGGTCCTTTTCTTTGAGGTGCACGTAGCAGTCGACAGTTTCAAAGAGCATCCTTACAATCAGTTCCGATGTCCTAAGTCCGTCGAAAAGAGCACTAACTAAATTGCAGTGGAAAGCCACAAATTTAAATGTAAAACGTTTGAGACTTTCCTCGGTTTCTATTGCAAGAAGCTGCTAGATAGTTACTAGGTATTTCAATGTAAATAAAATGTACTGGTAATCCAATGTGACTGAAGTTCTAACCACGGTACCTCTTCTGGTCACTTTGGAATTTTGTTATAGTAGCTTAGTGATATATTACCGTTACTCGTGCCGATAAAAGCACCAAATTTGGTATGGTGTCTTACTGATAAATATTAGCATAGAAGCATAAAAGAAAATATTTTCTTTGTCTTAAATTATTTTTTCTTTCTTTATTTTCATGAAACTGTAATTAAAAATTAATTGTAGCATTTTTGTTCTACTAATCTTCACTTAAAACTTTAAGAAAACTAAGAAAGAAAAAAAAAGAGAATGGGTTTTTTTTCGGTTGCCTCCTTTGTTTACATTTATCAATCAGTACGCCCTAAGGTGCCCTCATGCCAATTTGGTGCTGTTTGACTATGTTCTTGACTATGTTCGTTTTATTTAAAATTTTGATCATTGTAGCTTAAACATGAATTTTTTCAAAACGACCATTTTCCATTAATTTTGCGTAGAATTCTTTGCAACGAAACTATAATTATTTTTTTCACATTCACACTGTCTTGTTCACATTTGTTTTGACGAAAATTATTCGGCATTTTGTAATTTTATCTAATTGCTAGAATTCTCTGTGGTTTTAGGTAACTATTTTCAATCGAAACTTCACAGACATGTTTTACAACGTTCACGATAGTGGCAAAGTTATATAAAATACTGAAACCCGCTCAAATTTCAAATAATACAACTCCTTTTTAGGGCTTCGTGCCTAAAAATGAGAAAAAGGAACACTTAATAGCATCACTTTGTTGTCCGTCTGTCTGTCCATCTATCAAGACCCTTTTTCTCGGGCCCCGTGATGTACTTGCTCTCTGCCCATGATAGATATCAAACCGAAACTAAGACTACCTAGAGAAGTCTACGGCTTCTTAGTGCAACTAATAAGAAATCAGGCTGCTAACAAAGTTATTGCCGTTTACATAATCAATTTCATACAAAATTTACTTAGCAAGTTAAAACTTCGTCCACAAGAAGGTCTTACAGCACATTTAAAGGAAAAAATCGAGAAGAAAGTTCAAGAAGAAATTAAATACCAACCTAATTAGACCCTTTGGATTAATAGTGAAAAACGAAAAAAAGAAACGCTCAATTAAGGTCAATGTTTTTACATGTTAGCATTTTTCAATTTTTACCACGAAAAACTTTCATTTTTACATTTTACCGATGTTTTCCCTACGACTTGTATAGTTGTATCAAAACAAAAACAAAAACTGCCTTTCATTCTTCGGGTATGCCAGCCAAAACTATCTCTGGAAATACTTTGCATCTTTTTCAATCTATTATTTTTTACCATTTCTCTCCTCTATTTTGGTAGCAAGGAATACGGTTTTGAATTTTAATAGAGTTTCCTCACGCCTGCCTACGGAATAGTAAAATTTGAGCACAGTTTTGGACTAATATTTGATATGAAAATAGACTTCCACCATTGCTTGTAGACATTTGATTTGTATTCTCCAAGTAATGTGACGTACTTTTATCAGTTTTTTGGGAGAGGTGATTTTTACTTAGAATATATGTTAAATAAAGATCAATAAATTCGAAATGTTATATTATCAATTATTTCATTTTATGTTAAAAGGTAATCAGGGTGTCCGCATATTCACGCCTTGGTTGCACTAAACACAATTAAAGGAAAATACTTTTAATACGCCAGGTATTTTGTTATCAGAAAATAAACTAGCAAAGATTTGTTTCAATAACCATTACATTCCAAAATAATTGATCATCAATAGTGGTACAGCAGTATAAAATAACCTTTTATTATTAAATTTGTTCTTGTGAAATAATTGATCATCAATAGTGGTAGAGCAGTATAAAATAACCTTTTATTATTAAATTTGTTCTTGTGAAATAATTGATCATCAATAGTGGTACAGCAGTATAAAATAACCTTTTATTATTAAATTTGTTCTTGTGAAATAATTGATCATCAATAGTGGTGCAGCAGTATAAAATAACCTTTTATTAGTAAATTTGTTCTTGTGAAATCAAACAACAAAATAAATATAAAAATATACGAAATGGAGTTTTGTACTGTAACAACCGACATCTGACGTTTATTTTGCCTGAACACTACTAATTGCTTAAATGCCGACTAAAAAGATCAAACAAAAAACCAAAGCCTGCCTGTTCGAACTAAAATAAAGTATGTTAAGTTGCTCTAGGTGTCATCCATCACAGGGTCCGCACAATCATTAGGTGGCTGTCAATCGTTGTCCTGACGACAGCCTAAGAAAAATCTTTTCATGGCCTCTGCTTTAGGTTCGGGTTACCAGACGAGAGGATTCTCCCTGAAATGTCAGGAATTTCGAGCCTTTTTAGGAATTTCGAGGGAATTTTGTTAGGAGTAAATCCGGAATCACAATAAAGGTGGAAAATTTGAAAAAAAGTGAATGTACGGTATCGTAAATGTATATGGGTATATACTGTCTGTTTCATACAGAACCACGCTCTGCTACCAAAATGTTTCGTACAAACCCCACTCCAGGGATGTTATACCTACATAACAGTAGACCCGTCTACAAACCAAATTGTTCAAGATGCTGGGCCCGTTTTGGGTTCTCTTGCATGAATTGGGTCCGCAAGTGGTGCCTTCTTATATTTAATTAAGGCGCTTAATACCGCCAAATGGGTACTTTCTAAAGCCTACTCCTCTTTTATTGCCAAACCAAAAATATTCAAAAAATGTATTATGGATTATCAACTCTAGGACAACATATACAACATTTTTCTTTTTCGTACCACCAAAACTTCTATATGAAAAATTGTATTAACTGGATGGTGTTTTTTGGCTGTAATTTCCTACTGCTGCGAAGCAGTTTGGTCGATTTAATTGATATATGCTTTGATAAATAGATAAACTTGATAGCTATAAACATAACATATGATTATTCAATCGAACGACCACGTCCAAGTGAAAAGTATTATTTTCTCGTATTTCGCCCTATCAAGGACGCAGCGAGCGTCGTAACAGCCACCACGCATTTTGCGCTGATCTGAAGGTTATTTCAATGTAGTTTCCGTCGATATTTGTACAGACAAACATCGAGTTGCTAATTTGGCGACGGTAATCGCCTTAAGTATAGTAATTTTCTACCAGTCCATCCAGTAGTTGCAGCCGACCGCCGTTGAGTCCCTGTCACTGCTACTCAACCTTGAATCGTCTCAGACACATAATGAGATCGGCTGCTGAAGTGAAGTGCAGGCGCCGCGTTACGTAGCTCAACACCACGGAGAACCCTAAACACAACCTATCCTGGGATGCATCCGAAAACCCCAGAAAATTATTAGCACGACGATTTATTGGCACTTTCTAACACCACATTCAAACAGTTCAAATGTCCAAGATTTTGTTCCCAGTTTGCCTCCTTGGCAGTAATAGGGTCCGACCCTTCACCACAAATATGATTAACAATATAACTATTTCTTAATTTATTTAGAATTTATCCACTGGACACGGTCCTCCGTGCAAAAATTTTGACAGGAAGCAACAATTTTTTAATCAGCGTGGACACACAAAAAAACTAGACTGCCGACAGACCACTTTCAAATGCGTTCTAAAAATACACGTTTTATCCAAAACACTGTATTAAGATTTGAAACTTACACGATCACTATAAACATTATTAGGAGTACGGGACTCACCGTGTTTGGTTTTTATATTTTCTCGAATTTTTGGCATGGTTGCGGGATCAGTCAGCCCGTGACCATAACATATGTTACTCTGCCAAAAATTCGGGAAAATATAAAAACCAAACATGGTGAGTCCCGTACTCCTGATAATGTGTATACTGTCTTGTGCTACAAACGCAAAGGTATCGTAAAACATATGAAATTAAAGGGTTTTATTTAGCAGTTTGTTTTAATATTTTAGTATAAAAAAGTACGAATAGAATAAAACTATGTAGGAAAAGTCTGTCACTTGAACACTCAGAATCATAAAAATCAGCGGTGAAAAATATTCAGAATCAGCATGTAAAGGTCAGGATTTCCTGAAAAGTCGGGTATTTTGTACAGGAAACAGAATTTTCGGATCTGGTATGTATCATTCGGCTCTTTTCTACGTGACGACGAAGCTCTTTTGTAAATTGTCTCATTTCGATTCTTGCTCGAGTTTTCTTTCTAATCAATGCCTCTTAAGGTTGCGTGATGAAACAGAAGTAAGATTTCGTCGACAAAAATAAATACCTTTTTGTAGCAGGTGGTTAAAAGAAACCTCTTCAAAACCGAGAGAGATTGGTAGTGCCTGCAGATTTCCATCTGCTACTTTTCTGATAATATAACCTCTTTTGCTTCTTCCACATTCATTCGTTGAGGCATAAAGCGTAAAAGTAATAAAGTCACTGATTATTTTTATATATTCGTTCCAAAATAACAATGTCGGTACTTTACCAAATATTGAGTTTTTTCATCATATTTCAAAGGTGAACTTTTTCGCAACATTTTCCTTATGAGTCTAATCTTTTTAAGAGTTTCGTGAAAAAATGCCTCCTCGACTAAATTAAGTGGAAAATGTACTTTGCAGGGCTTTCATACTGTGAACTTTTAGAAAACTTCAGGCATTGTAACACCATTGATGATATAAAAATACCTCGCTAGGCAAAATAAATGAGTTTTGTTGTTTACGTTGAGAGCTGCCTAACTACAAACATTTTTCCACTCCGCAGCAATTGGGCGTGAATTGTCTATTATTCGTTTGTTTTAACAGTTAAGGGGAGTATACATTTCTAGGGGTTAAATATACATTATTTTTTGAATTTTTATTGAATAGACCAAACATTTCAAAAAGAGTAAAGATAGGCCCTTACCGTAGTATGACAGCACCAAAATATTTTCACCCAGGGATTGCTCAACCACAAAATAAAGGCAACCGTAATGAATCGGTTTGACGTCATACCGTTGTATTTCGGTTGCCTTTAATTGCCCAAACGATAAATAAGGGCAACCGTAAAATTTAGGTTTGACGTCATTTCGGGTTGCGGTTGCGGTTAAATAACGGCTACCGTTATTTTGCCTTGGCTTCGGCTCGTTTCTTTGTAGCTGCCGCGTCGCCGCACGCCTGTCGGCATTTCTTTGATGGCACGCGCCCGCCGGCAGCCATCTTAGTCGACTTCTAAGAGTGCGTAGGGCTGTCAACGAGCACGCGAGCTCGAAGCGCGAGCGGACGCAGTTCTTAGGGATGTCCCCGGTCACTAGGGATGGGATATTTTTTTTTTCTAAAATTTATGACTACAAAATTTTGTTTTGGCCATATCTTCGGAATGGAAGGTGGTACATCCCTAGGGGTCGGACCATAGGGTGCCAAAAAAGTTTTTTTTTTTTTTTGATGTCAAAACTTTAACGGCCTGTATCTCCTAGACGGCTTGAGTTAGACCCATGTTGATGGGTGTCTAAGAAAAGGTCTCGCCGAGATCTAGCCCCCCCCGGTGTCAAAACTTTAACGGCCCGTATCTCCCAAACGGCTGTAGCTAGACCAATGTTCATGGTACTATAAGAAAAGGGCTCGACGAGATCTTTCTGAAAATAAAATAAAAAAAAAATCTTTGTCAAAAAAAACTTTGATCGGCCATATCTCCCGAACCGTAAGTCCTAGCGAGTTGCGGTTTCGACTTTAGTAATTGGTTTGCCGAGGGTTACCCGACCGCATAAAAAAATTTGACATTTGACAGGTTTTGACATTTTTTTGACATGTCCAAAAAGTGCTCCGATTCGCTTGAAACTCGGTATCCAGGAGCAAATGGGGTCGCTGATTACGAATCCACTGTCAAATTTGACACTTTTTGACAACCGACAGGGATTTTGCCACTTTTTCGAAAAAAAATTGATTGGATATTTCTCCGGATCTAATGGCGAGGCCGAAGGCCGAGCCTACAAGGGTCTTTCCAGCGTGGCCGAAAAACGAGCATGTGAGGACGGAGAACGCGCCAACGAGGCCGAAGGCACTTGTAGACTCGGCCTTCGGCCTTGCCATTAGATCCGAAGAAATATCCGATCAATTTTTTTTCGAAAAAGTGTCAAAATCCCTGTCGGTTGTCAAAAAGTGTCAAATTTGACAGTGGATTCGTAATCAGCGACCCTACTTGCTCCTGGATACCGAGTTTCAAGCGAATCGGAGCACTTTTTTGGACATGTCAAAAAAATGTCAAAACCTGTCAAATGTCAAATTTTTTTATGCGGTCGGGTAACCCTTGGCAAACCAATCACTAAAGTCGAAATCGCAACTCGTAAGGAGTTACGGTTCGGGAGATATGGCCGATCAAAGTTTTGGTAAAAAAAAATATTTTTTTTCGACTTTTTTTTTATTTTATTTTATTTTCAGAAAGATCTCGTCGAGCCCTTTTCTTAGAGTACCGTGAACATGGGTCTAGCTTCAGCCGTTTGGGAGATACGGGCCGTTAAAGTTTTGACACCGGGGGGGGCTAGATCTCGCCGAGACCTTTTCTTAGACACCCATCAACATGGGTCTAACTCAAGCCGTCTAGGAGATACAGGCCGTTAAAGTTTTGACATTAAAAAAAAATAAAAAACTTTTTTGGCACCCTATGGTCCGACCCCTAGGGATGTACCACCTTCCGTTCCGCAGATATGGCCAAAACAAAATTTTGTTGTAATAAATTTTAGAAAAAAAAAACCCATCCCTAGAGACCGGGGCATCCCTGGGAACTGCGCCCGCTCGCGCTTCTTTATAAAATTTATTATTATTATTATTATATACAAGGTGACTTTTTGATCATCGTCCAAATTCATACTGGTGGCTTGATAAGTGATCAGTATCATGGATCAAAAACAATTTTTGTGAAATTCGTAAAATGAAATTTCGACTCCCCATAGTGAATTTCTATGGGAAGCCGAATTTTCATTTTACGAATTTCACAAAAAAATTTATTGATTCAAGATACTGATCACTTACCAAGGCTCCAGTATGAATTTGGACGATGATCAAAAAGTCACCTTGTATATTATATATTTATAATTATTATATTATAAAAATCAACATCACAAACACTATCACTACCCATTAAGGCCCTTAATATCGCCAAATGGGTACTTTCTAAAGCCTACTCCTCTTTTATGGCCAAACCAAAAATATTGAAAAAATGTATTATGGATTATCAACTCTAGGACAACATATGCAACATTTTCCTTTTTCGTACCACCAAAACTTCTATATGAAAAATTGTTTCAACTGAATGGTGTTTTTTTGGCTTGAATTTCCTACTGCTCCTAAGCGGCTTAGGTGATTAAATTCATTTATGCTTTGATAAATAGATAAACTTGATAGCTATAAATATAACATAGAATTATTCAATCGAACAATGACGCCCATGTGAAAAGTATTATTTTCTCCTATTTTGCCCTTTCAAGGACGCAGCGAGCGTCGTAACAGCCACCACGCATTGTGCACTGATTTGAACGTTATTTCAATGTCGTTTCCGTCGATATTCATACAGACAAACATCGAGCTGCTAATTTGGCGACGGTAATCGCCTTAAATTGTCTAACCCATGAGTCTTTATATCTATAACAATTCTATGGCGAAGTAACAACAACAAAAGCGAAAAATAATAACTGAAATAAGTACTAAGTAGTACACATCACTTTTCATCACCATCAACAATTACATTGTTTTATTGACACTTTATTGATTCTGCATTTTGAAAAATAAACAGAAACACGACGACTCTTTATTTGATTTGTCGTAAGTGTAAAAGCCATTTACGGCATTTTTTCTTCTCCCAATGAATCAACTCTTACGTTTTTTGTACTTTTAACACGTATACCTACATCGGGAGCGGCGCGAATCAAAGAGAGTTATGTGTGTGCCGACTGAATGGCCGTGGCCTTAGGCGCGGGGCGCGGGGTGTGGTGGCAGGCGGCACGGCGCGGCGCGGCGGTTGCGTCGAATCAAAGTACTCTTCGCCCGCCTGATTTCGGCAACCGAAATAATAACCGGTGAATTAAGGGTTGGAAAGATTTCGGTTGTAACAACCTGTACCGAAATTCGTATACGGTGATTCACCGTTTCAACGGTACCGTAAAGAGTCCCTGTTTTCACCTTTAAGGGGAACGAAAATACAAACAGAAATAAAATGTCAGCTTTCGGATGATTTTGTTGCAATAATTAGGTTACGTATAGCCATAAAAAAATACATGTTTTTGGTTGAACTTTAAGGTATTCATTTTCCACAAACCACGTTAATCGATTCATATTTGTACTGTCAATGAATTTTTTTGTAACCCTCTATTGCACACTTCTTATCGATTTTGTATCAGGTATCGCTTTCGCGATTTTGTTGGTTTTTTTTTTAATAAAATTAGTGTGAATGATATCTATTCATTTTCCAAATACCACGTTATTTGGGTCAAAAAAAGCACCCCCTTTTTCCAAAAATACGTAAATCCACTGATGCAGTCAGCGGCAGCAAGATATTGTCAGTCTACACCTAGCGTTGGCGCCCGTAAGACGTGGAACCTGTGCCCTTTTTTGCAAGCTATAAATATCTCCCAAAACTACTTCAAAACACATTGAAATTAATTTTATAAAGTAATATTTCGAGGAGCATCATATTCCTGCCGTTAAAAACTCAACAAAATATGCGTATGAGTGATTTAGCTACATCGTGCCATAGTCATAACAACAAAACTGAATGAATTTGGAATGCATTCATACTTTTATGCGGGAAAATAATATATGTTACTCTAAAAGAATAATTTTGTGATCGTTATTGAAACCCAAATTAATTTACTAATACTTACTGAGATCTGTAACAAAGGTCAATGACCTTTTCGTGAAATTACCCTCTAGTATTGGCTCACCATTTCAGGTCCGATAAGTGAAGTTTTTTGCAAATTATATAGGTACACTTACTTGGGATAAATCGCCAAGCATTTAAAATATAGAAATTTATTTTGAAATATTTACAGTGCATGGCAAAATTATTAGATCGTAGATAATCCTGTCGGTACATGTTCAGGTTCTGTTACGCAAAATGAAAACAATGAAACTCTTTTAGGATTAATTTGTTATCCCTATGTTTGTCTGTCTGTCCGTTTGTCTAGACAATTTTTTTTGGGTAAAATTAATAAATACCAATATAAACGGCCCTCTATAGAGCTGTAAAAACATACTTTTGACGTTTTTATTTATATAACGTTATAGGTTTTTACGTTTTTCATACAAATTTTCTCACTATGAAAATGTAGGGATGAACACTTGAGATAATATTTTGCATTTAAAAGTCAACACAGAAAGGAATTGTTGAACAACTAATGTAAAAAATATGAAAACCATGTTGTTCTATTATAAAGGGATTAATTATCTACTGTTCAATGTGGCGATAGCTTTGTTTATTTTTTTCCTTGAATTATTTTTTACTAAGGTAACAAATAGTTTAATACAAGGTTTTCCTTAAGAGGTCCCTTTACCCCTGTATTTTTCTTAATACAATTAATAAAATTCATACAATAGGTATAAACCGAATGTGAAGTCTACAGCTTATTTTCTTCATATCTTTTTTCATGAGTATATTCTAGTGACATCTAACTACGTCTCTATACAGCCCAAAAAGCAAAATTTGATAAAACACCATCATAATAGCTGTCAGGATATCGTCAATATTGCCTCGTTTTTACACAAAGTTTAACAAGTTTGTATATTTTTATCTATACTGGAAATAAAAAAGAGAGAAATACAGGTGTCGTTCATTTTAAGATGACTAAGTTTACACACTTTGCTAAGTATAAACAATTACCGTTTCATGGAAAACTGTTTTGACCTGAAACCATTTCACAAATTCAATTAACTTATTTTGTATATCTTGTCATCTTGCACTTCTTGATGAGAAATACAATTTCAATAAAAAAAATACAACTTCTAGTTAAGAAAACTTATAGTTAAAAGTCTGCTGTATGCATTAACATATTTTTAATTATATTACAATAGTAATAAAATAATTGGCTTATCCGTCGTCGTGATACCAGCCGTAAATTTCTTAAATAATCTGATATCACGCTTATGGAAAACCCAATTATTTTGAAGATACCATCATATCATTAAAATATGTTTATGCATTTAGCAAACTTTTAACAATAAATTGTCTTAGCTAAAAGTTGTACTTTACCGTTATAATTATTTATATTATTTTGTTACAAATTCGGAGAAATAGCCCTTAAGGAAAACCTTGTATGAAAATATTTGTTATCTTTGTAACAAAGAAAAAAAAATAATAAACAAAGCTATCACCACATTGAACAAACAGTAAATTGTTAATCCCTTTAGAATAGAAAGATATGGTTTTATATTTTTTACATTATTTGTTCTACAGTTCCTTTCTGTGCTTTCTTTCAAATGCAAAATATTATGTCAAGTGTTGATCTCTATATTTTCATAAGGAGAAAATTTGTACGAAAAAGTTAAACAAAAGGCCATAAAAACGTTAAAATATGTATATTTTACAGGGCTGTAAATATTAGCATTTATTGATTTTACCCAGAAAAATTGCCTAGACAAACGGACAAACAGACAAACATAGGGACAACAAATTAATCCTAAAAGAGTTTTGTTTTTTCATTTTGCGTAAAGGGACCTGAACATTTCAAACTATGATACAAATAAATTTCTATATTTTAAACACTTGGCGATTTATCCCAAGGGTAAACAGGTGTCCCAAAAGTCAACGCTTTCCCTTGGAAGGCTGGTAGGCCAGCTCATGACCAGAATATCAAATTATGACCTCAGCAAAAAGTAGATAGTCTTCGAGTTGATGGTACTTTTATAAATTCGAATATATTTTTGAGAGTCAAAGCTAACCAGTTCTAAATTCTAAGAATAAAATTTTTGTTGCGCAACTCTGAATAGTCATGCCATTGATAAAGTCAAAAATAAACCTTGAAATGCTGTTACATCAGGAAGAAAAATAAAAACCCAATTTATGAGCAATTTTTTGTAATTAGGTTAGTTCGATACCACACCCTGAAAAAAAATGTCCTATGTTAGTTTTGCAAATTGTCTTAAATAACGGCTCATCAAATATTGTTTTTCAAATGATCTGGCAATTTCTGTGTATTACTTTTGAAAAAAAAGTTATTGCTATTTTACTACCAAAGGAGCTGCGTATTTTTTTAACTAATTAGAATTTAGAATGAAAGAGTGGCGGGCAGTAAAAATATTTGACGTTCATTAGAAAACACGCGTTAGAGTGAGATAAATAGTGACGCTATTTAAAATGAGTTGGAATGAGATAGTAACGCAGTTAAACTTGGTTGAATGAGAGAAGCATAATTAATATAGGCTACAGTGAGATAGATAGTGACGTGGTGCATTCCTTCTGAGAATATTTGTTAGTTTCCACTTTTTGTAATAACAACTTTATTAAAAAAATTTTGGAAAGAAATTTTTGGTCCAATTTATTTTCCCGCAAGTGTAAAACCAGCTCAACGGGCGAAAAATATTTAAAGAATGGGTAATGGTGACAATTAACCGTCACAATATTATTATGTATCTCTAAAGGAGTGTCTGAAATGTTCCGAGGGTCAACTGATAAATCAAACACTCAAAAAACCACTTTTAGCCGACCATAATAAATTTACGTCCCGACGTGATAGCAAGTAGGATCAATGCCGTGTGACGATGATCGAAATACACTAATAAATTAGATAAAATAAAATACGTATTACTTTTGACCCTGCCTCGTCCACTCTATTCGTATTTTTGCTATGGTGACGCGAGCTTAGAGACCGGGACGAATTTCCCCCCGCGCGCTATCGTAAAATAGAATAAGCCACGCCCGGAACTGGTTTTTGTTTTGGCTATGTCATACTCTTAAATGGGTGACGCTCACACACACGTTTGGAATCAGTGCGCATCTGAACACAGTGATAATTGGACGCTAATGGGTCTCAATATAGCGTCGTGTGCATTTTTAAAGTGCACTAACATTTCAATAAATACATATAAAGCCAAAACTGTGACATTTCACATTCAAAACACATTAAAAAAACAATGCAATAGTTTTTAGGTGCCAGGGCTCATCGAAACTTTTTTGAAACCTTTAGAATAGATAGCAAAACTAAAATGGAACTGGGCTGGTCACTTTAGCTATATGCAACTGGATAGGTGGGCGAAAATCGATATTGAGTGGGTGCCAGATGCTGGCTATACCTATATACAGTAGAGCCACTGAGTGATGGCGCCTATGACGTTTAAATGCCTACAAAGTATCGTAATTATTTATAAACAAGTGTGAATTAAAAATTGTCATACTTCATTGTTGATAGTGATGTACTACTTGTTTCGGTTATTATTTTTAGTTTCTAATTTTTTATAGGTCGTGTTTGAGGTCGCCAAGTTACGCAATAATATTTAATTAAAAACAAAACAATGACGAAGTTAAACTAAACGAAAATAAATGGTAGTAAAATACTTTTTTCATCTTTTAAACTTTAAAACATCTAAAAAAATATCTTCTCTCTCTATCAAAATATCAAAATATCTAACATCTCTTTAAAATACTTTTAAACATCTCTTGGGGGCCCCAGGGCACTACACCGCATAGCCCTCCGATAGCTACGCCACTGGTTTTGGCACATTTTCCTTTTGTATCATTATGTTGAATGTTGAATGACGTGTCTAATGTTGAGTAAACTCACACTTGATTTTTATTTTTAACCGAAATTTGAAATGTACCTCATCACTAAATGCAGCTGTCATAGGTGCCATAACTCAGTGGCCCTACTTTAGGTATTTATCGACGGCCAGGACCAAAAAGACGATGGCGGGACGATTTCCATTAATTTTTAGCGGGATGGTCGGAAGTAGCGTAGGAGCGCGATGTGTGGTATCGGTATGGGGAGACCTTTGCCCAGTAGAGGGACACTTTACAGGATACATAAAAAAAAACGGCCAAGTGCGGGTCATACTCGCGTACCTAGGGTTCCGTGTTGTAGATGAAAAATTTTATGTTGTCAATTTGTTTTCGTGAATTTCTCAACCGCTACATTTTTCCTGTAATCTTTACAAAAGCACATATTACTATGATTTTTTTCATACGTTTCGGTCCACCAGTATTGGAGATAAGGGACATACATTTTTTGTGGTTTTTCGAGGATTTCTTGATGCAAGTAGCTAAACTATATATTTTTAAAATCAGCTTTTTAATGCCTAAAATTTTATATGCATATTATATTTTTATGTTTTTAATTCGTTTGTTTTACTTTTTTATATTTCTCATTTGTATTAAATTTTTTTTAATTGCTATAGTTTTCCTGTAATTGGCCAGTTATGGCCTATAATTGAATTTTTTTTCATATTTTTCGGTCCACTAGTTTCGGAGATAAGGGGGAGACATACATTTTTTGTGGTTTTTCAATCGGTGCCACAATATACATAGTTAAGGTATATATTTTTACAATTTAAATTTTAATATCTACAATTTGATACACGTATTGTATAAATATTTTGAACAAATTAAATAAAAATTTTTTTTTTTACTCCAATTCATGTGGGCAGATAAATGCAATTTTCGTGTCAAATTTTAAGTCTTTATCTTTAACGCTGCTAAAGTAATGAGGCTGTCACATACGGACGGACGGACAACGGAGTCTCACTATAAAGGTTCTTTGGTGCTTTTTAGGTACTACGGAACCCTTAAAATACACTCAAGGCATATTGACCTATATTTTTGAACACTTCTGTGGTCTACAAGTTACTTATCCAGAGGTCACGTGTTCCCGTAGGGACACGTTTATGTTCGGTCGTGCTTCGGAAGACACGTTAAGGCTTGAATATGCGTGGATTTGGTAAAATTGCGTATATTTAGCTCGATTTGTAGGCCAAACTGGCTGCTAGAAAATTCTGGGAAATATATATGTACTTAATCATGTTTTTCTGACGAATTAAACCTTTATGGATTATCGAAATTTTATATCTTTACTCAAAAAAAAATATATTTTTAGGTACCTGATTTCATTCTGTACACTCAATTCGCTCGGACACGGAATATGCGTTTGAAATGAATCTTTCACACAATAAAAGATCTCATTATTATCTACAAAAAAGCCGTACTACAAATTATGGTTATTGTTCTAATGGAGCCGCGATTTCTAAATAACTGAACTTTTGCGTGTGCGGTATCTGATTAGAGAATGATAGAGAGTCAAAAAGCAAACGCGTTAGAGCAGGACTGAATTTTAGCATTGTGCAGCCCTTTTAAAACCGTGGGTTCATATTTGTGTCCAAAGTAAGGTGATAGGGTGCTCCCGACTCCGCCCATCACGCTGCGAGGTAATAACCGTCGGTGAAACGTGGGTGTATGAGAGAGGATTGTGACTTGCATTTCACAGTCCATATTCGGTAATACCTCTAACACCGTCTCGGGGTTTCATGTACGTAAATATTTTTTGTGACTTGTTTCTTGCTGTCTTTTTAATCAAATATTGTACTTATACAAAATTTAATTTAATCAGTCTTGTTAAGAGGCTATGCGAATTTTATTTTTGACACTGTCACTCCAAGCGAAAACACACTCAGTGCGTGAGGGGCGGATTCAGGACGAAAGTAAAAAATGCTAGTTTTATAATTTTTATTAAAAAAAATAGATAGCAAAATTTCAAATATTTAATCTTTAGATATTGTTGAAACACATCTAATAAAATATGTTTGAGTTCTGCATATGTTTCCTTTTTGTCAAACGAGAAAAAGTGTGTTTGAATTGAAGACCTCAATTCAACAATTATTTCTATCGAGGAAAAATTATCCAAATATGTTTTTCAATTTCCAAACCCTAGATTATACCTATATAGTCAAAATGCATTTACCAGAAACTGATTATAATTTTTCGTGTATTTATTGAAACACACAGAAAAGAAACACCCGTATTTTTTTCGCAAATCGCCTTAAGATGGACAAAAGCATTATTGGATCTAAGACGGAAGTCGGGTGATTTTTAGAAGCCCTTTGTTTGGTAACATATTAAGCTTTTAAAATAAAAACCTGTTCCCCGGATTAATTACATGTTTTACACGTCTTTTAAGGAGTTTTACTGAGTTAGTTTTATCATCACACGGCATTTATCACGCGATTAACAAAGGCGAATGAAAAGTAAAACGTGGGAAAATGTTGCAAGAATAGCCACCCGTCTACTTTGGGTTATTACTTACGGTAAGACTAAACTTGTAAGTAGTGATTATGGTTCAAGAGTTGTTACTTGTTAATTAACTAGGGAGAAAACAGTTTGAACACATACGAGTTAATTCGATACGTTATAATTTTTGCAAACTCTTCAACCGGGCTCAACGGTACTTGCATGATGAAATTGGTATGAAATAAATATATTATTTTATTTAAACATTTACGCACATTACAGAAAACCATTGCACTCTATAAATTAGGTAGGTAAGTATACATTTTTAATTATTATTTTGCTTTACTTAGGAACTAGTAAGTTTATAATCAATTTATAATAGGTATGTTTCCAGCACATATTTAGGATACTAAAACTGTGATTTCCAGTATTTTACAAAAACAAAGATTGAGGTTGTTCTTACGATTACAATATAGTAGGTATTATATAACACTTGAATCTCATAATGTGTGATATAATGTCTATTTTCCTTAGGTCTTCTCACAATTATCTGGTGGCGCAGTATACACAGTTGCAAAAATATTTTTGCGAAAGATAAAATGATATCGGTATGCAACATACAACTAGCGCATAGCAAAAGAACGAATAGGGCTTTTCATTAATAAAATTATTCCAACGTGATAGGGCTTACATTTCAAAACCACCGCTCTTGAAACATTTAACCAAAATTTATTGCCACTGAGGTCAAAGCAAAGATTCAAAATTGAAGGTTGTGAAAACTGCGTCCTTGCTTTACTCAAAAATGCTTGTATGTGGTCATTATTAGCCTTGGTCTGCAATTACTGCGTTGCTGCCTGCGCTATGATGGCCTTGAGCTCAGCTTACTACGCTCTCGGCTTTCAAGCTTGGTCATCATGGCAGCCCTTGCTGTCTGTGCTATTAAGGGCCTTACTATTGCCAAATGGGAACTTTCTAAAGCCTACTCCTCGTTTACGGCCAAACCAAAAATAATGAAAAAATGTATTATGAATAATCAGCTCTTAGACAACATATGCAACATTATTCTATTTCATACCACCAAAATTTCTACATGAAAAAATGAATTAACTAAATGGTGTTTTTTAGCTTGAATTTCCTACTGCTCCTAAGTGGCTTGGCCGATTTATGCTTTGGTAAATAGATAAACCTGATAGCTATAAACGTAACATAGGAATATTCAATCGAACAATCACGTCCAAGTGAAAAGTATAATTTTCTCCTATTTCACCCTTTCAAGGACGCAGCGAGCGTCGTAACAGCCACTATGCATTGCGCGCTGATATGAACGTTATTTTAATGTCGTTTCCGTTGATATTCGTACTGACAAATATCGAGCTGCTAATTTGGCGATGGTAATCGCCTTAAGGCCGAGACCCTTGTCCATCAAAGGCTGCAATGCTGACCGCACTGTGTAGGCCTGGAGCTGTGCTACGCTGCGCTTACGGCCTTCATAAGCGCTGCCAACAACGCAGTCATTGCAGACCGCGGCGGTAATGTACTAATTATTGACATTATTTACTAGTTAAGTACAATGTATTGTATGTTTATTTGTAAGCCTAACTAAAGACGATAAAACCCGGATTAAAATATACTCGTATTTCAAAGCTTATGCTTATTTATTTTATTTACAAAATGTCTAAACCAAAATTTAATAACGCGTGTAACGAAACAAATATATTGACATTTTGCAAAAAAACTCACAGATGCCGTTTTACAAATAAAATGGATTTAGGACGTCGAATTTCACAAAGACTTATTCTCTTTGTGAATGAACTACACGGACAATTTTTTGGACACTTCCTGTTTTGTAATTTTGTGACACTATCTGGAAGAACGAAACTCGCCTTGATAATGCCGAAATTGTATCGGTGAAACGGTTGGCATATAGTCAACAACAATTACACGTGAATGTTCAAGCCGTATGTAATAATAATCCATCTAGAAGAAGTTTCAAAAACAAAATTTAAAAAAAAACTACGATTACTGTGATTTATTCGATTTTTTTTTTCTTGGTTGGTATACTCTAAATTATTTTAGTTTTTGTTTTCATTTAAGGAGCAAGTAGTCGCATTGACCTTGAGTCGGCTTATGTCGGTAAAATAATAATTTTCACATGGACGCGATAGATGGAAAAAAAATAACTTTTCTAAGCAATATTTTCCTTATAGGTATATTTGTTCAATAACCATATAAATATCATAAGTGGTTTCTAAAAAATTACCAATTTTACCTAATTTAAGTCTAAAAACAGCTTGACTTCGAACAATATTTTCATACTTTTCTTTTAATGCAAGAATACTTTCCAGATTTTTTTTTTTCATTTAAGAGTTATGTCGTTATCAGTAAGAGTAAATTTTGGATGACGCTGGAAGGAGGCTCCTTAAATTTTTGCCATTACATGATTTTATAAAAATAAAAAGACGAAACATTTCATTATGACGTTGAAATATTACTTAATCCATTAATTAATCTAGTAAGTTCTCATTATCGCTTAAACAATAAATAGCAGGTGATATCGGGACTTCGATCCATTTCAGAGATTATTTACAAAAAACACAATAAAATAAAAAATAAAAATTTGTAGCACTGGGGTTTTTACATGGCCAGCCTTAGCCGTAAATTATTAAGACTAAATATTTATTTCAAACTTCGCCATAAAAACAAAACTCAATATGTATTTAACTGGTGTTTTGTCGATCATTTAGATTAGACATTAGTGGCGATTCGGTGTACAAGATTTAACTTATTTGACAGGACTTAAGTTAATTTAAGCGTTCTGTCTTTTTCTTTATCTATCGAAAAGACAAAGACATGATTTATAAGGTTAGTTATAAAATAAGGTTAGTCCTGTCAAATAAGTTAAGTCGTGTTACACTGAATCGACACTATTGTAGCTGTTTTGCTAATGCTTGAGCAATAGTTGTCGGTATTAAATTGCTCGTGTAAGCTCAGCTATATTCTCTTCAAGAGAGGCTAGCTTTCAGACTCGAAGAATTATTGATGAAAGGAAGTCCTTCCGTCCCTTTGAGGGTAGATTGATCTCTTTGTTACATCACACAAGATAAATTATAAATTCGCTTGGATTTATTATTATATTAAGGTTTCCTTTGATATTGAAGATTTTGCATAAATACTTAGTTTTACGTAATACCAAGGAATAATAACATCGGAAAAAAATTTACTGGAGTTACTTCCTTTTTAGGGTTCCGTAGTCAAAAACAAGGAACCGTTATAGTTTCACCATGTCCGTCTGTCTGTCTGTCCGTGGCTTAGCTTAGAGACTATTAGTACAAGAAAGCTGTTATTTGGCATGGGTATACATATTTATCACGCCAAGAAAGTGGTACAGTAAAATTTTAAAAAAGATCTTTTTTTAGGTTACCTTTTTTCCTCATCTAGTGTAGGGTGTCGTTAAATAGGTAATTAAAAAATATTGGGGGTGTGAGAAAATCATTTTTCAATCCAGGGTTCTGTTTGCGAAATATAAAGCTTAAAGGTGTTAATTTTTGTTAGAGTCAAGTGTCATCCCCCCCCTGCCAGCGAAACGGTCATATTTGGAGACGTGAAAAATATCACTGCAGTGGTATATATAACGAAATTAAAAGAAAAACTATCACAGCTAAGTAGACTTTACAAGTTAACGAGTACAGATCGCGCCAAACTTTTAGTCCACTCTAAACACGGGGTGATTCGCATCAGCAGGAACAAAATGTATGGGCCGTTCTTGGGAAGAGCAACTTCTTGATTTTGAATTCTGTTGTTTTATAAGTTCTAATGAAATTATGACATAATTTTTTCCCCTGTACCCTTCATGTGGCTTTGATTGAAACCCTCTATTGGCTCTGTAAGCTTAGTTTGCTTCTTTATTTTCTGTTACCCAGGAAACTATCAGGAAATAATCGGATTTTATTTATGGCTGTACCGTTTAAGGTCGGCCATTTATCAAAATAGTGGTATGTGCTCTAAATATATCTTGGCTTTACTCTGTTGACTTTTTGTTTATAAGGGTATTTCCAACCAGCTGCGGCGAAAATCGTTCAAGTGCAAGTAGGTACAGCGCTTTGAAGGTTCCGTAACATTCTATTCTAATACGAGTAAGATACTAGATTGAATAAAATTGTAAAAAAGTAAAATCTTTATTTTATAGTTTTGTTTCATACCAACTGTTCAAAAACATAATATTTATTTAAATATTTGCTACTGGCAACATTGAATAAAATCCTTCTTCTCTCTTCAACTACGAACTCGTGCGTTTTATTTTACATGAAATAAATTCTATAAATTTATATTTCGCTCACCAACCTACAAAATATATGGAACAAAACGGCTTGTGTTTAACTGAACACCAAAATTAATAGATGACTACCATTAAAATTAGTAAATAGACACCAAAATTAGTAAATGATCACCAAATTTTTAACCCCATTTTTAATGTTTTAAATTGCCTTGCAGATCATATTTTTGTGAAAACTAACGACGTCGCCTCGCTCCGCTCCGCTTTGCTCGGCTCCTTATTTTATCTTATATGTCAACCTAACACGCTCCTCCTCGCTTCGCTTCGCTCGTCGTCGCACCTATTTTTTACCGGCATTTACTTATTTTGGTGTTCATTATTTTATTTTTGGTCCAAGTGTATGGGATATCAAAGTTTATTTTGGTGGTCATTTTATTTTTTCCCAAACAAAACTGCTAAACTGAGGTGATCAAGTATTACTACACAGCATCAGAAATTAATCATGTTTGGACTTACTCCTTCACTTGAGCCAGAAGACCTCCTTTCGTGTTAAATATCAAGCCTCTGAATCAGCTGGAACTTTATAAGTTTTCATGGTAAGCCATTTTGTAAAAAAATTCAAACGTAAAGGGCAACAACTTTTTTCTGCGTAAGGAGGCCTGCGGAGCAATCCTAGTTCATACAAACGAAATACCAAAACCAATTGTAAATCATAGATATTCTCAAAGTAGTGTTTTTATTCCGATTGCATTACAGAATATTTAAGTTACCATTATTAATTTAATAAGAACACCGATTAGAACATGAAATATGAGAAAAATAAGCTTTCTTTGGAATTTTTAAATTGTTTATATGTCGGAAACCTAGATATTATGTAATCCAATCGGAATAAACACACACTATCCTAAGAATATTTATGATTTAAAAATGGTTTTGGTATTTCGTTTGTATGAAATAGGATTGCTCCGCAAGCCTCTTAAATTACAAGCATGGATGAATTTATTCGTCCATGGTTAGAAGACTGATTTTCTACGGCACTTTGGGCCGTAGACTCCTGTAGGAGGTATCAGATTCAACTTCATATCTCTCCGGGCCGGGGCCAGAGAAAATAGATCCTGAGTCGTAGATTATTATAATAGTTACTAGTAACTAATTACGTAACCTGAGTCTCGACAGACAGACATTGATGATACATACTTAAATTTTTAGGTACGGAACCCTAAAAAACGGAAGTGAATTAGACAGAATCAAAAAAGTACGGTTAAAATGGCGGCACAAATAAAATGTGCATGGTTTAAAAAAAAAATGTTGCTGCACTATTGTTGATACAGTTGGTTTGTAAAAAACTTCATCGCAAAACTAAGGTTCTATGCAGTGGAAACTTTTTTTAAGCCTTATAAAGGAACATTCTAAAATCCAATATTCGATTTCCAACCTAAACCGTACCTGGTACTACGAAACGTCCTTTTCGATAGCCAATTTGTAGTGTCGGGCGGCGGGAGTGGCGTGTAAACACATTAGTCGCTGAGTGCCATCCACCCGCGGTCGGGCGACTCTTGAGCGAAGCGGAACGAAGCGGGGCAGACGTTACGAAAAGTTTTCACTTTTCGCACCGGTTATATGGTTTACATTTTATTGTGTAACTTTAATGTTGTAACTTCATATAACACACTCCATTTCACTCACCCTTTCACACACACTCTTATAACATTCCATATACAATGAGGATAAGTCACATAACGGGAGAATCCAATTTTGACTATTACATTGCATGTGTTATGATTTTCTGAGTACACTACTTTTTGATTTTTTGAAATCCGTCCATAAATGGCAAAGTTATTTAATATTTTATCGGGCTTGATTTTAAAACGCGCGCCTCCCGCCCGTGGATACCGATGTCGTCATCACACACAGACCCCGCGCGATCGCAGTCGTCCAGTACGCACATTCGTGATTAGTAGCTAACACTCGGTTTTTTTTCGAGTTTTATGCATTATCGGTTTATTGTTTCGGTGTTCTGTAATAATGAGCAACAAATTGGAAGATGGATTCGAAAAAGGACAGTCAGATAATCTACCTAAAGTGGATTCTTTCATGGTTTTTGAATACTTAAACAATCATGTGAAGTATACCAGCGCTGAAATCCGAGGTTGGAAGCTTCAACGGTAAGTACCTACCAAATTTAATGTGTTAGTTAGTGAGTTTAGGCCTAGGTACTTTTTCCCATGGCTGTTGCGGTAGGTAATGTGAAAATAATAAAATAACCTGGGTAAAAAGGTACATGGACAGCATAACACACTCCATCATAAAAACGTTAGTCAAGTCAAGTACCTACATTATTTCTTCCTACGGAGTTCGAGTTGATGTTTTTGTAAGCAGGCAACTGCAGGCATGATTCATTGCGATTTAGTAAGTGCCGGTTTCAAGTTCACCTAAACATTATAGACCGGGAGCGCGCCGTAGATTAACTAACATTAGCGGATACCTACCATGTTTTTTGTTTCGATGCACTTAAATGGTGCAACCGCATCAGGTAATGTGATGTAGGTATTTAATGCTGTATGATCTCAAATCTCAAATCTCAAATCTTTATTGCTCATGTTGTTGTATGGAGATAGATGTTGTATTAATCACAGAGTTTCAAACATGGCCCAGTTAGGGCATTGCAAATTTTAGTTTAACCATAGACTAATAGTCTATGGTTTAACTAAGTTAAATATAATTTAACATAATATTAATCATGTTAATATTTATCTAAAATTAAATTAGATTAAATTAAATTAAAATTTTCCTTATGAACTTATTATTTATCATATAACGTCTAAAAACTCATCCTGTAAAAACTCATCCTGTAAAAACTCTTGCAGAGAATAATAGCATTTCTTAATTAAGATGCTTTTTAATATATTTTTAAATTTCTGTTGGTTATCAATACATTTTATTCTATCTGGGATTTTATTATATATTTTTACAGACATCGCGAATGGACCTGAATGTATCATCTGTAATTTAGAGAAGGGTCTGTCTAGTCTGTTTTTTGGTCTTAAGTTTTTAGGCCGGGTGTACTGGGGGAATAAGTGAAGGTTATTTTTTACAAAAATACATACTTCCAATATATACATACTAGTAAGTGTCAAGACTTTTAAGTCTTTAAAATAATGTTTACAGCTTTGTGTTGTTTTTAAATTTAAAATAATTCTAATACATCTCTTTTGTAGCCGAAATAAAATAATTATATCTGTACAGTTTCCCCATGATTATTACAGGTCTGTACGAGAGTCATATGGCGACGATGCCGTAGGGTATGTCCAAGTCCAAAGAAATGGAAATGTGTGCACAGTAAAGGCAAGAATAACACCGGAGCATAAAGTAAAAACTAAAGGTTATAGCTGCACTCTCAAATGTGAAGAAAATGATAAAACTATTATTGATGTTACTTGTCATGATTGTGCTGCACAAAAAGGAGGTTGCAAACATAGTGTAGCATTTCTTATGTGGATACACAGACGCAGTGAAGAGCCTTCTCCAACTGAAAAAAAATGTTATTGGGCCAAACCAAAACTGGCCACAGTGGGCACAACCTTGAAATTTATAAAAGCCAAAGATATCGGTTCCAGCGCTGGAGATATTGACGATAACGCTAATGTAAGAAGTGAACAATTTTTTAACAAACTGGTGCACAATATACAGTTAAATTCTATTAGGATTCAGTTAACAAGTTACGTTACACAGAATGAACTTACGAAATTATCATTGCATAACTTGATAAATGATTATAAAAAAGAAGGTAACGACACGAACAGTGCACAAGGCTTCATCGATTATTGTACAACAAAACAAACACCAGAAAAGTGTTCAAAAATAGAACAAGAAACTCTATCTCAAGCTCAGTCTCCTTTATGGCATGAGATGCGATATTGCAGAATAACCGCGTCAAAAATACACGACGCCGCCCATTGCAAAACCCCTGATGGTTCATTAGTTGAGCAACTATTCGGTGCAACCATACCAGAAACTCCTGCAATGCGAAGAGGCAAAGTACTGGAACCTGATGTTAGGGCAAAAGTAGCAAAATTGAGAAAATTTGTAATCGAAAATGGTGGGCTGTTTTTGAAAAGTGATTGGCCTATTTTAGGTGCATCTCCTGATGGCTTAACACAAGAATATGTCATAGAAATAAAATGTCCCATGACCACACAAGGCAAAGAAAGCTTTATTAAAAATAATCGTCTCACAAACAAATCAAAAGGTCAAATCCAGCTGCAAATGTTTTTTTGCAACAAAACTAAAGGGCTTTTTTGTGTTGCTGATAAGAATTTTGAAGCTAACAAAGAAGTAGAAATCTTTGAAGAAGATTTTGATGAAATTTACTGCAAAGATCTTTTGGAAAAGTCAACAAGTTTTTGGAAACACTCAGTCTTTCCTAAATTGGTCAAAACTTAGGTTAAGGTATAAAAATAAACAGATGGCTTAAGATATAAATATTGTTTTATTTTAAACTTGGTTTCTAAATAAGCATTCTTGAAGATTAACTACTCCACAAGCAGATGTCACAACATAGTCTAATATTCTAACATAATCAATGTCAACACATGCATGAGGTGCAATCATTTCAAACTCCCTTAAACGCCCTATACTTCTCTCGACGTGTACTCGAAGGGCCGCTATTCTTTTAGTTTCTAAAACTTCTTCTTTACTTAGTTTTGATCCCGAATCAACGCTAGGAGGCCTTAAAAGTTTGCAACCTTGACGTTCAAGTAAATGAGCTATATTCTTAAATCCCCTATCAGCCATCACTACGTCACCGGGGGATAACATCTGAAGAAAACCGCAGTCTTCAAAGATAAGGGCGTCCGATGTCCTTCCTCCATAACCTTCGGATATGAAGTTTATAAGTCCATTAGGTGTTATCGATATTAGATATTTTATAGTATTCGCATTTTTATATTGTGACCACGTCAGCGCCTGATGTACTGCTGAGCTAGGTTTCTCGATTTGAATTTCTAAACAATCTATGATGCTGACGACTGTTGAATAACGCCTCCTAAAAGGTATCGGAAGATTTGAGCGAATATCGTCGCGAGGAGGAATAAAAATCAGTTTCTCCATGCATTGAGCAACCTTAGGTATTGTTTCTTTGAAATGTCTGGCGACTGTAGATTCCGAAACTCCAAATTGAACAGCAAGCACGGAATTCGGTTCACGCCATCTCAGTTTTTTCAAGCTCAATAATACATCCATCAGAGGTCTCTCAGTAGATTCACTCAAATATTCTAAACAGAAATACACTTGCGATGGTAATCCGAGAAAAAGCTTAGGTTCTCTAGATATAGACATTAAAGTTCCTTTTTGCATGTGTTCCTTAAATAACTCAGTATCTACTTGTCGTTTCATTTCACAGGCGTCAGTATTTACACTGAATCCACTTAGGCTCGCAGAAACTGATGAGGTATTAGAGTAAGATGTGAAGCTATCATGCATTGGTTCCCGATGATGATCCCGACGATGTTCTTTTGGTTTCACCGTTTTTATTTTAAGAGCAAACTCTTCAACCCGGTCAAAACCGGCGTCAGTATTAATGCCCTTGCTTCGAACTTTTGGCTTTATATTAACTTGCACTGCGAGTGATTTATATTTAGGATCATTGTGTAGATTTGCCGCATTATCTTCTTCAAGCGGGTTTATAGCCTCTGTATCATTTGAATTAAAATCAATCGTTTCACACGCCACGAACTCTTCTTGTGTTATTAGGTTTTCATGACCAACTTCCGGATTAAGCACTCTTTCAAAGTACTCAATCTGCTGTCTTTTTTTATATCCAGTCCGTTCTACAACGGCGTTATCCTTTCTTTGGCAGTCAAATTTATGCGGCAGAACTCCTTTTTTTAGTCTTAGTTGACCACCCATCAATCGGTACCTTATATAATTTTCCATGTCATTTTCGACCTGTAAAAAGTAAAAACAGATTAAAGATTCTTTATTTTATTTTTAAATAATACTTTACTTACTGAGAAAAGCAGATCCAAAAAATAGGTCCTACAGCAAAGAAATTAAAATTCGAATCATTACCTATTGTTGATAGGTATTCATTATCGTAGATAAAAATGCGGTAGTCTCCCGGACTACAAATATCATACCTACGTTGATTATTGTTTATTGTTATTACCTCATACGATTGTGTTAAGGTTGAGACAATATGACATAAAAGGATTAAGTTTTAAGGTTTTTGGTTCCATTGATCGATAAAATAGGTGACATTTACTCAATAATACGAGGAAATAGGTATACGTCAAGTATAAGGTATAACGTAGGAAAGGTACTTACGTCGAAATGATCTTCGCAACAGTAATGAGTACTTTTGCTTGATAAAGGATCTCTCTTCATAACACTACACCACTTTTTTCTAGCTTTTTTGTCTGTTGGAACATGAAAAAATAGTTTGTCGGGCGTACTACTACTTGTACTCTTGCACTTTGGCACGACACAATATTTGTAAGACATTTTTAAGGATATTGATACACAACAATAAATCTATAACAAAGCGACCGTGACAAGCACAGCTCAAGAACTGCGCGGGAAACAGAGTACACCTACAGAACTGAAGAGCGCGTGCGGGGTCGCGCCCCGGGTATGTGTGGGATGACGTCACGCGCTCGCGGCTGGTACTGGCGGGCGTTATTTGAACTGCTACAGTAAAATTGCTGTACTTTCGACATTTCTTGTCCGATTTGGATATTTTTTTCACCATAAGTCATGTTTTTTTTACTGTCATCGATCTACATACTTAACAAAAATCGTGACTCTTCCTCATTATCACCCACACGTTATACATTACTCAACTAGTTTTATTTTGGGTCTTACGTTACTTTTTAATATTTTATAAATTTGCTATCGTCAGACCAGGAAGGGTCTAATTTCCCACAACCCAGGGAATCCTAATGTGGGGATTAGAGTTTTATAAAAGACACTTGTCAAACAACATAGCAATGGTGCATAAAATATTTTTGTATTTCTTTTTGGTTGCAAATTAATTTTTTATTTTATTTTAATGTCTGTCTGTTCATCTAGAAAGACCAAAGTCTCTCTCTGATTAAGTTCAAATTTGCCGTGTACCATAGGGGTAAAAAATTTTACTGGAACTGCTAGAAAAACATGGGACATCTTTAATGACCTTACATTTTTTATGTTTGGATATTCGTGTGGGGTGTTTAACAAATCGTCAGCAAACAATTAATCAAAATTTAAATTTCTACGTTATAATTTCTATTCGAAGTACACTTTTTATGATTTCTTGAATAAAAAATACGAGAGGTATCGTGGGACACCCGGTAGGAACGAAGCAATCTTCCTTCCTTTCGCAACTCACGCGCATGCCGCACGTCTATACTGCACTAATACATAGTCATATGACTGTAAACACACAAATACACATACTGTAGCAAAAGGGTCATGTTAAGGGGCTATACCGTGAAAATTGACACTTTTTGAAGTTATTTATCTGCTCTTTTAATGAAGTTCCAAGTAAAATAAATTAGTATAAGAATTTTGGGACCTTTTACTAGATTTTGGTCTATCAGAAACGCGATAGGAGGAATTTTATTCGATAGAAATAATTATTGAAATCAGGTCTAAATTTACACTTTTTTTGATATTCTGACAAATTAGGATAGCATACAGACTTGAAAAATATTTATTTAGATGGGTTTATACTACACCTAAATTGGTTATGGAATTTTTTGTAGCTGTTTTAGTTAATTTTGCATTAATTTAAAACCGACTTTTTGACAATTTTCCCCGATTCCGTCCCTTTCGCACTGCGGTTCTTTCTGCCAAGAGTAACGGGGACCTTTGCTAGCACGGTATATCACCTTAAGGAATCGATGTATGGCTAGCTTCATGTCACTGACCCGATCTTACTGACCATCGCATCATCAGTGACCAATGACAGATAATATCACGACATCAACGACCAATGCAAAGGCTGGATTAGGCCCCGCCTCTCATCTAACTACGTGGAAGATTTTACATATCATTCGTTTCTTATGGCTTATACGTCGCATGCGGTACTATATTAAAATTATTGTATTTTCTATGATTAAAACTAAGAACTGTATCCCGAACCCGTGTCGACTAAGTTATTTACACCTGGTCCTCTAAAAAGGCCGCTTTGAATGAATTATGTTATGATTTCTTTCTAATGCCGTCTCTTTTGCACGCGTGAAAAAACTCTGACTCCATCCTACTTTCAAATGATTTTATGATTCACCCAAGTCGGCCTTTTTAGATCCCCTGCTGCCTATCCGCGTAATCATCAGCCTGCTGCACTGTGCGAACAGTCGTGATGGTCAAAGTCTTACACTTTTTTAACCAACTTCAAAAAGGAGGCGGTTCTCAATTCGACTGTATTTTTTTTTTGGTGTTGTTACTCCATAACTCCGTCATTTCTGAACCGATTTGAACAATTCTTTTTTTGTTTGAAAGAGTGTACTTCCAGGTAGGTCCCATTTTGGGTTTAGTCATGATCTGACGTATTTCCTACGATATAGCAACATAAAAACCCATATAAGTTATTTCATAAGGGTTCTTTAGGTCTGTTTGAGTTAATTTCTTTTTGTAAAAATTTCATATGTAATGACTGTTTGTAACCTAAATAAATAAATAAAAAAAATAAATAAATAAGAGCGCCGACTTCTAAATAACATATTGTTTCAGGAAGAAGTCAGCAAAAGTGTTGCTTCGGTGCATTAGCCAAGCGTCAGGAGTGTAACGTGCGACAAGGATTTTCGTTACAAAAACATAAACCCCGATGGTGAACGTGCCTTAACAACTCAAAACCAGCTATGTTAATTAGGGCGTGACATGTGCAAGCGGAAAACTCGACGAGGTTCTGTGAAATGAAAAAACGACCGCATTCAATTTTAAATTCGTTGTCGATCTGTTGCCGTTGACAAATGCCGTGAACGCAATTTCGTCGTGCTAGGACCAAAACTTGCCCCTAAATGAAAAAAAAAAAATCTGATAGTTTCTTTCACTCCTATGGGAAGTCGAAATTTCATTATACGAATTTCACAAAAATTGTTATCGATTCATGATGCTGAGATTACGTAATTGATTACCAAGCCTCCAGTATGAAATTGGAAGATGATCAAAATGTCACCTTGTATAAAACATACCGGTGATGGACAGCGGCGTCACTGATGCGAGGGTTTCGGCACCGCGCTCACCAACCCGCCTGCCCAGCGTGGTGAGTATGGGCATTTCTTCCAGGGGGACCATCAAAAATATAAAGCGAAATATTGAAAAAGCCTATGTTTAGCAGTGAACGCAGGCTGATGGATGGATAGATGGATTATTTAGGTTTATTTGACGTGCCATGTAGATAATAGGTCTGTACATATGAAATTGCCGAAATTTTCTTTTAGATTCATGAGTTCATAATTCCTGTGATTCAATAGCTACTACAATTATTTGTTTTTTGTTTAAAAGTTGATTTCAAGGTTTTACATCTATATTTTAAATTTTGTTTTAATTTAAAATTAAATCTTCAAAAACATTTCATCCTAAATGCTATCCATTTCCAAGAAAAGATTCGTAATGATTTTTTACAGCTGACAGTTTTCAGAAATGAAACTATTGTTACTGTTAGCTTAATGTTGTCTTATTCATACACATAAGAAATCACATAATTTGGATTTAACATTCCTAAAAGAAATGCAAAAATGTAAGTACTGAATATTCAGTTTCCTACAAATTCTCTATAGAAAACGGCAATATGGAAACTGAGGATTAAATTTTCTTACTTAAACTCTGTACTAAAGTTCAAAAAGGGCACGTAAGGTCTAGTTTCTAGAACGTAAGCTGCGAATATTATTCTAGCAAATATAAGGCCATTTCCTCTAATGCACTGTAAGTTGACTGTTTCAGTATGTTAGTTTATCTTCAGTTTCCCTAAAAGGTCTTTGTGCACATAAACGCAAAAAAAGCTACAGAACAATATGGAAAATATCGGTTTTCTGGCTAGTGCTTTTATTCGGATGAAATATGTCACATATCATATGATTTATTAGTTGGTAACCTTTACGTCGTACATAAATAATACAGATTCCGTCAATGTTCCTAGATTAAAATCTCGATCAATCTCCTCGAAAAGACGCTGCTTTTGTTACCTGATATTTTCATCAAAATTTTTTCGTATTTTTCCCAGAATACACTTTTAATTTATACATAAACCTTGCTGTTCTATAAATACTCGTCCAACAAACAAAAAAACTAAAGCTCAAACTGGTTAAGGCGATATGTAAAAGTTTTAGCGTCCCTGTTACTCCATATGCGAAAAAAGCCTCAGTGCGAGAGGGACGACTTCGTGGCAAAGTAGCAAAAAGTATTTTTTTTTTAATTAATATAAAATGTACTAAAGTTGCTATCAAAATTTCGTTTAACCAGGTTCTAGATACCATTAAAACCCATCTAATAAAATATAATTGCAGTCCATATGTTATTCTAAATTGTCAAACCAGGAGAATTGGTGTCGAAAAACATCTCATTTCAATAAATATTTCTATCGAGCCGAATTTCTCCAATCGCGTTTCTGTTTAACAGATCCCTAGAAAAATATTCCAAAAATAATATACTATTTTATCAAAATAATACATATAGAGTAAGTTCTAAAAGTGTCGATTTTTTTTCTGTAGCGCCTTAAGTTAGTTAAACGATATGGAAATGAAAGACCAGCCAAGGAAAAAAAACACCAGAATTTACTTTTTACCCTTTGAATCAAATAATTAGTACATATCAGCTAGATCCAAATCTAGATAATTCATTTTTTTTTCTCGTTTTCGATACAGATTTTCGAACGCACGTTGAAAAAGATAATTATCAAGATATTTATTTTTGAAATTTTACCATTAGTCGGTAAAAAAAACTATAAAAAGTTGTTTAATATTTAATCTAATAAAGTTATGCCTTGACACTTCAGACTGGATCTAAAAATATTACCGCGGTGTAGTTGGAGAGGATCGGCTAATAGAGACAAGACCCACATAAGCAAGGATATTTTACGCATATTTTTTTAGGAAAAGAAAGATAAAGCCTTGAAAAATATTATCCTCCGTCCTTTCGGAGTGACAACTTTATGTGCTCGACCTATTTTCACGTTTCATGTTTAAATGCTCCAGCCCATTTTATATCGTAGGAGGAACATGGAAAGGCTTAAGAAAGATTTTGTCGTGGAACCAGGCTCGAACTTTTGTCATGACGTATTTGAACGAGGCATTTATAGAATTGTACACATTCTTTGTATGTTTTTTTTATGTTAAAAAAAAAAACATTTCTATATGGAAGTGTTTCATATCTTAGCAGCAAACATGGCATGGTTAAGACTGTACCTCAGCCTAGAGCATGACCAAGTCCAGGCTATCTAGGATTCGTTTGAAGAAATTCGGACTCTCCTTGTATTGAAAAAAATATATTTGGTTTATTAATCTTTTCTCTAGGGATCTTACGTATAAACAATGTACTAAGATTTATACTTTTGACAAAAAAAAAATCCTCTCGGTTAAGAGATCAACTTGATTTTATTTTCATAAATAGGTAATAGAAATATGAAGGTATATCACCTAAATTCAATATATTTTTCCCTACAAAATATTTCAGTATTAGCTAAAAACACACCAATTTGTTGTTTCGCTGCGTGATCACTAGTATTATGCGTCCAAGAAAAAGAGGCCAAAGAGCCAACATATAATCGCCTCTATGAAAAGCAAATAAGGTCTTTGCGATGAGACTTATTGTGCTGGACGGGTAATAAAAAAAGTTGCTAGGGTATGCCATCCTCTTAATCTTTATTTATCTAAGCAACTAGTAGCGAGAAGTAGCACCAGGAGCATATAGTGTGAATGAGTTAATTAATTAATGCAAACTTTATTGCACACAAATAAAAAGACAAGATACACACAAAGAACAGATAGAAGGCAAAGGCGGACTTATTCATATAAGAAATTTCTTCCAGTCAACCTTGGGAAAACATAAAAACATTTTTATCTTCAAAATTTAAATCTTAATCAGTGCATAACATTATTTAAAGTTATTTTAAACCTATAACCTAAACAAAAATAAACTGAGTTGAAACTGTAATTTCCTTCACCATTCACCAACGTGCTACATACTAAAAGCGCATACATTTTTAAAAATACGTTAGTGCCTGCTCGACTAACAGGATTCAAACCCGGGTATTAAGATTGAGAGACCGGAGTCCTAACGACTGTGCTACCACTGAACTAAGCAAATAAACATTTCATTAATAATAAAATTACACAAGGAAGTTATTGTACCATTTTTTAGAGCAACTCAATTAAAACTTAAGTCGTTAAACACGTCCATCAATACTCCAAATTACATTTTTATCTAATCAAAAAAATCGAAAAAGTATTCGTTGAGCACAATCTAAAACAAAATTCGTAAAACTTGAACGCTTCTTCAGGACTGTGAGTTACTGGTATCGATTCGGCATAACACGTCCGTGCAAAGGTCCCCGTTACTCCAGGCGGAAAAACCCGTAGTGCGAGAGGGACGGAATTGGGGAAAATTGTCAAAAGTTCGGTTTTAAATGAATACAAAATTAACTAAAATAGTTATGGAAATTTCCATAACCAGTAATTTAGGCATTGTTAAAACCCATCTAAATAAATATTTCTGAAGTCTGTATGGTATCCCAATTTGTCAGAATATCAAAAAAAGTGTAAATTTAGACCTCATTTCAATAATTATTTCTATCGAGTGAAATTCCACCAATCGCGTTTCTGATAGTCCAAAATCTAGAAAAAGGTCCCAAAATATATTATTTTACTTGGAACTTCTTTAAAAGAGCAGATAAATAACTTCAAAAAGCGTAAATTTTCACGATATACCCTCTTAACTTATTTGACAGTACTAACCTTATTTTAAGCGTCCCGTCTTTTTCTTTCTTTATCGAAAAGACAAGGACAGAACGCTTAAATTAAGTTTAGTCCTTTCAAATAAGTTAAGATGTGCTTCACCGAATCGGTACCATTGTCAGTTTTCTTTGATCAATGACGCCAAATGTTTTATGTCAATTTTGTATGAAATGACATGCTATTGGATTAGTTCCCATAGACAATATTATTTGATGATGATTTGATGATGGATCTTTTAAAAATGATAATGTAATATCGGCCGTATATTTGGTACTCACGGTTCCGTATGCTAAGCAATTAAGGCCCTACCATTCCAAAATGAGTGTTTTAATTCATATTGTCAGTTTAATATCTCATTTTAAATATACGAAAAATGTATATTACAATGGAGGATATATTATACTCTAAACAAGTTTGATCTGAAAACGTAATTGAGTTAACTACGCTAGATAGAAAAAAATTGCAAAGTAAGCTCCTCAAATTGCGAATAAATGTGTTAATAGCAAAAATGTTCAGCCGAGACAATTCAAAAATCTCCTGAATTTTCTTTTCACATAACCAAAGACATGTATGGACCCATTTTTATTTATTTCTCAATACCTTTTCAGAAATTCCAGAAAAATATCGCAAATTCACTGCCCGCAGTGCACGAAGTCAGCGTTCTAATGTAGACTTTCTAACAATACACTTGAGTTCAAAATCACATAATAGGTATTGTTGTGTTGGATGGGGATAGCCTTAAGGCGCTCCGAAATAAAAATCAACTCTTTTAAACTTGCATATCTACTTCAGTAAATAATGTTTTATTTTGATCAAATAGTATATTATTTTTGACCGACGAATAAGACCGCTCAAAATTTCAAGTAATAGCGACAACAACATTGCACAACCACCTAACCACTATCATCCATCATCCAAGAAGAGCAGTGATTAAATAATATCAAAAATAACCAACACCATCTTTACAGAAACCTCCTTTTTTATTTTTATTTTTTAGAAAATAGTTTAAAACTAAAATTGTTTACAAGTGTCACTTTTACTTTTTACTTTTTTATTATGATACCTAAATTATATGTATTTTTTTACATTCGACTGATGACGGCCCCATACCGAGGGCCAAAATATATCGAGTTATAATTTTTTAAAATTGTATTAATAACAACAAATAATTAAAAGCTCGTAAAAGTACAATATAATATATTCATAAACGTTTTGATCGCATATGCGAACAGTTACACGAAAAAATAATAAGTGCACCACACATAATATATTGTTTTTGGAATATTTTTCTAGGGATTTGTTAAACAAAAACGTGACTTGAGAAATTCGGCTCGATAGAAATATTAGATGGATTTCAACAATATGTAGGACCTGATTAAACGAAACTTTGATTGCAACTTTAGTACATTTTATATTAATAAAAAACCGACATTTTGCTACTTTTCCATGAATCCGTCCCTCTCGCACTGAGGATTTTTTCGCATGTGGAGTAACAGGGACGCTAAAACTTTTACATATCGCCTTAAGCATCTTGTACGGTCACGGAAACTGATACCTGTAGAATCCATTTAAAAATCTTGAATGAGAATGATGATTTATTCATGCACCTAGCATCGATAAACTTATACAATATGACACGTGCAAAAAGTAAAATTTGGCATTTTACAAACAGCGTCGTCAGTTTTGTAAACGCTCGCGATTTTGTTAAATGAAGAATCTTCTTCATATAGTAGAATTCGGCATTTTATAATTTGCCTCGGCAAATATTAATTCTGTTAAAACTATTGAGGCTTGCCTCTATCCGCTCCGCTTCGCTCGGCTCCAATTATGCACTTACATGTAAACCTCGCTTCTCCTCGCTCCACTTTGTCGTTGCACCTATTTTATGGTGAAAGACTTTCGATTTCGATGGATTATTTATTATGTTGTTTACCAACAGAAAATTATGCAGTAATTATGTCACAGATAGACGGTATGTCACAGTATTTGCGTAAATTTATTAATAATGTTGATTTTTGTTTGATCTTGTACATGCCTGATAGTTTTTTATTGTTTTGACTTCTTACCGGTCGGCTACAGCTTCAGTCTTTGAGAGGCGCGCCAAGCGGGTCTTCTTGCGACCAGCGTCGGTGGAGAGAACAAATGTATGAAATTGTATAGAGCCGGCCATGGGTCAGCGCTCGCGCGTCTTGTCCGGCTTCGAGTGACTTGCGCTCTCGCTACGGCGGTGTGCGGGGAGGCGAGGAGCCGCGCCAGTGATCCAGCACACAGGACGAACCTATTGTCGAGCGCTTTGAGCGAGCGAGCGCGCTGTACATCCGATGCGGTTGAAGGTGCCGACGAGTGTCTTGGCAGGGCAAAGCCCGTCGCAAAAACCGCCTGGAAGCGCAGCAAGAAGCGCCGCCAGAAGCCTGAAGTGTGGCCCTGGCGTTTCTAGATTCAGTTCAGTGAAACGACATTTTACTAGATGATTTTAGTAAGAAGAGGTAATCGATTAGAATATTTGACATAATCCGTTGTTTCGTAAACACGAAAGCACTGTTTTCCTCATTTCCCTGCGACAATATTTTATCAACATAAATATAACTGTAACAATCTCCTGCTGTTTGGAGAAACAGACAAAAGAAATTTTAACACCAGATAGGTCTGAACACATCTTTTTTATAATTAACCGACTTTCTAAAAAACATTTACATCAAATTTTTTTTAAATCAAAGTTTTTGATATTCTTATTTACAGAAACCAAAAGAAACTTTGCGATGGCAGCGTACACAATACACAGGTACCCAATAAGGTTTTGTTGAATAACTATTGAGTGAATTTTGAATTTAAGTGTTCTGTTTTGATTAATTAGAAAAAGGCGAGTATTTCACAATCCGGCTGCGAAACCGCTCATAAATACTTTACTTACGATTACTTTAATAAAGATTAAAAAACGATTTTCATGTGATATTTTAGCAGCAAGTAATTCTTCGTTACAGGTATAAGTAGGTATTAATAATAAACCTGAAACTGCAAAACTTTGCGAAATTTCACAATTGGGAGCTATGATTTTATTATGACAACGATCTCCTTAACTCAATTCACCCCAAAGGCAAAGATTTAAATCGAACCCACGTTAGGGATGCTACATTAAGTTAGGATTAACTTATCCAACTTAAATGATATTTTTATTATGAATAATGTTCAGTATGATAGATGACGTCACGGTACGGTCCGCAATGAAGACGTAGCTTCAGAATAAATATGCTTTATGTAAAATGCATTTGCGATATTTTCTGTATTCGGATGACGGATGGCTTTGTTAAATATCTCTGAAATGTAATTTGTTGTTTTAAAAATGTATTTAACGTATGAATTAAACGGAATACAAATACAATATAAAACAATAATAAAAGATTATTTATTGTTACTAAACATGCCCTGGACAGTCATCAAAAAAAACTCGTGTGACGTTCATACGAGTATGTTTCAAACAAAGACCACAGAAACGGGTAAGATGTTGGAACATCTGATACGACACGACAATTTTGTCAAAAACATCAATGCAGATTTGTGGAGGTTTTGTGTTCCAACTGGGCGTCAATTGAGTACGTCATTAGATCACGCTATAGATGATTCTCAAACTTTTAAAAATCGGGAATCAGGGAAATTCTGGAGTACTTAACAAATTAGGAAGCGTTTTAGAGAACCCTCAGAACATGAATGCTTCGGTGGTTTGGCCATGTAGAGAGGATGAATGAAAGGAGAGTGACAAAAGAAATTAATGGTGCGCAAGTAGAAGGTGAAGCTCGACTAGGCCGCCCTAGAAGGACGTATGCTGACCAAATTGGCAAGCTATCGAAGAAGGGCAATGTCAAAAGTAACCAGAATAGAAGAGCTTGTATGACTCGATTGATGGATGTGGAAGAGGCGAAAGAGGTTTGTCAGGATCGTAGCTGATGGAAATCTGTAGTTTCTGTCTACCCCTCTGGGAGACAGGCGTGAGTATTGGTATGTATGTATATATGTAATCGTACCGCATACCCAAGGTAGATTTTAACTTTTTTATAATTTTGTCGTGCTAAACTGGACTAGAGCACACAACAGAAATGAAAGTAACGAACAAGCAGACTCTCTGGCTAAACTAGCATCCCACATGGAAATAAGGACACAAGGGACTAAACTGTGTCAACCATGTGAACTATGAAAACACACTCTGAGAGTACACAATAAAACATGGGTAGAACGAAACGACTGCCGGCTGTCAAAACTAATGATACCGCAGTCAAATGGTATAAGGTAACAAGATCGGTCCGAGCAACGTGACATGGTAGGTATCATAACTGGACACTGCTACCTAAACAAGTACCTTTTCACCACAGGCGGCACCGATAGCTATCTATGCAGAGAGTGCCTTTTAGAGGACGAGACAGTGGAACATGTGCTACTCCACTGCTCTGCGACCGAAGACATGAGACGAAAAGCAGGGATCAAGACGAGCTCCAACTTCCTTTCACTGGACCAGTTTATGTGTCAGAATGCTGAAGCAGTTCGGCTTTACTTTAAGGAGCTGTCCTGGTTGGGCTGACTGACAGGGGGGAAGTGCACAATATTCACGATTGCGGAGAACCAGGGAAGGACTTATATAAAATGCATATGCTATCTTGTTTTTAATATTCAGATTGAAGTAAGCGTAAGTTTTAGAATGAAAACCGAAGGATCAGGCCATCATTGCAGGAAAAGTGGAGGAGAAAAGAAAGAGAGGAAGGTCTAGGAAAACATTCATGGATGAGGTGAAAGATAAAGTAAATGTCGTGTCGTATCAAGAACTTAAAGAAAAGGCAGAGTGCCGAAGTGAATAGAGAGGACTCCACCGACAAGAGCACAGCTCTTAAGTTTAATTGAATTAAATTGAGGGTTCAAACGTGTTGTTGTGTTCAGTGAGAACAGGGACACATTGAAAACAACACTCTGCACTCAGAGCATACTGAGAGCAATACGCTGAGCGGTGCCTTTTTCGTCACCAAGCTTTGTGTTTTTATGGTAAAAGTTTTGTTTACACAAGTGTGAATAATTTGGGATGAATAAATCGTATTTCATTATATTATACACAAGTATTTTCTGTAGACATATTTTTAATATTTTGTCGTTTCTGTATATAGGTAGATAGACGTAAGAAATCTATCTGAATTATCAAAATAAATTGCGAGCGAATTCAGTATCAAATCTAAAAATACAACAAACGTGCTGCAGGTAAATATTCCACACTAAATATAACCCATCTATGACCTACTGGCACTGAAGATCATACAAATTTTGCTATACACCTGCACCATAGTAAATATAGATATAGTGAAAGCGTCTCAAAATGTACTCCCGCGATCTTCACGAATGAGTGTCGTTGCTTTTTTTAGATTTCAGCAAGCAAAATAATACTGGCTACCACGACAGTATCGGTCGGATAGGCGCGCGCACTACAGTAAGTTCAGAAAAAAAACAAATTTTTGAATTCGATTTTGATGTTTCGAATACGAATAATACTGGCCACTTTTACTCGCATTAAAAAGGAAAACTTATATTTTGTGTATGTATAATTTAAAAATGGAAGTGATTATTCGAAATTTCAATTTCGAAGATTAGTGTTATTCATTATTTAGCGAAATAAGTACAGTGCTAGTGAAAAGTGACAAATAGTGATTGATATTTGATATGCTGAATCGTTTTTGTGAAGTGGGTTTTTGCTTATGGCTAGTGAGGATGCTATTTTGAGAAGATTACGAGGTGTTATACCGAAGGAATGAGAATTCCATTGCCGTGGGCGTAATCGGCTTGCCAAACACGATGTCCCTCGATACACGATCGTAAAAACGTTAAATTTAATTGTGTGCTTGAGTTTGAATCGAATTGTTTTTGAATTGTTGCATAACGTAGTACCACACTTATAAGACATGCTCGTATAGATAGAATATCTATCGCTGATATCCACCAATGATCGCTAATTTTATATATACTACATATATTTACTACCTACCTATCTATTTTAATTTTATTAATAATATTTCTACATTGTTAAAGTTGAAATTGATTTTTAAATTATTTTATTACAAAACAGATCCTATGTAATTAAATCATGCACAACATTTACAAGATTTTGTAGTCAAAAATTAATTGAAGAAGTTGACTATGAGTAACAAATTAATTACTTGTTATCTTGTTATATCAAGTGAACATTTCAATAACTAATTACATTTATAATAATAATTACAAGTTATTAATCGTTTATGTGTCTTGAGAAATATCCAAACCGTCGGTCGTACCCGTAATGAATTTACGAGTGTATGATACCACCAACATTGTGGACTTTAACTTGGTTGTTCTCTTCGTAGCTCCGCCCTCATTTTAATTCGTATTACCTACTTAAAAGATTATATTTTCAAAAATGCGTTTTTTAAATTAATGTCGCCTAAAATAAATATAAAACCGGTCAAGTGTAAGCAGAACTCGCGCTCTGAGTGTTCCGCACCATTCAAATAAGTTGATAGACTTAAATAATTTGGTCCAGTATTCGGATACGGAACCCTAAAACTATATTAGGATTTTGTTATCAAAACACAGTATATGGTACTTACATAATACACAGAAATTCCTAACAAGTTAAGTTTTTGAAATAAACCCTTAACAAAAATGGTTTTAAACTGACAATTATGACAGCCCCATATTTCTCTATTGTTGAAGGTAAAAAAACATTGGTGTCAATTTGGTGTTACACGACTTAACCTATTTGATAGGACTTACCTTATTTTAAGCGCCCAATTATTGCCTTTTAATACAGAAAGAAAAGACAGAACGCTTAAATTAAGTTTAGTCCTGATAAATAAGTTAAAACGTGTTACACCGAATTGACACTGTTGTATTATAATGAAAAAGCTTTAGACAATAACGCCCTACTAGAAGGGAGATGAAAAAAAAAGAAAAATTAGTTCTATTTCCATGTATGGTAGACCCACAGATTTTTTTTTCTAATTCAATAATCGATTTTGTAAGGTCAACATTCTTCACAAAATGTAAAAATTCCAGGTTTGTAAGTCATTCCGTGTACGAGCTAGAGACCTGTGACATAGGGAAGGAGAAAATGGAGGACAGCAGTTTGGTCCTTTGGGTACGGAACCCTAAAAATACATTAAAGATTATTAAATAAAAAAAAAATCGTCACAGTGATACAAGGATCTTATGACGCGTGGATTAGTTGTGTCCAAAATCGGAACTAACGCCGCTACCATACTCCTTGTTACACAGCTGCGCCCCCCTGTCACTGTCATCGACATGCCATCAGATAACCTTGTTTACTTTTATGACAACAGACATGGTTTGTCTATGATTGTGTTTTTTTTAATACTTACGTATTAGTACAGATTTTACCGAAAAGATCCGATTCTTTAACGTCTTTTATTTCAATTATTAGCGTTTTTAATAGTGTTTATTATAATTATGTACAATTTTCTACAACAATCAGCATGGTGAAGACATAAAAACTAACAAAATTAAAATAATCGTGAGATTTCAGATGACTAGTTTGAAAATAAACTAAAAAGTATTATTATTTGGCAGATTGATCCGAATTTTTTAAGCCGGAAGATTTTTCATTAAGCTTTTATTGAAACACTTCCAAGCTCTCAAAATGAAACTACACAATTGTCACAACTATAAACCCACTTTCTACTGAGATTTTAGCGTCGCGTATTTAGGTTCAAGTAAGTATGTAAAAAGATATTTGTGTTAAAATCTGAAGCCAATTTTTCATATCTTTTTCTTTTTTGTATACACTAAGATAGGTAATTTCTAATTACACAAGTCAAATTTGAAATAGGTACACTCAAAACTGTTATTTTTGTTGTTTATAATTATAAAATTAAATAAAAAGCTTTAAATAGGCAATTATATATAATATTTTTTAATTTTCGTATTTTTTAAATATTTCAATTAATAATCACGATTCAATTTTTAATTGGGTGCATTTTCGTATTATTTTAGTTTTTTTTTAATGTAGTTTTTTTCAGCTTACTTTTGGGTATGTAATTTTTTTTTTGCTATTTTATGGATATGTTTTATTAACAGGTACATAAATTAAACTTAAATAACATTAAATATTAAAATTTAAACTAAATAATCTACAAAAGGAATAATTCTACAAGCTAAACCTATCTAAAACAAAAATATAAGGAGGCAGCACCTACATTATCAACATAATATATGTTAATAACAAAATAAACCACTAAATTAATTAAATTTTTTGTCTAGGTCATTTGATTAATAACTTTAAAACTTAATTTGAATTTTGAAGTCCAGCTGTAAATAATTTAGGAAAATGATATCTCATAAAACAAATAAAAAAACAACTAACAATGTAATTATCAAATATATATATATATTTTTTTTTAATATGGTAATGCTCACTAATGACCACTCTGTGACAGGGGGCGCATTTGATCACGATCAATCCACGCGCCAAAAGATCCTTGTAGCACTGTATGCTAGCTCAGATAAAAACTTTTGGCGCGTAGATGACAGTGGCATGCGGCGCAGATGTGAAACAAGGAATATTCAAATTCAAATTCAAATAGTTTATTTGTAAATTAGGTACACATTATACACTTTTTACGAGTCAAGTTTAATCTTGTAAAAATATATTTAATAAAATAATAAATTTACATGAACTAAATTAAAGGTAGCAGTATATATACGATTAAAATGATAGGTAAAATCTTTAATTATGCAAGGTGAAATCTAATCAACCACCCGAACCCATACCGGAGACCCGGCCGGGGACCAGGAACAAGGTTCACTGATCACCAACCGAGCATGAATTCAGGCAGCCGACCAAATCCCACCCTATATACTACAAACTAATAGATTACATGCCCATTCGATTAGTCTTCCTAAGAAGAAGGGCAAGAAACTTAGCAAAATCATGTCTTTTTTTATCATATTTCCTTTTTTTTTCAACATAATATTACATAATAATAGGTATGTTGAAAACATATAAATATTAAAAAAAATATTAAAAATTTATAGCAGCACGTTAGTTCCGATTTTGACCACGACCAATCTACGCGCCGAAAGTTCTTTGTCACACTGTACCTAAGTTTATAAGTCCATGGTGGCAGTGGTTCACGAACACATTATCGCGTCTTGAAGCTGCGTTCATTTATCTTAGGCGGTTTCGCAACGTTTATTACGCGTTCCATTATTCCAATTTGAATTAATGCGCAAAGTAAGAAGAACGACACTTCACGGTATTTAATCGGCTTTATTACGCCTGAGTTAAGTTTGTTTTTGAAGAACAAGTTATAGCTTAGCTAGGTGTAGTAATTTACATGTAGTTCTAAAGCATCGCTATTTGTAGCTTATTGTTCGGGGAACGGATTAAGGGAAGGGGTGCTGTAAGAAGTTAAACGTTACATATTGTAAATGAAACCAATTCTTGGTAACTGTTCCACTATTTGTTTATTATATTCCATCTTATGAATCGTACTTATATCATAAAAGCCTGAAGATGTTATTTTAACGAAATCGGTCGCTAGTCTACTAAACAAACAGTGGAACAGTTACCAAGTATTTGATTTATGTTCCATCAAGAACCAACAACGACAAGTATCAATTTCTTAAACGTTACAAATCAACAAGATTGCAATAGAAGAAAATATGTTATTTAAGGACCGGCTCCGCCAAACATACTTTCGCGTTTAGAAAATTTAGCGTATTACACCAATATTTTTAGCAAAATAAAAATTTGTATAATTTGATAAGAAGTTGAACTATACAATGAATTTTTCAGATTTTACGCATGTATCACAATCATCAAGAAATAGTACATTACGATACGAGAGCGATGAAACGTTTCTCGCACGAGTTTCGTATAATTTTTTATAGCACAAGTGCGGAAAATGCCGACTTTACGCACGCGCAGCGTGCGTAAAGCGGTCATATTACGCACGGTGTGCTATAAAAAATCTTAAATATTACTAAAATCAGGGAAAACGTAATTTGGCCTTGGAACTACAGTCTGATCAGACCTAACTAAAAAATAAAATATATTTTTCTAGAGAATAGAAATGAAAGTAGCTTTTCCATATATATATATATTCCTTTCGTAATTTAAAAAAATAATACTTAAACATTCAAAGCTTTCATGCATTGGATTATCATGCAAAAAAAAATATTATTTGTGTTAGTCTTTTAAAATAACGAAAGGAAAAATATATTAAAATATTACGTAACTAAGATCCCTTGAAAAAAAAAAATAATAAAAAAAATCCTACAGTCAACAATTTTTTTTTTTGCAATCCCAAATTACGTTTTTTGTGATATTAGTGTTGTTTAAATTTTTTTTCCTCGATGATTGTGATACTTGTGTCAAATCTGAAGCATACATGATGTAGCTTGACTTCTTAACTAAGTACACAAATTTTATTTGTGAAAAATATTCTGATTAATTATGCTAAATTGTCCAAACGCGAGAGCATCTTTGGTGGAGCCAACCCCTACATCTACGTAGTATAATCTGATAACAAAAGAGAAGTCTTGTGGTATTTTTATATTCCTTGCAGGTTTGCATTCATTAAGATCTTGTGTTAACTTTTATACCAACGTTATCGTTTTAATATTAACTCAAGGACTTAAAACGCCTACAAAACTACTTTTAGCTATAATCAATGTATTCTTATAATGGTGGTATTATGCAGTCAAATTCATACTGGAAACTTGGTAATTGATCAGTATAGTATGCAATATAAAATGTTGACCTCACATGTTAATCGACTCGGGGCTGGGCTCGAGTGTAGCAAACAAAAAAAAATTCGGTACTTATTTCACAAAAAGCGTCATAAAGCCTTGATACTCAACACTTACCGCATCTTCACTATGAATTTGACTGTATAACTTAATGTCATCTTGTATATCAACGTTATTTTGTTTTGATAATGTAAGAAGTATATTGTATATATTAAAATAATTTTTGTTTTCTCTTGTGTGTTTTTATTTGTTAGGTACTTTAATTGAAATTTAGATTTTAAGTATAATGTTTAGATTTAATTGTTTATTTGTATGTAAAAGTCAAAGTAAATTAATAAATCAATTTTGAAAAAAATGTTTTGGTAAATAATTCTCATTGAGTCTAATGTTACACTTTAACTTGTTCAAATAAACGACGAAAATAGCGAGGGTGTGGATGTCGCACATAGGCTCGCCACAAGCATTCGTAAAATACCGACACCTTTGCCTATACAACGTGTAACAGAAAGGTGTTACCATATTTGAAGAGCTTATTCAGCAATGGTATAGGACAATTTTTACTATGGAACAAAACCTGTATCTCAAAAAAAAATCCTGTTTCATAGAAAAATGCATTGCCGCTCGGCCGAAATGTATGGAAGGGCAGATTTTTTTTTTGAGATTTCAGGGCTGTCTCTATAGTAAAAGTTGTTCTATACCATTGACTAAACAAGCTCTTCAAATATGGTAACAGCTTTCTGTTACACGTTGTATACAAGGTTAAATTAAATTAGTTGCCGAAATTCGAAAAATTATGTAGAACATGTCCATATGAACAACTTTTTCTATTAGGACTGTATAAAATTCTTAAAAAAACTTTCCATACTGTACCAGTCAGCTGATCGGGACAATTTGTATGAGAGAAAGTGAATAAAAGTTACGAATTTCGCTTAGCTCCTATACAAAAAGTTGTTCATATAGACTACTTAGTACTACCTATGTTTTGAGTCTCGCCAAATAATATTATTTAACCTTATAGAGCTCTTATTTTTGTTTTGTATTCCGAGAGCTGATTATTTATATTTTTCCTGACTTCCAGGTGCGCCGCCGCCTTGTAGTGACAACGACCGGGAGTGGTGTGAAAAAGAGAAAAGGCTGGCTTGGATTTTGTTAAAAGGTAAGTTTTACAGATAATTATATATTTTTCAATGCATGTGCTCGTAAAGGCCCACTTTTCATGCATCAAAACCGAACAGTAAGTTGATTATAGCCCTAATTGATTGATTGATTGATTGATTAAGCCCTAGGGCTTTATTATTATTTTTTTAAATTTGTTTGCAATGGTTGGCTAACCTGCAGCTTTTCCTGTGTACCATAGATGTTATACTTTTTTTCCCACTGTTTAACGACTGTGGATACAATCCTTTTGAGCCAATCATAATTCAAAGTTCACAAGATTATATTTGTTTTCATTTTCTCACACTGCATTGAAAAACGTAGTATGATACACGGGCGTAAAAGCAATAAATTACTCGGCTACGTTTAAAACACTCGCTACGCTCGTGTTTTAAATCGTCCTCGTAATTTATTCCTTTTGGCCCTTGTAGCATAAACTACTATTATCTACTCCCATATTGCAATAAGGTAATTACAACATCAAAAGCTGTTTTATAAGTACGTACATTGTTAGACCGATGACATTATAACACCGCAATTGTGATTGGCCAAATTAATTATAACACCATTAAGAACCAATCACAAGCAATAACGGTCTGTTTTAATTAATTAAGCCACGCCCCTTTACTCATCTCGCTTCGGATTGGTCTCAGGCATCTACATCATGACGAGTAACAATGGCGAGTTTTTTTTTTTTCATTTTTTGTGAAATTGTTTTTGATGGTCGTAGATAAAGTATTGTGTGCAACTGAACATAATTAGACGTTGGGGTACTTGTGAAAATCTATTACGAAGCTCATTTCATTTGTTTCGTGAACAAGCTCTTGTGTCCCAATGTCTCACATTATGTAACAGTTGCACAAAAAACTATAATAATACTCACGACTTTGTAAGAAAATAGTCATGTCCATTTTTATAACGCTCTTTGTAAAAGACGCCGCAAATGCGGTAGCTAAACTGCGATAATTGGATACTGTCTTACAGTTTTCTATTGTTTATTTAAACACAATAAGTAATTAAATAACTAAAAAAATATACCCAAAATTAAAACTAAGTTATCCTATAAATACTGAAAACTTAAACAAATTATAGGCCTTAAAATAATTATTCAAGTTTTCTGAAGTCAAACTTGCAATTACGATTTGTATCTACTAGCATTCTTAGAAATATCTTGAGGGAGTCCCTTACTCTTAAGATATAGACAATCGAATATTTATTCTATTAGATATGCTGGTTGGGAATTTCTATGAACAAAGCGTTCAAGTTTCTTTACAAAATAAGTTTTCTTGACGGCGACTCCGATCGGCAGCGTTCAGAAAAGTCGATTTCAAATCTGATTGGTCTCAGCGTTGCAGCTGTCACATGAATGTAAAGTAGTTTGAGTCTTCTCTTTGTCTTCATGCTGTGAGTAGTTCAGGGGTATGGTTGTTTCCTCGTTTGAAAAAAACTGCGTTCCGTAATATCGTTTAAAAGACATATTACGTATTAAGAGGCTATGCGAATTTTATTTTTGTCACTCTCACTCCAAGCAAAAAATCTCGCAGTGCGAGAGGGGCGAATTCAAGGCAAAAGGGAAAAAAGTTGGTTTTATATTTTTATTAATAAAACTAAAATAGCTAGCAAAATTTAAAATATCAGATCTCTAAATATTGTTGAAACACACCTAATAAAATATGTTTGAGTTCTGTATATGGTTCCTATTCGTCAAATGAGGAGAAAAAGTGTGATTGAAGACCTCATTTCAACAATTATTTCTATCAAGGAAAATTTATCTGAACATGTTTTCCAATTTTATCATGATAATTATTTCATGAAATACACAGAAAAGAAACACCTGTATTTTTTTGCATATCGCCTGAAAAACGTAAGTTACGTAATGACCAACTTAACTTGATACTTACAATCTACTCAACTCTATGTAACTAAAGGGTCTAATTAAGTTGGCCCATTTAACTTCCTAAATAATTAAATATAGGTAATTTTCACATTTTCTCTATACATGTGCTATAATCCCTACTTCTAAACGAATTTTCAAGTTTCTAAGTCAACTGGAAGTGTCCTATAGGAGTTCATAGTGAGCAAATTTGTACGAAATTGATTATATAAAGGGCAATTACTTTTGTTGCGTTGAGTTAGTGATTTTTTTTACATCACCTTAAGACCATTGTTACCACTTCTGTAGGAAGTATCAGTTTCAACTTGATATCTTATACGGGGCCCGAGCAAAAGGGTCTGACAGACGGACGGACAAACGCACAACAAAGTGAACCTATTAGGGTACAGTTTTTTCATTTTGAGGTACGGAACCAACAAAGTGAACCTATAAGGGTAAAGCTTTTTCATTTTGAGGTACGGAACCTTAAAAATTGCAACAGTTTTTGTATATACTTGCGGTATTTTGGACTTAAATTACGAATATTAATTTATAATAATAATATTTTATTGATGACTTATTTATGTAATTGTTAATGTCTACATTTGTTAATGCGACAGACAAGGTGTAATACATATACAAGGTGAATTTGTGAACATCGTCCAAATTCATACTTGAGCCTTCGTAAGTGATCAGTATCATGAACCAATAACGATTTTTGTAAAATTCATAAAATGATTCACTCAGGACTGGGAGGGAATTACTATGGGAAGTCAAAATTTCATTATACGAATTTCACAAAAATTGTTATCAATTCATGATGCTGATCACTCACCAAGCCTCCAGTATGAATTTGGACGATGATCAAAAAGTCACCTTGTATATCTTATTTATACGTAACATGGTAAAAATATAATTTATAAAGCTTTAGACAAGTAATTATACATTTTTTATTTTGTTCATTTTATAAAGTAAGATAATGCTACAAGGAAATTATTAGTCAAAATAAAAACTAAATGGTTTTTAGTTTCTTCATTCCACATTTTCGTCTTAGATTTTTATGACAGTGAAACGACAGAGTCAATCAATTTGCATGCATGATTCACAATCTAATGTTAATTTCGAAGAAAACTTAATTAACATAACATAATAATTTACATCTCATATTATATATCGTTAAAACAAACTGTCGTCGCTACTTTTGATTAAAATAATTAAGCTCAAATTAATAAGGCTTCAATAACACCGAAAATAGCTATTATAAACTTTGGAAGGTGTTAAAATCCGATTAATCATTTTAGTATGTTTATTACTGACAAATTGTAATTCATAGTATGGATGTGAAACATATTGTTAAAACGTTAATGTTGATCAGTAAATTACGTCATAATTTGGCATTCAGATGTTTTCTGCGGATGTTGAGTAGGAAATATGTAGGTGTGTTTTGGAATTTTACTTTGAGTCAGTGCTAAGAAAACTCTTGCGCGTGTTTGTGGGCAGACTATAGAAGGTAAGCGACGATGGAATTGAATTCTCTGTTCTGTTCTGGTGACTCATCCAACCAGCAGTTCTGCTGCAAGGGTGCAAAGACCCGAGATACCGGTGAGCCACGTAGTATACAGGAGGGGTCTGTAGAGTGGCAGCTGCAGGATCGAGGAGTGAAGGGAGATTGGAGGTCCACCCGAATTCAGGCATCGTAAACTGAGCATTTAAGGATTTAATAGATACAATAATTTGTGTGTTATAAATATGGATATACTGGAGGCTGCGCTTTAAAATGTGGATATGCTTGGAGACAAATGCGAGAAATCTACTATAATTTCATAAGTCGTCTGCTGCAATCCAGGCCCTGTTTGTTATTTGGGTTCCGATTCTGTATCTGTCTCGGGTAGTTTGTAGGTTTCTTCTGCTGTCTTCTTACAGGGAGCCTGTCTCCGGAAATGTTTCAGGTAGTTTGTAGGTTTCTTCTGCTGTCTTCTTACAGGGAGCCTGTCTCCGGAAATGTTTCGGGTAGTTTGTAGGTTTCTTCTGCGGTCTTATTACAGGGAGCCGTCTCCGGAAATGTTTCGGGAAGTTTGTAGGTTTTTTCTGCTGTCTTCTTACAGGGAGCCTATCTCCGGAGATGTTTCGGGTAGTTTGTAGGTTTCTTCTGCTGTCTTCTTACAGGGAGCCTGTCTCCGGAGATGTTTCGGGTAGTTTGTAGGTTTCTTCTGCTGTCTTCTTACAGGGAGCCTGTCTCCGGAGATGTTTCAGGTAGTTTGTAGGTTTCTTCTGCTGTCTTCTTACAGGGAGCCTGTCTCCGGAGATGTTTCGGGTAGTTTGTAGGTTTCTTCTGCTGTCTTCTTACAGGGAGCCTGTCTCCGGAAATATTTCGGGTAGTTTGTAGGTCTGAAGTTCCACTTTCTTGAAAAAAACACTCTCGTACATAGTTTCACTATTATATTTTACTTTATTAACACCCAACAGGTTTCAAATGTTATTTCATTTTCACGGGCTTTTTAAGTCTTAAAAACACAATCTACGTGCTATAAACAAATAATGTTGTTTACGGAGATGCTTTCCAAGTTCCACAAAGTGCCGACAATTTCAAGTATAAATGAGTACCACTTCTTGTTTTTTATTGCTCAACGTAATAGCTATTTATAAAACGATGTTTTGTAGATAAATAGATTTTTACTATATTTCACGGTGTGATATAAAGTGAGAACAGATGAAAGAACTGTGAAAAAAAAAACCGGCCAAGTGTGTGTCGGGCCACGCGCAGTGTAGGGTTCCATAGATGTCCTGCACAATATGCGGACTTCTTCTCTAAGTACATTTTATAAGTTTGTGGACTAATACAGATCGCGCCAAACTTGTAGTACACTCGGAAATTGCTCTTCCCAAGAACGGCCCATACATTTTGTTCCTGTTGATGCGGATCGCGCTATGTTTAGAGGGGACTAAAAGTTTGGCGCGATCTCTACTCGTTAACTTGTAAAGCCTACTTAGCTGTGATAGTTTTCCTTTTAATTTCGTTATGTATGCCGTGATTTTTTTTTCGTCTCCAATTACAACCATTTCGATGGCAGGGGACACTTAACTCTAGCAAAAATTAACACTTAATAAAAATTAACAACTTAATATTTAGCTTAATAACGGAAGCCTGGATCGAAAAACGGTCTTCTCACACCCCCAATATTTTTAAATTACCTATCCAACGACACCCCAAACTAGGGGATAGACGAGAAAAAAAAATCATCCCTTATTTACGTGTACGGGAGGTACCTTAGAAAAAAGCTTTTTCAAAATTGTATTGTACCACTTTATGGACGTGATAAATATGTATACCCATGCCAAATTACAGCTTTCTAGTACTAATAGTCTCTAAGCTAAGCCGCGGACAGACAGACAGACGGACATAGTGAAACTATAAGGGTTCCTTGTTGTTGACTACGGAACTCTAAAAATGAAGCGGAACTGAAAGGTACAGCTCAACGTCGCTGCTGCTGGTACGAGGACCTATGCTAGCAAATTGGTAACATTCTCAAGAAAGGTGTATCAGACTTGAAGCGTAATGAAGATTTGTTTATGCTATCTCTACCTTCTCCACCGTTGAGACAAGGCTTGAACATATTTCTGTAGTAGTATGTAGTCCTCACATTAGTCACTCAAAGTGTCCAGTACATCATCTGTTATTTCCTAAACAACCCGCACAGGTGTGAATAAGACTTTACGTGACGTCCCTATTACTAACTGTATTAGATACTTAGTAATATAAAGCATCATCGTGGCTGGATTCTGTAAAGAAACAGTTGATGAAAATAAAATGTATGCCACCTTTACGAAATAGTTAACGGAAAACTTATGATCTGGTTTTTCTGTCTTCCCTTTCCACAACCTAAAACCAAAGATTTCAAAAGTAAAGATAAGCCCTTACCGTACTATGACAGCACCAAAATGTTTCCACCTTTAAATGGGTTACGCTCATACGTTTGGAATCAGTGCTCATCTGAACACAGTGATAGTTAACAACTTCAGTAGTCTGATCAGTTTGCTGACCGTAGGTAGACACTCATAAGTGTGCGCGCGTCGGCATTATGTTAACGCACACATTCAAAAACAATGCAATAGATTTTAGGTGCCAGGCCAGGGCTCATCTAAACATTTGAAATCTTTGCCTAAAACCTGCTGAATTGGAACAGTTCCGGAACCGGAACGATATATTGCACATAATGAACGCATTCCGTTGTTCGAGATAAAAGTCCTAGTTTAATAATTTTATACTTATTCTTATACTAAATGAAATTATGTGATTCTAGTAACAGTTCACTCTATCCTCCTTCCGTTGTCTTACACATTTACAAAATAGAGTTGGTCAGCCAGCTTATAGCTGCAGTTCTGGCACCAACTCACCTGCTTCCTAGTTCACCTGGCCAGATGTCTGGCTATTTATACAGGTGCTGAGCTGATTCGTTACCTAAGATCTTATTTATAGAAGGAGTTGATTGATCGGCGATGAAATGTATATTTGTCTTTATGTTCTGTTCGTGTTTCTCTATTTGATATTGTTTACTAAGGATCAACAGAATACATTTTTACCCCTCATATCCACTCTCGCGAGACTCGCCGTCGCGGTCAACAAGGGGACCAAGAAGCTATATGAGTAAAGGGGATGGACTCTACTGACTTTCGCTTTAAGGCGAATGGATACGCCAACTGCAATTTAGACCTGTCTTTGAAGGCCTACTCCTCCCACACGGGTGGTCCAAAAACTTTCATAAAAATATATGATAGGCATTATAGAGTCAAAAATAAATTTTAAGTTTCATAAACTGTTTTTCTATTGTAAGTTTTGACAAAAAAATCGAAAGTCATCGAAAGTTTAACATGATTAACACAAGAATTCTCTTACTATATAGGTAAGGGAGTGCTTTAAATAGCAATTAAGGCGCTACGGAAAAAAATCGACACTTTGAGAACGTGCATATCTACTTTAGTAAATAATGTATTATTTTGATAAAACAGTATATTATTTTTGGATTCTTTTTCTAGGGATCTGTTAAAACAGAAACGCGATTGGAAAAATTCGGCTCGATAGAAATATTTATTGAAATTAGGTCGTTTTGGACACCAATTCTCCTGGTTTGACAATTTGGAATGACATATGGACTGCAATTATATTTTATTAGATGGATTGTAACAGTATCTAGGACCTGGTTAAACGAAATTTTGATAACAACTTAACTATATTTTATATTATTAAAAAATTGACTTTTTGCTACTTTTCCTCGAATCCGTCCTTCTTGCACTGAGGATTTTTTTCGCATATGGAGTAAAAGAGACGCTAAAACTTTTACATATCCCCTTAACAAAAAAAAATTGTACAAAGTTTCACGTGCGCGGTGCGTCATACAGTGCGACAAGACTTTTTTGTGCTTTTGGCGAGTGGATGACATTGACAGGGAGGCGCAGCTGTGAAACATGCAGGTTGTAGTAGCGGCGTTAGTTCCAATTTTGAACACAACCAATTCTCGCGCCAAAAGCGCCTTATACAACTGTACACACGCTAATCAGGCTGCTGTACAAACAGCTGAAAATTATAAAAATGACATATAAATAGGATTAATATCACTTCTGGTCACTCCGCGCGAGTTATAATTGAATCACTCGCAGTGAAGTTAGCGGAAGTGTAAACGTGATATCTGACCGTATGTTAGGGGTTTTGTACACGACACAGGCCGTGAATGATTTAGTCTAATAATTTAAATTGGAGTTCACTATTAAACAAACGTGCTGCGTGGTTTTTATTTGGCCAAAAACTTGAAGGAATCGCCCAGTAGATATCCTGGGTTCAAATCCCAGTTCAAATCTTCTTTTCTTCTACGTTTCTATACCGCATTGATATAATGTTAATTCGTATCTCCTTCCGAAGGAAATATTACCAACTTAATTTAATCATAGTTTCCAAAAGCTTTAGTTCATTTATTAGTATTAAAATATTAAAATTATATTTAAGCTCGTTATATTTCGGCCTACGGGCCTTTATCAGTCAAATATATTTGTGGACCAAAATATATCTAGTTAAAATATGATTGTATTGCTTTAATACTAATAAATGAACCAAAGAAATAAATAAAGTTTGAAAAAAGCAAAACATTATACTTATTAACATTTACAAAAACTTGTAATTTTCGCTCTGGCCATGTAGAAAGTTAAAATGGATAAAATTCAATATAATCGTTCGTGACAAAAACCGCAGTGATCAGTAAAATTAAAATAACAGCAATTAATAAAAAAAAATCCTCCTAAAAAGCTTTTGGGTTTATCTGCATGTATACTTTTAATTGCTTTATGCATATAGTATACTACGAGTAGATGTGCCCGCGTCTCTGCCCGTGTTTAAAAATTGTGTTTAAACATAAGGGAACACTTGAATCATAGAGAAATGTTTGTGAGTGGCGTTAAGTGTTGTTGGAGATACAGGACTAATTAATTAATATAAAATTAATTCTCTGGTAAAATTATTTGATGTGCAATTCGTGTTTAAAGTTGCGTTGTATGATGTTATGTTTTTGCAAAACCAAAACAGTATGAATGGCCGTTTACGTTTAGACATGCCATACAGATCTGACGTTTCTATAACGCGGAACATTTTGGTTTCATAATTTCATATTTACATCAAACAGTAAAATATTAAGTGATCACGTATCCAAACCCATATTGTTTATACCGTTCATCATTGTCACAATCCAAGGAATCGAATTGCGTAATTTTTTTTCGTGATTTTGGCGTTCGTGTGAGTGATACGCGCACAAAAAGGTGTGTAGATTGCCATCTCACTCTTTCCCGTGAATTTTGTCCCTTTCTAGCTTTTCGATTTTATATAATAGACATATATATTTTTTTACCACCGTCTCCCAAAAGCGTAAGGCAAATATTACAGATCTACATGTGCCACAATCTATTGCGTTCTCTAGTGAATATTTCCCATCTGCGTAGCAAATAAAGCAATAGTCTTTGAAAGAACTGTCACTCATATGCACCCGCGTTTTGCGTTCTCTAGTGCATTTTTTTCTATTTGCGTATAGCAAATGAAGCAATAGTCTTTGAAAGAACTGTCAATCAAATGTACTCGCTCCTTTAGCCGTAACATCGTTTCATTTTACTTCGAAACTGCTACCAAGTTAATAAAATCATGTGCCGTAGCGCCCATCGGATTACTAATATAATTTTCTGTAGTCCTTCTAGACTTTGAATACAACATGAGTGATACAGCGATGTGGGATGAATTTGAATAATTCTGTTTCGAATTAATTACGAACTAGTTTACTTGGCATTATTTAATAAGAGATCGGAGTATTCGTGAGAAGGTAAAATAGGAGTTAGGATGCGTCGTTACGCGCAAACCTCCATACAAACTTCCATACAAACCTCCATACAAAAGCTGTCAACACATTGTGGGGTGTCTATGGAATGTTATTATTATATTTTAGGCTGAGTCTATGAACATTATCTATATCTAATATCTATGCAAAATATAAATCCCTCATAAAATTCAACTGGTAATGATATACACCTTGCTGATTTGCGAAAGAGACTACAGTTATAAACTACTCTCTGGCTGGAACGAAAAGATTTTCTGAGACACGTAAATCAATCACTCTTTTGTGATCTTCAGATTTATAAGTTACCCAAAGGTGGATATAGAAAAAAATGTATTGTGTTAGGATAAATACCTCCTCTGTGGCGTAGTGGTTTGACCGTGTGAACCTCTGATGCGGAGGTGGCGAGTTCTAATCCTGTTAAGTCATATTTGTATTCGGTTTTTGTGTTTCGGAAGGCAAGTTAAGTCAGATGCACAATTTCAAATGACCATTTCACATTGTGTATTTGGGTCAATCGGTTTAATTAAAATAATATGGATAGTAAACTATAGGGATGATCTAAACATTTTGGAAAGAACACAAAAGCTTTAAGTTCGCTTAATAGAAAAAAATACGAGTTTACGTCTAAATTTCATGATTTTCAAGTGTTAACGTGTCTTCCTCAAACTATACAGCCTCGAAGTTTGTTTTAAAAATAAGTGAAAAGTAACTACATCTAAACATTTTAAAACGTTTAAATAACTTTATCTAGAAGCCGAGTTATTAGATAAAAACTCCGTTCTTCGTGAGCGCGTGTTTCTTGGTGGTCGTAACAGGCAGGCACGACTGAGAACGCGCTATTTTAAAATAAAAGGATCGATCAAGTTTAATTCTGATTGCTGCTAAATGAGTTACTCAATCTGATTTTATATGCAGCCTTAAGCTCTGTGCTCGAAGTACGACGCTCACCACACATCACGCTGGGATCTAATAATCGTCGGTGAAATGTGGCTCCAATCCAATCCAATCCATCAGCCAATATCAGTCCACTGCTAGACATAGGCCTCTCCAAGGACACGCCATTATTTTCTATCCTCGACCATCCTCATACAGCCACTACCGGCAATCTTTTTTAGATCGTCAATCCAGCGAGCTGGCGGGCGTCCTACACTGCGTCTGCCGGTTCGTAGTCTCCACTCGAGAACCTTTCTCCCCCATCGGTTGTCAGTTCTTCGGCTGATGTGGCCAGCCCACTGCCACTTCAGCTTGCTTATCTTAGAGGCACCTCATTTCTGATATGATCCATCAAAGAAACTCCGAGCATAGCCCGCTTCGTAGCTCGCTGAGCGACTTTGAATCAGTGAACTAGTCCAACCGTCAGTGTCCACGTTTTGGCACCATGAATCATGACCGGCAGAACGCACTGGTTGAAGTCTTTTGTCTTTAAACACTGAGGAATGGCCGAGGAGAATACCTGACGTAATTTCCCAAAATGTAGCTCGTACACCCAAAATGTGATTTGGTCTGTAACTTGAACTTCGCTCGTTTATTCATGTTGTAAATGATGTGTATTTAAACAACGGTAGCTCAATACTACACGTCCCTGATCACATCTCCGCTTAGTGAGTGAAACACAAACACAGCTCAGGTTGCCTTTTGATCAGTATGCATATCAAACCTCCAGCCGTGTAATGAAGCACCGAATATATTAGTTTTGAACGAACAATCTTACTATTACAACTGATCAACAGGGACGTATGCAGGATTTGATTTAAGGGGAGTATCAGCCGAAAAATTTCCCTCTTAAAAATTGTCACCTCATAGCTCAATTAATTTTTGTGGATTAAAAGCTTTTTATCTAATTTTATAACTTCAAGTTGGTATCGGCATTCCACTATAATTTACATTTAAACTTAGAAGGTAAAAAGCTAGTGGATTGGTGATCATCATCTATCGACGAATATTATCATCATAATCGTCACCATCATCATAGGCCTCTGCTTCTTTGACTAATCTCTGTTTCTCTAAAGGTATCTTCCCATCAGTGCTAAAACAATCTATCATTACACCTGTCCATAAGAGTGGCGACAGAGACGACGTCAACAATTTCAGACCAATTTCAATTCTACCAGCAATATCCAAAATTTTAGAAAAACTACTAAATAACAGGTTAATTAAGTATCTTGAAAAATTTAACATATTATCATCCTCGCAATACGGTTTCAGACAAGGAAAATCTACACAAGATGAAACCAGGGAACTAACTTCAAAAATTATTGAACAACTAGACGACGGAAAAAAATGTCTCACGGTCTTCATAGATTTAAAAAAAGCATTTGATACCGTCTCGGTCCCCACACTAGTGCGTAAATTGGAAAGAATAGGGATAAGAAATACTCCGCTGGACCTGATTAAGAACTATTTAAGAGACCGAAGGCAAAAAACCACAATTGGAGAGTATACTAGTAATGACCTACAAATGACCTTTGGAGTCCCGCAAGGAAGCGTTTTGGGTCCAACATTGTTTTTAATTTATATCAATGATTTGTGCAATCTAAAAATTAATGACGGATATATTTTTTCATACGCTGACGACACAGCAATTGTCTTTACAGAAAGCTCATGGGAAGCGGTGTACAAGTCTGCGGAGATTCAAATGGCTAGAGTGGCTGCTTGGCTAGAACAAAATTTACTTACCTTAAACACCTCAAAAACTAATTACATATGTTTCAGTATTACCAACCGCTCTCAACCTAAAAACCTAACCCTTAAATACACAAATGCGACAATCAGACGAAAGACTGTAGCTGCCCTATAATTGACCAAGTTCCTAGGACTAAATACCTAGGAATAGTCATAGATAACCGTCTCTCTTGGCATCCACATCTCGAAGTTACAACTAATAGAATTAGGAAACTTATCTTTACATTTAAAAGCTTGAGGTATGTTGCCTCCAAAAGTCTTCTTAATCAAATATACATCGCATTGGGACAATCAATACTAACATACTGTATTCCCATATGGGGAGGAGCATCAAAAAACAAATTTTTGGAGCTAGAGCGAGGTCAAAGATCACTAATTAAGGTTATGTATTCCAAGCGATTGAGATTTCCAACTGAGGAACTGTACTCTGTCTCACAATTACTTACCGTTCGAAAACTGTATATCCTTCATTTGCTACTACAAAAACACAAAACTTTGCCCTATAATCCGGTCAATGGAAAAAGGAGAAAAGACATTGTAGACAAATCCCGAGTTAAATCAGAATTTGCAAGACGCCAATATAGGAATCAATCTGTTTTCGTTTACAATAAAGTAAACGGGTTATTAAACATTTATCCACTACAACTTTATAACTGCAAAAATACAATCACTACGTGGGTAAGAAATCTGATCTATAGTGAAGTTGAGGCACTAATGCAGGTCACTAAATAAATAAAATAAATTTTACAAATCCCCCCCCCCCACACACACACACACTCTAACACACCCTGACACAAATAACAACTTATTCTTCCAATCATACAAACATTGGCAGCCGCTCCCTAGATTATTATAATACTGATCCCAAGACATTCGTAGGGCTAGAGAGCGACTCTCAAAACCACAATCTCACACACACTACTTCCCTTATCCAACTTCCACGCACTAACACATTCACTTAGCTTACAAAATAATATATTATTAAGTTAGAATTACTATTTACCTTCTTCGTCGTTTACTTTGTAAAATTGTAATGTACATATATTATAATGATACAAATGGAGGTGCGGGGCATCCTGGCACAGGTATTGTTTAAATACTTAATAGGATGTTCCAGCAACAATATTTCTATTTTTAAGCTTTTTTTCGCAATAAATACATTTTCATTTTTCTATAACAGATGATTTAAGCAGCAACTCCATAACATTTTCGTTTCGACGAACATTATACAATAGAGAGTAAAAATATAAATACCACCGGTGAATGAAAAAAAACATAGAAGTCTCATTCAAAAATGGCACCAGAGAATAAAGGGATCTTGGCTTATGATTGGTTCGTACTGTTGTCATGCGACACTAGACCAACGACCATGTGTCGCAATCCCGTTCTGATCTTAACTGGCTTAATATCCGAAATCGACGTAACGCTCATATTTTAACGCTTCTTTGGAACATCCTCAATGATCCCCTCTCCCCCTCTTACCTGAAAGAAAGTTTCGTTTCCCGTGATTCCCTTGGTCGCCTTCATCGCCCAGAGAACCATTTACTTTTGTGCACCCCCTCACATAAAACTGACATGTTTACAAATTCATTCACAATTTACGCAATACGTCTTTGGAATAGCTTACCACTCATCATTCGAGAGTCTTCATCAATAGCTGTTTTTAAAAATAGAGTCATGCAGCACTTTTTACATATGCAAAGTAATTAATAGCACATTTACTTTATCAATCCTTGTATGAGTTTTGAATCTTTCTCTTAATTGCATATTATATTTAAATAATATGTATTTGTATATATGTATGTGTGTATTTTTTATTATTTGTATTTTATAGTAAGTACATTTGTTTTATATGTAGATTATGTAGATATTATGCTCCGCTTGTTTATATGAATATTTTAATGCCTCTGTCATTAAGGCATTTAGTATTGTTTCTACGATACCTTTCCCGGCACTACCCAATAACGATCCACAGCACCAAAGGTTAACTGGAAGACAATGCTAGATAGCATTAAGTTCGCCTTCTGTACATTTTTTAGTGCAATAAAGAATTTTATTATTATTATTATTAGACCAACCGTGATTGGCTGACTCAAAGACACAGTGAATGCTATTGGAGCTGTCGCCATACAAAATTGTGTTCAACACACTTTATCGTGGAGCCATTTTTCAGCTCTAATCAGACTTCTATGTTTTTTTCGTTCGCTGAATACCACTCATTCACTCACTCACATTCACAAATCTCCGGACCTATAAAACAAGAGCTTACAAACATGATTTCTAGCAGGTAGGTTTCTTAAACCACGCAGGCATCCGCTGAAAAAGGTTTTTTTTATAGCTACAGCCCTGCGGGCCAAAAGCGAGGTTCTAATATTTTATTTTTACTTTTTCCATGCATCGTTTTATGTAAAATGCTGTGCTTAAAAAGAAGGGGGGGGGGGGGGTCTATTGACTTCCCTTCCTAAATACTTGCCTGCTGATCTTTATTACTATTCTGACTTAGAAATCCTTACATAAGCTGAACCATGTAATCAGTATTCGATGTTCGGCGCTGGTAGAAATCGTTATCAGATATAAGCGTATAGAAAACGACGTTTCAATGAGATACGATTTGGATAAAACATGTTTTGCCTCGGAAATGTAGTACGAAAATAAACGTCCTAGAATGTTAATATTGGTTTTCAATTCACCTGGATTTTCGTTTAGATATAGTTTCTCTTCTTGTTTGTTAATATTATTGTAGATTGATTTTTTGGTTGCCTTAGTAGCCAAATATTATTATCATTTTCTTGGTTTTTACAAAAGGAAACTTTTTGGTTTTAGTTTCTTTGTTGGTGTTAAACAGGCCATTCATTATATTTTTACTATCTACGTCTTTATAATATAGTATATGCTTTTATAACATCAAAACGGTTTTTCATCTATTTTTGTTTCAAACAAACTCAATTGCATTTTCAAGCACTATTTCATGTATTTTCAAATATAATCGCTTTCCGATTTCTTTTCAAAACAATAAATATAAATAAGTACATATGAAATAAAAATAAACTCTATACAAACAAAGGCCACCAGTCCACCAATTTATACAATTTTTTTTTGGTCGCTTCTTTTGGACAGAATTTTGGATAAACAAATATAATAAACAAACTGTATACATATACAAAACTTCGATTCTCGTTATCCGCATCAACATCAGCGCCCGTGTTTAGCTAAAACATTTTTTTTTCTCTCCGCAATAAGGTTGCATTTTCCCCTGGTTTCTCTAAAAATAAAACTTGCTCAACTTTCTGCCCTGATAGAGTCCTTACTATTCTAGTAAAATATTGTGTTAGGTGATTACGTGGTTACTCAAATGTTTTTCATAGGTGGATATAATTAAACAAACCAACTTTGCTCTTCATTATTATCAACATAAAAGAAAACCTATGAGGTCAAATTTCTAGTGTAAAATTCACGGAACATTTCTAATTGAAGACAATTTATGTCCATCAATCCATTCATCAGCCTATCTTCGTCCACTGCTGGACAGAGACCTTTGAAAGATTTAGCTTTAGATTACTCTTGGTGTTCCTCCTGGAAGAAATATCCATTCTCACACACGTTGGGCAGGCGGGTTGGTGAGCGCGGTGTCGAAACCGTCGCACCTTGACGCCGCCGCTGCCCGTCACCAGTCTGTTTTATATAAGGGCCGGCAATTGGGGATCCCAGGAATGGTGGGCCACCTGGTTTGTGCCTGTTTGAGAGGTGTCCTCTTACTCTCTTTCGAATGACTTCGGGGGGGTTTGTGAGTTATATGGTGTTACCTCCATAGTCGAGCCCGGCAGCAGCTCTCTACCCCCTCCAAATTATGAATGTAAGCTTAATATTGTTTTAAGTGTAAGTACCTGGTGTAGGTCTTTTATTTCAGAATACTTTAAATACTGTACTATTTCTTTATTCGTATATAAACCGTTCGAAATGATATTGAATGTATGTTTATTTTTGTATTTATCAGTAGATATGTATGTACTTAAACATATGTAGTTATTAATGTTATATTGTTAGATAGACACTATTAATTATTAACTTATTTGGCACTTCCCTTGTAATCTCTACATCACCAAAGGTTAGAGAATGCTAAATAGCACTAAGAGGCTATGCGAATTTTATTTTTGTCACTGTCACTCCAAGCGAAAAATCGCGCAGTGCGAAAGAGGCGGATTCAGGGCAAAAGGGAAAACAGTTGGTTTTATATTTTTATTAAAAAAACTAAAATAGCTAGCAAAATTTCAAATATCAAATCTCTAGATATTGTTGAAACACACCTAATAAAATATCTTTGAGTTCTGTATATGGTTCCTATTCGTCAAACGAGGAGAAAAAGTGTGTTTGGAGACCTGATTTCAACAATTATTTCTATCGAGGAAAATTTATCCAAATATGTTTTCCAATTTCAAAACCCTGGATTATATAGTCAAAATGCATATACCAGATTTTTTTTAAATTTTCCGTGTATTTCATGAAATACACAGAAAAGAAACACCCGTATTTTTTTCGCATATCGCCTTAAGTTAATCTCTGTGCATTGTATATTTTTGTGCAATAAAGAATTTACATACATATCACGTGTAATAAGAAAGAAGTGACAAAAAGTTAATAAAATCAGGGTTGTAGCAAATTGAGATTTACTGGTACTGCTTACCCCTTTAGAATAAAGGCGTTAGTACGTATGGTGCATACCTCACTGACTGGATTTGAACTCGGATCTCGAGATCCTACTCCGGCGCCCTACTCATTCTGCTATCACTGCTTCTGAGTATGTATACAGTGCTCCCAAAGTAATAATGCGCATACAAATCTTCGCCACTGTTCGGCAAAGTTCGTATTTCCTTACACTTTCTATACAAGCAATATGGTCACGTGGTACGTCCGGTCGCTCGGTTATAGATTTGTATACACATTATTACTTTGGGAGCGCTGTAAGCACGTGTGTTTTAATAAATATAGGTATAGTTAAATAAAATAATTACATCAACAATTAAGCTGTAAGTAAGTCTAACTTTACACTTACAAATATTTCATCATTACTTGGGCCCTTTCGTAACGAACAAGAAACTTTTGAAAACCGGATGAGCTGCATGAATTTTCGTAGCAGCCTCTGAAGGAATTGTTATCAAAAGATGTCAGCCCTAAAATATGTCTTAATAGCTCGTCATAGAGGTAGTTTCTGAGTAATTTGTGGTCTTCATACTGTGGTGTTTTCGTATGTCAGAAAGTTAGTACAGAGAGTTGCTGGGTGAATATTGTGGAACATTTGGAAACAGCTGGTTCAGTCAGTTTTAATCTAACTGCGCTTTTTTTTCATGAAGACTGTTATGGGAGGTAAATTATCAGTTACACCCGAGTCAAATTCTCTACTTTTCATCACTAAATATAAACAGAAATAAAATACAGGATAACGGAATAGATATTTTTCATTGCTATTTAGCTAGACGTGTGACCAGTTAGTAAATAAAAAGGAGTCGCGTTCGTTTAACTTAGATCCTAAGGGCGAATTCACGCCCTGATATGACCCACTATCCAGCGGGTTATTCCCAGGACTCCAAAATCCATTGTTCTCAAAATGATAAAATTTCATACAGAGATTCCCATGACTGCAAAAATTTATTTGTAGAAAATATTGATTTCTCAGCGGCTCCAAAAGCTATCATGTACACATTGTACATAAATAACAAATTCAAGTAGAAGCATATAAACATACTACAGTACACTACGAAGCGTTTATTTTCTTCTACTCAATGAGATAAAACGCAATGAGGGCGCCAATTACGACATAGTATACTGATGCACCGTCATAAAAAATATAAAAGCGTAGATGGATAAATAATAAAAAAATAAGGTGATTTGATGTACTCTATATTAAAATATTTATAAAAGAATCACAGCTAAACACAGTTTTTATTGGTAAGGACATGTTTTATCACAGTTAATCAGCCTTAAAATAATAAATTATCACAATTTTAAAAATTAAACGCTTTCCAAAAAATTTCAACAGAACGCTTTAAGGGTTTCACTGACATGGGTCTAGCTTTTAGTAAAACCACAGTTTACACTGTAGTAAAACAATGTGTTCGTCCTGTTCTGCATATATGTACAGTTAATCTTTTGGAGCCGACGAGAATAAAATTATGATAATAATAAATATTAAATTGAATTTTTGGAGCCGACGAGAATAAAATTATGATAATAATAAATATTAAATTGAATTTTTGGAGCCGTGGGAAGAAATTTTTGGAGCTCTGGGAATAACCCTATCCAGCATTGGTGATGAAAAAGTTTTTTCAAATGTGAATGACTTGATAATTCTTGTAGAAAATGTTACGGCGGCGCCGCGCCCTAGATAAAGGATATGTTATAATATTATTAAAATTCGCGTTAGCTGACATACTAAATTATTATTATATACGGCTTGAACACTCACGTGTGATTGTTGTTGACTATATGCCAACCGTTTCACCGATACAATTTCGGCATTATCAAGGCGAGAGTCGTTCTTAGGACGACGACGCGGCGTTCACCGTCGTTATAAAAACGGGCGCTGGCAGCCGATCGGTGAGCTGCCGATCATGAATTAAGGTGTCTCCGTCGAAAAATAGCAACTCGATTCGTCGTGGTTGAAATTTCGAACAAAAGTGCGAAAATACTGTGTTTTAAATTTATTTTATCTGAAATAAAATGAATTTTCAAGAACTGAGAAAACCATATCATTTAATATTATTATGTCTAGAAGTTTATAAATTTTTATACTGTTTCAATAAAAACTTTAGCAGTTTTATTGTTACAAGTGGACGAAAAATCGAGAAATAAGGGTAAACTTAGAAATTTCTTGCTTCACTTCTGTATATTAAAATAAAATTCAGGAATAACCACATCACTATTTGTATCATGTAGATTACTATGTATTTTTCTTGTATAAAAAAAATGCTATAGTTACCGTATAAAATGGTTATAAATTTACTCAGTTCAAGGTCACTGGCGTTGGGAGAAACCTTAAATGGTTGATGCTTCTATCACACAAATAAAGTAGAAAATGCAATAGGGGAAATAGAAACATTGATTTATTACAAAAACATGTTCTTATTACGCTTTATATAATTTAGATAACTATGCCATAAGTGTGACTACTTGATGCATCCATCCATCCTGAATGTGTCCACTGAAATTCAAATACCTACTTGGGGAAAATTCTGTACCTTTGTACGTTGTACGTCGTAACTTACAGAATGCAAGGACATTCAACTAAATTACTAACAAGTTGCAAGAGCTATAAAACGTCTTGCTACTCAGTATTACCATAGACTAAGTATTACCACGTATAGACTAGCAGTTCCCATACATCACTTTGTAGCCACAAAAAAGGTGTAAAATTCTAACGAAATATAGATGGCGTTGCCAAATCCTCTAACAAACACGATCCTAAAAATACCGATTGGTGGCATAGCGATGTCACGTGACATGAAAACAATTCCAATTTCGATAATGGATGGCGCTGAAATATTCACTGTTAGTGTTGCCAACTTAGCGCCATCTAGTTTTTCTAAGCAGCCACATGTTAACTTGGTAACCATGAGAGTTTAGCTTGCACCCAATCAAACAAATTATGCTTATTTGCAACACTTGGCCACAACTAGTGTCGTAAGCGCGCGTAAAAAATTTGCGACGCCTTGATGTATGAGAGTTGTCGGTCTATACGTAGTAATAAATCTATGGTATTACTTAGACTAGTTTAATAATATTTTTGGTAAAGAAGGAATTCGGTATTCGTTTAGTAACAAAATCAAGTCATTATCTGAAAATTTTCAACGGTTGTTCGATATGCATCCTTTGAGGCTCATACTTTTTTTGTCAACGAACGAATACAACATATTATATATTTTTTTATTCCACATATGATCTTATCCACCTTTTAATCATTTATTTAAATTAGCCTCATATTCATCGAATTTTGCTTCAGATAGACAAACGGCTTTGTTTTGACGGGACCCAAAATTAAGGACGTTGAAATGACTGACATAGAAAATAATAGCAAGGAAAAAGAATGTTAATCGTTGACGATGAAAACTTGCTGCAAACTGTTATGTTTGATACTTAGTGCAAAGATTGCACAAACAATAACGTCATAAATAATGCATTTTTGTACATGAAATAATTTACTTTGCTTTTAGTATACACAAAACATATTTTTTACATCGAAAATTAAATAACAACCAGTATTTTAGTCCGAAAAGAATCCGCCTGCACACACGAACAACCAGACATCCTCAAGGAAGACTGGCTGGCAACACGCAAAAGTATATCTGGCAAATAAGTGCGAAAACAAAAATTTGTAAAGAAAAATATTCTGTCAAAAAAATGAGCGATATTAGACATGCGAAAAATCATGTAAAATCCCAGATAAAAAATTATGCAGTCACACCTGCCGTTGAAGTTTTTTGTGAAAATTCAACTGAGAAAGCGTCAAAAAACCCGCCATTGAGTAGTTTGACGTAAGGGTGAGCGTACACTGAAAGAGTCTGTTATTTGCTAGTTCATTGCATAACTTGATTAAATTTCCAATAGACTGGAATTTCGGCAATTCTGCAAGTTTAGCAGCGTGATTTTCGTTTTATATTCAGACAAATATTAGTGTATGTAAGGTTATTTGAGTCAAGTTTGTATGTCAATTCATTTTAAAATAATATTTGCATATATTTGCGAAACACACATCTAAATTATTAAGTTCATTAAATCGGATTTCATTTACTTTAAAATAAGTCACTATGATGATAGACTGGAAGGAAATGTTTTATTTGAAATTATTGTTAAAATTACTTAAATAGATTGTTACAAAAATAATTCTTGTATCTTTTTTCTGTCAAAACATATGTTGAAAAGGTCCCTGCTTATTGACAAATGAATCGATTTACATTGCATATCATATAAAAATACAGGATGTTAAGATGAAGTTGCGGAAGCCAGAAATTGGTGATAGTACTCGTCCATACGAACAACTTTTACTGTGGAGCCAACCCTCGAATCTCGAAAAAGAAATCAGCTGTTCTAAAGAATAGTTACATTACATTACCCAGCCAAAATGTATGAAACTACAGTTTTTTTTTCTCGATATTTCGATTTTTTTTCAGGGAAAGGACGAGTACTATCGCCAGTTTTCGGCTTCCACTACTTCATCTTAACTCCCTGTATATATTACTGCTGTATACAACGTGCAATAGAAAGGTGTAACCATTTTTGAAGAGCTTATCCAGTCAATGGTATAGAACAACTTTTACTACGCAACAAACCCTGTATCTCGAAAAAACAAAAATAACTTTTTCATAGAAAAATGCAATGCCGCTCGGCTGAAATGTATGCAAGGGCAGATTTTTTTTTTGAGATTTCAGGGTTGGCTCCATAGTAAAAGTTGTTCTATACCATTGACTGAATAAGCTCTTCAAATATGGTTTCACCTTTCTGTTACACCTTGTATATGCTGTATATGTAAAATATAACAAATGTAACAAAATCAATGAAAATATATACAATATTTTACAGGTTTCATAAAAAATATAGTTGTTAATAATTATATATCACGACATGTATTTCTAAAGGGGTGTCAGGTGTTATAAACTGTTTTTATTCACTGTTTAGCAAGGAGTATACAAATACTACGGAAATAAATTGGAAAAATAAATTGGGAAACGAAAATTTCATGTTTAAGTGGCAGGACTCGAACCCAGACCTCATAAGATTCAGAAATTAGGTTCTACCACTGAGCTAACACCACTTTATATAATATTGTTTTTCACTTAAAAATATGCTTTACTTCACTTTTATTTGTGCAATATTATACTTTTGTTATTTTTTTTTACCTCTTTTAAGTTTTATATATCCTGATGTTGGTCAAAATAATATGATGTCCCTATCAATTTTCGGTTTAAGACGGAATTTTAAAACTATCTTGTTCTAGACTTATTCGAGTTCTATAAGTACCTTTGAAACTTCTAGTGCTCTGTAAAAACTTTGCTCTTAGTCTGGAAAAAATGTGTTTCAGCTTTCTAATTTAAAGAGCGAAACTTTTTACTGGGAAACTAGAAAACAAATCAGCGAAAATTCACTTTTGCACAATTTCTGTAGCAAAGACGGGCCTCCCTGGTTTTACTGGATAATACAACCTAATAACGTTTGCTTAACTAGATAATACAATTTACTCCGAGACGTATTGCCACGAAGGAAGAAAATGAACGGACGTGGGAATGAAACTCAACGGGAGAAATTGATAGATGCAGTTGCATCTGTCACGTTGAGACTATTCTCTAGAGCTTTTCTGTCTTACTAATGGAGACAAAGCGTTTTTAATAAAAAGTAAAATAGTTTAGATATAATTTTAAAAGGCATAAAGATACACAATGCAATAATAGTAGTTTATGCTACGAGGATGAAAAGGAATAAACTACGAAGACGACGTAACCGAGTAATTTATTGCTCTAACGTCCGTGTATCATACGTTTTTCAATGCATAGTGTGAGGAAATAAAACAAATATAATCAAAGAAAACAATTTAATTATTAAAGTTGAAAGTTACATTGTTACACTTTTGTAAGATAATGATTGGCTCAAAAGGACGGTATCCAGAGCCGTTAAACAGTAGAAAAAAAGTATAACATTTATGGTACGCAGAAAAGATTGCAGGTTAGCCAATTTCTTGTAAATAAATAAAAAATAATAATAATAAAGCCCTAAGGCAAAAAAATCGACTTTCTGTTCGGTTTTGATGCATAAAAAGTGAGCCTTTACAAGCACTTGCATTGAAAATATAATTACATCTAATCGAAACCCTTTTTATTTTAGTATCAGTGGAGAACTAAATATGAAACAAAGATAACGTTGTGAAAGCCTCAAAGTGCGTCTGCCGCGTAGCATTTGGGTAACGTTTGTGACCACGCTAAATAAGCAACTCGATGTGTGTCGGTACAAATATCAACGGAAACGACAATGAAATAATGTTCATGCCATGCCATAATGTTGACGCCATGAACGGAAAAAAATTTTGAACTTAAATTTCTTAGATCTAAAAATTTCCTATAATTTGGTAAAATAATAATCAAAATCGCTTTAGGCGTTTGGAAGGAGTAAGAGAATTCTTGTGTAAATCATGTGAAACTTTCGATGGCTTTCGATTTTTTTTATCAAAACTTACAATAGAAAAACAGTTTATGAAACTAAAAATTTATTTTTGACTCTATAATGCCTATCATATATTTTTATGAAAGTTTTTGGACCACCCGTGTGGGAGGAGTACGCCTTCAAAGACAGGTCAAAATTGCAGTTGGCGTATCCATTCGCCTTAAATTAAATTAGCTGCTAAGGACCTTGAGTCGACCAAGTCCTCTAAAAAGGCCGCTTTGGATGAATCATATTATGATTCCGTTCTAATGCCGTCTCTTTTGCACGCGTGAAAAAACTCTGACTCCATCCTACTTTCAGATCATTTTATGATTCACCCAAGTCGGCCTTTTTAGATCCCCTGTGCTGCGTCGGTACAAATATCGACAGAAACTATATTGAAATAACGTTCATATCAACGCGCACTGCATTACGACGTCGCTGGGACTCCGGATTTACATAGACGCGATGGACCGAAGAAAAATTCCATAAATTACTTTTCTAAGCAATTTTTTCCTTGATTTTGGTGCAAGAACCATACAAATACCATCAGTGGTTTTAAAGAAATAACCAATTGTACTTAATTTTAGTCTAAAAACATTTTTATGATGTTTCTTGAACGCGAGAATAATTTCCTAAACTAAAATTGTTCTTTATTGTTTAAATAAATGTTGTCAATTGACTAGTTTGTCTTTAAATATAGTTTTAAGATATACATAATATATATAATACTTAATAAAATAACATGCAAGTTAATGTGAAATATATTATTGAGAGAAGGCCCGAAATATATCTAAATAGTTTAAATAACAATAAGTATATATTAGAGTCATTTTCGGATGACGCTGAGGAGAGGCGCTATAAGACTCAGTATTGCAATTTTATTTTATTGAAGCATCTATCAATCGACAAATTGCAGTGAGCAACAGAACTATTACTATATGGCCTTATGATTTAATTTATATTTTATTTTATGAAAGAGTATTATTTCATTTCGTATTGAATGTCATATCACAGATAGGAGAGCTTTATGGCTCTATGATTTTGATTCATAGTCCTATTGTGCCAACTTGGCTGCAGCAACCCGTGCCTAGAATCGCAAGTTCGTTATACGTTTTGAAAATGGCACGAAATATGCCACACTATGGTACACAGTCCATTTGACACAGCGAAAGCGATGAGCTGTGATTCGATTATCCTCCGAAATGCGGTCCGCTGATTGGCTGGCAGAAATACAACATTGTTTAACGAATGACTCGATGAATTTATGAACGTGATGGTTTTGTATCTGCTGATTCCTATGTCCAGGATTAATGAGAATCTGTGTCTAATTTTGAGCCAAAGATTAAGTTGTCAAGAACTTCATTTTGAGTCAAGAATTAAGGTGTCAAGAGCTACATTTTGAGTCAAGGATTAAGCTGTCAAGAACTACATTTTGAGTAAAGAATTAAAGTGTCAAGAGCAACATTATTTCCTCAATTCATTAAAAAAAATCAAATGCCTTACACATGTTTTTTTTCGGCCTGTACCGACTTGAATACAAATTAAAATTGGTTTAGATCTTAAAAATATTCAGCAGTTAATCGCACTCTCAGTAATGATGGAAATTCATAATTCCTAGTTTACTTTTATTTAAATCATAACAAACTAAAAGTTTAGTAAATTAATCATAATTACCGAAATTTAAATTTCATTTTACAAGTCTTTCCGAAAATTTCCTCATAAAACCGCTGTGCTTGCATTGAAGTAACATTCACAAAACAACTAAAATATACCTACGTAGGTTTTCGAATTTTCAGCCAATAACGACCACCGCGTTGATAGCTCAAAGCCAGAGCAAAATAAAAAGTACAGAAGTTAGAAGCTTTGTGCAACATGTCGGACGTCCGTCCCGGTTTGCACCCGACGTGCGAGTGTGCTAATTGCGCCACTTTATCCATACGTGTGCAATGCGCAGGCTGGACCATTAGTACTGCTTCGGTATAGAAGTAACATAATAATGTTTACATGGTTTTAGTGGTTTTGGAAACGGAAACTTGTGTATTGTACTCGTCCATACAAACAACTTTTACTATGGTACCAATCCTCAAGTCACGGAAAAAAAATTATCTGTTCCACAGAAAAGTTTAATAACTATTCAACCAAAATGTATGAAACAGCTGTATTTTTTCACGATTTCAGGTTTGGCTATTTGTAGTTGTTCGTATGGAGAAGTACTACTACCAGTTTGCGTTTTCAAAACCACTTAATTTTCATTTAATTTGATTTCACTTAATGTCTGTCAATGACAAGTTGTCATTACGTTTAGGTCAATGTGAAACGATGGTATGTGAGATTTCATGTGTGTGATTGTGTGTATGAATGCTCGGCTTAGTTATAAATTGCTTTGTAAACTTTACCTCATTATTTTATTTTCAGCACATTATATCACTCAGAAATGTCACCAATTAGTTTCTACAAAGATAATGTATTTGAGGAAAGCGTAGAGGAAGTAATTTTAATTAACCTTTAACTTTTACTTTAATATGTGTCTATGTGTAATTTACTTCTGTGTCTTTTCCATGAAATAAATAAATAAATGTGACTGGCTAAATTTTGGTTAATGCAATGAGTTTAAAACTTATACTGAGCACGAATACGCCCCTCGATAATTCTTATAGTGCTGGATGAATTTATAACTTTTCGCTTAGAATTAAGAAACAGAAACCTTCATTGTCATATTAACCTCCTTAATTCTCATGATTGCTAAAACATTAGTTTACAGTTTAGGCCGTAGCTTGATTCCATCGTACAGTTTAATTACAGTACCCGGCAGTAAATAATGCACATCAGCTGTCTTTGGCTTCGTAGAGTGCCGTCTCTGTCACTGGACAGTTAGTTCTTCGTACGACAGAGATGACCTGTATAGAAGACTAGAAGCAAATATATTATTAAATATTGAAAATGCAGTTTCAGATTTTTTTGATCTAATATATTTTATTGTAATTACTTATTTCTAAAAAGAAAAATAATACAATCTATCAACAGTGAATAGGAAAGCAAGATAATAACTGAGAAATTCCTACTTAGACCAGCTAGAATGTCGCACACATACCGGAAGTCAGGGCCGATAACAAGCGAGTTGAATGCGTCACTTCCGCCAACAAAAGTTTATTGCTTTGAGCTTTACTATCTCTCCACGATAAGTAAACAAATGCGCTGCTGAACTATCGTCTCTATTTCTCAATCATTAAAGTTTCTTAAGGCTTTTATGGTTAGAAAGCCGTTTTAGCTTTATCTAAAAGGATTTTAGATAAGTATCATCGCTGTCTGTACTACTGTTACAATGAAAACCTTTTCAAATAATTGCGAATTTAACGTCTTTGTCTCCTTTGAACAGTAAATCTTTATTTTCTTACATGAAAGACTGTTTCTCTTTTTACGTTTTTAGAATGTTCCTTATAGGTATAATGTTGAAATTCCTGAATGTCTGTCTGTTCATTTTTATTTATGAACTACTAGACCTATCTAGGCTCAGTTTGCTATTAATGTACACTAATTAATTAAAGAGGAAACTTTGATTTTTTGCAAGTTGGCTGGGGCTAATCTCCACAATTACTGAATCAATTGCGATTTTATGGGCAAAAAAGGACATATAGATAGAATAATTTTATCTTAAAATATTTAAAGGGATTTAGAAAATTTTGTCATCTGTCAACTTACTGAGTATTTATGGATTTATATATATCTATCCATACAATTGTAAACATTTTAAAATCATGGCCCTACCCTGACAACTTCTCCATCGCCAAAGGTTAGCTGGTAGAAAATACTAAATAGTATTAAGCTCGCCTGTTTCTCGTTCGCTCAATTTTGACATCTGTCACCTTTTCAATCTGTCAGTTTTTTTAATATGTCTTGATATCTAACGCTTTTGATGTCTGTCACTTTCGACATCTGTCACTTTTGTCACACCTAACACTTTGAAAATATTGTAAAGTCATAAAAACGATAACCACGGGGGCGAAGCCGTGGGCAAAACCTAGTATGTAAAAGAACATCGAAATCGTATTGAAAAAAAAACTAGATAACAAGTAAAAGAATAATTTGAAGAAGGTCAAAACAAATAAAGTTCTTTTTAAAGACAAGAAAATATTATGTTGTATTGTATTTGCTGTAAGCTTTGGGAGTTTAACGATAAGAATATTAAAAAAAAGAACAAAGCACTAACCAAAGATATGTTGAGTAATTTCACCCATATTACAGTAATTATCGAAAATGGAAAAGTGGTAAGATTAATTAAATTAAATTTAAATTCTAGATTTAGCTAACATTCAACAGCTGCTGCTTTCATCTGCCATTTTGTCTCCCATTCATGGTAAACCCACGTCACGTGTACAACACGGTTGGTTGACACGAATTTGACATCTCATTTATCAAATCCGGTCAACGCGTTTAGGTTCATGCTCTGCAATAGATCATTAATTACAACAGAGGATATAAATATGTAAAATTATTCGGTTGTTTATTTAGTTAATTGGTACACCATCAGAAAACATATTTGAACATTACCTTAGTTGTTCCAGGGAGTACCCGCGCCGATGTGATCAATGGCTATGTCCCTAGGGAACTTCCTGTCCCCAGGGACACAACTAGAGTCTACGTCCAAGTGAATGTATTTAATATTCCAAGTAGATCGTTAAAATTTTTATGGTCTTGATTGTCGGCACTTGGTGGAACGTATGAAACATCTTTGTTGAAAATTAAACTCTTCTACTTGTCCACAGATATTCACTTTATTAAACTAAACCCAACCAAGGGAAAAAACCTTTGAGAATGCTTATAAGCGAAACCGGTTGGGTTTAGTTTAATAAATTGAATATCTGTAGACAAGTAGAAGAGTTTAATTTTCAACAAAGATAGGATAGAAGGTTAAAAGTGAAAAGCGATAAAAGAAGACTAGTTGAATAAATAGTACGCAAGTGACTTTACTTCTTACTATAGCCTTGATACTCGTATAAACCTGCCTTTAATATTAATTTCAGACCAGGCAGATGTAATCTCGAACATGTTTTGATAGAGCTGATGTCTGTGATTTCAACTGTCAATTTATGACAAAATCATTCATGCATGTCAAACCAGTAGAGTGACAAGCTGGCGTGGAAATCAGTGCGGAAAAAGCTCTTTTGGCACGTTAATGACATTGACAGGGGGGCGCAGCTGTGAAAGAAGGGTAACGTTTTATTAGGATAACGGTGTTAGTTCCGATTTTGGCCACGACCAATCCACGCACCAAAAGAGTATTGTCACACTCTATTAAACTATTACTACCAAATTTGTACTGCGTGTACATGAGTGTCAAAATGAAATCGCAGGTCACGGCAAAAAAGGAATTCTTAAAAACCAATAATATTAATATTATGAGTATAAGATTCAAGTCTTAAAGGCGTAAACATACAACATACCTTAACGGTTATGTGCTTGACGTTTCGACGCCTCTATAGGCTGTCGTGGTGACAAGCGAACTGGCGAATATTAATAATCTCGAAAAAATTGTTTTAGTTCAAGCAAATATTTTCTTGCTTAAAAACTTACACTTATTCTTTGCCCAAGAATAAGTATACTCTTTGATGAATAATTATCTTGTTCTGAAAATTAATGTGTTTCAAAACTGTTCTACACTAGATGGTCCTAGTAGTAACCTACATTGCGATATCATTTGATTTCTTTCACAATTTATAATCTCGATGTAATACCCTTCGGGGCACTCGTAAATAAAAATTTCCCGCGGAGCACTCATGAATAATAACTAAATAAACTATACACTCATAAACTTTTAAAAACAAACTCTCAAACTTTTCGTAAACTTTTAAAACCTAAAAAACTATTTAAACGCTCTGTCACTTTCTTATATTATAAGCCAAATTTGTAAAGGCCAACAATAATATGAAGTAACTCAAAAAAAAACAGTAGCCTCTAATTGGCCAACCTAATACGATAGTGTGTGCGACTATCAATCAACTGCACTTCATCCTATCCTACTAGAAAACTGCGTAGTTTCAAGACCATGATAAGTTGCTAACAACAAAGCTGTTTGGCTGCTCCCATCCTGCTGAAACGAGTCAGAAAAGATTTTCAATATTTAAAATAACGTTTTCTGCATCGAATCAAGTAAGAAAATCATCATCAACCATCTTCACCTTAGCAGACAAGGTCTTCCATTGAAACTAAATATTCTTCGTCAAAATAATTCTGGTTTCAATCAAGTACATCATATTACAAAAAAGAAACGTTTCCTGCATTGAAACAAATACTTTTCGTACAGAATAATTCCGTCTCCACTTATGAACTGTCTCTTACACTTTAGTTAAGAATAATTTTGTTTTTTTAGTTGAGCTTCAAAAGAAGATATTTAAATTCTTGATCCAAGCAGGTCATTCTTAGTCCAAGTAAATATAATTTTCTTTAAATGGAATGCATATTTTTTCTTGACCAATAAGATATTGTCTTAAGTTAAGAAGTCTTTTTTTTCGTGTAGCGCCCCAAGAAGTTTATAACCTTCTTGAAGGGGCCCTTTTCAATTATAAATAAATCTAATAATAGAATAAATGGAGTGAAATATCTGTTCCGTCAGCTGTAATCGGAGATCCGCGTTGGAAGTCTGTAAACACTATACGTCCTTGACTGGGTTCCGCGTGATTGAAGGGTGGTTCTACATCACGTAGGGATATTGATTGGTACACACAACTAAACAAAGGAATCAAAGTGTAAATACCTTTGCCTAGTACCAATAAACTATTAGCTAGCGTTCACTGACTTATGAAATGAGCAAGATTTATAATGGGTGTTATACAATTAACATATAACATAAAACATATGTGCACCGAAATAAAAGAAGTTATAAAATGCTTTTAATAGAGAGGGTATAATAGGCGGTCTTATCGCTTAAGCGATTTCTTACAGATAACCTTTGGGTGGAAATAGAGGTAAAATAAAGGATAAGGCGTAAGTGGTTGCAAGAAAACAAATCCGTAATAAATAATCTAATTTCTTATGTTACCTAAGCATTCAATAATCTGCATCTCAATATACAAACTAATACATACTATACAATATTATTTATACACTAATATATATTATCCTGTAAATTACTAGGTTGGCGAATGAAAATAAAATAAAAATACGTTTATTCATTACACATTTTTTAACATGCCCCGTGGTAGTTACAGGAACTGAAGTACAGGAACCCCGCTCTTTCTCTAGGAGTTACATTAACTTTCTTAAATAAACAAGAATATATTTATGTTATATTATTACAACTTAGCTTAACTTAATACAACTTAATATAACTCAGCTACTATTAAATATGTAGAAACTAATACAAAACCAAACTATTACAATTCCAGAGTATGTGAGGTGATGTGAGAGTGTATTTGTGTGGATGTATGAGAAAAGCATTATTGATATTCATTTTCAGTATTACTTCCGGCACCATCTATGCTGCTGTCACTTTATCGGTTAAAATATTTGCTGCCACAGTTTTAATAGGAAACATGAAAAAATTATATTTTTTCTTACCGATAAAAGTAAAACGTCTGAAGCACGTACCTTTGTGTTAAATCATAATAAAAAGCAGCATTATCTAGAATAGAAACAATAAAAATGCATAATCAAGAACTTTATGAAACGGAGCTTTTAAAACTTAACTTTCCACTTCTATGACTTAGTACTCATTATTTATTTAATTAATGCAACGGAATATATAAAGTGCTTTTATGCAAGTTTAATAAACCTGAAAAGATATAGAAATGCTTTAGTTTTCCTTTGCCAGTTTTAAACAACATGCTCCAAAAAAGAAGCCACTGTTTTACATTCATCAAACCAATGGTATATAGGTAAATTCGCTTGGAATAATACACTAATAATGGAATCATACAAATTACTTTTTGAAAAACTTCTACATTCAATAACAATACACCTATAGGTATTTAATATAAAAGAGATACCTAAACATTGATTTCACTCCTCCATCGTTCGATGTTTTTCCGTACGAATATCGACGGTAACGACATTAAAATAACGTTCATATCAGCGCGCAATGTATACTATGCATAGTGGCTGCTACGACGATTGCTGCGTCCTTGATATGGCGAAATGGGAGAAAATAATACTTTTCACATGGAAGTGATTGTTCGATTGAATAATCCTATGTTTCTTATGGCTATTAAGTTTATTTATTACTCAAAGCAAACATTAATTAAATCAACCAAGCCGCTTAAAAGCAGTAGGGAATTCAAACCAAAAAACACCATTCGGTTGAAACTATTTTTCATATAGAAATGTTGGTGGTATGAAAAAGAAACATGTTGCATATGTTGTCTCAGAGTTGATCAATCATATACTTTTTTTCAATATTTTTAGTAAGGCCATAAAAAAAGTAGGCTTTATAAAGTTTCCATTTAACGATACTAAGCCCCTTAACCAAACTCGCCCCCAAACTGAACCGGTTATGTTTATAATATTCATGACCTTAATCAAAAACTGACATTAGAAGTACAATCACATAAATGAACAACAATCAAGTGTTGATTATAAATGGCTACGCACGATATACATATAGGTAGTCAGATTTCACCTAAAATTTTTTTTTTTCTGTAATTCGTACAGCTTCTTCGGAGGCAAACAGGGTTACGGGATGGTTCCCCGTTTGACACTAATACAACTTTTATATTTAGGTGAAATCTGACTACACGTATATGTTGAGTAGTAATAAAGTAAATAACCAAGAGACCGAGCGGAATTCATGGAATTCATGGATTCAAGGATCCCTACAAACGATCCGGCTTATGTTTTCACGATAAATTACACATTTTCCTTTAGAAAGAGAGTTGCCAAAATATTATTTCCAAATAATACTCGTTTTTATCACTGCCGCCGTGAACGATATCACTTTTTTCAAGAACCTGAGATTATCTTGCTCGCAATTTTTTATTGCGTAAGTTAAAATTTTTGTCCAAAGGCAAGCTTATTCCCAAACATAGACCCGAGCCACGATCGGAACTGTTATCTTTTGTTTTACAATTGTTTTAGCGACTATGATATTTACGAGGGTTAATTAGTATATAATTAAATAAAACTATTCATGATGTTAACAGACGGCACAGCTACTATGGTGGGGATAACCGACCAGTTTTAGCAGATTCAGTACACTCATTGTTAGGCATAACGACGTCACGTAAGCATCTTCACTCGCCCAGAGGAAGGCAGTCTGAATCTGCTGAACCGAATCCGGACCATAGCATTTATTTAGGTGAGCTGTTTGTTCGCTGATGGTAAGTAATTATAATATAATTATACAATCAGTTCTATCGCGATAATTTTTTCACCTTTTTTACGAAAAGGACACCCGAAGTTTCGAGGCAGTTGCATGTCTCGTGGTCTACGTAAGCAACGCGAGATTTTATATATTGCAAACCGATAATTATATAAGTATCAGCTGTCAATTGTATACTAGAATAAAAAATGTTCTCAATATCCCAAAAATGTACCCAAAACAACTTCATCTCTGCAAATCCGTTATTTCAAAGTGGCTTCTTGATATGACTTACAAAGACACGGAATATTTGCTCAAATCTATCACATAAGCATAATTTTATTTATTATTTACTAACCTACTCCCAAATTTTCACTTAATTAATTCTCCCCCTAGACATTTAACCTAATCTTATTAATTTTAATACCACTTCCATTGTAATATTAACTTACTTTAATAGGCAATTCTCTCTGTTTAATTTGTTTGGTTCCTAATTTTTCCAAATTGTTTATCCTTATGAGCTAAGCCTCAATAAAAAATATGTTCTAAGATAAATGTGAATGTCGGACACGCTGGTATCTATTGTACAGTGCTACACAGTAGCATAGATGCCAACGGCTATCCTTATTGGTTAAGGCGATATGCGAAAAAAATACGGGTGTTTCTTTTTTGTGTATTTCATGAAATACGCGGAAAATTATAATCAGTTTCTGGTATATGCCTTTTGACTCTATAATCTAGAGTTTGAAAATTGGAAAACATGTTTGGATTAATTTTCCTCGATAGAAATAATTGTTGAAATGTGGTCTTCAAACACACTTTTTCTCCTCGTTTGACGAATAGGGACCATATACAGAACTCAAACATATTTTATTAGGTGTGTTTTAATAATATCTAGAGATTTGATATTTGAAATTTTGCTAGCTATTTTAGTTTTTTTTAATTAAAATATAAAACCAACTTTTTTCCCTTTTGCCCTGAATCCGCACCTCTCGCACTGCGCGATTTTTCGCTTGGAGTGACAGTGACAAAAATAAAATTCGCATAGCCTCTTAAGACTAACCTCTGTATTTATGTTGCTTTAAACTTTATAAGGATAATCTGTTACACGCTTCATACAATAAAGATATTTTTTACTTTTACTTACTTTTATAAGGGTTAATAATGTTTGTTTAGTATTTTCAAGAATGCCTTGACTAAACAGCAAAGATCCAATTACTTAATTATATCGAGGTCACAACATTTCAAAATTTTAAAATGGTGTTTTTTCGCGTCCACTAATCATACACAATTCACTATTTATTCTAAGACACATTGTACTATTCAGTTCATAACAATAATTTGTTAATAACACAACATGCTTGTTTCAGGTATGACGTCTCGAAGTTACAAGTAGACAAGACCCACGTGTATGTGTATAAAGTTGGTAACTACCTAGTTGATTAATATACGAGATGCAGTTAACTACATCTAGTTCTCAATAAACTTGATTTAACATCAAACGGTCTTAGTACATTTGAACTAAGTTACATCATAGACTAAGTATCACTACGTATAGACCGACAACTCCCATACATCAAGACATAGCAAATTTTTTACGCACTTTTACGGCACTAGGTGTCACTAAGTGTTGCAAATAAGCATAATTTGTTTAATTAGCTGCAAGTTAAACTCTCATGGTTACCAAGTAACATGTGGCTGTAATAGCTTTGCTTAGAAAAACTAGATGGCGCTTAGTTAGCAACACTAACAGTCAATATAGCAGCGCCATCTATTATCGAAGTGGGAATTATTTTTATGTTACGTGACATTGCTGTGCTACTAGCGACACCAATTGGTCTTTTTTATCATCGTGTTCGTTAGAGGATTTAGCAACGCCATCTAGATTTCGTTAGAATTTTACACCTTTTGTGGCTACAAACTGATACATAGGAACTGGTAGTCTATACGTAGTAATACTTAGAATAGAATAGAATAGAAAAAACTTTATTGGTGTCACACAATTAAAATACAATATAATCAATAACAAACAAAACAAAAGTGACACCCAGAAGGCCTCCACTCAGCATGTGTCATGGCACCATTCTGTAGGTACCACGACGCTGGTCTTCCATTATTTTCTGTGAGTCTGTAAGGTATTTTTATATCTCAACTTAAAACAATTTAATGTGGCTATGTTACGCATCGGTGGAGGTAAATTATTCCTTAGTCTATGGTTACATCTATGTTCAACAATAAGGTTCTGAATGCACGTGACACCGTCTATAGGCGGAATACAGGTACTAACATTTTGCATTTTACCATTTCAAACAGGATTTGACACACAAGTAGTTCAATACCTGTTGTAAATGGACAGTTACCTACTTAGTATATTGATTAAACTTTATAAACATCCGAAAAAAAAATATTGAAAAACAATTGGACCCGCCAACATAAAATTCACAGTGGTAGCTTTTCAAAATAACTATTAATAACGGTGCGCGAAAATATTTTTTCGTTTCCGCAGATATGTTTCTTTGGGAAAGTTGTGAAGTCTGCATATAAAGTTAGATTGAGCCTTTTGTTTCAATCAGAACTGAACTCTATAACGTTTTCTATTAGTTTAAAATAGTGCGCTCTCAGCCGTGGCTGTTACGACCACCAAGAAACACGCGCTTATATGTATAAAACCGTGCTTTTATTTAGTAACTCGGCTTCTAGAACAAATTATTAAAATATTCTCAGACTGACCGATGAGGTCATTGTTCACTTATTTTTAATACAAATTTCAAGGCTGTATGATTTAAGGAAGGCCCTTTAACACATGGAAAACGTTAAATTTATAGGTAACATCGTTATTTTTTTTATAGAGTGAACTTAAAGCTTTTGCGATTTTCCAAAACAAGCCACTCAGAAATATAGAATGGTTATTTGAAAATTATACTAACTACTATTATGACAAAGACCACTATTATAACCCCAGGCTTTAGTGTCGTCTAAGTCATTTATTTTATAATATGCCATCTTCAATAGGCCCTGCTTAATAAATACACTGTCCTGCAAAACTAAGTACTACACTTTTTAAATTTGATTTTTTTCTAAACTATAGAAGTTTGAGATTTGAAATAATCACATAGTGAAGTTGTCCTTATAGTTCACTATAGTTTTAAAGAAAGCAGATAAAATTTGCTATAAAAAGTTTTTTATTTTAAATCTCTAATTTCTATAGTTTAGAATAAAAAACAAATTTAAAAAGTGTAGTACTTAGTTTTGCAGGCCAGTGTAGTTTAAACTTATTCTCTGACAAAGTAAGGACCTCCTTTGGAAGTTTGTAGTAAAATCTTATACCATGTCCCACGAATTACATAAAAATATGATAAACAATTGCTTCAGCCTTGATTAAACAAGAATTTACTTACAATTTCATAAATTACTTTCGAACAGTTTCAGGGTTATTCATTGAAGGACTTTAGGAAAGTAATTTAGATAACCCCCTGCCCTCTTTCTCGTCTTTGATAAGATAAAACTGAAGCTAAATTATCCGAACGCAAATTCTTAGACGTCGTCTGGTTTGATCTGAGCGCATTGTTTCCCATATTATATTTTGTGCAACTATGACAAAATGAGAGCCAATGAGACACAGCTGCTTGTTTATAAAAGATAAAGAGCATTTATTGAACCAAAAAGCACTATACATGAAAGTAGGTAACAAAGTAAGTGTGACAGAAATAAATGTAATTAATATTTAGGTACCACTTTCTAAACTCGGTCTAACCAGTCCTTAGAAAATGGTGGTAAATTGTATAGTTTGATAGAAATAATAACATATGGAGGTGGTGCCATTTTTATGTCAAAATAGTTTTGACATCTTATTTAAATATTCAATGAGTAAGCTGACTTTATTTTATAATAAATAAAAAGGCCAATCACAGCGCGGAAACGCGGTGTTACAAAATTAAATTATGTTAGTTTATCGGTTTTTGTAACTCTGAAAAACAAGATATGTGTACTTTTAAAACCATTTTTGATGTTTCACTTCTATTTAATAAAATTTGTTCTCTAAACTTAAATAACATATAAATAATTATATTTTTTTTATAAAACTAACTTAAAACTAAATAAAAAGAAAAACAAATACCAACCTGTCTGTCTCATAGCGGGCTCTAGATCAAACAAAATATGTGAGGCAGATCACCGCCATCATCGGGGAGAGTACCCAATAGGCTGGCGGCGTTGCCTCGCTGTATTGCGAGGCTTATTCGCTGACCAAAATAGGTCCCAGCCCTTGGGTCTCCGGAAGCGTTGACCAACCTCGACGATATTTCCTTATATAGGCTCTTTGCGTCTGGTCCCCACGGCCCCAGAGTCTCTACGGCAAAAGGCATAAAAATGTAGCCTTCAGCCAGCTCCACGTATATACGCCGTTTGAGACCCTCAGCCGTCAACGCCGCCGCGCCAGCAACGACAGCGTTCCCCTGGAGATGGGACGGCGCTACGGTGTCGACGCATGTTGCGTCCCACACCAGCGACTGCCCATTTTTCCAGGGGATTAGTGTCAGCCCGTCGGGCCTCTTACCATCGCTGCGTACTAGGCCTTTGGGCTCTAATACGACGGGCACGTTGGCGCTTTTTGATGTTATAATTAGCTTATTGTAGTGTGGGAGTAGATGAAATCTCTAGAACTAAAAAGCATCTTTACAGCAACATTATTAAATGGTAAGTTTAAGAAGGAACACCATTCTTTGGAACAGCATTATGATTGTATACTGTTAAGTTACATTTCAACAAGTGCACATCAATTTGAACACTCATTATTGCAAAACAATAGATTGCAGTCCAAATCGTAGCTTGGATCCAATTTACAAATTAAGCTATCTCTTACACCACCGTTTGGGAATAAATAAATATTTGAAGTTCAATAAATATTTACACAAAACCATTTCACATCTACGTACTTACGCCCAAGAAGAAAATTTTTCTGACAAAACAGTACTAAAATAGGAAATTTTGCACAAAAGACCGAGTAAATTATACTGGCCAAAAAACTGCTTATCCGTATAATAACCCTGTATGTCAACAAACAAACAAAAATAAAAAGCGCAACCCTAAATAAACAAAGAGGAAAAAAAATTCAAGAGCAATGTGTGCCAGGTTATTGTTCTAGCCAGAAAATTGGAGTTGCAATGTATGAAAACAGTATGCCAAGTGAGCGTCGGTATAGAATAAACGGGTTCGCTCTAATTAATCTTAATAAACTAGAAAATTTCCACATTATGTGCCGTTTGGTAATCCATATTTCAACACATATTTTTAAGGCGATATGTAAAAGTTTTAGCGTCCCTGTTACTCTATATGCGAAAAAACCCTCAGTGCGAGAGGGACGGATTCGTGGAAAAGTAGCAAAAGGTCGGTTTTTTATTAATATAAAATGTACTAAAAATGCTATCAAAATTTCGTTTAACCAGGTCCTAGATACTTCAAACCCATCTAATAAAATAAAATTGCAGTCCATATGTCATTCTAAATTGTCAAACCAGGAGAATTGGTATAGATAAAGACCTCATTTCAATAAATATTTCTATCGAGCCAAAATTCTCCAATCGTGTTTCTGTTTTAACAGATCCCTAGAAAAAGATTCCAAAAATAAAATACAATTTTATCAAAATTATACATTATTTACCGAAGTAGATGTAGAAGTTCTAAAAGTGCCGATTTTTTTTTCGTAGTGCCTTTAATAAACAACGTATCCATAACAGTATCGCAGTGCAGAAGCGCGGTTTTATAATGTAATATTATAACATCGGATAAACAATGTAGGTACTTATAAAACTGCTTTCGTTGTTGCAATTACCTTATTACTGTAGATAAAATACTATTTAATATCAAAATTAGATACTCATGAGCAAAAGACTTGATTTGTTGATTAAAAAAAAACTGGTCATTTTGTATATTTTGTTATTAGGTTATTGGTTACCACATTTATTTTAAAACATGTTTGAATGTGTGAATCTCCAAGTATTCGCCAGCATTAAATTCATCACGAAAGTACGTTTAATTTTAAAAATAGTTACGGAATAAAATAGCCGCTTAATTCGATTCCACCGAAAACTCGATTTTTCGACTACAATCAACTTCGTTTGGTCGAAAATCCAATTTTTCGCCTTTGAGTGCCCTATTAAGCACCTGCGTAACCCTAAAAAGGCGGAGTACTCGTGAAATATATAGCGGAAGCTGCGGAACCAAGTTTATCACTATTGTACTTGGAGATGCTCATCGAACTGGAAAACGGTATGTGATCGACTTGTTTTATTTTCTCTTTGACGATAAAATAGTGATTCGAGGGGATTTCGACTCCCAATTGATGATTTGATTTATTTCGGCCGCCCTATTCGGTTGACAAAAGAAATTTGAAGAAAACCTTCGTAAGAGCAAACTGTCTTACTTAAGGCGATTACCGTCGCCAAATTAGCAGCTCGATGTTTGTCTGTACGAATATCGACGGAAATGACATTGAATTAACGTTCATATCAGCGCACAATGCGTTGCGTCCTTGATAGGGCAAAATAGGAGAAAATAATACTTTTCACATGGACGTAATTGATCGATTGAATAATCCTATGTTATGTTTATGGCTATCAAGTTTATCTATCTATCAAAGCATAAATGAATTAAACCAAAAAAGCCGCTTAGGAGCAGTAGGGAATTTAAAACAAAAAACACCATTCAGTTAAAATAATTTTTCATGTAGAATTTTTGGTGGAACGAAAAAGAAAAATGTTGCATTTGTTGTCCTTGAGTTGGTAATCCATAATAAATTTTTTCAATATTTTTGGTTTGGCCATAAAAGAGGAGTAGGCTTTAGAAAGTACCCATTTGGCGATATTAAGCGCCTTAACTGTAAGTGTGATATTTTGGGGTTTTTAGGATAAATTGAACAAAGGCAAAACATCCGTCTGTCGGTCTTTCTCTCGCCTGTACAAATCAAAAACTATTGAACCGATTTTAGTAATGTACTTTCGACTTACGAGAACAAAGAAACTAAGAATTTCCAAAGAAAAATTGATTTACAAAATTCATATTCAAATTGTTTATTGCAATGTCATTACAGATAAGATGTTGTTTGTTCATGACACCCCGTAGGGGCACAGCAATTAATGGGAACTTAAAACTAGAAACACCTTTTAATGAAACTTAAAATTAACACACTCTCACTTAAATTATATAAAAAAGGTATATCCATATAAATTAAATATTCATACGAGTATTTACCTGACACAATAGCTTTTAATAAAAAAACTGACAGTGTAATAAGTCTTTTTCCTTAATCTAATTAACAATTAGTGATCAGTAAATTTGTAATATGTTATACCTATATAATACTTATGGAACAACAATATTGAGTTATTATTACATACGGCTTAAACACTCACGTGTGATTGTTGTTGACTATATGCCAACCGTTTCACCGATACAATTTCGGTATTATCAAGGCGAGTGTCGTTCTTAGTGTATCGGTGAAACGGTTGGCATATAGTCAACAACAATCACACGTGAGTGTTTAAGCCGTATGTAATAATAATTTAGTATGTCAGCTCACGCGAGTTTTAATAACAATATTGAGTTTTATAATTAACAAGGTTATCTAGTATTATTCAACGAGTTTACAAAGCTATATGTTCTTTTAAATACTCACTTATTGTACAAAAACAAGGAAGCTTTTTGAAACCCGATTGTATTGACTTTTGAAAAAGGTCACGCACATTTGACGCAAAATTAATTAACATTTCGTTCAAATGTTGTTACTAAAAACTTTATAAACCCTTTGTTTTAGGTTAGGAAAGAAAATGAATATTTTCTTGCACCTCAGCCGACACAGGTGAAAGTCATGTTTTTTCAATAGAAGACCCCTTTGGGCAAAAATAAAATGGGTTGACCCGTTGGACACGTATGACAATAAAATAAGATGAAACCATACCAAAAATATAAGAGTATTTTTATTCAAACTTTCATAATGGGGCTCCATATTAACGTAACTCGCGTGAGTTGACACACTATAGTATTTTGTAAAACTGTGACATAATGTTAGTCATTATAATATATATAATCGGGTCTACCGCGATCAATTTTTACCTTTTTACGAAAAGGGGACGCCCGACGTTTCGAGACAGTTGCATGTCTCTTGGTCTACGGGAAACTGGCAAGTATGGCGAGGCGCAGTGATGAGATGCAGGTGACGACCGGAGTATTTTCCTTGTACCCGCAAAAACACTTTAGTCTTTAAAATTAATTGTTATCTTATTCACGCACGGCACACAACACTCACAGTATCCGGAGATGCACTAAGAGAAGAAACCCGCGATTTAAATTTCCCGATGACTGGACTCCATGTGGGAGACAATTTGAAACCATCTTCCCTATTGAAATTATTTGGATGTTTCTTGATTTCAATCGCTTCACGCACAATTCTAGGTTAGTAATGGCGATCGGTGGAGAGAATTTTCGGGTTATGCAGTTCTATCCAGTGGTTGGTCCCGGATTCTAAAAGATGTTCTGCTATCGCTGATTTGTACATCTGCCGGTTTTTCACAGCTGCTATGTGTTCCTTGACCCTTTCCTGTACGCTACGTTTTGTTTGGCCAATGTAGGAACTTCCACAGCTGCATTTTATCTTATAGACACCTGGATTTTGAAAAGGAATCACATCCTTTGGTGTGCGTAAATGGCTTGCCACTTTGGATAACGGAGTATATACAGTCTTAATGGAGTATTTATTTAATGCTGTTCCAATCTTATCCGTAATACCTTTGATATAGGGCATAAACGCTGGTTTTCTGTTAACCTCAGGACACTTTTCCTTTTTTGGTCTTGGATGTCGCCTCTTCATCTGATATCCGTTTTGTCTGAGTACCTCCTGAACATGTGACAGCTCATCCTTAAGATGGTCAGGGTCACAAAGATCATGTGCTCTGCTTGTTAGTGATGTCATGACGGATTGGATGTGACGAGGATGGTGGTGTGAAGAGGCGTGCAGGTATCTATCTGTGTGTGTTGGTTTTCGATATACAGTGTGGGCCAGAGAACCATTAGATCTCACCATTAATTTGACATCAAGAAATGCCAAAGTTCTGTCACATTCCATCTCATACGTAAAGTTTATTTTTGGATGGATGGAGTTAAGATGATCTGCATACTGTTTTGCTTCCTCGTTACCCCCCTTGAGAATGCTAAATACGTCATCAACATATCTCTTCCAGAGTCTGATTGTTGAGGGACCGGTACGTAAAGCCTCCTCCTCAAAATGTTCCATCCAGATATTGGCGAGCACCGGAGCCATGCAACTGTCTCGAAACGTCGGGCGTCCCCTTTTCGTAAAAAGGTAAAAATTGATCGCGGTAGACCCGATTATATATATTATAATGTGTACAAAACGCGAGAGTTTAAAGTTATATAATGTAAGTCATTGAGACACGAGTGCTTGTTTACGAAATGGACAAAATGAGTTTCGTAATAGTTTTGCACGAGTGTCCCAATGTCTAATTATGTTCAGTTGCACACAATATTTCATCTACAACCATCAAAAATGTCAACTTTGCATAATATTTTCCAGTTACAATTACACGAAAAATGAAAAAAGAATACCTACTCATTCATGAACCTCGGGTGCGTCGTCCGGTTATGCTGCCTGAGGGCCAATCAGAAGCCACAAGGATAAAGGGGGATGGCTTAAGAAATAAGGTCGGGACTTATTTCTCGTCTGTAGCCAATTGGCTCTCTAGCGGTGTCATAATAAATTAGGCCGATCGCAGCGCAGAGTAGCGGTGTTATAATGTAATATTACAACATCGGATAAACAATGTAGGTACTTATAATAACCCTTTTGATGTTGTAATTACCTTATTGCAATATGGAAGTGGGTAAAATTATTATTTAATGCGGTTTTAACACTCACGTTTGATTATTGTTGTTTATTAACAATAATAAACAAATGTTAGGATTCCATAAAGCTAAACTTCGGTTTTGCTTCGGATTCAATTCCGTAGCGTAGACGATTAAAAATTAATAATTATAATTTTAAAAGCTGTTTAGTAACAGCGTGTAACAGAAAAGTGTAACCATATTTGAAGAGCATATTCAATCAAAGGTTTAGAACTACTTTTACAATGGAATAAATCCTGTATCTCGAAAAAAAAAACCACTTTTTCATAGAAAAATGCAATGCCGCTCGACCGAATAGTATGGAAGGGCAGATTTTTTTTTGAGATTTCAGGGTTGACTCCATAGTAAAAGTTGTTCTATACCATTGACTGAATAAGCTCTTCAAATATGGTTACACCTTTCTGTTACACGTTGTATATACATTTGGGGTAATTACTTCGTCTTATTCACTATAGTTAATAATGTATATAAGAGTCAATTGCACAATAATTAGTTTAGCGGCCCGAAAGTTCTTATTTAATATAATAAATAACTATTTTTACCGATGTCTTTAGGAGGTTTAATATATTTGTAAAAATTGGAAGGCCCGCTTCGTCCCCAAGGAAATAAGAGAGAAATATCGGCGCCTTCTAAAGGGTCAAGTTTGTCACATGAGTAATGGTCCAATCGTGGACAGATTGGTGACAGATTTGGTAGTGAAAATTGTCTTTATGTTTTTAGGCATTTTTTTTAACCACAAGATAAAGCTGTTTATGTTTATTTTATATATTTATTTATTTACACACATACAGTTGCAGAAACATATTTCAAATAACACCAATTAAACCCTTAAGGGTTTGTTCGAGTGCTATTAGAATCTACCACATAAGTAAATTTATTGATCTAAGTTAATATAGTTATGTTTTATGTTATATTAAGTGTTCATAATACGATTTTATCTTAGTGGGTAGGTCAAGGAAAAATTACATTATGATTTCTACTACAAATCCACAAACATATGGATATGTTCCATAATGGTTTAATAATAAAGCGCATTATTCATTGTGATGAATACACCGACAAGTGTGAGATCGTATTATAAATGATATGGCAGTACACAAATAACACACAATTTTTTGGTTTGTCCTTCTTTCACGCAGCAATGGAGCAATGGAACGACATGATTTTTTGCATAGAAGTAATTTATGAGCCGTAGAGTGACACAGGCTACTTTTTATCCCGGGAAAACCCTAAAGAAACCAGTGCGAGCAAAACCGTGGGCAAAAGCTAGTACAATATAAACTACAAAAATAAATTAATACGATACACATCGACTCCTTCTATGGTGCCGTTACCAGTAGAAAACAATAGAAATGTGACAGATAAAGATATAAAATGAGAATATTACAGCGATGTGACAGATTAGCTTGCATACGCGACATGTTTCAATTTCATTCCGAAATCGTTCTCATGCGAGTGCGTGTCTGTCGTCAGTGGATGCAAAAGGTCAAAATGTTGAATAATTTACTTTATACTACACCTGCTCGGAAAGTACCTTCTTTAATTGTTGAAAACGATGCAGAAAGTACGTCATTACTGTCATACAAATATGCGGGCGGCAAAAGTGTATGAAAATTCATTGTTAACGTGCTTGAGCGGGCAGAAAAAGTATATGCAAATCCATTGTTAACGTGCTTTTTTTTTTTTTTAAATAACATAAAGAATGAGCAAGTGGCCAAGTGGCCAGTATTATTTTGCGAACTCGTACATAAAACTCGAAAAATGATACTGGCCACTTGCTTTTCCTGCACATAATAAAAAATAAGAAGGAAATAAAAGGTTGGAAAAAAGGCGCGAAGACGTGATGGCGTCGTTTTTTTGTTTTATTGAAAAAATATTGCATTTTGGGTGTTTTGATCAACAATAGTGATAGGATATTGTGAATTAAAATCGCCGTAACCTGTGTAGTGTGTTGTTCAATGGAACAAAAGTGCGGGCTGTGCCTTTTCGTGTGTTTTTTCTAACCCTGTTGTATTTGCGTTACAAGGCTATCATTATAGCGGAAACGACAGGACAGTGACTTAGACAGGACAGACCTTTCAGATGATCCTCAACAGAAGAGGATAGTGCATATAAACATAAACAACTATAACGTCAAACATGGCTGTATGGGCTAAGATCCCTTTGCCTTTCCACTTAGTGGGAAAATGAAAAAAAAAAAAAAAAAAAACTGACAATCGCACGCGAGTCAGTCGGTTTCTTTTATTGTATCTTGATTAAAAGTAAAATGATACTATTTCCTCGCAGGTGTAATATAAAGCACTATGTATCACTCGGGAGAAAGTGCGATTCCCAACTCGTGTGTATTGAGGCCCTTGGCTTCGCCTCGGGCCTCAAACTACACCCTCGTTGGTAATCTTCCCCTTTCTTCCCTCGGTGAACAATGTACTATTTCACACCACCTGCTTGACAATGTCCAATTACATATCATGCAACCTCAACGTAAAGTAACGCATTATATCTCAAGGGATATAAAGTTATACGAAAATCCCTAGGGATTAAAGTGATTTAAATTTGGAACGTCAAATTCGTGTCAAAACTCGTGGAAAACAAATGCCCATATAGAATTGTAAAGAGGTTTGTCCGAAAATCGAACTGGCCACCATAAGCAGAATTCAACAAAAACAAAAAAAGCGTTTACAAAGAATGTGAAACAAAAGACGGTGTTCGGTGCTGTGATTGTCAGTGAATTTTATTGAATTATTAATGTTGATAAACAATGTCGAGCTTTTTATTGTCTCACAGAAGGTGTGAAAAGTAGAGTATGCTCCTCTGGAATAGAGCCCGTCTTTGTCTTGGGCAGCTTGAACCCCTCGCTTTACTCAGGACTCTATATACTCGTTACTCTCAGGGTTCAATATGCCGCCCGTGACGTAAGACACTGCTTTATTCCCTCAGTGCATAATCTTCTATTACGTCGGCACATTCCAAATTAACAAAATTGCTTGTCTGTTGTTTAACAAAGTTTGAAATTGTTTAAGCAAACCTTGAAAAGAAAATAAAAGTATCACGAGTGTTTTATTTTGTTTACTTTACCTAATAATTTTCTCAGATTTGAAAGGAAGAAAGAGAAATGTCTGAAAAGCGGTAGTAGCTCAGTATTAGAACGTTGGCCTCTCAATCTTAAGATCCAAGTTCGCTCCCCGGTCGGCCGGTCAATGAGTTTTTCGGAATTTATGTGCATAGTTGTTCTTACTTACCACTTGCTGAATGGTGAAGGAAAACATCGTGAGGAAACCTGCATGCCATAAAAAGCGTGTAATTGTGCCCGAAGTACGGCGATAGGGCTCACCACCCATTACGTTGGGACCTAATAATGGTCCAAGTGTACCGAGTGTGGACTGTGCATTTCAAAGTTCACACTCGGAATACCTCTGATACCCCTTAAGGGATTCATGTATAATATGTTAAAAAAATGTTTATTTGATATCAGCATTCGACGCTGATTTTCTGTGGATGCCCAGATTAGTTGTCAACTTACGATTGTCGATCATATATGGCATATATATATGTATACATTACGTTAAGTACATCTTGTTTCTATTAATTAATGTATATAATTTAATAATACCACTATACAGAGTGTAATCGTTAAGTGTGACCAGGCGATTATTCCGTAACTATTACAGATATCAAAAATGTTTAAACTGATATCGAAAGTACGTTACCTAATCAGTAAAATTACATCAATAACTTTTTTTAAATCTAACGAGAAGTATCCAAAATGTTGGCCTTAAACATTCTCATACATTTAGTATTAATGCGATATTGAAACAAGGTTTATTACTAATTTGAAGTGATAACATAATTAATCTACACGTATACGTACCTGAAAATCATTATTATCATATCATACGTAATCATAAAATGAGATCAAGGTAAAATGAGTACTAGACCACTTAAAATAAGGAAACTAAAACCTTTCTACTAATCTCATACTAAATGTATGGGAATGTATAATGTCAAAATTTTGGATACTTCTCGTTTGATTTTCAAAAAGTTATTGATGTCATTTTACTGATTAGGTAACGTACTTTTGATATCAGTTTAAAATTTTTTGACATCTGTAATAGTAACGGAATAATCGCCTGGTCACACTTAACGATTACAATCTGTATATATCAATATTAACGTTATGTATACATATATATACTCTATATTACTTTACAGGCTTACTTTCGGGTCATTATAATGGAGGAATAAAGTAAAACTTTGCAGAGTTCTGGAAATAAAGACTTTGGCACACAGGAAGCGGGGCTGCAGCGGGGAAATGATAGCGCTGCATCAGCGGGCGAATGTCTATAGAAGAGACGCCACGCAGAAAATATAGTAATTCAACCGCGGACGCGCACGCTATCCGCTTCTGCCCCGCCGCTGCAGCCCGCTTTCTGTGTGCCGAATCCTTAGGTCATTGAATTATTTATAATTTGATTTGACATTGGCGGTCCGTTGACTCGTGGAGCCTATGAAGTTAGATTAAATTCCAAAGGTTGTATGTACTCCGTCTGCCGCGCCACCGTCGGCCAATGACATTAAAACTGACCAACGGTTGAACGATTAATAATAAAAGAGGTAAGATCACCACGTTAATATTTTAGTGATGTCAAAACACTAAATACAACCAGATATTCACACCGCCCCAATGTCATTAAATGTATATTTTAAGAGCAGGCTACCAACTGTGATAAAAAAATATCGCAGATATTGACGATGTTGTGAATTTTTCTCCGCAGATTTCACAAGTGTACGGTCGTTCTCCAGTATGTAAACAGCAATGGTTGCCTTCTTTGCTTTATAAAACATAACCTCTCTTATATTATGTTCATAATGGTATCGATTCGGCATAACACGTCTTAACTTATTTGACAGGACTAACCTTATTTTAAGCGTGCTGTCTTTTTCTTTCTTTATCGAAAAGACAAGGACAGAACGGTTAAATTAAGTTTAGTTCTGTCAAATAAGTTAAGATGTGCTTCACCGAATCGGTACCAATGTCTCTCTTTGTTCATAGGTTTTGACGTGTTTTTTCATATGGTATTTGGAAAATTGTTTCCCACAGTTATTTTATTTTATTGTAATTACAATAACCACAGCCTTAAACATTTATAATCTTAGCTAATGACATCAAAACGTATGCCAATTTTTACATTTTCTACAATAATACATTTAAAATGAAATTCATATTTCGGTCAACTTGTTGGTGACGTCAGTCAAATGAATACTTTTTATTTATTTATTATAATATATTTAAAACTTTAACAATTTGTCACTTTTAACGTTCCTAACAAATTTTACTTTGAGGTTTAGTTTTGTGTATGTCGTTTCTGGTAACATTTAGCTCAAAGCAATGTTTTACATGATGCCCGTAGCACACTTGGTTGCGGGATAACTTGTTACAACTTGGACAGTTCTTTCGAGTATGGACTCTTCTGTCAAATAAGTTAAGATGTGCTTCACCGAATCGGTACCAATGTCTCTCTTTGTTCATAGGTTTTGACGTGTTTTTTCATATGGTATTTGGAAAATTGTTTCCCACAGTTATTTTATTTTATTGTAATTACAATAACCACAGCCTTAAACATTTATAATCTTAGCTAATGACATCAAAACGTATGCCAATTTTTACATTTTCTACAATAATACATTTAAAATGAAATTCATATTTCGGTCAACTTGTGGGTGACGTCAGTCAAATGAATACTTTTTATTTATTTATTATAATATATTTAAAACTTTAACAATTTGTCACTTTTAGCGTTCCTAACAAATTTTACTTTGAAGTTTAGTTTTGTGTATGTCGTTTCTGGTAACATTTAGCTCAAAGCAATGTTTTACATGATGCCCGTAGCACACTTGGTTGCGGGATAACTTGTTACAACTTGGACAGTTCTTTCGAGTATGGACTCTTCTGTCAAATAAGTTAAGATGTGCTTCACCGAATCGGTACCAATGTCTCTCTTTGTTCATAGGTTTTGACGTGTTTTTTTATATGGTATTTGGAAAATTGTTTCCCACAGTTATTTTATTTTATTGTAATTACAATAACCACAGCCTTAAACATTTATAATCTTAGCTAATGACATCAAAACGTATGCCAATTTTTACATTTTCTACAATAATACATTTAAAATGAAATTCATATTTCGGTCAACTTGTGGGTGACGTCAGTCAAATGAATACTTTTTATTTATTTATTATAATATATTTAAAACTTTAACAATTTTTCACTTTTAGCGTTCCTAACAAATTTTACTTTGAGGTTTAGTTTTGTGTATGTCGTTTCTGGTAACATTTAGCTCAAAGCAATGTTTTACATGATGCCCGTAGCACACTTGGTTGCAGGATAACTTGTTACAACTTGGACAGTTCTTTCGAGTATGGACTCCTATATGAGCATTGAGAGCGTATGACGATTGAAACGTGCGACCTCAATTTAGGCAGTCATCTGATGCGCTTTGTTTGTATGATTTAAAATTTGTTGTGTAGACTGAAAAAAATTCGCATTAAGCAAATTAGAATATTCTTTATTCGCTTTAAGCAAATAAAAATTGCTAAAAGCAAACTACTACAAGGGTAGTGTGTTTTTTTGAGAATATTTATTTTTCATTTTAATTATGTACTTATTCAAAATTTTATCATTATTATTAATACTCTTTATTTCTTTTTTATTTTGAAATGACATGAAATTTATATTTTAAAATGGGCCTAATTTTTTTTTTCTTTGGCCTAATAATGCCAAAGTGTGCTCAAAAAGCGTGGTCCTTTACGAAAATATTATATATTGAAAATAACGACTGTTTGCTAACGCAGATCAATTCTGGGATTTCGTTTCTCCAATATTTGATATTGATATTGATATTGATTTCAATAAACTCTTAATACAGATGCACAGATGAATAGCCTAAGAGACAACCACGATACAATAAAGTAAAATTATTGAACGAGCGAGCGAAGGGAGCGAAGTTCTTCGAGTCTACTTGAACAATTCGGCTTTTGTATGTATGTATGATTGTATGAATGTTTGTCCGACGATAACTCGGGTATCGTTTATCGGAACGTCATGAAATTTCGTAGGCGAGTAAGTGAGACAAAAAGAATGTTTAAATTCGAACATGAGCTAAATCCGTCAAGAGATTACGGAGATATGGGGTTGGGGGTTCACGAGTTCACAGTTTGGGGCAAACTACTAGTAAATACAATATTAATACAGTCTAGCTGTGTTATTATTACTAGTAGTTCGCCCCAAACTTGGAACTATAATGTCAAAGGACTCAGTTTTAAATATTATTAAAACACTAGGTAATTATTATTAGAGTGCATTACAAACACGAAATCAATCAGAAACAAATTAAAAAGCACAAAAATTTTTTGAAAAAATTCTTTGGGGCAGGATGTCGTTGTCTTGTAAGCAGGAGGTCGCAGGTTCATATCCTGCCCGCGGAATTTTTTCGAAAATATGCTTTTAAATTTGTTTCTGATCGATTTCTAGTTTGTAATGCATTCTAATAATAATAAGAGTATTCGAAGCGATGGACTTCGCAATATAACATTATAAAAACATTTCATTGGCACTCCATTTTTTTTTGCGTTTGTATTATGGTGGTATGCACTTACTGGCTCTCCTTAATTCTAAAGCCTACTCAGATTGCGTGACTAGCAGTTCGCCCCGAACTGTGACTCACGATTCAATCTTGATTAATTTGGCTTTTGTTCGAACTTGAAAATTCTTTTTGTCTCATTTACGTTCCGATCAATGATACATACTCGTACATACAAAAGCCGGATTATTCAAGTAGACTCGGAGAACTTCGCTCGCTCGTTCAAAAATAAAATATTTACTTCGTACCAAAATATGTACCTACTTGAGCAGAAAAAAAAAATCGGCCAATTGCGAGTCGGACACGCGCACAAACATCCATCCGTACCATCCGTATGGGTATGCAATCCTAAATTCTTTGCAGTTATGAAGTTATGAAGTTATGAAGGACCAACAACCGAGATACGATCTATTAAGGCGTTAGACCACGCTAAATAAGCAACTCGATGTGTGTCGGTACAAATATCAACGGAAACGACATTGACATAATGTTCATTTCAGCGTGCCTTGAAAAGTGGCTGTTACGACAACCACTGCGTCTCCGGCTAGCGCAAAATAGGAGAACATAATACTTTTCACATGGACGTCATGAACGGAAAAAAATATTTGAACTTAAATATTTTAGATCTAAAAATTTCCTATAATTTGGTGAAATAATAATTAAAATCGCTTTAGGCGTTTGAAAGGAGTAAGAGAATTCTTGTGTTAATCATGTGAAACTTTCGGTTACTTTCAATTTTTTTTTGTCAAAACTTACAATAGAAAAACAGTTTATGAAACTTAAAATTTATTTTTGACTCTACAATGCCTATCATGTATTTTTATCAAAGTTTTTGGATCATCCGTGTGGTAGGAGTAGGCCTTCAAAACCAGGTCTAAATTGCAGTTGGCGTTTCCATTCGCCTTAAACTCTATGTATCTATCTAAGGGTTTAATTAAATTGGTGTATGATATCTTCTGATTTTTCTTATGTGTGAGCTTTAAGACCTACCTGAAAACGAAATTTGTATGAAATTGATAATGTTAAGTGCAATAACTTTTTTTCGCGTCAATTTATGAAGCCTGATTTTTTCACAGCACCATGGGGCCGTAGACTTTTATAAGAGGTACCAGTTTAAACTTGATATGGTATATATATAGGAGGTACTTCCTCTTGTGCTTCTTCTTTTTCTTGTCGGACTTGGAGACGTTCTTGACGTCTTGACAGACAGATAGACGGACGGACGAACGGGCAACATTAAGCTAACATTAACAATAATTAAATTTTTGAAAAGTATCAGCTGTAAAAATAAATATCTGATATAAAAATTAAATACACATATCATACGAGTACATATCATATATCATACGTATAATTTATAATTATTAATTTTTAACTTTTATATATATATAATTGTGTAACTGATGCCACCACAACCAATGGTTGAAATATATTTTACTACCTATAATTACATTTTGTGTTTTCGTATATATATAATGTATTTAATCAGCTGTAAAAAAATAATACGAATCTTATCACCGAAATTGATGGCATTAGGACAAACTGTTTTTGAAGTTTTAATATTAGTAATCAAACTGATAGTTAAAACAAAATTTAATATGTAGATGTAAATAATAGATGTAAATAAAACTTTCAAATATAAAAAAAATTGGAATTAGCTATTCAATAATAGGAATTATGAAGTCATGAATCTGGAAAATATTAAGACAATTTCATAGGTTTTATTTAATGGATTCATATTTCAGAAGTTCATCTGTGTCTATTCTAATTGCTCCATTTCTCTTTCTCCGTCTAACTATATATTATTTGTTTGAAATATTTATGTATGGTGACTTATCGGATACTCCCGCATGAACAATGAACAGGCAAATGATTTTATGTTATTTGTTCCACCTCCTGAACTTAATGTAATCTTCACAGAGATGCTGTGATTGGATGCTTAGGCACTCCTTGTTCTGTGAACCTTTGATGTATTCGAATGTTTCAATATCTTGACATGCTATTATGTTATCAATAGTAACGTCATCGTCTTTACAGGTTTCAATTTCTATCTATATGTGTTAACTTTGAATCACCTTTGTAGACTTGCTACGACCTAGCATTGTGTTCTGACGTAGCATTGAAATATAATACGTTTATGCTACGACGTAGCGGCAACAACTACAATTCGCTACGCAGTTTTCATATTGTATGCTACGCACTGTGCTGCACCGCCTTGTAGCAAATGCTGGCAGTACGGAGATGGAAAATTATCGAAATACGAATTGTGAGAATTTAGCTTTTTGGGCTGTATAGAGACATAGTTAGATGTTGATGTAGTAAATTAAAAGTTAACGTGTCAAAACTACTGAATATAACGTACTAAAATACCGAGTGGGCGAATAAAATGTTAAAAATTTGAGTTGAGTTGAATAATTCTCAGGCAAGAAATTTTTAATTTTAGTGACAATTTAATTTTAAATAATAAAACAAGGGATGTCGTCTCGCTCCGCTCTGCTCCTTATTTCATTCCGGACACTTCAAGTTGCTAATTATATTTTTATTCATCTGATTATTCCATCTAATAATTCCACAAAAAATTATAAAGAAAATAAGCTGTTGACTTCACAATCAGTTTTTATCTTTTGTATGAATCTTAAAGTCCAGGTATAAGGGGCCTCTAAATAATAATACATTTTCTTTACCTGCGGCCCAAACCACATGGGTGACCAGAGGCACCCAAAGGGGCATAATAGTAGCTCCTAGAGCAGCCAAGGCAGCACGGAGGGCCAGTGCCCGGGATCCCTCACCAACATCCACCAGGGCCACTACTCCTCTCAGCACATCACTTGTTGCCGTGTCACCTTTCAGCTCTGCCCATTCTGCTTGAAGCCTCACTCGTTCAGCTAGGGCTGAGCGACGCTTTCAGAATTATTCTGAAATTCTAAATTCGTATCAGGGGCGATTAGTCCTGCACTGATTCTCCGCAATCGTGAATGTTGTGCACTTCCCCCCGGTTTGTCAGCCCAGCCAAGAGAGCTCCTTGAGGTATAACCAAACAGCTTCAGCATGCTGACACAAAAACTGGTCCAGTGAAGGGAAGGTGGAGCTCGTCACGACCTGTGACGATATCTCACGTTGGGAGATTATTATTATAATTTTAGCAACTAGCTAATCTCGGAACAATAATGTACATAAATGTAGCTAACAGGTGAAATGCAACAGGCTGTTTTGTCAAAATGCCTTGCCATCGGTATTTTTTTTCAAATCTTCTAAAAATCCCGTTATATATTTAAAACTAAATTTGTTTAAAATTTTAAGACATGTGAAACGGTGACACATATAAATAAAATCAATATTTTAAATTAATATGATAATATTTCCCTAATATGATAATGTTTCCCTAATAAAAAAACAAAGATTAAAAATAATAATAATACCATATTATTAGTGCGTAAAACTTTCTGCACACAAAAACATTGTAACGATGAAAAAAGTTCTATCTAATTTTAACGGTAGAATATTTTCATAACCTTTTGTAAATTGGTTAACCTAATCTGTCATACTATACTGCAGTGCGCTACGCATAAAAAACCTCATAACAGTCTCAACACAAAACAATTTATTCTGAAAAAATAGCAACTCTTTTGTAAGTTTAACGAAAAAAAAATTACTGGTATATCGGGCTTACACAAAAAGGGTTTCGTTTCTAAAATTAAGAGTAGTCTAGGAAAATTATTTTCTCTGTTTTATTTTAACCCAGCGAGTATAGATTTTTGAACAAAAAATATTTTTGCTTTTTAATTTGTTTATGCACTCTAATAATAATCTTGTACACTCTTTATAAATTTCAACATTGTCATTTATAAAATTATAACTATTGGAATACTGGGCATTTTATAGGGGTCATCTTGACCCAGCCCGACTATCGTTGTAACAAATATCCACCACACTGACGCCGGGTTAATAATTTTACTCAAAAGCGGTTTTATACGTATTTGTATATTTTTTCATAATGGCTGACCAACAAAGCCGCGTTCTGTCATCCGCGTTCACTGTAATCTATGCGACACGGCTTTGTATCTTTACACACACAGACCGCGGCCAGAGAATATAAAGTATTACCGTGGCGGTCAAGGAGACCGCGCGTTCTCATTATTTGGAACGCAAAACGGGCTCTGTGTGGTTGACCCCTTACTTTACTTGTCTTGTCTACGGAAGGTAGAAAATAAAAACGACTATCCTGGGCTTATAAGAAAGAAATAAATGTTGCGGAAAAAGGAGAGACAGCAGTGTAAGCTGAGAACTTTGTTTGTGAAGTATTTTTGTGTTGTTTCATAGAAAAGGATATATTTACCTATTACCTAGGATATATTTACAGAAAGCTAATATTTGTACAGCTTTTAAGGGGGGGCTTATCGCAATTTCGACTCGTTTCCAATTTATTTTAATCCATGAGATTGTTAAATTTTTGGATACATCCTTTCTGCAGATTTTTTGACGGTTCAAAACGCGAAACGCTTTAATTTGCTCGATCGAAAAAATAATCGAAACTATGGCGATTTTGCATTTTTTTTTAATTTTACATAAAATTTACACTGCCAAATTGTATTAAATTAGTAAGTTCTGTAACAGATATTTTCTTATATGATTTAATTACATTTTCAATTACTTTAAATAACTTTTAATAAGACTCATTTATTGCAGGATAGGATCATATTGATAATGGCGTAAAACCGAAACGAGTTGGGTAAAATAAGTAAATATACTGTAAAACGAATACATGTGCTGTGTTATTCATCAAGTGGATATATATTTTTTTTTAATTTCACCTTAAACTCGTTTTTGAGTAAAAAATGTGTTTTTTGAGAGCGTGCGATGTTTTGGTTGTCACCAAAGCCACGGCCGGGACCGTGCTATTTTAAACAATAAAACATGTGCTCAGTTCTACTAAATGCAAATTGAGGTACTCAATGTCAGGGTAAGGGCCCTTTAAATGTTTTTTTTTTTGTTTATAAAAGCTGATTGGTAATTTAGAGTATTCATCGAAAGGCATGATATAAATGTAACACAACAAATATAACCACGATATTGCAAATTACGTACGCAAAAATGATTTTGAATTTTCGAGATTTCACATTCGATATTTATTTTACGGTTTCATTTTAATTAATTTCAACCAAACTGATTATGCCGAAAGCCCTCTTGGTTGGCACACTTCCAAGTGGCATTGATCTGGGCAACATTTTATATTTGTTTTAACTTCATAAGGTAAGGATTAGTATGATTAATATAAGCTAACTTTTTTTAGATTTTCTAATTTTAATATATTGTTAAGTTTTATTCTTCAAAATAAACCAGAATCAAAGCGGTATTTGTATTATTACAAAGTACTTTCTATCAACTTTTATTTGATCTACATTAAAATAAACCGGCCAAGTGCAAGTCAGACTCGCGTACCTAGGGTTCCGTATTGTGGATGATAAAATTAATTTTGTCATTATTTTTCGTGAATTTCTCAACCGCTTTATTTTTCCTGTAATCTTTACGTAGACGCATTACCATGATTTTTTTCGGTCCGTCAGTTTTGGAGATAAGGGGAGGAGGGACACATTTTTCATGTTTTTTTTTTTTTACAATTTCTCGAAATAGATGCAATTAAATATAGCCAAACCATATATTTTTACAATCAACTTTTAATACCTACAATTTGATACACATATTGTATTTTTGTAAAATACTTTTTTAATAATTATTTTACTGTTTTTATATTTCTCATTTTTGCTCAACTTTTTTTAATTGCTATAGTTTTCATGTAATTGGTCAGTTAAGTATAATCGTCATTTTTTCATAATTTTCGATCTAACAGTTTCGGAGAGAAAGCGGGGTGAGGGGGACATACATATTTTTGTGATTTTTAAAAGTTTATCGAAACTAGTGCCAGCAAATATAGTAAAAGTATTAATTTTTAAAATAAGCTTTTTAATATCTACAATTTTATACCCATGTTGTATTTTTAGGATAATATTTTTATTTTTCTCACTTTTGTTTTGGAAATATTTTGAACAATTTCAAATATGAAATTTTTTTTACACTGTTATATGTGGGCAAATTAATGCTTTTTAAAATTTTTATTTTAAATTTTGTACCTTTTATTTTGCCACCTTACACGTTATTTAAAAACGACATTTATTTTACCAAAAAATCCCAGGTAGGTACAAAACTATAATGCAAATGTCAGCGCATTTGGCTGTGCCACTCAAGTACGGATAGTTTAGGTAATTATTTTTTGCGATGAAAATATCAGTTATTTTTAAAATATAAAACAAGCAGGACCTGCTTTATGATGTGATCTTTCATGATCTCATTTAAGTGTTGATTGAATTCCAGTGGTTTATTACATTTTGGAGCTAACGTTGCATTTTTTATTTCAAGAAAATTTCAAGAAATTATGTTTTTGCCGCAATAAGGCCTAGTCCTCGATTCTACCATAACATATTTAAATAAGAGTAATTCGCTTAGATTAAATTATGTTAAGATGTGTTAATTCTAAAACCATTTCGAGATTTTGGTTTCATAAGCCGTATTTTAAGTTGCAACTTCCATTTGCTTTCGTGTGACGTCACTAGAGAAATAGCTGTTTAGAAATATGAGACAGACCATTTTTTTTATCAACTCATATTCATATTCATATTCATTTATTCAGTAAATTACATCGTCAATATACAGTAAATACATCAAGGTACATTATGAAGTAAGTACGAATTAAATTAATAATAAAATGGTGTTTTACAATTACACTGTTATTTATAATAAAACAAAAATGTCAAATTACAAATAGGTATGTCACAATATTCAATCACAATCAGTATAGTGTCTTAAATTCTTAAGTGATGTCATATCGGAAAATTATTAAAAAATTATAAAAAAATAATGGTTAATTTATATCCCAAAATAATGAAAATTGTGTCCTAAAATGACGAATATTATATCTGAAAAAAATTTGAAAAGATCTTTTAGAAATAAAGTATTGTTGATACAACACAGGATCATGCGAAGCAATGTGAGGTGTTAAAATTCCTAAGGCATTGAAGACTACTATAGCTTCCCTAATTAGGTTTTAGTTTTTTCACGAAATTAAAAAAGGTAAATAGGTACATATTTTCGCTTGGCTTTAAATTATATAAATTTCGTGTTTCAGTAAAATTTACAAATTTCAACATTTTGTACTAAAACAACCGTGATTATTTTAGTAGATAGGTACTGTTAGTTATTTTATGCCAAAGGTTAATGAGGTAACGGGAAAAGATAATAATATCTATGAACCTTCATAGGCCTTTTTATTTATTTAAGCTCTTACAGCTTTCCACCTTGTTATATTTAGTCCCTTGAATGAATAATTTATATTATTAATAAATACAAAGTATGACCCAATTCGTTCAGAAGATCTTGTTTATGAATAGCTTTTGTAGCTGCCAATCGATGTTAGGGCGACATGTAAAAGTTTTAGCGTCCCTGTTACTCCATATACGAAAAAACCCTCAGGGCGAGTGGGACGGATTCGTGAAAAAGTAGCAAAAAGCCGGTTTTCTATTATTATAAAATGTACTAAGCTATTTTTTCAAAAATATTTTCAAGGAAACTTTACATTTTGAATGCAATTTCACAATTAAATTAGTTAGGTTTTCAGAATAACAGGAAAAAATAAAACAATTTAGAGGTCTTTTCGGAATTAAATTATATCGAGAAAATTGTATCCAACCGCATTTTCTTTCAGTGAGAATCTCAACCAAATACTCAATAAACATTTACCCAAAAATTACATATTTCATTTTCATGACGTTATAGTGGAGTAAATGGATTCGAAAAAACCTCTTTTTTTGTATCAGCTTAAAACATAGAATACGTTAAGCGTACTGAAAATATACGTTACTAACGACATGAAGACGCTTAAAACACCTTCTGGGTTGCGTTACAGTGTAACTCGATATACTCTTTGTGTTCCAAAATCAACAAACACAAGGTAAAAGCTAAGTGATGATACCTTGAACCGTACATTATTTTCGTAATCATTCTGAATTTTGCCTTTTGCGTCAAGCAGCCCAAATACACAAACGTTTCGCTATTTATAATAGTTTTAACAATTATATGATAATAATAAAAAATAAACTTTATATTTTCGATATATTTCGGCCTCATCAGTGAGGCCGTCATCAGTCGAGTGATGATATTATTATTATTTATAATAAATAGCGATGATTAAGTGTCATTGGGACTTTAACTTAATAAATAACTAGAAGACAAGATTTGTTTAAACTGGTTAATCTTTCTTAGAAATCGGCATTTGGTCCAACATTATTAAAAAAAACGGCCGAGTGCGAGTCGGACTGTTCCGTACCATTATCTATAAGACGGCAAAAAATCACGTTTGTTGTATGGGAGCCCCCTTAAATATGTATTTAATTCTATTTTTTAGTATTTGTTGTTAAAGCGGCAACAGAAATACGTCATCTGTGAAAATTTCAATTGTCTAACTATCACGGTTCGTGAGATACAGCCTGGTGACAGACGGACAGCGGAGTCTTAATAATAGGGTCCCGTTGGTTACCCTTTGGGTACGGAATCCTAAAAAGACACCATTCTATAATACACCGTAAACTGGTCGGCTATCCCGATCAAAAATAGTTATTGAGGTGGGCCGTTTTGCAATAATCACACCGTATATGTGTCCATTTACACCTGGTAATAAATTAAACTAATAATTTATGAATTTTTGATTATGAATAATGCTGAAAGCAGCGGTAGCTTAGGGGTAGAACGCTGGGCACTCAATCTTGTGATCCAGGTTCGACCTCCGGTCGGGCATGCACCAATGAATTTTTCGGAATTTATGTGCAAAGTATTTGTTCTTACTTACCACTTGCTGAACGGTAAAGGAAAACTTCGTAAGGAAACCTGCATGCCGTAAAAGAAACGTGAATTTGTGCCCGAAGTACGGCAATAGGGCGCACCACCCATCACGTTGGGACGTAATAATCGTCGGTGAAACGCGGGTGTACCGAGTGTGTACTGTGACTTGCATTGTGAACACACTTGGAACACCTTTGACACCCCATCGGGTATTCATATCGTGACGATATATTTATTTTTTTAATATTTATAATTATGAATTATTATCGGTAGATATACATTGCTAATGTTGTGTAAATTACCCTAGCGTCTACTGTTTTTAAAACACGTATACCATCAGAATAGTAGTTTATGCTACTAGGGCGAAAAGGAATAAATTACGAGGACGATTTAAAACACGAGCGTAGCGAGTGTTTTAAACGTAACCGAGTAATTTATTACTTTTACGCCCGTGTATCATACTACGTTTTTCAATGCATAATGTGAGGAAATGAAAACAAATATAATCTTGTGAACTTTCAATTATGATTGGCTCAAAAGAATTGTATCCAGAGCCGTTAAACAGTGGAAAATAAAGTATAACAGCTATGGTACACAGGAAAGGCTGCAGGTTAGCCAACCATTGCAAACAAATTAAAAAAATAATAATAATAAAGCCCTAAGGCAAAATAATCGACTTTCTGTTCGGTTTTGATGCATAAAAAGTGGGCCTTTACGAGCACATGCATTGAAAAAGATAAATCAAGTTTGTACGCCACAGCGGATAAAAAACTTCTAGGAATCGTCGTATCTATTCAGGCTAACAGGTTTCTGTTTCTTGGATGACTTTTTGTTACTCCTATTAAAAATGGTGTGCTGAATCCAAATCTGAACTTTGAATCTTAAATTTTCTATCTTTTATTACATTTGAAGAGATTTTGGACTATTAAGAATTTGTTTTAGGGCTTCATTTTTAAATCTCTACAACTCCGAAATCAATATTTAAAAAAGTAAAAATAACATAATTTATTATTATGCCTTAATTTTCAATAAAAATAAGTTATTTAAATGTCGTTTCGGCCCGTACATTTTTTATAAAAAAAAATATATAAAATATATATTACATAAGTTTTTTATATGAAAAAGTGGTATAAATATTTCAGTAATTAAATTATTTAATATTATAATTATAAGTATCTAACAGAACTTGATAGAATTTTTTATTTAGTTTAATTTTAAATATTATTTAGTTTTAATTTTATTATTTTCTAACAGAACTATATTGTTGAAAATCAAAACTGGAAAACTAATTGTTCTACCTATGAAGACCCAGTAAAATTGTAAAATAAGTGATTTTAGAAATTCAATATTTCTTTGACAAATATTGTGAATTGATAGAAAAAAACTGAGTTCAAATTCCGACTAAGGGTGAACAAACAAAAAACAGTTTTTCGAAATTCAGAGATAACTAAAAAAATACTGTTTTAGTTTGCCTGGACTATACATTATTATTGATAACAAATACTCTTCCATTTGCTCTAAGAGATTTTTTTAATTCCTCAGTGATGGGCCACACATAATATTAATAGTAGTTTATGCTACAAGGGCGCAAAGGAATAAATTACGAGGACGATTTAAAACACGAGCGTAGCGAGTGTTTTAAACGTAACCGAGTAATTTATTGCTTTTACGCCCGTGTATCATACTACATTTTTCAATGCATAGTGTAAGGAAATGAAAACAAATATAATCTTGTGAACTTTAAATTATAATTGGCTCAAAAGGACTGTATCCATAGCCGTTAAACGGTGTAAAAAAGTATAACGTCTATGGTACACAGGAAAGGCTGCAGTTTAGCCAACCATTGTAAATAAATAAAAAAATATATATATATTCAAGCCCTAGGGCAAAATAATCGACTTTCTGTTCGGTTTTGATGAATAAAAAGTGGGCCTTTACGAGCACATGCATTGAAAAATATATTACTATGATAAATATTACTAAATTATACCTCTTTGGTGTAGTAATTTGTGTACTGTTTAAAAAAATCTCCTGAAATGTATCTCTTTACACTACCAAACTTTTTCCTTGTTTTTACACAAACATGTTGTTGGTATTCACAAATACTACCTGATATCCCACTACACCTCATCCTACCAACAGACCCGCCAAAATAACATGTTAAACACAGCAGATAAACCCGCACAGATACGGTCGCGTAATTACAAGTGCTCTAACAAAAAGACAGTCTGTTTTGACAGTTGTGTCGGACATTATATCGTACCACACAGCGTATAGAGAGCTTTATTTCTTCTTTCGCCTATCTCCACTTGCGCAGGCCGTGTTAGCTGGCGGAATGCCAAATATTATACGTGTGAGGCAAAAGAGACAGCGAAAATGTAACCTATCTAAATTTATTTACCATTGTCTTTAGTTGCTTTTAACTTTTTACGCCCCAACGTTAAGGCAATATGTGAAAAAAATACGAGTGTTTCTTTTCTGTGTATTTCATGAAATACATAGAAAATTTTAGTAAATTTCTGGTATATGCATTTTGACTATATAATCTAGGGTTTTGAAATTGGAAAACATGTTTGGATAAATAACCTCGATAGAAATAATTGTTGAAATGGGGTCTTCAAACACACTTTTTCTCATTGTTTGACGAATAGGAACCATATACAGAACTCAAACATATTTTATTAGGTGTGTTTTAACAGTATCTAAAGATTTAATATTTAAAATGTTGCTAGCTATTTTATTTTTTTTAATAAAAATATAAAACCAAACTTTTTCCCTTTTTGCACTGAATCCACCCCTCTCGCACTGCGCGATTTTTCGCTTGGAGGGACAGTGACAAAAATATAATTCGCATAGCCTCTTAAAGAGTGAACCCGGCGAATGAAAAGGCATGCACTTGCATATTAGTAACGGTAACCAACCCTATACCTCTCGGAGTTTTTTTGGACATAAATTCCGAAAAATTCATTGGTGCATGCTCAACCGGCAGAATTTGAACCCGGGTCTAAAGACTAAAAGGGCGCCGAGCAAAATAATCTAAAACGACAGTCACTGTTAAATTGATTTATTGAATAATATTTCAATGATAAATAAATAAAATATATATTTATTATCACAGAGAATGTATCTACACTTCCGCCGCAGCGAATAATAAAAATAACTTATGGTGTAAGAAACAAATCTATCTAAAGTAGGCCCAAAACCTAAAAAAGGTATCGGGGTTTTAGTCATTTCAATAACTTATCTGTCGAATTTTGTCTCAACGACAATTCAAGACAATCACAAACGTTATAAAATACAACTGGGCCGTTTCACATTTTTGAAATTTTGTCTGGTAAATTAAATATGATTTTTTCTGTTAAATTCAATAAAAACGACCACGATAAAACCCGACCACGAGGGAACAAGCGAGGTGTCTAATCGTTCTACGCTCGGCGCAGCCTTAAGAGTTGAGCGTCCCATTGACTGAGCTAGCACTGTACTGTAGGCAAATATGTACCTAGGTATTTGTGTTATAATGACAGATATAAAAGAAGAAACTTGTGGAGAAACGGTTCTCTTCAATAGTGAATACCTATAGTTGGAAAAGCCAATTACTTTCACCAGATTTAGACTGCCTTCATCGGGGCGAACATAGACAACCCCCAATGTAGTCTGTGGTAGGTATATTTTTTATTTATTTTTCTAGTATTATATCTAGGAATGATATATAGTGGTATACATTTCCACGTTTTTTGATGATGTTGAAAATCTACTGTCAAATTTGTAGGGGCAAGACATTTTACTAAAAAATCATCCTGCTTGACAAAAAAATATGTTTTACTTTTACATTTAAGTTGATTTAGCTGAATGTAATAAAATATACTCTGTGTTTAATTAAAATATTCTAATCTAAATATATTAAATATAACTGTTATGGGGTAGAGCCGCGGATACAGACGCAGTCTTTGTTTTGCAGAAGAGAGCAATTCGGGCTATTTATAATATGAAGCACCGGGATTCATTAAGAGAAAAGTTCAAAGAAATTAATATATTAACGGTTCCTTGTGAATATATTTACCAAGTTCTTAGATATGTCAGAAAAAATGTTGAGTCTTTCCCAAGGCTTGGTGAGCAACATTGCAAGGAAACCAGAAATAAGCATAAACTGGCTTTTCCAAAAATCAGACTCGAAAAGGTGAGTACCTCTTTCGTAGGACATCGTATAAGATTTTAAAATAAACTTCCAAAGGAGGTCCTTACTTTGTCAGAGAATAAGTTTAAACTGTATATTAAGCAGGGCCTATTGAAAAATGCATATTATAAAATAAATGAATATTTGGATGATGGTGAAGCATGGTGTTACAGTGATAATGATAGTAAGTTATAATTTAATTAAATAGTATTATTTCCTAACTTATGATTCTTCTAAGGTGTACACTAATTGATCACAGACTGTAAAAGGAACAAGACTATATGAGACAGGTAGACAAAGATATATATGTTTTTCTTTTTTTCATTAACCTGAATTCCTGCTGTCTTGTATTTTCTTATCCCTTGGTTAAAGTCATATATTGTATAGTATAAGTTTTATGTTGAAAAAAAAGACATGATCTTGCTAAGTTTCTTGCCCTTCTTCTTAGCAAGACTAATCAAATGGGCGGAGGTAGGCATGTATTTATATATGTAACCTATTCGTGTGTAGTATATAGGATGGGATTTGGTCGGCCGCCTGGATTCGTGCTGGGGACTCGGTTGGTGATCATTGAACCTTGTTCCTGGTCCCTGGCCGGGTCTCCGATATGGGTTCGGGCGGCTGATTGGATTTTACCTTGTATAATATATATTTTACCTATCATTTTAATCGTAAATTACATATATTTTCTTTATTAGATTAAATTTGACGTGTAAAAAGTGTATATTTCTATACCTGCTTTGCAAAATAAACTATTTGAATTTGAATTTGAACATAAAATAATCTAAATAGATTATTTAAAATAATTTTAGGACATAATGGTCCATCGCTGGTTCTTGTTTTTGACTGGAAAAATGTAGTCATACTAAATAAATTATTTAAAAGCTATTCTTATGCTTTAAACCACAACCCACTTCAGTAACATCCATTCACACGTCTTTTTCTTTAACACAAATGTCGTAAAGTCCATTTTACTTTACCTTTCTTGTATCAGCATCTTTGTCAAATGATTCACATTGTTTTTCCCCACTCACTTGTTGAAGTGGCCCTCTTAACTTAATATTAAGCTTGTTATATTAGTCAAGATGACAATTTGCATATGTCTGTATAAGGAAAACCGTAGTTTTCGGGTCATTATTTTTGCACTTTGTCTGAACAAATAAACATTTCTTTACTGTTGAGGAAAATAGATATATTATCCTTAACTTGAAATGAAAATTGCGTAACAGTTACAGTAGTGTTATTTTTTAAAATGGGTGGCGCAAAAGTAATGTCATAATTTGAATTGGCTGCCATTTTGTTATAGATTAAATATAAAGAGCTCTATTTTCATAAAAAAGGTTTATTTAAAAGTGTAAAATTGATGATATTAATTGGAAAAATTATATCGCTCAAATAGCTACCTCCCGAGTTGATGCATAATTGCGCTCGTTTTACGGCATTTTGAATTGTTGCTCGCAAAACATCTGGCTATGTGGTTCCAAATTGGCGATTTCTTCTTCAATTTTATCTTTCAAGACCTGCAAGGTTCGTGGTTTGTTGTGGTAAACGCGAAATTTTAAAAAGCCCCAAAGGAAGAAGTCTGGTGCTGGTAGATCTAGCGATCTGGACGGCCAGTACAGATCTCCAAAACGAGAGATCAAAATTTGTCAAATAAGTAGTAACAATAATTCCACGTTCCTGAGGTGTGTATCGCTCCATGGCTTGTTGACAACTAATTCTCTAGGTATCTACAATAATCTACATTATAATTGTCAAAGCACAGTGACATTTGACGCCATCTGCAAAAATGGCAGCCAATTCCAATTATGACATTACTTTTGCGCCACATTGTACAAGTGCCAATTATAAATACACAATACCAATCATAAATACAAAATACAAATCATAAATATACATTAACTATCTCACGATTAAAACTGGGTGCTATCCTATTCGCCGTCTTGTAAATATAATTCAAAAGTATTCCACCAATTTCGTTTTAAAATATTGCGAGCAAATATTTTTGCCTTCATACTTTGGATGGAATATTTAACATTTCACGTCATTCCAATATTTTGCGGTATGCAAGCTATTTGTACCCTTTTTTCCTTGATGTGATTTTTTCACTCTCCAAATACCAGGATATTGATAATGATTTTGTTTCATTATCAATATCCTGGTATTTGCAGAGTAACCGAAGGCATAAAAATCCGAAAAATCGAGATGGCTCTTCCATATACAGGTTGTAAAAACAAAGGCAAGAATCCTTCTAGGGTATGTTAGTATGAATCATACAGTGTTTAAAAAAAACAGCGGCAATTTTTTTTTAGGTAGCAGTACCACATAATAACACGATTTGTTAAACTTGAAATACTCTAGTCCGTTGGACACTCTCGCTGGTCGTTGACCTCTTATAGCGTCAGTAGCACAGAACATAATTACTCAATGTGATTGGTCGTTATCGCACTACGGGGTGAATGAACTGCATTGATAAGAGTGCGTAGCTGGATCTTAGGAAAACAATATAATTTTTGGTAAAAATTTAAGGTATACTTTTTTATCGTAATCGTATCAGTATCGTGTATACTTTCATACCCTAAAGAAATTCTTGGTTTTGCATTTACAACCTGTATATGTTTAGAATAATAAAAACATGACCATCAATAAATATTAAGTTGTTCATAGTTATAAAAAAAAGGACTTACTAGCAGTCAAAAGAACCGCTCGTAGACAGATTTATATGTCCAGATACAAAAGGGCCGCTTGCACAATCTTTTATTTAAATACAAACGATAAAATACTAAGCAAAATAAGTAGTTGTGTTTATCTTAAACATAATCGAAGACGTCTTGCACAACCTTATTCCCGTCATTTTTATTTAAGAGCGGTTACGCAGCTGGATTGTGAAAAACCCACTTTTTTCTAATTAATCGAAACAGAACTGGACAGACTTTTTTTTTTTTGCAGGTGTCACGACTACTTTTAACTAGAGAGAGGGGCAACTCAAAAAGTCCGCGCGGGCCCACCAACATCCGGTTGGGCCCGCCGCCGCTTTCGAGCTACTAAAAAGTGAGTACATAATTTTATTGTACGGCTGTAAGTGTTTTGTCTAATTCCCATAAATTAATTTTTAAAAGTTTTTTTTTTTTATTTTTTTTCAGAGTATTTACGTCATTTTAGGACATAGTTTTCATTATTTTGGTATATAAATTAACCATTATTTTTTTATGATTTTTTAAAGAACTGTCCGATGACCTTGTCACTTGAGAATTTTAGATATTATACTGATTGTGATGTGTGATTACTTATAAAAAAAGTAGTCTATCTCTGTCTGTCTACTCATCTGTCATCCATCTGTGAAATTAGTCTGAAGGAAATTATTATAAATTTATCTTGATAGCAAAAGACACATTTCTAAACAGCCATTAGTCAAGTGACGTCACACAAGGGCAAATGGAAGTTGCAGTCTTTTCGTAAAAATATTCATTATCATGAGGTTTTTTTTACCAAAACTTCACAAATACGACTTATTAAACCTAAATCTCGAAATGGTTTTCGAATTAACCTACCTTAACATAATTTAATCTATGCCAATTATAAAAACGAATTTCAGTTGTAGCAAAAATGCACAACAATTACATGATTTTCTTGGCCTAAGAGTTTGTATCATCACACTTATCACAATATTATACACGCATGTACTTAGTGCCCCTTGCCCCTTTCCTGTTTTGGTATATGTATTTGCGCCATTGTCAGTTTCTACTTAATAAACAAAAATCACCTAACTCAAATTCTCAATTTATCAATTTAATATATTTTAAAGGTTATTCCACAAATTTTGGAGTAAGTCCAAGGTAAAAAAAAAACGGCCAAGTGCGAACTCAAATTCTCAAATTATTTTAAATATGATAATACAAATATAACGTAATCTCAAGATAGATTTCGGGTCCGACCTGGACCCGGCATCAGTTAAAACTCAACTGATGCCGGGTCCAGGTCGGACCCGAAATATATCTTGAGATTACGTTATATTTGTATTATCATATTTATCAGTATATACATTTAAAAAAAAACAAAAAACATTAAAAGCTGTTAAAGTGTATTTAATTAAAAAAAAAAAAAAATATTTTAAAGGTTATTCCACAAATTTTGGAGTAAGTTCAAGGTAAAAAAACCGGCCAAGTGCGAGTTGGACTCGCGCACGAAGGGTTTCGTACCGTTATCTATAAAAACGGCAGAAAAATCGCGTTTTTTGTATGGGAGCCACTTAAATATTTATTCTATTCTGTTTTTTAGTATTTGCTGTTATAGCGGTAACAGAAATACATCATCTGTGAACATTTCTACTGTCTAACTATCACGGTTCATGAAATACAGCCCGGTGACAGACGTACAGACAGACGGACAGCAAAGTCTTAGCCTCGTTGGTTACCCTTTGGGTACAGAACCCTAAAAAGTACATATATCTGCAATTGTACTATTTTAACATTTTTGTTTTGTCAATAACTTTTGTAATTTAATAAGCTAATCTATACATAAGTGCGTAAGTAATCAAGTAAATAATGGTTAATCTAAAAGCATTAAATCTGATGCTAATCAAAAGGTGCTCTTAACCAATTGCCTTTCACATTGTAAAAGGTTAAATATTAATCACGCAATACATAATTTGCTTTTTCAGAGTCAAAACTGAGTTTGGAGACGTTTTTGAATCGCTTTAAAATTTCTATATTCCCGTAATTTCTCAAGTGCCGTGATTGTGAAAATTAAAAACCTTAAGAGCCATTTAGCAGCCGGATTGTGAAAAACTCGCATTCTTCTATTTAATCGAAACAGATCACTTAAATTCAAAATTTACTCAATAGTTATTCAACAAAACCTTATTACTTATGCATTGTTATGCTACCATCGCAAAATTTCCATTGGTTTCTGTAAATAAGAGTTTTAAAGATTAAATCTTTGAGATGCTTAAAATTGCTACAAAACAGCGTTTCTTAACCTGTGGTCTCTGGACTCTTTTCTATGTTAAAAATATTTTTTTATATGTGTTTGCAGTACTAAAATAAATGATCTGAGTTTTATTGCTGTTTCCATTATTAAAGGGGTCCTTAATAATTTTGCTTGATTTCTTAGGGGTCCGTAGCTGTAAAAGGTTAAGAAACGCTGCTATAAAAAAACGAATAAAGTGCTTGAACTTATTCAATTAAAAAGGGAATATGTTAAAACTTATACACAAGCAACAAAAAAAATTAACAGTTTTTTTTTTTAATAAAGCTTATAAGTTTAATTTGGTGGGTAAAGTGGTCGGACGGTGGACTAGGGCAGTTACAGAGTGGCAGCCGAGGCTAGGAAAGCGTTCAGTGGGTAAACCAATGGCTCGATGGTGAGACGATATCGTCAAGGCTGTTGGTGGGCAATTGATGAGGCTGGCGAGAGACTGACGAAAATGGCGTGAAGAAGAAGAGGTCTATGCCCAACAGTAGATGGATGTGGACTGAATGATGATGAAGATTATTGTCACCTATTTTGCACTATCCAGCGACGCAGCGCGTAACAGCCACTTTGCATTGCGCGATGAGAATAGTAGTTTATGCTACAAGAGCGAAGAGGAATAAATTACGAGGACGATTAAAAACACTAGCGTAGCGAGTGTTTTAAACGTAACCGAGTAATTTATTGCTCTTACGCCCGTGTATCATACTACGTTTTTCAATGCATAGTGTGAGGAAATAAAACAAATTATAATCTTGTGAACTTTAAATTATGATTAGCTCAAAAGGACTGTATCCAGAGCCGTTAAACAGTGGAAAAAAAGTATAACATTTATGGTACACAGGAAAGGCTGCAGGTTAGCCAACCATTGTAAATAAATAAAAAAAAAATTATAAAGCCCTAGGGCAAAATAATCGACTTTCTGTTCGGTTTTGATGCATAAAAAGTGGGCCTTTACGAGCACTTGCATTGAGAAGTTATTTAAATGTAGTTTCTGTTGATATTTGTAAAGACACACATCGAGCTACTAATTTCGCTTACTGAAGCCCTTTAAACGTATTAAACCGCTCAGTTAGGTCTATCCTTTACCTCTTAATTTTAACGAAGTGTGAACAAATCCATGCAAAACCAATATACATAAAGGAATTGAACACTGTATACACAGACCACGACCATTTATAGACCAATGGGTCTCATATAAATAACAGATACTAGTAAGGACGGCGTTTGACATCGGGTATTGCCAGTTTTTTATTGTTCAGGGTAATCCTGTTCATCATAACTTCGATTAAATTTTGTACCAACGAATAAAAATAAATGTTATAATATGAATATAATATAATCCTTTATTATTAAGGGGGAACGAGTCGTATCCTCTACGAAACGTACAACTTAAGATGGTTCTTATTATTTTTGAATTACAGATATTAAATAAATGTGATTTATAGCATTTCGCGAACATACCTATTTTAGTGTCAGTTAGGATCCTCGGGCAAAATTTTGTTAGTATATGCATTACGTTGTAAATGTATGGGCACACAAACTTAAAACCCGCTTTTAAGTATGTGTGCCCATACATTTACAACGTAATGCATAAAATAATAAAATTTTGCAGGAAAAGCCCAACTGACATTAAACTATGTTCGCGAAATGCCATAAATCACGTTTATTTAATATCTGTAATTCAAAAATAAGAAGAACCATCTTAAGTTGTGCGTTTCGTAGAGGATACGACTCGTTCCCCCTTAATTTTACAACCTCCATACCGACCACTAGAGCGCTCGCTTGGTAAACCAGAGGTCGTGGGCTCACTCCACTTTGCACAACAATTTGCTTTGGGAGCGGAGTCTGCGTGCTTCGGAATATAAAATTTGAAAAAATTCGTTATTATGAAGTACGGTGATACGGCTCACCACACTTCATAAATGAATTAATTCGACTAAGCTGCTTAGAAGCAGTGGGGAATTCAAGCCAAAAAACACCATTCGGTTGAATTTTTTTTCATATAGACCTTTTGGCAGTATTAAAAAGTAAAATATTGCATACGTTGTGTTAGAGTTGATAATTCTAATACATTTTTTTCAATATTTTTGGTTCGGCCTTAAACGAGGAGTAGGCTTTAGAAAGTACCCATTTGGCGATATCATGTCTCTTAAAGTAAGTATCTTTCACATTTACTTTTACCCCAAAAGGTGTAGTAGTTTAAAAATTTCAAATTGTAGTAGGTCCTGGCCAGTATCTACCAATAATTCAATTATATTTTTTTATAAACTCTCTGAATTGATAACTACACTCTCTTCCAGCGTTTATGGACTCCTGAATAACCTTTGATGCAAAAAAAGGTTTTATTTTTCCACACCTTTAGAATTCAGGCACGGTTGAAGCGAAGGTGGAGTAAAATTTATTTTTATGGTTGATCGTCTAGGGATTTATTGTTTGCTACAAATGGGGTTTCAGAACGAGTAGCGATTTTTAAAGTTCGTGATGGAAATGTTGAATGGGGAAGGCACCACTTTATACGTGATTTGGGGCCGCGATTTGTGGGGAAAACGCGTAAGAATGTTCATTGTTGGGCCTTTGAACTGGTATACTTTTTTGCCGCTGCTATCATAGCTTTGGTAAAATTGTTTTAACACTCTTGGCACCGGTGTATCACACATGATACATGTATTGGTGTACTGATCCCTCTTTATGAGCCAGTGTTCCTTTTAATCAGAATATACATATACTCCAGTAGTTTTGGTTTGTGAATCGATTGGAAAATGTCAAAGTTATTAGGATTAAAAAAAAAAAATTTTTTTTGATAAAATATCCTTGGAGCTGAGTTTGTGAATACGGGGGCCAAGACCGTTTTACTGACTCCAAATCTAGGAAGGTTTTGGTAATATTAAGGACCTAGGAGAAAAAAGATAAAATGTTGACTTTTTTTATCGAAGTCTTTTGAGAATGATATGCAATCTGAAACTGAAGGAAAAACAATAAAAATGTTAACCCTTTCGGTTATAAACTTTCGATAAAAAATGTGAAATTGCGCAATTGCGCAATTGCGCTATGGCGACATAAGCAAGGCTAATCTCATTCTTGATAAACCAAGACTAGGTCTAATTTGGAAGATCTGAAAGAAAATGCATGGACCTATAACATGACTAACGTTAGACTTTTGAGGGTTCTTTGGTTCTTCTTATATTGAAAAAAATACTTTATGTTTGTTGGTCTTTTATTAACTGAACGTACTAATAAAAATGTATTATGATTTGTTCTTTTTTCTAAGAAAAATATATTTCCAACCAAATTTTATTTTTATTTCTGAACGTTCCTTAGAAGAATGTGGTTAAGGGATTAACTTGATTTTTTTTTCTTAAAATATGAACTGAATCTACTAAAAATTCAATATTTTTTTCCCTACAAAATATTTCAGTATTAGCTATTTCGCTGTATAATCGCCTCTATCAAGAGCTAATAAAGTCTTTACCTTTGGCATCTTAAATTAATATTAATAGATTAGTCCTACTGTTTTTGTTTTCATCCACTATTTGTCATAGTATATGTATTTTATATTTTACATAGGATAATAAAGCCAAAATTATATTTATTAATACCTTGTATTTTATAAGACATACGCCATTTATTTTCATAATTATTACTACACGTCACTTTAGTATTATAAAATTTATATTGCCTTTTATTTTTCATGTATAATAAAGAACACCAAAATTCTTGTTCAGCAGGTCTGACCTAGTAAGAAAAGCTCAATTCCCAAAGCTTAATTTCAATATACGCCATTTTAGGACATTGTTTTAATTATTTTGGTATATAAATTAACCATGACTTTTTTATGATTTTTTAAAGAATTGTTGGTTATGAAGTCACTAGAGAATTTTAGACATTATACTGATTGTGACCCCTCAGTGGGGGCGTCATCTAGCGCCTAATTGTTTATATCTATGTTAAATACAACATACAAAAAATGAAAAATCCGTTAAACAGTATGATACAAAAAACGTTTTTAATTACATATTGTCATAGTTAATGTACGATAAATAGAACATTTTCGAATTTAACCCGCTTAAATAAGTTAAATTTTGATGAGTCAGTGCGAAACATTCTGGTGTCACAAAAAGCTGTTACACAAGAGAAATTCCGCGTGCAAACTGACAACAATTCACATCAATCCTTCCCAAAGTTTTCATCTTAGATATTAATTAAAAGGGAACGACAGCGATATCGTGTTAAGAGGACACCATAAAAAATTATGAAGCTTCAGATAAGGGGAGGAAGTACGGGATAAAGTTTTGACGAGTATAGAGCTAGGTGCTTTAGGAGCCTATCGAGTGAAACTTTTTGTTTCCTTCCTTTTTATGTGTACAGTTGTTTTGTTTTATTAGGATGTGTGAGAAGTAAAATTTTATTTTGACTGTCTAATTGTCTATCTAGACTAAAAAAAGTATGCGCTGGCTCACTGACTGATCTATCAATGTCTAGACCAAACAGCTGTACCTAGGGAAACTTGGACTGTAGGTAATCCTTGTATGACGTATACATCAGCTTAGAAGGGATTTTAGGAACTTCCCACGGAATCCACGGGGTCCCCTACATATATGTAAAAATTTTAAAAAGAGCCATAGTGTTTTTTGAGACTTATTGTTTCTTGCTACGTAAGGTGATTTTAGATAATCTGAGAACTCACTCCTTCAATTGAATTAAAACTTAAAACGACAGTAAAATTAATAAATTTACACGTTGTCGTTTCAACAAGAGATCTATGCTTCTTTCTGTTTGCGGTCTTAAATATTCAAATTTCATCGCTTTTAGATATACCTATATTATTTCACTAAATTGTACTATTAAATAAGATTGCGGCAAGACTCGTGTTTGATGACGAAAGCAAAGGCAGCACTCATAAGTTATGAGTTAAAAGGCAAGGGCGTTTAGCTGTCTTTGCACTATAACTTTGAAATTTTCCGTCTGACGACTAAACTATGAGTATTTTATAAACATCGCAGTTGGATCCCAACAGATTGTGGCCCAGATGAGTACTTAAAAAAGTCTTCGCCATTCTCATTGCAATGTAAAAAAAAAAACAATAAAAGAAAGTTCTAAAACTTGTTTGTTACAAAATATAGCAGCTGGAATTTTATTACACACGACGTATGTTGCAACATGAAATATGTTTTAGTATGTTGCAGCCTTTTGCTCGCTTAAATGTTATCACATGTTCACTAAAACCAAGTCTTGCGACAACACGCGAGTGATATTAAAACTTTTTACGGGCGCCTCATCCAGCGTCATTCGAAAATTACTCTTACTGATAACGATATTTCTCTTAAATGAGTTATTTAAAAATTGTGAAAAAAATATATACTAGTGGTATTTAAAGTTTTAAAGTTTTTCCGTGTTACTACAAAACGGTGTTTAACTTAAGACAGTGTTTAAATCTGGTGTTGTCGCCTTTTCTTTCATATTGTAAAAGAGTGACAGCAACAGATTTAAACACTGTCTAAAGTTAAACACCGTTTTGTAGTTACACCGTTTATTTCTAAAAATTATTCTTTCGTTAAAACACAGTATGAAAATATTTATGAAACCACTAATGGTATTGTTATGGTTCTTGCAGTAAAATACAAGGAAAATATTGCTTAGAAAAATCATCTATGGAATGTTTTTCCGTCCATCGCGTCCACAAAAGTATTATTTTCCCCTATGTTGCGCTATCCGGAGACCCTGCGACATCGTCGTAACGCAGTGCGCGCTGATATGAACTTTATTTCAATACAGTTTCTGTTGATATAAGTACCAAAACGGTCGATTTAAGTTTCTGCGTTTGATGTATTTTAATATCTGTGTCTAATAAATTGTTTAAAAATATATTCCGGATGAATTTCTAAACTACATTTATTCTCCACCATCCAAAATTTTAGCCCTATTACCTAAGCTCTCCAGACGTTTTCTATGCAACTGACAGACAGATGACATACATACATAAACTCACGCCTGTTTCCCAGAGGGGTAAGCAGAAACTACAGATTTCCATCTGCTACGATCCAGACACACCTCTTTCGCCTCTTCCACATCTATCAATCTAGTCATACAAGCTCTTCTATTCCGGATACTTTGGCCCTTCTTCAGTATGTCACCAATTTGGTCAGCATACGTCCTTCTAGGGCGGCCTGGTCGAGCTGTACCCTTCACTTGCGCACCATAAATGAATGTAGATAATCAGAAACCAAAAGCTTTGCTGTAGATAAAAGCTTGCGTTTTTTGACGGAATCTCACAAAATCTATCTTATCAACTACAGACACATAAACCACAAACATTTAATATTGAATAGATTGATTGAATGTCTGTGGTCACAAGCAATACTGTATTAGGAAATGACAATCTGTGTCGTCTATATGTTGTATATGGTGTGGGCAGATCGTAAAGTATGAAATCGAAAATCGGTCAACAAAAAGTCGAAAATAGGTGCGTGCGACGACGAGCGGAGCGTGTTAAGTTTACATGTAAATAAATTTGAGGAACCGAGCGAAGCGGAGTGGAGCGTGGCAATCTCTTAGTTTTAACAAAAATATGATATGCCTAGGCAGATCATTATATGCCCAATTCTACTATGTTCTGACGAAATAATACACAGCTATGTCAGGCATATTCAGATGAATCTCGCCAATAAGGTTTTCATCATTTTTTTTATACAGGCAACATATCTCATTCAACAACTTTGTAGGAATGAGCCTCGATATTAAAATAAGAAATACAATTTCTTTTCATTAATAAAGAAATTACTAATTCTGTTAGATAATTAATTAGGGAGTGTCTCCAAGAGATACTTTTTAAGAACCTTAAAGTTAAACTCAAGTTATTTGGTTCCCTTGCATATCTTTAGGTGAACTATTTAGTAGATATTATTTATTGTAGGTGTTTTTATAAGTTCTGTCACCAAATTAACTACTCTTGGGTGGCTGTTAGCTAAAGCTCTAGTTTTACTATCTTATTATTTTATTATAAATTATGTAAACATGCGTCATATGAATGGTGTCGCTGCGATATTCTATGCTAAATCTCGATCAATAGCTACATGTTCAGTACACAATGTTCATTATCTTACCCGTTGTTTTTTTTGGGTCCCGGTACAGTGGCTTGTAGGTAAACTACACAGCACGGATCTCCTCCCAGTAGGACAAAAAACACATGGACACTTCAGGGACACAACTCGGCGATGAGATTTTACAATACAGTTTTATCACCACCTGGCCGACGCAAGCTGCCACTTCAAAGGCACAACATAGGTATACAATAGGGCTACAATTCCTGGTTCAGCTAATAATCTTACACGGATAACAAAGGATTCCATCTTCTTTTTTCGCATCAAAATTGCAAGAGAAAGAAAGGGGAAAATCCATCTGTCAGTCACTTGACAGATGCAGGATGCGTTTTAACCCACATCTTGTGGATCTTGATTGTTAGAAATTCTAAATAAAAATTGTAATAGTTATCAAAAGCCAATAGTTAAATATATTCCTACAACCCGGTCACATTATCTCGAGACCTCGCTGGAATGCGAACCACCCGCCCCGTTCTCCTTTCACCTCCCCGCGCTCGCCACGCTCGTATGGGCATGGGCTCATATCTGAGCGCCGACGCGACGTGACGTCATCGACGCCAGGTCTCGAGATAATGTGACCGGGTTGTATATAATACCATATGGATGGAAACTGACTGCTACGACACCCCTTATACTCTGAATTTTATTAACAAAACTATTTCAAGGGGCACAGAACACGCTTTGGCTAACTCCGTCGCAATGTTTTAAATGACACTTTCCCGAAGTACCAACCGAAATTGCGAACGGAGTGGAGTACTGTCCCGTGCCCTCCACAAAAGATATCTCACTAACCGGCTAGTACCAATACGAATTTATTATATATTACTATTTTGGAATTTTCTACGTCTTGGCCCTTGGGTCTTACTGGGGGAATCAGTGTGGCACTTAGAGTATTGGGTTGGTGCTATTCTACTCTACCGGTCACCACACGACTTAACATGTTAGTACGTCTGCAAAATTGTATTCACTGCAAAGCTGCCACATTGCTTAATTAAGGCCTGGGTGTGGCACTTACCTTTTAAGTTTAATTAATGGCTCCCATTTATACTTTCCAGCGTAATGTTAATTATAACTGACGTTTTCTCTCAAGGGTGAAATTTGCTTGACCATCAGCTAAATCTCGAATGTAAGGCCATTTAGTGTAACGGAGAAATCTAGTATTTAGTGGCACACATATTCGCACCTCTTTTGGAAGTTTATTGTAAATTATTATACCATGTCCTACGAAAGAGCTAGTCACCTTGGCAAGTCTGATTTTTGGAAAAGCCAGTTTATGCTTATTTCTGGTTTCCTAACAATGTTGCTCACCAATTGCTGAGCAACATAAGCCCGAATTGCTCTCTTCTGCAAAACAAAGACTGCGTCTGTATCCGCAGCTCTTTGTATGCTATAATAATGAAAACCATGGTCTAAAATAGCGTAAAAGCTCTGAAAAAAAAACTTTTATGAATTAAGCTATGAAAAATACAATAAAAAATTGTCTTCATTGTACAAAAAAGTTTCACAAATAATAATTTTGACTCTGAACTTCAAACTAATACAATTTATCTTTTGTAGAACAGTATTTCCGTTTCGAGGGTACTAAAGAACCCTTGAGGGTACACGAGAACGGTACACACTAACTAAATTAATTTAATTACAAACAAAAATGGCTCAATATTAAAACAAATAGATATTAAATTAAAAAACATAATATGATTAAACTGCTTATAAATATTACAAAAGTATATCAAAAGTGAGATAAACATGATTTCTTTAAATAAATACGATAGTACATAATTATCAGATTGTCGATGGGAATTTTCGGATCTTGAATTCAGCGTGTTTTCAGAGAGATTTCTGAAAATGTCCAAGGTGAGGCAGAGACATGTTTAATTACCTATTTCAGTATGCACTGTTTTGTACACGTGTAAGTAGTACGTCATCAAATCATAAGCCAATGTCAAGAAAACCATTAAATTAAGTGTGCTCACGAGTAATTCCAACCTTTGCACGTAAAACTTTGAATATGAGATTCTATAAATGCATTACTACGCAGATTCTGAAAATAGACTGGTTTCATAAAGTGATATTATTTTATGAGGTAAATGTTAGAACATTTTATGTTTCCGACTAAAAATGAGTCATTAAAAAGTCGGCTACCAAACAAACAGCTAAAAAACATGCCAAAGTAAAACTAAGTCATTATACACTATGTGTGCTGCGACACTAACTTTTTACGGTACATAACTATGTGCTCATTTTAGAGCCTCATGTACAAAATACCAACGTAGTTTGACGCAAAGGGAGCCCATTTTCACAGCCCTATTATCCTTCGTAACGATCTCTTCCCAAAGGTACCGGGATCCTAGTAAAGAGACGAACAGTGCACTTTCTACATAGAAAATATACACCCGTAGCAGAACCTCGCACCGAAAAAAATAGACCGAAAGGATTTCTTTGCTGTTCCTTCTGTGTCTCTACTTAATTCTGATGTTATATTTGTGATGATAGAACACGACAGAGCTAAGGAACATGTTTATATTTTGCTAGTTTGACTTTATAGTATGTAGATGACGCAACGCCGAGTACTAAAATGCTTTTGGTCCACTCATACGGACTTCTGGAATCGAAAGCTTCCAAAATTCTTGTGGAAAATTGTTCCAATAATAAATACCAGCAGTTCTAAGTTTTGTTACTAATCGTCCAAGAAGTTTAGTACCATTTAACATATTGATTATGTTAGTTTAATTATCAATTTTGTATTTTTATGGAATAATGAATAACTGTTCACTTCATTACACTTTTTCTGGAGGTCTTCGAGGCTGCACGATTTTTATGTAACGGCCGGCCAGCCATCTTTTTAATGCGAATTTTTACTACGGGACTAAATGAGAGAACACACTTTCTAAAGGCGAAATGTGAAAATTTGTGGAAAATTGTTTACGTATATGCAAAAATTAATTAAACGAAAGTGGACGTTTATGTAGACGTGTTTCATCCTACTTTCGCTTTTGCTGATAAAAATATGTACAGCAAAAAAGTAATGGTGTAATGAGCGTTTTTCCTTGTGTCAAATTTAGTGTTGAATAAAATGCCTAGATGGCACTGTCGTGTACTTTAGCAACAGAATCTATGACAAAATTTGCACAGATTCCAAACAAACCAAAAACCACTTTGACATTGATTGCTACGGAACATATATTTTATCCATGGTGACATGGACAGCGACATCTGGCGGAAAGTCAAGAACTAAGAAAAAAAAACAACGTGAAAATCGCTCATTAGAATAGAATTGAATAGAATAGAATAATTATTTATTAAAGCATCAAAGGCTCTAACTTTGTTAGTAAAACATAAAAAATAAAATAAAATAAAAAATTGATAGTAAAAATTACAATCAAAAAAATAAAATACAAAAAAGACAAATTTAGGGAAAGTGGTGTGTTCGTTATTTCCTCACCACTCCCCCCCATGTTTCGCAGCAATGACTCAAGTACGTACAGTCCAGTCTGCTTGCAATCAAATTCGGAATGCTATTGGTGCTACCCCGCACCATCTTTTGCGCATCGTTGCATAAAAACAATCTATTCGCATCTCCGTGAACATCCCTGATGCAGTGGCGTGCACAGAACTTTTTTCCGGAAAAGCAATCAGAAGGTCAAGTACGACAATAAAAAAAATATGAAAAAATTTAACCTCGTAAGGCCTATTGTGCATTGTATTGTACAAAGTAACATATTACATTCAGGCCCAAACATTTGAAAAATATTATCTCATAAACACCCAGTGTACAATGCGATGTACATTCGAGTTTTATGAATTTTGATTTTAAAATTTCGCGCCAACAGACATTTCGTTCAAACGATGTGATTAGTGGATTCAATGGAAAGAGTTTCGACAACTGACATTTGGAAGAAATCCATAGATAATTTGTCTAGCTCCGCCATTTTTGCAACCATGCCAAGGAATCAACAGAAACGTGAGTTAAAATCTGAATTATTTCATTAAATCTTGGACTCTTTTGTTTTGAAAATTAGATAAAATTAATGATAAATGTTAAATTTTTTAGGAATACTTGTTATTTTGGGTCAGTTACAGTAATTCCATTTTTTATTACGTATCGAAAAATGATGTTCATTGTGTTGCACATTGGGCGTTACTGTTTAGTATGAGTTGAATAATTATGTTCACTGTGTTGCACATTGGGCGTTACTGTTTAGTATGAGGAAACTTATGAAACTTTTTGTTTCTAGCTCTCCAAAACAAACAAATAGAAGAATTTTTAGAGGAATCCGAAATAGAAGACCCATCAACCCATCCCGCGGGCTAAATATGTTGCGGGCTGAGTTGCCCTTGAAGTGCTGTAAAATTCACTTATGCCTTACCCAATTAAGCAACTGCTATAGTTACTTCCACAACAATGATGCATAAGTAGTTGGATCTCAAGAGCCTAGTCATAGTTGTTTTGTCGATTTTAAAATATTTTCATTTTCGATTGATGTCATAATAATATCGACTCTATAATTTAAATTGTTAATTTTCATACAGTTCGAGACAATGTTTTTAATATTAACCTAAATATTAAGAAGAAAACTCAGGTTTAAGTTTGAAGTTGTTTTTTTTATATGCGCTTAAGAATTTAATTTTTAATTTTGTTTAGAATCTAAAATTAGATCATTTATAATTTTCCTGACGTTTTATGTAGAAACTACTGCCTTTAAGGGCAGGGTTCTAAGGTTTTCATGATAAAATAGTTTATTTAAAAAGTAATAAGACAAAAAAGGATGAAAAAATATAGTTCCTGTTAATTGATCTTATTTCAAAGTTAAAGACATTATAGGTAGATTAAGATTGAACAATTTTATAAGATATTTCATTCTAATATTGTGATTTAGTGCCTTATTATTCAATAAAAAGTTATTTATTTGAACATTTTTTCTTTTAATTATGACCTCATCAACGCCCAATGTGCATTTAAATGAACAAGAGATATGAACGCAAAATTAGTAACATTCTTTTCTTTTCCACCTTACAATACCCAGAAAAAAAATAAAAAAAATCCTAGTTGAGTTTTTCACAAAAAGAAACGGTCTAACGTGCGTGGGCCTGAACTGTGTGAGAAGATATTGTATATTATATTGCACATTGGGCGTCCAGCTATCTTGACTTATAAATGGCTTGGGCCTTACGAGGTTATATAACACTTTGAAAAAAAAAAAGTTTGTATGAAAATGTTCACTCTACGAAAGGCAGTGCCTACCCTGGCGTCATACAAACTTTTTTTTTCAAAGTGTTATTAAAATTTTTTCTTTTTTTTTTTATTGTCGTGCTTTACTTTCTGATTGCTTTTCCAGAAAAAAGTTCTGTGCACGCCACTGCCCTGATGCGCTGATCATTAATGGTACATTTTTATTTAGTCTCTAGTTACGCAATAAAAACTTCTGACTACTTGTCATAAAAAGTTTGAATCTCCGGTTACATCAGCAAAAACGCAAAGGCTGCGGAAATTTAAATTTACGATCACGGGAAATCACTGAGTATCTCAGCAGTATCAAGTTTTTCGAAGCAAATTTCAGAACTAATTTACTTAGGAAAAACAAGTCGAGACTTATTTGAACCTCTAGAAAATTATTATTATTTAAATAAAAACTCGTGATATACAAATACAAAATACAAATACAAAATATCTTTATTGGTAAAACAAATTAAATTTACATGGTAATGTTTTTGGAATCACCTTTTAAGCATGCAATGCTTGTACCAGGTGACTCAGCTCTTTCTATAACTTTATATAATTAACTAAATGTAGAAAACAATAATCATTAAAACAAGTTTAATAAAGATACTAAGTGTAAGATATTTTAATATATTATATAGATATAATTATGTGTGTAAATGTATAATGTATAATTTTAATATTTATGTTATACAGAAAACTGTGACGTCATAATGTAAAACCTCATACAAATTTCATAGTATCGGGGCGTTTTGACATTTGATAAAGAATCGCTGATTTGATTTTTAGGGAAATACCCAATTTCAGATCGTATAGCGAACTTTACTGTTTCAAAGTATATTTCTGAACGCACCCAACACAACAACCAAGTGTCATTATAGTGTCATTATTTTACATGTTTTAAATCTAAATACGCGATAATCAGATTATTATGGATATATGTTGTCGATTCCAAACCCTTATTTAATCTAGATCTACATGTTTTTATTCCTAAAATACCGAACCGACCGACGCGACGGGGCGAACATCAAATGTTTGACAGGTAAGAACAGTTTGTATGGGAAAATAAAATTGTCGTTTTTAGTATTTTCCTCGCAATTTTTCCACATTTTCTCATCGCTTAAACCTTCCCTGGACTTCCACAAATATTTCAAGACTAAAATTAGCCAAATCGGTTCAGCCGTTCTCGAGTTTTAGCGAGACTAACGAACAGCAATTCATTTTTATTTATATAGATTTGTGTAATATAAATATAAGGAATAGTTTAAAATTACAAATTAAATAAGATTATAGTGTTAGATTATATTATATCAATGATAAATTTAAAAATATATTATATAATTAATATATATTAAATGTACTTATAATAATATGTTATTGTATGCGAGTCAATAAATATTCAGTTTCTTCGTAGTTTAGTGGAAGTAACCAATTAGTAATTGCCTTCTTACATTCGTAGTAAGGCTCACCATAAATGTTTAATTCATGATTTAACTTATTGTAAAGTAATGCCGATCGTTTAGAGTACTGTACGCTTGCAAAATCGGTTTTAGTTTCTGGAATTTTAGCTATATTGTATTTTCTTCTTTTCATAAATAGTCTTGCATCATAAACAATATCTTTGTCTTTTTTAGCACAGATTGAAGTATGTACAATTTCCTCACAGATAAACAGTTGCATAATTCGTAAAGGCCACTAGTTGGGAATCTCCTTTTTTTAAAATGCATTATCTTCAGAAGACCACGTTGGGCCCTTTCAAGGTTCAAGAATTTAGTCTTTCCTGCCCCTCCCCAGACTGGAATACAGTAAACCAAGATAGACTGCACCAAAGCAAAATATATTGTGCTTAGTAAGTCGCTATTTTTATTTTCTGATGATTTGGGTGGTGCAATGTGTCTCAACGTTGCGAATATCCAGGTGAGCTTTCGTATTCGGTTTGCAACTTGATCTAGGTGAGGATACCATGATAATCTGTCATCTAATATTACTCCTAGGTATTTAGTTTGTGAGACTTTCTCCAATTTGGGACAGTTACAATATCCATTAAAAGTAGTGACACAGTTGTGAATCTTAATATTAAAGTCACTGTTTGGTTGGCGTCGAGCATTTATGCTAAAGCAGATGTAGTTTGATTTAGAGGCGTTTAGTGTAAGGAGATTATTTTTTAACCAATGACCCACCCGCTTCAATTCACTTTCGGCATCGATTTTAATTTTATCCCAAGATTCACCAGTGAAGACCACAGCAGTATCATCAGCGTAACAAAATATTTTTGCATTGCATAATTTCATATTACAGAGATCGTTGATGTAAATCAAAAATAATGTAGGGCCTAAAACGCTTCCTTGTGGGACACCATATGAAACTTGGGCGTCGTCACTGATTGTATCTCCCAGTTTAACTTTTTGTTTACGGTTTGAGAGATAGTTTTTAAAAGCAATAGTGCAGTGTCTCTTATTCTAATTAATTCTAACTTCCGTTCAAGGATGGGAAAAGAAACGGTGTCAAAAGCTTTTTTGAGGTCCAAGAAAACTCCTAAACATCTGTTACCTGTATCTAATTGTTCTGTAACAAAAGTACTCAAATCAGTTATTGCATCTTCAGTTGATATCGCTCGTCGGAAACCATATTGAGAAGGAGACAATATATCAAATTTACCAAGATAACCTAATAGTCGAACATTAAGTAACTTTTCGATGATTTTAGAGATAGCAGACAGGACAGAGATAGGTCTATAGTTATTAACATCTTCACTCTCCCCACCCTTGAATACTGGAGTAATAATGGACGCTTTAAGAGCTGTTGAAAAGATACCAATTCTTAACGTTAAAATCTATATTCTTGAGGTATTGCCGAGTATTCGCTGGGATTTTATATCAACAGTCGTACACCCTTGTTTTATCGATGATATATTGGTCCTTACTTCGGACACATATATTTTTATTAGGTTACATTAATTCATGCAGTCAAATTCATACCGAAGACTCGGTAAGTATTCGGCAATGAGGTTCGATTACACTTTTTGGAAAAATTCTTTTTTTTTCTTTCCTGTTCCCTACAAATGCAAGCCCAGACGCAAGTCAATATTAAGGAAAGCCAGTTTTATTTTTAAACATTCCCAATTAAATCAAATTGGTCTGTAATTCTAATTACTTACCAAGCCTCGAGTATGAATTTTGCTGTATAAATGAATGTTACCTAATGTACATTAATATGTCGTGGGCAGATGTAAAGTATGAAATAGGAAATCTTTCACCAAGAGTCATAAAATAGGTGCCACGACGAGCGGAGCGAAGTGGAGCGAGGAGGAGCGTGTTAGGTTTACATGGAAATACATTTGGGGAGCCAACCGAAGCGGAGCGGAGCGAGGCGACCCTTCTAAATTTTACAGAAATATGATATGCCTAGGCAGATAATGATATATCCAATTCTACGATGTACCGACAACATGATACACCGTTTTTAAGGTATCTAGGTTTTAGTGGTAAATATAAAATGCTACGAAAAAGACAGCTATATATACGTTTTATATAAATCAAAATAGAGTAAGTAAATATAAAATTATATGCTATTTGTTTGTGATAGAACAAGTCGAGAGAACAAAAAAAGGTCCCTATACATCTATGTTTATTTGTTCACAAGCTGATATTGTTAACTATTTGAGTAGAAATAGTATTGTTTGACTATGCACTCCGCTATGAAAACATATAAGTTATTTGCTCTGTTTACGTAAACAAAAGCTTATTTTCTGGCTTTGAGGAAACGTTTGAGGAAAAACATGGTTATATTGTGAAATGTTAATATGTACAGGGTTGCTCAAAGTAAACGGTTTTCTAAAATAGCTTAAAATAAACTTAAAAAAAACGGTAATATTTTTTCGTGAATTTGTCAACCGTTTCATTTTTATTGTTATCTTTACGTAAGCACATATTACCCTTGGGGGACATAAATTTTTTTATGGTTTTGCAAGGATTTCTCGAAATACATGCAACTAAATACAGCCAAACAATATATTTTTATAATAAGCTGGTTAATACCTAAAATTTGATATCCTTATTGTGATTTTATAAAATAGTTTTTTTTATTTATTTGTCTTTTTTCATATTTTTCATTTGTGCTCATTTTTTTCGCTATAGTTTTCCTGTAATTGGCCAGGTATTATGATCTATAATCGAAATTTTTTCATATTTTTTGGTCTTCTAGTTTTGAAGATAAGTGGGGGGCACATACATATTTTTGTAGTTTTATAAAGATCTCTCGAAAGCAGTGTCAGTAAATATAGTAAAAGTATATATTTTTACAATATCTGTTTTACTATCTAAAATTTGATACCCATTATGTATTTTTAGGTTAATATTTTTTATTTTTCTCACTTTTGTTTTGGAAATATTCTGAACAACTTAAATTTTTTCATAATTTTTTTAAAACCGTGATATATGACCAAATTAATGCTATTTTTGTGTGAAATTAATGTCATTATCTTCAACAGTGCTAAAGTTATGAGGCTGTAACATACGGACGGACGGACGGACGGACGGACAACGGAGTCTCACCATAAAGGTTCCTTTGTACTTTTTAGATACTACGGAACCCTAAAAATTCAACACAACGTAGGTTTTTTAGTAATATTAAGTAGTTCCCAACAAAATGGCACTCTGCTAGTACTTCACAAATATGCAAACCTCCGAACTAGTCATAACATAACCGTAACTTTTACGAAACTACACGTTGTAAACATTCACCGCAACATCACGGCTTTAAACAAAATTAGTCTTTCCATGCATGTGTTTAATATTGAACCATAATACATTGATATAAGATTGAACATTTTCCGGATAAGTGATTTGGTAAGTTGGTGGTCTATAAAGGCCAGACTGAAGCGTGTGACATGCTGAGCAAAATTACTAGTTCACAATGTAGGTACAAAAATAAAGCTGTTAGGGAATATCTTGACGTATAAAATACGTAGTTCCCTAGTAAATTACAAATTAAGGGGCTGCACAGTACTAAAATTCAGTCCTTCTCTAACGCTTTTGTTTTTTAAATGCCTATCTTGCTAATCAGAGGCTGGGTAAGCAAAACTTCAGTTATTATAAAATCGCGACTACATTAGGATATAAACTGTAATTTCTTTACATAATAAAGATGTTTTTTTTTCTAGTAAGTATCTGCGTGTGCTGGTTTCGTTTCAATCGGTTTTGAAATATGGAAACCGAATCGCTTTTCTCGTGAAATTCATGCTTTTTTGGAAGTATTATTAATTAAAAGAAGATTGAAAGTATGTTTATTTATAGTGTAATTAATAATTTTCTTGAGTCAAAAAATACGCCATATTTTTTTCAAATTTTTACCAGTTAAATTGACGGAACTGAGTCCAATACAAAACTAATGTTTAGTATTGTGGAGCTCCTTAACGCTTTGAAAGAAAGATGGCTATTACTAAATTAAGGCTCCTAACCAATTATTGTCCAATTGGTTATTTTCCAATTGATTACTTTCAGCAGTATCTTTTTCATTTTAGCCCTTCGTTTTTTCAGTGTACCTACTAAATAGTATTTTGTGCAACTGTGATAGAATGTGAGGCATAGGGACACGAGTGCTTGTTTACAAAACGAAAGAAGTGAGTTTCGTAATAGATTAGCACTTGGACACTCGTGTCCCAATGTCTAATTATGTCCATTTGCACACAATACTTTATCTACGACCATAAAAAAAAAATTTCACCAAAAATTAAAAAAAAGAACACTCGTCATTATACAGTCGTGAACGTGATACTCTTCTCAGCGCAAAATTGCTGTGTTATAATGTAATATTATAACATCGGTCGAATAAAGTAGACTTAAAAAACCGCTTTTGATATTGTGATTGTCTTAATGCAGTATGGTAGTAGATAAAAAATATATTAAAGCCGATTTCATTCTCAAAATCCTATTTAAGCTTTTTAAGGTTTGCTTCCGTTTAGTAATTTTGTCTCAACTTCTCAGATTTGGTAAGTTTCCAACTCCACCATGAGACTTACCCCTTTTGGTGATTCTCTTATACAAATATGTTATCGCCACAACATTACATCTCCGAGTGATTTTAGTAGTCAACACCCATAAAACCCTCTATTCACCGACGATTTTAACATCCCAACATGATGTGTAATGAGTCTTATCGTCGTATTTCGGGTACAAATACACTTTACAGCATGCAGGTTCACGCTGTTTTTATTATCACCCCTCACACTGAAGCCTTCTCCTTGCTTTATAAGGGTAGGTTATGTAACTCCTGTCCAAACATTTTCTCAATGTGGACGGTCCAAGGCAATTTTCATACAAACTTGTGGGAACCAATTAACAGGAAAGAAGTATTATTACTTTATTCTGTTATTTTTTTATACACGTTCAATTAATTTCATACTCGCGAAAAATCCGTATTTTTACGTACAAAATGTTTTTACAGTCTAATTTTGCTATTTAAAACTTACAAACATCGGATCACAATAGTTTTAAAGAACAAAATTAGATTGTAAAACATTTTTTTGTAAATTAACTAATTATTCGCGGGTGTAAAATAAATGGAACTTTTAGAAAAAGTAACAAAATGACATTATAATACTTCTGTCGTTGTTATTGGTTCCCACAATTTGTATGAAAATTGCCTTGGACCATCCACGTTTTAGGCTAGCGTAATGAATTATAACTAGCTTTTTCCCGCGGCTTCTCCCACCTGGAAGTGTCTTTCAATCAATAATATTATATATTGTATTTGCACGTAAGACAAAAACTATTACCGACAGTTTTTGGCTTAGCGGTAATTTTATCAACATCCCTTATCTCTACTTATATAAAGTAGTAATACATCGTGTCTGTACATTGAATATTTTCGCTTAAATTTAAATGAAATGTGTTATTTGTGTTGTATTGAGACCAAAACTTTTTAATAAACAATAAATTGTTTAAAATTTCGAAAAAAATTTAATTTACAAACACAACTTCTTTACTTTTTAGGGTTTCGTTCCTAAAAGGTACAAGGAACCTTTATGGTGAGACTCCGTTGTCCGGCCGTCCGTCCATCCGTATGTCACTGCCTCATAATTTTAGCACCGTTAAAGATAAAGACATGAAATTTGTCACAAAAATAGCAATTATTTGCTTACATATCACGGTGTAAAAAAAATATGAAAAATTTTAAATTATTCAAAATATTTCGAAAACAAAAGTGAGAAAATAAAAAAAATGTTATCCTAAAAATACAATATGGTTATCAAATTGTAGCTATTAAAAAGTTGATTATAAAAATATAAAGTTTGGCTATATTTAATTGCATATATTTCGAGAAATCCTTGAAAGACCAAAAAAAGTGTATGTCCCCCCCCTATCTCCAAAACTGGTGGACCAAAAAATATGAAAAAAATCATGGTAATATGCGTTTACGTAAAGATTACAGAAAAAATAAAGCGGTTGAGAAATTCACGAAAAAAAATTACAAAATTAAATTTATCATCCACAATACAGAACCCTAGGTACGCGAGTCTGACTCACGCTCGGCCGGTTTTTTTTTACTTTATTTTTAGTATAGAAATTTTGCAACAAGGCATAAGGTTATATTCAAACAGGGCCTAATCCAAGACTTGGCTACAATATTTCGAGGTGATACTTAAGAAGATAACCTCTGCCCCCCATAACTTTACACCCTCGTACCCAACTTCATCACCTTAATATACTTCACGAGGTTGAGACTTTGCATGCGGTAACAAATAAATTTTACTTTATTTACGCGCGGGTATGTTGCTTGTTGTATCAAGTTTTGTACACTTTGTTTTCCTTTGTTACTATCAGAATGGTAATAGAAAGTTTCATTAGCATATTGTACTAATTATTTAATTATTTTGGTACTTATATCTTCAAGAAAAGTTCTCTTATCTTTGCGTTTTTAAGTATAAGTAGACAATTTAATAGTTTTCTGATTAATAATGTTTCCAGAATATAAAATGATCGCTGATCTATCAGAGCTATTACAATTTATTAAGTTTGTAACAATTTGGCTAAGCGCAATTCAGACTTGTGCACAAAGGGTTCCATATTACGAATTCGAATACAAAACTTTAAAAACACACAACACTATATATGTTATAGCACCTTCAAAGCGACACAAACAAGCCGCGCCTGACAAACAATTCCCGGCTCTCGCTGTATATGAAACCCACTATATTTTTCCACTAAACTTTATGCAATTAATCACCTATTCCGCTATATTTTTCCTGTAATCTATATGTAATCAATCATCTATTCCGCTATATTTTCCTGTAATCTTCCTATACAAGAAACTTTAAAATGTTATATTTTTTAACGTTATCATGTCCCCCCTTTATTTTCGAAACAAGAGGAACGAAATATAAGAAAAAAATTTAAGTTTGAATTATAATTAAATTTTAACTACGTTTTTTGCTCTCAGGATATGTTTAAGTGTTTCAATTACGTATGTTTCACATTTTATGTTCTTTTTAGGAACATGTTTCAACAGCTTGGTGCAAATAGCACTAGTTTCACTTTTAAATTTATTAAATACTAGCTTTTGCCGGCGGCTTCACCCGCAGATTTAGTTTTTGTGCACTACTTTTTATAGAACGTATTTAAATCTGGTTTGGAGTGTTTTTGGTACAATTATTTGATCTCCAGGTAAAGTCTCTTTGGCGGGGCCTATTATCTATTAGTTTTTTTTTATTCATACTTAAAGTACCTCTTTATATACTACATTAGAAGTTTTGCCCTCAGCTGTTAACACGACCAGGCTGCTAGGTGAGCTCACTCTCGAGCAGGCTACGTAAAACTGACCGTGCGAAAAGCAGTCCCCCCTAAGATCAATTCCTGCTGTTTTCAGTGACTGAACCTGAGACTTATTAATCGTCATTGCGAAAAGGAAAAAATGGAACCTTAATAGGATCACTTGTGTGGCTGTTTGTCTGTCCGTCTGTTACAGCCGATTTGCTCTGGTACACACACTTTCAATAATTTTCATGTCCACTATATTTAATGTCAAAATTAATGCCATTTTCGTAATTAACGTCCAAAAAACCATTAAAACGACACCCATTGATATTTACACATTTCAACCCCATCGCACCCCGATAGGGGATAATAGTGTTTCCCGTCCACTACGTTGGATTTAGAAATCATTGTTGTTTTCGTAATCAGCGACCCAATAAACCATACAAACGATACCCATGTCGGTTTTCAGACTTGGTCACCCCATTTCTCCCTTTAAAGGGTTGAATTCTGGAAAAGCCTTTTTCACGTCCACCACGTTGGATTTTAAAATCATTGTTGTTTTCGTGATCAGCATAACATAACATAACATAAAAATCATTTATTAACAGTAAAGAAAAATTCACAACATAAGACTTAAGCAGCGGGCTCCCAACCGCACATAACATAATTACACATTTTGCTTTACAACTACTAGATAAATGAATAAATTTAATAACACTAACTTAAACTAAAACAGAACAATTTTCAATTACAATTACAAACTAAAATTACACAATAAACCTGTTATTTAATCTACTTCAATTTTAAATAGACTCGTACCTCAGTATAGTTCAAAATAAAAATAAAATAATTAATTAAAAACCAAGTACCTATATACTGTACAAAGTACAAATAATATATTAAATTAATAATAGGGGATAAATAATAATATAATAAATACATAGATTAAATATACGTGGATACACGTTATCTACTTCACGCATTGAAGCAAATCTTCGGTTTGGAAGTAATCAAGAGATAATAACCATTGTTTTATTTTTCGTTTAGCTTCTACTACTGGGCAACTCCCAATTTCACAGTGCATGACAATTTTATTATAGATGTAGGGAAAAACAAAGGGCTTAAATCATTTTCCGAATTCGGTGTTGACCGACGGGGTGTCGACTCTGAATCTTCGTTTGCTTGTTAGGTCTTTGTATTTTCCAGAATTTAAAATCGTTTTATGGTGCAATAGGCCTACTTTATGAATAAAGAGCTGCCGAACAGTCAAAACCTTAGAATCTTTATAAAGTTTAGTAGTGGGATATCGGAACGGTTTCCGGTACATGACTTTAAGGACAGCCCTTTGGGCTCTTTCAACCATTATCATGTTTGATTTACCAGCACTTCCCCACGCAGTGATACAATAATTAAAGGGTGATTGGCATAGTGCGTGGTAGACTAACAAAAGAACGTCCCTATGGGCTGCATTTCGAAGCAGTCGCATTACGAAAATTATCCTTCTGACGCGGCCAGATAAGGAAACGATGTGGTCGTGAAATGTAAGCTTCTCGTCGAGGAAAAGTCCTAGATATTTAATAATTCTTACCTTTTCAATATTTACGCAAGAACACGGTTTGTACTGAGTGCTATTATTGCAGGTGTGAACTTTTAAGCATATTGAAGCAGGGGGCTCTGAAGCCTTGGTTTTGTGAAAACATATAAATTTAGTTTTTTTTTGCGTTGAGGGTTAGAAGATTGTTGTTCAACCAGTGTGCAAAGTCGTTCATACCCTTTTCAGCAACCTTAGCTGCTTCATCCCAAGTGGGTCCCTTAAATACAAGAGCTGTATCATCAGCGTAACAGACTACTTCAACTTGGCCCGGTGAAGAAAGAGATTCTGCAATATCATTTATATATATCAGCGCCCCGATAAACCATACAAACGATACCCATCTTGATTTTCAGACTTTGTCACCCCATTTCCCTCTTATAGGGGTTGAATTCTTAAAAAAACCTGAAACACATGTTTATTCATTTATGGATAGGAGTACTCCTGTGAAGTCTTGAATAAAATAGGATAACAAATATTGTTTTCCCAGACAAACTTTGGACCCCCGTTTCACCCCCTTAGAGGTGGAATTTCGAAAAATCCTTTCTAATTCCTTGTCTAAATTACAAAAAGAAGCTTTCTGCAAAATTTGAACTTTCTAGGTCCAAGGGTTTGGGCTGTGCGTTGATGAGTCAGTGAATGAGTGAGTCAGTCAGGACTTCTCTTTTTATATATATGATGATGATGATGATGATGATGATGATGATGATGATGATGATGATGATGATGATGATGATGATGATGATGATGATGATGATGATGATGATGATGATGATGATGATGATGATGATGATGATGATGATGATGATGATGATGATGATGATGTTGTGAAAGCCGGAAACTGGCAATATTACTCGTCTATGCTGATAACTTTTACAATGGAACTAAATCTCAAACCGCGAAAAAAAAAATTTGCACTATAGATACGTTTCATACCTACTCGACCAAAATGTACGAAACAATAGTTTCTTTTTAGATTTATTTTAAAAATATATTATTCAGCCATAAGCAACTTGAAAAGTAGAACATTTTCTGAGATCAAAATAAAAACATTTTCTGAGATCAAAATACTAAGTAAAAATAATATAATTAAATAATAATCATTCAAACGGTAACACTAAGTAATAATACGCAATGTCATGCAATATACAGACCGTGCTTAATTTCTAGTCCACTCTGAATTTGAGGCGATTCAACTAGAAGTTTAGCGCGATCTGTACACTTATTTAACGGCATCTCCAAATTAGTGTAAATTCGATACACAGACATAGACGTGTTTTAAAATCCGAGGCGCTTTCGTTTTTACACCGATTTCACACAACAGCCTCAGAATTAGGATCAAAACTTACACTCTTGTGACTCTTATGCCACCTAGCGGGCACACCCTGGTACTACCTATTTCGGGATTTTTTTATAAACACACACACCACCTGTCAAAGTTACCAAAAGCGAGGCGAAAATTTCAATGCCTCTGATTTGGTCGTCAAAAGTATGTTTTTGACCAATCAAAGGCCGTAGATTTTGAAAATAAAGTCAGATTATCCATGAAAAAATGTGAGACCGCCTCGCTTTGACAGGCGCCTCACTTTTGGGTCTGAGACGGACAAAACGTCTCACATTTAGGACCACACAAACACACGCACTTTAAAATACGCTGAGTATAACATAATTTGTGTTTGAATAAAATGAATTTAAATTTCTTGATAAGATAAAATAAATTTCTTTAATTCTTATGTTTTTGAGAAAGAGCTTAGTTTTCCATATTACAAGGAAACTTTCAATGGAAATTAGTGTTTTAATATTTATTGTTACCTTCTGTCTTAAATAAAGAAATTATTCAGTTCTATTCTAACTATGAAAAAAAAAACTATGAGCAAAACATGGGTATTGTACACTCACGTGTCAGATTGCATATTCTAAATCTATCCCTGAAACAATAAAATCAGGGGAAAGTGGATAAAAAAAAAATATATATCCTGAATCTGTGGTAAATATGAAACTATTTGCAAACAGTCAGTTATATAGATGGTTATAAATAAGTATAAGCTTCTTGGTACGACTCAACATCACATCGGAAATATTGTCAAAAGATCGGATAACATAATAGACAAGCGACCTTACTGATATAGGGTGCGTCATACAATTTCTTTTGTGATGTGAGAAGCTTCACAAATATGTGCGAACTATTTGTTTCTGTTTTGTTTAAAATAAATACAAAAATCGTGAATGCAAAGATGAAAGTCCTGGTTAAAAAAAAAATGCATCAAAACACACTTTAAGATACAGCACTATTATCTTGCGACGCGATGTTAGCCTTGTGTGCGTGTGTAAGTGTGTGATCGGGAGTGCGCTTCAGAAACGTATACGTGCACGCACTACTACAACCAAATCTGACGTCACGTGTTGAGATAAAAGTACAGTACCCCCAAGCATATAATGCGCATACAAATCTTCGCCACTGTTCGGCAAAGTTCGTATTTCCTTACACTTTCTATACAATCAATAAGATCACGTGGTACGCCCGTTCGCCCGGCTATAAATTGTATGATACGCATTACTGTACTGTTTTTGCGTATTATTAGTTAAAAATGAGTTCAAAACTGAGACAAACATTATGTACACTGCCAAATACTGCCAAATAGAGCAACTTCAAATAAGTACCTAAATCAGTAAGTGTTTGATTTTCAAACCAGAGGAAAAAAAAGTCAATTCCAACAAGTTAAAGAAAAGTTAGACCCACCTATATTACCTTTCCCATTACCGTGCGACTGTTAAACAACAAAATCGGTTATTTCGCAAATTGAACGACCCGGGTAATGCAAATTGTTACCAAAGAACTTTGGAAACGAGAGTTTTTAAACTTACATTGTTTCTTTGCGGGCCTTTGTACCGTTTTTTAGACCCGAATTGGCCATAAAAGTTTTGGGGAAAACAATTTTATTTTATACATACTTTCAATCACACCTTTATAAAATAGGCCACCCTATACTGGCCAAAAATAAAAACATATTATGATGACAGATTTGGACTTCGAGTGCGCGATGAAATTTGACGTTCTTCACCTCGCGTGAATCTTTACCGGTCTCGTTGCTTTTGTCGCGCGCTTTTTTGCGCGGCACGCTCTATTTTATAGATAACTTGTCTAAAAAAGATGATTGTGGACGAGTTGCGATATGTGTAAGTACTTACGTATGATTAAATATGTACTTACGAGTATTTTTAATACTTGCTATGAAACATGTCCGGAGAAAATATCTTGTAGTTGGCAAAATTGGATTATAGTAATTATCTATAATGGCTAGGCAATGTGCATTATAAATATACCTACAAGTATTTTTAAATATTTGCTATGTGATATGTCGGGTGAAAAATTGTTGTAGGCAATGTCGGAAAAGAGTTATTATTCATAATGGCTACAAGGCAATTTGCAAAATAACTGACAGGTACATGACTTATTGTTTTTCAGTCTTTGCAATGTCTTTGTTAAAACTCAGCGGTTCGGTACAAAGTGCACAACTTAACTTTGTTATTCTTGTTAAGAAGTTAAAAGTGAAAAAGATATTGGTCTGTGGCGTTCACGCCAATAGTTCAGTATAAGTAAGGTTAAGACTTTTTGGTGAAATAAAATATTTTGACTACCAACAAACGCATTGTTTGGCACAAAAAACTGAAAAAGGGTTTTTGTATCACAAAACTATTGAAGGCTTTATTTGATCCTAATTTGAAACAATCATTTATAGCCCGATTAGAATCAGCCCTAATTTAAATTTTGATATTCATATTTATTACAATATTCAGAAAATATAAATATTTATATGGAAAGTTTAAAGCGATTCAAATACGACTTTAAACGCAGTTTAGCGAGAAGGACGACAAAAGCTGTAAGTCGCGTCTCTGACTCTTAATGACTCGTGGCAACAAGCCACTTAAGAGGATAGGTTCCGCTTGCATACTACCCTGTTACTCCATGCGGAAAGACCCGCAGTGCGAGAGGGACGGATCCTGGAAAAAAGTCAAAATGACAACTTTTTTCACTAATTTTATTATTAAAAAAAACCAATGCTGCTATGAAACATCTCCCCTGTTAAAAGTTTAAAAAAGTTTGTAAAAAATTTAATCCATAAATAATATAAACGGGTTTTTGCTCTAATAATCTTAAAACTTGACATGAAAACTTTTTTTAGAGCTATCTTTGGTATTTTATTTATCAATATTGGAATGGCTTCTGAGGACTATGTTTCGATATAAGTGTGTATTATATTCCCAGAAGAAATACATTTTTTTCTTTTTTACGTAGTATTGCTAGATTCTTAAAACCAGGAAGAATAACTTATGATTTTGCGGAAACTATCCTCTTAATTGTCATGCATCTGAAAGGCCAACAAGTGAAGAGTAGTCATGTGAAGTTAACCACGTTGTTGCTATGTGAAAGATCTAGAAAATTGTAATATTTAATTATAGATATTTTACTAGTTAACTTTGCGTGGAAATATTGTCGCAGGCATGTCGTATTAACTTGTCTATTTACACCTATGTATTAATAATATTAAAATTTCGGTTAGACGCTCATAACAACAAAACCACAAAAATTTCGCGACATAAACGGTAATAAATTACAATATCCTTCATAAACGCTAACAATATAAATTGAAGGAACTTTGTCACAGCTTCGCACCCATTAACACATGCCCACTTATTATATTAACAATGTAACATAATAGAGAAACTATTTACGAGCCAACCAATCGGCTTGCCATTAAATATTTACGGGGTGATAAAATTCAGGAAAGACTAAAATAGCAGTTTCTAAAGTAATATAGCGATTTGCTGGGGCTTTAATGTATTTTCATTGGTTTACATTGATGTAGATTCAGTGTAGCACGACGATTTAACTTATTTGATAGGACTTTCTCTCTTTGTCTTTTCCGTACAAAAAGAAAAAGGCAGATTCTTAAATTAAGTTAAGTCCAGACAAATAAGTTACATCGTGCTACACTGAATCGACACAAATTTGTACAATATTGCAATTTTGGATTTTAAAAATTTCACGGTGCAAGGTGCACGATCATTATCATCAACCTGTAACATGTCTTGTAAATCTTGAATATATATTCATTCATACATACATTCACGCCTAAGAAGGGTAGGTAGAGACTACAGATTTCCGTCCGCTACAATCCTGACCATGGAGTAAGCTACGATCCTGACCCACCTTTTTCACCTCTTCCTGATCCATCAATCTAGTCATGCAAGCTCTTCTATTCCGGATACTTTTGCGTTCGCCCTCCTTCAGAATATCGCCAATTTGGTCGGCGTACTTCCTCGTAGGGGCGGCCTGTATTGTATTATACCGGGTGTCCCAAAATTAGCACATCACACTGACACCGGAGGTAGATGGACCCAAGACGTATGAATTCAGTTGAATTGAGTTCATTATGTTTGAAGTATTTTTTTTTCACGGTGGCTGCTCAAAGTCGAAACTATTATTTTTATGTGAGAATAAAATTGAGATTGACTATCAATTGTCGTTATTTCACATTACTTATCGACTAAGTATTGTTTGTTTCATAATAAGTAACTATTGTTGAGGGAGTACACATAAAAAAAGTAAGATAAAGTGCATTTTAAAAAATCTCTAATACAAACATTACAAAAAAATGGTGATTTTTAAAAAATGACTAAAACTGGTCATAACTCAAAACCCACGAAACTTTTCTATGGACATGTACGGCTTGTTCAATGCGTCTTGGGTCCATCTACCTCCGGTGTCAGTGTGACGTGCTAATTTTGGGACAGCCTGTATATTGTACTAGCTTTTGCCCGCGGTTTCGCCCGCGTTGATTAAGTTTTTGTATAGTCGTATTGAATCCCATCCCATCCCATCCCACTAATGCCACTATCCCATCCCATTAATATTCAACGGCGTGAAGGAGTAACAGTACATCACTTTTCTATAAGGACTTGACTTGACTTCCAATGGGAACTGATTTATGGAATAAAAGTAGCCTATGTCCTATTCCAATTCTAGAAATACATTTTTGCAAAGTTTCAGCCTAATCGTTTTAGTAGTTTCGGCGTGAAAGAGTAACAAACATCCATTCATCCATCCATCCATCCAAACTTTCGAATTTTGTGGGATTTTTTACCAGTTTTTGTAATGTATTATTTTTTATATCCTACGTTTTCTGTAGTTATGCAGGCTGTGAATGCAAACCTAAAGAACCCCTTTAGGCTATGAAAATATACACGATACTGAAACTATTACTGAAAATATACCTTGAATTTTCATCAAAATTGTATTATTTTGCTAAGCTATGGCTAAGCACTCTTATTTATTCGGTGATTGTCAGCGATCGCCAAGTAGAGCAATAGAATGGATCGAGAGTCACTGCCATTCTCACTAGTTCCAAAATGGAACTGTCCAATGGAACTAATGAGAAAAATCCAACTGTGGCTATCAGTGTGACCAAAAGCAAGATCCTGAGATTTTAGCAGAATAAGGCCCCTAATTTGGGGCATAGCAAATTTAGCCACAGGTTGGAAAAATTTGGCAATTTTTAGTAGAATCATAGATAAATAAAATCATAGATAGATAAATAAAATTCCTTTAATTATCTATGGTAGAATCTAATAAAAAAGCAGAAATTTAGCAAGCGTCGGCCGATCAAATAAACTGCAGCCAAGGACATGATTTTATAAATCCTTACATTATTTTGATGCTACTATGTAGTTTTGTCGGATATAATCTAATATGGGTTTTATCTATACAAACACATGAAAAAAACTCTATAAAAGAAGAAAACACTAGATCTAAAGAACAAAACAGAAAATAGGATAGGAGAAAAAACAACGATTAAGAGCCCGGCGGAGGATGCATAGCTCATACACACGGAATACCAAAATAATGTGTAAATTATACATATTATTTAGGTAGTGTGTATTTATTTCGATCGGATTATAAAATATTTTCCCAAATATCTATTTTATATGAACACTGGTTAAAAGGCAAAATATAAAGAATTTCTAATTTCTTCTATTGGCTTCTAGATAAAATTGTTAAAACTCACCCACGGGATCAATTGCTCACTAATTTTTGGAGGTCAATTGTTCACATTATTAATCAGAAAAATATTTAAGTATTTACGCAGACTTAAAACGTTATAAGGTTATTTTTCTCGTTTGGAAGTACAATGGTAATTAATTAATCAGTACAACTATGCAAACTGTACTTTCCATTCCCATTCCAATGGGGTTTTATAAAACCATACAATTTTCAAAATAAATATTATGTTTGATTTATTTGACTTCAGTTTTTTATTTGGTAGTTGAAAGAAAAGCAAATTAGGAAACTTGCAAAAGTGATTTTAATTGCATTGTGTTTTTAGACTCACTCGATGTAATTAAAATTCACTTTCTGCTCGATGAAACAATGTACTATTAAATTATCAATTTTCGCAGAACATGACAAAACGATGGAACCATTTTCAGTTTTATTAGGCCATAAAACCTGATACTAAAATTTCTATTGATTTTCAGGCCTTTTCTATCGCTCATTTTCCCAAATTGGTCAAAGTAAGCATTTATTTTTGACAAAAGTTTATATCGCATGAAATTGGGATTATTTATTATTATAAATCAACATACTTATACAAATACTTAAACAAACTAAACTGCTAAAATAAATACGTATTACAAACTAAACTAAAAGTAAACAGAACCCTAAACCTTATAATAAACCTACTATAAAAACAAAATTAACTTACAAATAAATTGTATATAAGGTCTTTCAATTTAAATGGAAAGTAATTTAGGAGGTGATTCAGTATCGTTAATACATCACATTCCACTGCAAAGTAATTTTTTCTGCGCGAACTTTTTCTTCACTTGTCCATACAAACTGAGTCAGCTGATCGGTCCAATTCGTACTGAGAAGTAAAAAAAAGTTCGCGCAAGAAAAGTGCTTTGCAGTGGAATCACCTCCTAAATTACTTTCCATTTAAATTGAAAGACCTTACTTACTTAGCACTTTACTTTTCTAAAATGATAATTTTTTACCCGGAATTATAGAGTAAAACTTCTTCGTAGACAAAAATTCTTTTACACCTGCTGTTCCGTATTTTATTGAACACTGAACGCTATGAAACTACCTATATGGCCATTGTAATAATTTCAATAGCTTCTCCGCAAAACTGGTCCTGTATAGAAACAGAAATATTCTTTTGTGTCCATCGTCCTATATCTTGCTTTGTGAAAGAGTAGGTCGGTATTTTTCCACTGGTTTCTATTGAGAGAAAAAAAAACAAGGTACGCAACGATTTGCAAGTAAATAGGTTGTTTCTTTTGTCCAAAGAGGTAGGATGTATCGGTTATTCTCAGTTTTTCGTTGCGTTTTAGTTGTTGTAAACAAGAACTTTATTTAAAAGTCTAGATTTAGTACAGCCATAAATTTTCCTCTATGGGTTCCGCATTTAAGTCATTAATTCCTTCTCCTTAAGTTTGATCAACGTAGCGTAATATTTATTGTACTATATATTGCCGTTTTCAATAGAGAATTTGAAGAAAAAAATCCAAATTATGTAAGTCCTTTTGTATATGAACAGCAACATTAATTTAATTTTTGAAAAGTGTCAGCTGTAAAAATATTACGAACCTTATCATGGAAATGGATGGCATTCAGGACGAACTGATTTGAAAATGTAATTTTGGTTATTATATATATACACAGATTCTTACGAATATTAAAGTAGATAATAGATATTTTATTATGTTCTTTCTAAAACACACAGCGTTTTAGGTGAAGAATGCAGTTTGTGTAAAGCCTTATGCGAACCAAAAATATGTGAAAACATACCTGCAACTTAGAGATTTACCGTCTTTATCTGCACCAGCGGGCGCTTCTACTCTGTGAAAGCGCGATGACATCTGTCAGTCCTCATAGCGTTTGTGTAATTTTGCCGCTAAAGAAGCAACATTTTTTCCGTCGTATTTTATAAATATTTAAAGTGTTTAAAAGTGTTTTTAAACAGTTGAAAAGTTCGAAATAATAGTGCTAGCACGTGTCACACATAAATAATGAGTGATCATAACGTAAAAGACGCAGATGAGGATAGGTCAGGCAAGTCCTTTGCCTGCTGGACACATTACAATGATTCCCGCGACAAGGGTAAATTCTTCATCTAAGGAGTCTATTGCATCTAAGAGAGTCAAGCGACGTAACGTAGATGACAAAACGGACCAGTAGCAGGTCCAAGAGTAGTTGCACTTATAATTCGGTAAGTTACTTTTTGGCGTACCTTACAAATCAGCAGGGCTGGTAAGACTTGGCGCCTCAAAGTTTTTATATAGAACAACTGAAGGTTGATTATGATGAGAGGAAAGACTTGACATGTTTTGTTGTAATGCAAAACATTAATATTATATTATTCTATATTCGACTGACGACGATCCCAAGTGGGTCGAAATATATATCGAAAATTCTCTTTTTTATTCAATTTCTACTTTAATATTTGTAAGAATCTGTATATATATATAATAAAACGGTTAAAAAAAGCTTTTAAAGCAAAAGTATTTATTAACATAATTTTGGTTATCAAACTAATAATAAAAACAAAACAATAAAAACATGTAGATGTAAAACCTATTTCTTAAAACATACTTCTATATATCCATGATGTCACATCTCAATAGAAAATTCAACGCTTTGAAGACATCCTAAAGTCAGGTACAGACCCAAAGTGCCAACGACGTAGTTGGACAAGTCAGTGGCATTTTTTCCGTCAAAAAGTAGAATACGTCTCTTTGTCCGCGAACTTACAAATGGCAAGGTTGATTGAGACAAAAAATTAGGAATGTTCTTTTCAGGTGCAGAAAAAGCAACTCTAATTGAATTCCTTTTTGTTGCTCACACATACGATGTTCTATATTTTCTAAGATATCATGTCTTATATTTAATAAATTTAAGTAAGTCATTTAAGGAGTTTTTAATCAAATAAAGCTGATTTAAAAGGCTTGAGAGGCTCCTTTACGCCTGGATTTTTCTAAGGATTAATTTAAAAGGTAAAAACTGATTATTAAGTCAACAGCTTTTTTTCTTCTTTTGTTTTTCATAATTATTATCTAGCGACACCTAACTACGTCTCTATACAGCCCAAAAAGCAAAATTTGATGAAACACCATCATAATAGCTGTCAGGATATTGTGAATATTGCCTCATTTTTATGTAAAGTTTAGCAAGTTGCATAATTTGTATCTATACTGAAAATAAAAAAGAGAGAAATACAAACGTCGTTCATCTACAGAAGACTAAGTTTATACACTTTTCTATAAATTAACAGTTACCGTTCCATAGAAAACAGATTTTACCTGAAACCATTTCACGAATTCGGCGTTTTTTGAATATTTTGCCATCTTGCACCTCTTAATAAGATGTGTGCTTAGTTTCTTTGAGATCAAATCCATCAGGACGTCACAAATACCATATGGCAGCTGAGCGAAATGGCCCACCTTAACTGGACTTAATACTCGTAAAAGCTTAATTAACTTGCAAAAATGTTAGTTTTGACGGCACTCAACCAAAAATTAGAGCCTTTAAAATCAACTTTACTCACTCATTCGTATTCGCGTACTGCAAATAATGTAATTTGGAACTGTCAAAACCCAACATGGTTAAAGTTGATTTGCATTAAGGTATATTTTGCAACGACTATAAAAATTTTCGATACGTTTAAATATAAGATTTGCAGTAAGAAAATAGAGGTCAGTGTCATTAACAAAAATCATTCATTGTGGACGCTTGACCTACTTAATAGGTACTATTAAAGTCAGTTACCAAGAAAAGCGTGGGTCTGTACACAGCTTTATTAGACGAAAGCTTTGTCGCTTGTAACCCCAAGGTTCAATAGTGTTTGTGTTTTATTGTGCTTTCCTATTTGAATTTGATTGTTTGTGACTAAGGAAGGTAGAACTTTTGCATAGTAAAATCCTTATCAAGTTGGCCTTAGATTCTTGCGCAAAGTAAGCGTATACTTTAGAGGATACCTTTAGATATTAATTTAGATAAGGTCCTCTAGAAAGGCCATTTTGCATGAATCACATTATGATTCTGTTCTAATGCCGTCTTTTTTGCACGCATGAAAAATCTCTGATTCTATCCTACTCTCAAATCATTTTATGATTCACCCAAGTCAGCCTTTTTGGATCCCAAGATGTACCAGCGACGTGCCATTTAAGTAATCAAATTGAACACCTTATGTTTTACGACTTATAAAATTACAGAAAAGTTAAGGCGCTCTTATCCCAGAATAGTGACTCTCTGTATTTTTCTTTACGTGTAAGGGGTAAAGAAAATAACCACACTTTTGTACTTTTTCGTTGTTTTTATCGGTTTTTAAATTGTTTAAAAATAAGGGATATGTTTATTAAAACCCACTTACGTGGTCAACCTAGATCATTTAAAAAACAATATTACCAAATATTTTTCGTTAATAAAAGAGTGGAATTATGGAAATGGCATGATTTGAAAGGTCTTATTACATGCTGTGTTCGTGAATTATTTCTATCGAGCAAAGTTTATCTGATTGTGTAACACATGCGTGGAAGACCTAGATAAAGGTTTGAACTATATTGCGTATTTTTTTTGGAAGTTTTAGACGATATTTGAAAGTTCTATTTGACTTTGAAATTACTGATTTTGGGATAGGAGCGCCTTAACGTAAGAAAACACTGGCTGGTTTATGTTTTGTTAGCACTGATATGGTTTCAAGTATAAGTAAGATTTCTTACTTTAAAGACATCCTGATACATAGATTCATAATAACAACAAATATCCTTGAATTTTCTCCATGGCAATATTCACTCATCAGCGCCCCAAGTTTTTATTAGGGGTTACTTATGTAAGTAAACTAAGTAATGTTATGACGTAAACATTAACAACAGAGTACTCACCCAATGTATAAGTACGTCAGTAATTAGCACGTTGCTTTTAATTATGTTATCAATTCAGAGAAGCGTTTAATTCGCTCATTTGCACGGAGCAAGATACGCTTTTGTAAAATAGGAATGTCTTTTTCAATGTCACTGAGTTATTGGAATTGACACTGACAAAGTATCCTATGTAATCTGAACAAAGACACAGGCCACATGGAATTAAAAGTTCGTCTTAGTTGATCATTAAGGCCCTTAATATCGCCAAATGGGTACTTTCTACCGTCTACAAACCAAATAGTGCAAGATGCTGGGCCCGTTTTGAGTTCTCTTGCATGAATTGGGTCCGCAAGCGATGCCTTCTTATATTTAATTAAGGCGCTTAATACCGCCAAATGGGTACTTTCTAAAGCCTACTCCTCTTTTATGGCCAAACCAAAAATATTGAAAAAATGTGTTATGGATTATCAACTCTAGGACAACATATGCAACATTTTTCTTTTTCGTACCACCAAAACTTCTATATGAAAAATTGTTTCAACTGAATGGTGTTTTTTTGGCTTGAATTCCCTACTATTCCTAAGCGGCTTAGGTGATTTAATTCATTTATGCTTTGATAAATAGATAAACTTGATAGCTATAAATATAACATAGAATTATCCAATCGAACAATGACGCCCATGTGAAAAGTATTATTTTCTCCTATTTTGCCCTTTCAAGGACGCAGCGAGCGTCGTAACAGCCACCACGCATTGTGCACTGATTTGAACGTTATTTCAATGTCGTTTCCGTCGATATTCATACAGACAAACATCGAGCTGCTAATTTGGCGACGGTAATCGCCTTAAGTCCCATATTTAGTCAGGTATATCAAAGAGGATCTTTCGTCAGTTTCGAAAACAAAAAGAGCCATAATTACTGTTTTTGAATATTTTTTCTCCGAAATGACATCTTTTCACTCTTAACAGTTAAAGTTTCTGAAGCAGGTATTCCCTAAAATGACTTTTAAAAGTTTTCAACAATAGTATAGTCATATTAGTCAATGAGCTTTATGAACTTGGCAACACTGCAGTTTCAATATACCAGATAAAACGCTCCACTTTAAAACGCTCGTTTAAATAATTCCGTTAAATATTACTAAGCACTTTTGTTTCAAACAGTACTGTTTACGCCTCCACCATTTCTCATTTCACATTACTTAATTTACTAAATAACAATGGAACAGAAAATAACCTGTCTTTTCAAGACATGTCGGAAATATTGTGAATGACTTTGCAAGAAAATTTTCCTTTTACTCTTGTGGTGCAATTCATGTCGCACTTTCATATAGGTAGGTACGTAACATCTTATTGCTATACCTTTGTCTCTTTTGTTCTTAACTCGCCATCACAAGTATTATTTTTGTTGTAAGACAGATTCTAACTCACTTTGTGATTTTGAAATCTCAAGGACTCTGTGTTTATTTTAAATATCTTACAAACACGAACTTTGATCAGGTGCAACAAAATCAGAGTTTTAAAAGCAACAAAATTGTGACTTATTTCATTATAAAATCAAAATCACTTTGGAGCAAAACACCCTTTTCGTTCAATTAAAAATCAGACCGTTAAACAATTAAGTGTATTTACCAAAGACAATTATTCGAGGGAACAATGAAAAAGCTATAATTAAAACAATTAAATCAATAACGATTACAAATTTTAACATCAAAATTCCTTTGAATAATCATCGAAATACAATAGATATCTGCGAGTTCTTGTTACTAATAAATGTTCAATTGAAACTCCGAGATATAGATGAAACTCTCACTTCCAGTTAAGAGGCTATGCGAATTTTATTTTTGTCACTGTCACTCCAAGCGAAAAATCGCGCAGTGCGAGAGGGGCGGATTCAGGGCAAAAGAGAAAAAAGTTGGTTTTATATTTTTATAAAAAAAACTAAAATAGCTAGCAAAATTTCAAATATCAAATCTTTAGATATTGTTGAAACACGCCTAATAAAATATGTTTGAGTTATGTATATGGTTCCTGTTCGTCAAACAAGGAGAAAAAGTGTATTTGAAGACCTCATTTCAACAATTATTTCTATCAAGGAAAATTTATCCAAACATGTTATCCAATTTCAAAACCCTAGATTATATAGTCAAAATGCATATACCAGAAATGTATTAAAATTTTTCGTGTATTTCATGAAATACACAGAAAAGAAACACCCGTATTTTTTTCGCATATCGCCTTAATTAAATAACTATATTCCAGTCCATTTCTATGCAGACAGGCGTTTGTCGCTCTAATGAAACGACAAGTATTACGGATAAAAATGGTTACGTTTTGTTACAATTCTGTTTTGTGTACAAAATAGTAGCTTATGCTACAAGGGCGAAAAGGAATAAATTACGAGGACGATTTAAAACACGAGCGTAGCGAGTCTTTTAAACGTAACCAAGTAATTTATTGCTCTTACGCCCGCCCGTGTATCATACTACGTTTTTCAATGCATAGTGTGAGGAAATAAAACAAATATAATCTTGTGAAATATAATCTTGTGTTAAATTATGATTAGCTCAAAAGGACTGTATCCAGAGCCGTTTTACAATTGGAAAAAAAGTATAACATTTATGGTACATAGGAAAGGCTGCAGGTTAGCCAACCATTGTAAATAAATTAAAAATAATAATAATAATAAAGCCCTAGGGCAAAATAATCGACTTTCTGTTCGGTTCTGATGCACAAAAAGTGGGCCTTTATGAGCACTTGCATTGAAATATATATTATATAATAAAAGTATTTTGTGCAACTGTAACATTATTTGAGACATAGAGATACGAGTACTTGTTCAAGTTCGTTCGTTTCGTAATAATCTTGCAGGAGTGTTCCAATGTTTAATTATGTTCAGTTGCACACAATACTTTATCTACGACCATCAAAAACAATTTTATTGTAACTTTTTATTAAAACAAAAATAACACTCGCCATGATACTATCGTGATACTTGTCGTGATGGAATTAGTATGTAGATGCCTGAGACCAATCAGAAGCGAGAAGAGTATGAGAGCTTGGCTGAAGAAATTCAGACAGACCTTTATTGCTCGTGATTGGTTCTCTAGCGGTGTTATAATAAATTTGGCCAATCACAGCGGAAAATTACTGATAATAAATTTAAATGATTATTATGATAATATTACACAACATGGATGCCTCATACCAAATACAAATAACTTCTAACTTACCTTTTTATAATTTAAATTAATAAGTATAATTAGATAATTTTGTATTATTGATAAGTAAGTATGTAGATAAAGAATTAAGGCAACTAGTTGCCCCTCTCGAATTTGCTGCAACCATACAAGCTGTCATTTGTACTCTTTTATGTAACATCTATTTGTGACTTGGCAATAAATGAATGATGATGCTGATATGATATAAAAATATACTTATTTCTAAAGTCACCTATAATAAACGTTTTTCTTTCTCATTATCTTTCTTTTTGTCGTTTGAGTCGGACTCGCACACGAAGGATTCCGTACCATTTCTATACAATAAAATCACGTTTGTTGTATTGGAGCCCCCTTAAATATTTATTTAATTCTGTTTTTTAGTACTTTTTGTTATAGCGGCAACAGAAATACATCATCTGTGAAAATTATTCAACTGTCTAACTATCACGGTTCATGATATACAGCCTGGTGACAGACGGACAGACGGACAGACAGACTGACAGACAGATGGACAGATAGACGGACAGACAGACGGACAGCGGAGTCTTAGTAATGGGTCCCGTTGGTTACCCTTTGGGTACGAAACCCTAAAAATAGCGTATAACAAACACGAGAGATGTACAATCTAAGGACACGACGATCTTAATTTGTCTTCACGAGTCATAAGGAGCTAAATGTGGCGTTCAAATATTTATCTCACTTCTGTTCCGGTGAAGGTTTTCAGGAGTTTCAGGACAAAGACGGCCGAGTATATTGAGCGTATCGCTGGCTTTATGAAGGGACTCATTCTCAAATTAGGCTTTACACAGCTGCGTCTGCTACGATCAAATCAAATAAGAAGCAGATTATATGGTTCTTTCAGAAAACTTAAGGGGAGGTTCTCCCAATTATGTCTCTTTTCAAACTGTGAAATTGTGATATTAATGGTGATATGGGGGTGGTGAGCTATATTGTCGTATTCGGTCATAAATACACGCTTTTTTGGGCATGCAGGTTTCCTCACAATGTTTTCCTTCACCGTTCAGCAAGTAACGAACAAATAATATGCACGTCAATTCTGAAAACTCATTGGTACATGTCTTACCGGGGATCGAACTTGGATATCATGATTAAGAAGCTACCCTGAGCTATTGCCGCTGCTTATATTTAAAAGCGTGTTGTGTGTGTGGACCGACCACGATCACCACCCAGCTATATTGTGAGATGCTCACCTATTGCTACTATAATTAACTCCGCAATCACTGATAAACCCTATGGGTTTTTGTTGATTGTGCATTAATGTAAGTAACAAGGTTATGATTTTGAAAATAAGAATACTATAAAAACAAAAATAAAAAAAACAACATAAAAATCATTTCAAAACAAATGAAAAAAATTGCGTCATTCGCGCAAAGATTCAGCTCTTTTTCCTCCCCTCACGTCTTTAATTCGGTAAGCAAAGCTTGCTCTTCTTCTTTTGAAAGAGTCAAAATCGCCAGATGTCTCGTGAATATCTCTCACGATAACACTAATGCGCATATCACTATAGTCACATGATACCTTCTTTGACTTTTGACGATACATGTCATATTTGAAATAAATTATATTTAATATTAAATGAAGCACTATGTTTGAAAAGACAAGACTTGTCTTAAATTAATTCGATATTATGTACCCTATATTTTAAGAAATTTCTAATATAGATTATTAATATTAATGCATGATTTGGTTGAGAGCTCCTCAAATCCAGATTTACTTTTCTTTCTGCGTTTCTATACTGCAATGATATAATGTTAATTTATATCTCCTTGCGATGGATAAATCGCCAAGTGTTCAAACATAGACATTTATTTGTGGCATAGTTTCATGATTTGATTATTTTTATATTAGTTTATAAATAAATTAATGATAAATTAATTGTAAATTTTAATTCATATGTTACTACCCTCAATCAATTCAAATAATTGTTAAATCGTTTTATGGGCCCTCGCAAATCAAGTCTACTTTGTGCGAGGACCAAAACTTTTGTTTTAAAATTGGAACATAAATCATTTTTATTTATTTTATTTATTAATGATTTTTGGGCATAAAAATGAACCCATAACATAAATTGCCTTCTGAAGCACGAAAAACCGAAAACAAATAAAATATAGACGTTGTGTTTTTCATCGTTCTTAACTTTATTTTAGTTGTACTTTTAAATGTTCGCCCATTTGCTTACAAAGGTCAAAAAAGGTTGACGAAAATATCATGTTTTCCATAAGATTCAACCAAAATCCATCCTCAGTAGATATAATATGCATTCACCCCATATTTACCACCACGCTGTCATGGGCCATTAAACATGTAACCTCTTGGAAGATACCGTTTACACACATATCGTAAATACATACCTACGTTTACAGGATTACCCGGTTAAGCGCCTTAAGTGATATAACGGAACTCGATTTTCTTGGGAGGTCGGGATGGAAATTATTCACATAGCATGTATTTTTCGCACAACTATCTTAATATTTTTGTATTCAGTTTACAGTACATATTCCTATAAAAACACTTTAATACAATTTATTTCCAGATATATTTCAACTTCTTGTCAGCATTAGTGGAACTTATTAAAATTAATTTAAATTTTTGTAGTTAAAAAATATACCGTCACGACATGAAACCTCGAGGGGGTGTCAGAGGTGTTCCTGAGTGTGAACTGTGAAATGAAGTCACAGTTTACATACTGTACACCTACGTTTCACCAACGATTATAACGTCGAAACGTGATGGTGGTGAGCCCTATCGCTCTTCTTCGGGCACAAATACACGTTGTTTTAGGGCATGTAGGTTTCCTCACGATGTTTTCCTTCACCTCATCAAAATTTCAAGTAAAAAGTCGTTAGCAATATTCTAATCTACCTGTATTTTGAAGTTCTATCCATCTCCATCAACTTGTGTTCGTCCACTGCCAGAAATAGGCCTCTCCAATATTTCGCCACTCTTAGCGGTCCTGCGTCATCCTCATCCAGCCGCTACCCGCAACGTCCTTCAGGTCGTTGGTCCAGCAGGCACGAGGTTTTCCTACGCTACGCTTTGCTGTACGTGGTCTTCATTCCAACGCCTTTCGGCTCCAGCAGCAATCATATCGGCGATAAATATGGCCAGCCCACTGCCACTTCAACTTTTATAATTCGGCAGGCTATGCCGGTTATTAAAATTTAATTAAAATACAGAAAAATCAATCAGAAACAAATTCTCTGAGTAAAATAAGTAAATCTCAGACGGGTCTTGAACCCGTATCTCTACCTACCGAGTTTATCCAACGAAATCTAATATACAGGCTGCTTGAAAATTCGACCTATTCCTTGAAAGGAGTTATCCATCCATCCATCAGCCTAGGTTCGTTTACTGCTGGACATAAGCCTTTTCAGGATTTTGCCACTCCCGGCGGTAAGCGCGCACTAGTGATGCCACTGCCCGTCACCAGTCTGTTCCATATAAGGCCCAGCTATTAGGGATGGATATACCGCCATCCATCGGTCCCAGGCATGGTGGGCCTTCTGGTTTTTTGCCTGTGAGCTGTCCTCTTATTACTTCGAGGGGGTCAAAGGAGTTATACTTGAGATCAATTCCAACAAATAATGCCTATCTACTAGGGGTTGAAAATGTTTTTTTTTTTTTTTCAAGTAAAACACATCGATATTGCGAAACTTACAAAGTCTTCTTTGTAAGGTCTTCTTTCCACTTAAGACCTTTTATTTATGAGATTATGGGAATCGAGGACATCGAGTACCAAGACGGGACCAATCTGTAGTTGTGTAGAGAAAAAAACTACATCAAAATAAATAATACCATATTGTTTTTGCTGCCTGTACAAAATGCTTAAGTTTGCGTACAGCCAACCCTGTACTTTTATGTAGTTTTTGTTTCTACACAACTACAGATTGGTCCCGTCTTGGTACTCGATAATATATATATTTTATATAACGTAAAGATATCCTTGACGACGCGAATACAACTTTATCACTGGTGCTTGATTGGTTTACTGTAAATAATTTAGTTTTAAACGCAAAAAAGACGAAATGTATAAAATTCACGTTACCAAATGTAATTCAAGTGGATTGTAATTTGCTTTTGCAGGGGTCCAAGCTGGAGTTAGTTAACGAAACTAAGTTTTTGGGCATTACGGTAGACTCTCGTCTTCAGTGGGGTCCCCACATAGAAGCCCTATGTGGTAGACTTAGTTCGGCCGCATACGCTGTTAGACGCATAAGACAAATTACTGATGTAGATACTGCTAGACTAGTCTATTTTAGTTACTTTCACAGCATTATGTCATACGGCATGCTGTTATGGGGTAGAGCCGCGGATACAGACGCAGTCTTTGTTTTGCAGAAGAGAGCAATTCGGGCTATTTATAATATGAAGCACCGGGATTCATTAACACAAAAGTTCAAAGAAATTAATATATTAACGGTTCCTTGTGAATATATTTACCAAGTCCTTAGATATGTCAGAAAAAATGTTGAGTCTTTCCCAAGGCTTGGTAAGCAACATTGTAAGGAGACCAGAAATAAGCATAAACTGGCTTTTCCAAAAATCAGACTCGCTAAGGTGAGTACCTCTTTTGTAGGACATGGTATAAGATTTTACAATAAACTTCCAAAGGAGGTCCTTACTTTGTCAGAGAATAAGTTTAAACTGTATATTAAGCAGGGCCTATTGAAAAAGGCATATTATAAAATAAATGAATATTTGGATGATGGTGAAGCATGGTGTTACAGTGATAATGTCGTAGTAAGTTATAATTTAATTAAATAGTATAATTTCTTAACTTATGATTCCTCTAAGGTGTAAACATTAATTGATTACAGACTGTAAAAGGAAAAGGACTATATGAGACAGGTAGACAAAGATATATATGTTTGTCTTTTTTTCATTAACCTGAATTCCTACTGTCTTGTATTTTCTTATCCCTTGGTTAAAGTAGATATAAGTCATATATTGTATAGTATAAGTTTTATGTTGAAAAAAAAGACATGATCTTGCTAAGTTTCTTGCCCTTCTTCTTAGCAAGACTAATCGAATGGGCGGAGGTAGGCATGTATTTATATATGTAACCTATTAGTATGTAGTATATAGGATGGGATTTGGTCGGCCGCCTGGATTCGTGCTGGGGGCTCGGTTGGTGATCATTGAACCTTGTTCCTGGTCCCTGGCCGGGTCTCCGGTATGGGTTCGGGCGGCTGATTGGATTTTATCTTGTATAATATATATTTTACCTATCATTTTAATCGTAAATATATTGCTACATAAATTAAATAAACCTTTAATTTAGTTCATGTACATTTATTATTCTATTACATATATTTTCTTTATTAGATTAAATTTGACGTGTAAAAAGTGTATATATCTATACCTGCTTTGCAAAATAAACTATTTGAATTTGAATTTGAATTTGAATAAACTTATTTATAATTAAAAATAAACAAAAGTATACAAAAATATAAAGTCACGTCTACGAATAATAAATTATATTCGTAGCCGTTCAGCAAGTGGTAAGTGAGAACAAATACTTCGCACATAAATTCCGAAAAACTCATTGGTGCATGCCTGACCGGGGATCGAACCTGGATATTAAGATTGAAAGGCCAACGTTCTACCGCTGCTTACATCACAACTTAATTTAAAAGACACATCTTTAACTTTTGTTGCTTCTTCACGGTATCTAAAAAAGTGTTTTTTTTTTTCAGTGCCGGAAATCGATTATTTCGCTGATCATTTCCCATTATTTTCTCAGTACATGTCATTTGTCACGTAATCCTGAGGTAAAGGGGGACTTGAGGTTACATGTTACCAGCCAAACCCGATTTTAGGACAAACTAGTTTTGCCTAGGTCAAAGTAGTTCTTCAGAATTTTCAGAAATCATTCAGCACCGAAGCGAACCAGTAGACTATGTTAGAAGGTTAGGTATGGCAAGTCGTGGAACGTAGAGGAGGAAGTTTGGCTTAAATTACTTGAAATAAAAAAAAAAACCTTCATAGTTATTTTATTATGATAACCCAGAAATCCTTCAGCGAGAAGATTATGCACCCTTATCGACACTGGCTAGTTCGCATTAAGGTTTAATGTCAGTCGCTTAGCGCAAAGTGCATAACCTAACTTTGTTATTCTTGTTAAAAAATTGAAAAAATTAAATTAATTTTGGTCTGTGGCAATTAACGCCAATAGCTCAGTATTAGTGAGGTTTATAAAGCAAGAGTTTAAATTGTATAAACAATTAGTTATGATCTTTTCAAAACCAACTTAAAATGCCATTTTAACAAATTAACATTTTAAATTTGGACAAAATCATGACTAATTGTGCATTAAATTTCAAACTCATACTGTACAAATCTTACTAATACTGAACTGTTGGCGTCAATTGCCACGTACCTAATGGTTTTTCAAGTTTCATTTTTTTTAATTTTCAATTCATTTCAACAAGAGAAACGTAGTTAAGTCATACACTTCGCGCTAAGCGACTGACGTTTAACCTAAGCAAAACTAGTTTGTCCTAGGTAAAACTAGGATGTCCTAAAATCGGGTTTTGACGGTAACACATACATAAACTTGAGCATGTGAACGTAACAGCAGGAATGTTCAAGCGTTTTGCCGTCGTGTTTTGTGAGCCCCAGGTTTCGGTATTAGAAGGAGTTTTCATCGAGCAATTTGATGCGGATACCTTTGTGTATGTATATTTTTGTCAATACGGATATTAAGAAACACCGTTTTTTACACAAGGTACAGCAGATTTTTGAACAGAAAGCTTTTATGATTGTACGTACTTTTATTACTAGAAGCAGCAGTTTATAAATACACATCACTTTTATCTAAGTGTGCCTAAAAATATCAATGGTGTTACCACAAAACAGTGTTTAACTTTAGACAGTGTTTAAATCTGTTGCTGTCACTCTTTTACAATATGAAAGAAAAGGTGACAACAACAGATTTAAAGACTGTCTAAAGTTAAACACAGTTTTGTAGTAACACCGCAAATGTTTAAGGTTTTATTATGTAATGGTTGGAAGATATTATCATTTTATTATGAATATTTTTTTTATATATATATATATTTTAAAGTGTTTGCGCTTCGTGTCGCCTTTGAACTCTGCCGGTCTCTAACATGAAAAAATCAAACAAAATCAAAAATATTCAAATGTTATTTTATATGAAACAGGAATAAAATAACGTTTTCACTTCTCATGCTCTAAAAATGTTTATGCTTACTACAAGCGGACTAAAACTATGTTTAATGCTCTATGCTCTCGTGCATAAAAGTGTTAACTTCTTCTAAGACTATGGTAATAGACCATACAGCCAGATAAACAGTACAACTTCATATACAAACTTTTTGAAACTCAATAATGTTCGCGCTAAGATTCTATCATATTAGCGTGAACAGAGAGAACAGAAACTTCAGATGATAATACAGGATAATACAGTGACTTTAAAGAGAGATAATTTAAAATGAATGAAAAGACATGCATGTCTGATTATTTATTTAGGTTATTTAGACATGGCTGTATGGGGTAAGTTCCATTTGCCTACCCACTTGGTGGAAGAATAAAAAAAAAAGAAGTGGCTGGAAAGAGCTGTTGTTTTTTCTAAGGCAGCAGTACGTACATATTTAGTTGTTTGATTATTTAAATTTGCACTAAGTATTACTGAAAGGCTCACCAAGGCTCAAGAAGCTAAATATCTCGGGTTATATGGCTCGTTTTATGCGCTCGTGTTCAGTAATCAGTAATCAGTAATTCATTTATTGACCATTATAACAGAGAATGTTACATGAGGCATGTCAAATATTACATATATGTATCTTAATGATAAGATAGGTTTAATAAATATGCTAAATTAAAATTAGTTACAAAACTAAATTTAAAAGTTATGTCAATAGAATATGAATTGTTAAATATAATTGGAAATGATTTGTCGACGAGATTATTTAATTATATCAAAGAGAGAATGAACATTTATTCAATTGCTTAGCAATGTACTCATTTATTGAATAAAACGGATTTGATTCAAAATAAAATTTTAATTTAATTTTAAAATCCGCTAGCGGAAGTCTGGTTATTTCTAATGGCAATTTATTGTACATAACAATTTTGTTATAAAGTCCCTGTTTTTGCGTTTTGCTTAGTCTTGTTTTCGGTAAAACAATTTTTTCTTTGTTACGGGTGTCATATTTGTGTCGGTCCATGTATTTTGGAAAATTATGTTTGTTATTATGTATTTCTATTAATGATTTATACAAGTATAGCGATATTACTGTCATGATTTTGTTTAATTTAAAATATTTTTTTGCTGATGTGCGTCCATGAAGTCCGTTTAAAATTCTTATTGAGCGCTTTTGGCTGATCAAGATTTTCTTGATCTCCGCAGCATTGCCTCAAACAGTTATGGCATAGTTTAACTTTGATTGTATATATGCATAATATACACTTATAAGAGTAGTTTTGTTAACTAATGGCTTAAGCTTAAACAGAGCAAATTATACAATCTACTATTTATTTAGGTATTAATTTCGGTTCAACAATGTTTTGATACTTCATAAGAATCATTTATAAAGCTATAACACTTAAAACGGGTATTATATTTATAGCGTTATAAAGTCTGCAATTATGTTACTATAAGGTGATATAAATTTTTTGCAGCCAAATTCATATTAGAAGGTTTTTAAGTGATCAGTATCACAGATCGAATACACTTTTTGCTAATTTCGCAAAATAAAATGTTGACCTCACATATACACTATATCCCATATCTAGGCTCGGGGCTGAGCTTGCGTTTAAAGGAAATAGGAAAAAAAAACTTATTTCATTTATACATTAATATCACCTTATAAATTCCGTTTTTTTTTTGTAATCCAAATACGAATAGGTACTAAAAGTCTGTCTATTTTTAGTTTACTAAAACAAACAAGGCTTGAAAGAATATCAAAATATATTTACGCATCACAATAACCTGCGTAATATAACCCCATACGTCTTTATGAAAAACTACTCATTGTTTCCTGAGATGGAAAAAATATTGGCACCGTTTCACATTATTGTGTCTCTTCCATCTCCTATAAACAATAAATCTGATAGTCTTATGACCGTGAGCAGTTTAAAGGAGACGTAAACTGGTCCATTACGGTTTACGAGCAAGCCGTGAAGCCAGCGCTTGCCTTATTGCACGCTTAGTACTTTAAACTATGATGAATAGTCGCTTTAGCTTGTTACTTTTTAGGGTTCCGTAACCAAAGGGTCACCAACCGGACCCTATTACTAAGACTCCGCTGTCCGTCTGTCCATCTGTCCGTCGCTACGCCCGTGTTTTAAATCTTCCTCGTAATTTATTCCTTTTCGCCCTTGTAGCATAAACTACTATTTTTTTCATTATTCACTTATTCAAACCCAAGAACATGTATTTAAAACCCTGCAATTAGATTTAAGGAAATAAAAACAAAGACAAAATAAGAAGTTTTTTATGCTTTCCTAAAGTTTGCTTATTACGCTTTAGGCTCTTTTGAACAGACGCTCCTCAATTAGCTAAGTTGGCTCCCTAAATTACTAAATAAAGAAAATCTTCTTAACAAAGCAGTTTCGCCTTGTAATTAAGCTGAACAAAGGATTCCCCAAGAATAAGGTAAGAAAAGTGGAGGAAACAACTATTGTGTAGTTCCGAGGTAAAAATACCACAAAATTTTTGAATGACACAGTACAAATGTACGAGTACAGTGCTACAAGGATCTGATGGCGCGTGGACGACAGTGACAAGGGGGCGCAACTGTGAAACAAAGAGTATGGTAGCGGTGTTAGTTCCGATTTTTGACACAACCAATCCACGCGCCATAAGATCCTTGTAGCACTGTAATAAATATTGACATAAAAACAGCAAAAAACAAAGATGAATTAATGTAATTTTATAAAAGTCATCCTGTGAAACAAGTCACACCGCTTTTGTCAGAAAAGTTTTGTAACGGATAGGACCAAAGAGGAAAGTATACAATACAACCGGAAAAGAGAGCCCTCTCTCAGTTCATTTGTGCCAACACTGGATATTGGCCACTAATCTAAATCTTTATATGTAAATGCATATCCAGAGTTACCATTTCTATTGAAATTATTCTAATTCTTATTCTAGCCAAGACTGTTTCTTTTGAACTGAACAATCTATTCCAGTGTCTACACAACAATTTATTTCCATTGTATCGCCAAACTTAAACTATAATTAATATTATAATTTATATAATTATTTAATATAACCTTGTCTGGTTTATTTATTTATTCAAATTCAAATTCAAATTCAAATTCAAATTCAAATTCAAATAGTTTATTTTGCAAAGCAGGTATAGATATATACACTTTTTACACGTCAAATTTAATCTAATAAAGAAAATATATGTAATAAAATAATAAATGTACATGAACTAAATTAAAGGTTTATTTAATTTATGTAGCAATATATTTACGATTAAAATGATAGGTAAAATATATATTATACAAGGTAAAATCCAATCAGCCGCCCGAACCCATACCGGAGACCCGGCCAGGGACCAGGAACAAGGTTCAATGATCACCAACCGAGCCCCCAGCACGAATCCAGGCGGCCGACCAAATCCCCTCCTATATACTACATACTAATAAGTTACATATATAAATACATGCCTACCTCCGCCCATTCGATTAGTCTTGCTAAGAAGAAGGGCAAGAAACTTAGCAAGATCATGTCTTTTTTTTTCAACATAAAACTTATACTATACAATATATGACTTATATCTACTTTAACCAAGGGATAAGAAAATACAATACATATAATTATTTAATTGCAAATACATAATTACATTACAGAAACCCATTTCGTAATTAATTGCATCACTTAAAACTATAAATAATATATTTAATGTAACATATTGATATAAAAAGTAATAATGAATTAACACATTATAATTATCAAAAACGGATGTCAACAAAATTAGATTACATTACAATAAACTTTACTTACAATTTTATTAATATCAATGTCAAAAGATTAAATAAATTGCAATATTGAATAATTATTTCGTACTTATTCAGATTCGGTAAGCTTCAAGATAGAACAGATATCCTTCTATGCATTTTTATCACAAATTACCGTGCATTCTTTCATAACATACCTCCATCGACTATTAAAAATGTCGACGTGAGGTGCCGTCGCAAGCAGATGGTTGAATCTGGCAAGGGTCCGGTTTAGCGGGGACCAGCAGACTGATGTATCTATAAATAAATAAGACGGCCGATTTAAACTGGTCCAGCTTAGAGAAGGTGTTATAACGTTATTTAAATACGGAATATAAATGCGAATCATTTATGTAATTTAACCATATTATAATTGTTATGTTCCAATTTTTAATGTGTATTTAGTTTAGCATAATGAAATCCGTTATTGGCACAATAAGAAGATATCATGTTCAAGTAATCTGAATGTACTTGCTGTGGATTTTTGTTTATGAATAAAATAAATAAATAAATAAATATAAACGAAATTACTGAAGAAGAGCAAAGTCAAATAAAACCTGAATAGAAGAACTTGTATGACTATAGGTTGATGGATGTGGAAGGGACGAATTAGGTGTGTCAGGAATTGTCTGTGGGAGACAAGCAGGCGTGGGTAAATAATATATGAATGCATGAAATTACTTCCTTATGATGATATATCGTCCGTGCAAAGGTCCCCGTTACTCCAGGCGGAAAGATCTGCAGTGCGAGAGAGATGGAATCAGGGAAAATTTACAAAATCTCGGTTTTAAGCTAATAAAAAATTAACTAAAATAGCTATGAAAATTTCCATTTCCAGTAATTTAGGTATTGTTAAAAACCATCTCAATAAATATTTTTGAAATGTGTACTACCCCAATTTGTCAGAATATCAAAAATAAGTGTAAATTAAGACCTCATTTCAATAATTATTTGTATTGAGTGAAATTCCTCCAATCGCGTTTCTGATAGACTAAAATCTAGAAAAAGGTCCCAAAACTGTTATACTAATTTATTTAACTTGGGACTACTTTTGAACAGCAGATAAATAACTTCAAAAAGTGTCGAAATTGACGATATACCCCCTTAAAATGTTATATCTAAATTGTTCAGAGAAAACAAAAAGTCACGAGCTGAAAGGAAGTAATGTCACAATCTAAGAAACAAAGAACGAGATTTATCGGAGGTGAATTCAGAATTGGCCATTTTATTAGTGGACTCTACTCCTACATCCATTGGGATTAGCACACAAGGTACACAAAGCTATCCGTCTTCAGTTTAACTTATGTAAATACTCTTGTGTACGCTGATTACCTTTAATTGAATAAATATTATTTTAAAGTCTTTTTTAGCTTTTAATTATATTAAAGAGATTATAAGTATAAATAAAAAGTATTTTTTTTTTTTGAGATATATTTCGACTAACTTGTGGTTTTTGTCAGTCAAATTCTGATTACTTTTAAATATATAAGATATCTTATTGCAAAACAGGCAAGATAGTTTAGATCTAATGTTTTCATTTTCTTTATTAAATAGAGATGGTGCTTAAAACATTTAAAAAGTAATATGTATACAAAATACTGATCTCACATTATATTATAGTAAACTCTTTATAAAAAAACTTGTAGTAATTTTTCTTTCAAACGATAATAATACGTACGTTATAATTGATTTGGAAAATAATTGATGCTAACATTTTATATCACGGATGGTGTACTATTCTTCGCAAATTGCATAAGAGAATGATGGCAATTAAATGTACTGGAGCAAATTCGCTTACATTTCCCATTTCCTCCTTTGTTTTTTCTTAGGGTTTCACCCAAATGGAAACCTTTGATAAAATGTATGTGGGTATTTCAAATGAAAGGCTTTTATGCATTGTACAAGTTTCGACAATGGGTATTTTTCCCGTGATCGTTCTTTACTTTTTACCTACACTTCAATTTTGAGGTCAGTGTTATGCTGTTGCTAACGGACAGCCACGACACAATGGACCATGATGGATGCGACACGATAGGATATCATGAAACCGCTGTTCACACAATGGTTTACTGCATGGCGATAAATGGAAGGTGGACATCAAGACAGTTGCGGTTGCTGCGATTTATTTTTATATTCAGTTAATAAATATTATTTATAAGCTATAAATTCTTAGAAATAAATTATTAAGATAATAATTCAGTCATGTACGGACTGACTGAATAACAGGCCATTGTGTGAACAAGCAAACCACGGCGCACCACGATTTCTTTAAAGTGTGTCGCGGTGACGACTAGTATCGCTATCACAGAAATAGTCCATTGCTAGTCATTAAACGCTAGTAGCCCCTGTAGACAATGACAATGGCCTCTCGTGGGCCATTATGGTTCATTGTGTACAGGGGCCAGGGAAGCATGTGCAACTGCGCGTCACTCATGGACAGTGTCAGTTGCGCCATATTAAAACCAGAACAGTAGGTTAACTCACGTCCCGTACGAGACTTAAATACCTACTGTTGCAGGGTTGTCCCTTCTTTTAGTTTCGTAGGTGATAAAAAATCAATACTTAAAATGTTTTGAAGCCGATTATGACATGAGCTATCAATCGACGACGTAGTGAAACATCTAAACATGAATACCCACTACAAACAAACATACATTCATATCAAACAAAATAAACATATAGACACTATAACTCATAAACAAATCTTACTTGCTTATCTTAATTATTTTAAGAAAACTTTAAAAGAATGTAATATGATATTAAATATTTGGTCCTGAACTTTACTTTAAAAACATAGGCATCGTCAAAGGGGGGAAGGGGGCAGCTGTCCCCCCTTAGAGATTCGAAAAACTTCTGAGATTTTAATAATAAAGTAGTCGAAAAATTCGCGAGAAACCCAAGAAGATTATGTTAAATCTTAAAATTTGTTATTTCACCTACAATTCATGTCATCTTGCCCACCCTGGCAACGCCTTTGCTTAAAAATGTTTGTGATTAGTATCTTAATTAATTAGTATAATTCATTTAAGTACATAATACAATTTAAGTATCTAATCAAACATTGGCTCCTAGTCTAAAATTAAAAAATCTTTGCGATTTCAACCATATAAGCTCCACGTTAAAAGAAACCTTGAATAATTAACAAACATAGCACAGTTATGATCATAGGTACCTATCTTAAATGTGAACAAAGAAACCACCTTTCTTGTTAAGTAGGTATTGAGAAGAACGATAATTCTGGATTTGAGGAATTATTATTGAGGCATCCGAAGACAGTACAATATGTTCGATTGCGTGCTGTTGACATATTTGAATTGGTCGGTGCTGCGCGGCGCGCGGCGTGGCGGCTAGTTCGAGAGACTTGACTAAGCGCGACCGCGGCGTGACCCCGACTAGCGCCTATCTTGCATGCTGAGATATTGCTGTTGTGTGCGTACTGCAGTTCGTGCGTACTAGCACGCACACATATTAGCCGCGCGATGTACCTTTGCTTGAAGATAAACTACTGTTCTGGTTTTACTATGGTTGCACAGACGAAGCTACCTCACCCCCGCCAACGTCTGTCACCCCGCGGGGCGGTACCGCACGGTATTTTCAATCTATAGATAGATGGTCGTTTGTGCGAATGTATAATTAAGGCGGGCAATCCCGCTCAGCTGCCATATAAATGCTTTAGGTGTTTTTGACGTTCTGATTTCTTTGATCTCAATAAAACTTTGCACATATCTTTATATATGTTTCCCTTCCCCTCCACACCGCACTCCAACCCATCTCTCATCAAGAGGTGCAAGATGGCGAAATATTCAAAAAGCACCGAATCTGTGAAATGGTTTCAGGTAAAAACTATTTTCCATGAAACGGTAACTGTTTATTTATAGAAAAGAGGTATTTCTAGAGTTCTTTTCGAAATTAAATTATATCAAGAAAATTTCATCCAATCGCGTTTTCCTTCAGTAAGAATCTTAATTAAATACTCGATAAACATTTACTTAAAAATGAAATACGTAGATGACGTTATAGTGGAGTAAATGGATTCGAAAAAAAACCCTTTTTTTATATCGCCTTAATAACGAGAATTTACAGACGGCAACAGACATCAAAATAATGGGCTGTTAATAAAAGACGTACTTCAGCCACAAATAATTGGTCTTTACATATGAAATTGCCGAAATTTTCCAACAGATTCATGAGTTCATAATTCCTGTAATTCAATAGCTATTTCTGTTTAGTTATCTATGCCGCCATAGACATGATTTGTCTATACTCTCAGTCTAGCTGACAATGACAATCGTCGGAATAAATAATATGTCACATGAATTACTATTAACTAACAATATTTACTAATTACACGAGTTTATTTTACTATTTCCATTATTTGTTATTTGTTTGAAAGTTGATTTCAAGGTTTTACATCTACGTATTAAATTTTGTTTTTATTCTCAGTTTGATAACCAAAATTAAATCTTCAAAAACAGTTCGTCCTAAATGCCATCCATTTCCATGATAAAATTCGTAATATTTTTTTACAGCTGACCCTTTACAAAAATTGAAATAGCATAATTTGGATTTGTCATTCCTAAGAAATGCAAAAATGTTAGTACTGAAAATCGAGTTTCCTTCAAATTCTCTAAAGAAAACGGCAACTTCATATGTAAAGACCTAATATACACCTTCCGAAGCTCGCAAGAACGAACACAAATAAATCCGCGACCTCCAGATTAGCGGTGCAGAACTTTGAACCACTAAACCATCGAAAAATGTAGTCAAGTACGCGAACTCATATCTGTCCTATTTCTGTTTCAGATTACAAAGAGAATATAGAGGTAAGTCACCTTGCACAGTTTATTTCACTTTCATCTTGCGCTATAAATAATTATTCTGAGGAAAAATGTGTCCTGCGGGCGTAGCATAGTGTTAAATCGCGCGCGACGACGCCACTAGTTGAATCACAAGTACGAGGAGCGTGACGTACTGTTTAATCACAAAAACATCGTGTCGCGCTCCTCGCATCTGTGATTCAACCAAGTGGCATCGCGCGCAATTAAAGACTGTGCTACGAGGCTTGGTATCTATGGAAGTATGGATATCTGTCAGAATGGGGATCCACAGGCAAAGCTAACTTCAGATGGCGCTAGTATAGGTCCGGCCACGAAATAATACGGTCCGGCTATATCAAACTTCATTGTTGTGTGTTCCGGTTTTCCTACTGTTTTTCTCAAAAATCTCACGTTTTTGACTTCATTTTATCATCTATATTCCAATGTGTTATATGCTTCTTATTCGTTATTTTGTTATTCATTTTTAATATCGGGCTTTTCAAGCATAAATGAACACCATTAAAAACAAACCTGGTACGGCGCATAAAGGCATGATTCCAAGAAATGTATCTAAAATCACAAAAAACTACGCAAAAACCATATCAATGTACTGAAATTACAGATTTTCATGGCTGAATCGACGATGCGCCATCTACAGGGATAATTTGGCAGTGTGGATCCCCATTCTGATAGAACTCTATACTTCCGCCGCCATTTATAAAACTGTTCTTTATTGGCACGGGCTATATGTTTTTAGTTAGAAAATTCATCAGCAAGCTGTGATATTACTGTAATCAGGAATTTTTCCTGTTATTATTACCCAAGTTAATAAATCCTGGGAATATAAATTACCGCCCACTCTTGCTGTACAGTAAGCATAGATCAACACACACCTGACATATTTACGTCATAGTATGGGATTTGAAAGATCAACATTGATGTCAATTCAATGTAACACGAAGTAACTTATTTGACATAGACTAAGTATTACGTATAGATCAATAACTCCCATACATCAAGGCGTAGCAAATTTTTACGCGCCCTTACATCACTAGGTGTCGCCAAGTGTTGCAAATAAGCATTGTTTAATTGGCTAAAAGTAAAGTCTCATGGTTACTAAGTAAAGATATGGCTGTAACAGCTTTGCTTAGAAAAACTAGATGGCGCTAAGTTGGCAACACAAACAGTGAATATCTCAGCGCCATCTATTATCTAAGTGGGAATTATTTTTATGTTACGTGACATCTCTGTGCCACTAGCGTCACCAATGGGTCTTTTTTAGCATCGTGTTCGTTAGAGGATTTAGCAACGCCATCTTAATTTCGTTAGATTTTACAGCTTTTTTGGGGCTACAAACTGATGTATGGGAACTGCTAGCCTATACGTACTAAGACTTAACGTAAAAAAGAGCAGGAAAGAACGTTTAAATTTGGTTTAGTCCTGTAAAATATGTTAAATTGTGTTGCACCGAATAGAAACCAATATACACATTGACTCCTATTGTTTTTTATGCTATCTGTATTCCCATGTAGACGGAGATAGTGTGTAACTGAGAGGTGGATATAATGATCGCTATTTCTATTCCCAAGGTCTATTTACTCGACTAATACCAAAAAATGAATATTTTATGCTAATACCGTCTGTTCATTTTGAATATCGCTAAATCAATGGATAGCAGTTTCGATCGTGGGCTGATCCGTCTTATAGAAAAGGTGTTAGCTTACTTAGGTCTAAATCATAGATCTGTGGTGTAAATAAAAACTATATTAGCTATAGTCCAATTTTTTACTATAAAGTACTAAACAATAATCTCCCTTCTTATTTGTTATAAGCCAGCGTTCACATTACAACACATATCGTCAAGATTTTAGTTTATGTATGAATACATTGGTCAGTCCTATAAACATTTTAAATCATGTAAGGTTATAGGTATCTATAATATTTTATACAAAAATTTATATAAAACCCATCGTAAGTAGTTTCATTCATGTAGTCTGTACGGACTTTGTCCACACATTTATTTTATAGTTTTCTTTTTTTTTGTCACGAAACCCCAAGAAGTTATTGCGTTTTACTTATTTGCATAACAAAAGTACACATAAGTAACATTTCTCACGAAAAAACAAAGTAAAACAAGCGTATTTATAATAAGAAAGATGCCTGCGATTTTCTTTGTATCATATTTTCCACGCCGTGAAAGCCGCCTAAGCGTACTTAATTTGAATGAACCAATGAGCGTGTCTTATTCAGCCTAAGTACTTTATAGTAAAGAAATTGAGCATAGGATTGAGTTAGTATGTTGAGTGCTAAAACCTTCTTGACACTGCTTTGACCTAGAGAGAAAACTTCATTGAAAGTCTGCGAGATCTTTTATTTGACGTCAGAGGGAAAGGGCATGCATGACTGACCGTTTTCGTCGCTCGTGGGGTATTTATTCCAAGTGCTCACGCACATACCAGGTACCTCGGATAAACTAAAGATTTAATAAAAAAATTGTTGAAGTACTTAATAATATACCTATTTTCGGAAACCTTTGTGTTCTTCACAAAATAATAAAATAAAACAACTCCTCAACATTTTCATATCAGTTAGTAACAGCCTTTGAACAAAGTTTGGAATTTCACTTTTGTTTTCGAGTTGAATGTAAGCCTTAACTTCGGGTCTAATTTCTAGAGTTTTCTCTTTTACTTTTATTTATTTGATAGAAATTTGGTCTTTCTAAGGGTTAAATTGTCCTTTGACAAAAGATTAGAAAACATTTTAAACTTCAAAATTAAAAACGTTTATGTTTGTGAACTTCGCACACAATGAAATAGAAACAAAAGAAAGGATAATAAATTTTAAACTAAAGTTTTTGCATATTTTTGCGCTCGAAATTGCGCTCGCTCAACCCCTTCTGATACCCATTTTTGATGATCCTGATATCAGTAATTTGGATCCCACTGAAACGCAATTTAACAAACTCGATCGTCTCCAAAACTTTTGTATAAGATTTATTTTTGGTCTTCGCAAGAACAACCAAGTTTCTGAATTTCGCTCTCGGCTTAATTGGCTCCCTATTCTTCGTCACCGTTATGGTCAATATCCTATCTCTTTTACACTCTGTGTGCACAATCATGCACTTCCTTTCAGTTTCTTCATGGTACTTAATATCGTTTCTTATGTTCTTCTCATAAACTCCTTTTGGCTACATCATCTCATTCGTCGTCCTTCTTCACACATTCTTTTTCAGTCAAAGTGTTCGGTTGTGGAACGATCTTCCTTTGTCAATAAGGAAAGCTCCATCAGTGTCTGTCTTCAAGAGTCTTATTTCAGTCCAGGATTACTCTGAATATTCTGTCTGATATCTTCACTACATAGTTTAAAACAAAGTCGCTTCCCTCTATCTGTCTGTCCTTATGTATGCTTAGATCTTTAAAACTACGCAACGGATTTTGATGCGTTTTTTTTAATAGGTAGAGTGATTCAAGAGGAAGGTTTACATGTATATTACATGCCCGTGAAAAGCCGGGGCGGGTCGCTAGTATTATATAAAATCGAAAAGCTAGAAAGGGACAAAATTCACGGGAAAGAGTGAGATGCCACTCTACACACCTTTGTATGCACGTATGACTCACACGAACAACAAAATCGTGAAAAAAATGATGCAATTCGATTCCTTGGATTGTGACAATGATGAATGGCATAAACAATATAGGTTTGGATAAGTGATCGCTTAATAATTAAATTATGAAATTATGAAATCACAATTCCGCGTTTCAGAAACTTCAAATCTGTATGGCATGTCTAAACGGCCGTTCATACTGTTTTAGGTTTGAAAAAACGTAACATCATACAACGCAACTTTAAACGCAAATTGAACATCAACTTATTTTTCCAGAGAATTAATTTTATATTAGTTAATTAATTAATTAATTACAGAGATTATTTCTTACATCCAACGTCACTCACAACCATCAACGTTTTTTTTTTATTATTATTATTATTATTATATTTTCAACGCGGGTAGAGTCGCGGACACATCTAGTTCTTTATGTTTATTTAATGTTTATTTAAATGCATAATATATATTAACATATAATACAATCAAATTTTTAATACCCACACTTCAAATAAAAAACTGGACCCAGATCGCTGTATTGTTTATTATGTGCTAGATATGTATATTATATATGAAATAATTATGTGTCCGTATAAAAATATATGAAGGTATATCTGTGTGTGTGTACTCGTACTTATTTATGTAACATAATTACTATCTTAAAACCTATAATTAATGTGGACACCGCCAATTTTAAAATCCCTTCGTACAATTTCTTCAATCCAAAGGTTGTCTTGAATAGATAGATCGCTTTAATCCTATTTGTAACTTACTCTCCTTGTATTTTTAGTTAATGTTTATTGTTTTTTTTTTCTTTTGTGGTGTAATAAAGTGGTGGTATTAAGCTATATTTTATTATACTATTGTTGTATACAACGTGTAACAGAAAGGTGTAACCATATTTGAAGAGCTTATTCAGTCAATGATATAGAACAACTTTTACTATGGAGCCAACCCCGAAATCTCAAAAAAAAATCTACCCTTCCATACATTTCGGCCGAGCGGCATTGCATTTTTCTATGAAACATAAATATTTTTTTTTCGAGATACCTACATGGTTTGTTCCCAAGTAAAAGTTGTTCTATACCATTGACTGAATAAGCTCTTCAAATATGCTTACACTTTTCTGTTACACGTTGTATAAGGAAATTTTAAAAATTACAAAATTTGGATATTTGCATACTTAGTAAATTTCTTTTACGTTGTGAAAAAATTGGACATTCAAAACTCAAATTAAGTTAAAATATTCAGACAAAATACTAATTTATTTTGTAAACATAATAAAACAAATGGTATCGTCATCAAAACAAGTTTGCGAGCGATTCAGTGTCATTATTTTAGTATGTCTTTTCCGAACGCTCTTAGATACGAAAGTTTTTTCAAAAATAGTCTTTATTGATGGTCAGTAAGAGTAAGCTCATGGGTCTACTTGTCATGGTTTAAATGGAAATATTTATCTTTCGAAACGAACTGTTGGCTCCGAGCCGAGACTTCCCATGTATTTTGTTTGGTTCGTATTTTGGGGTAAAATCTCTATCTGAATATTTTGTGTAAAATTTTAAAGAATTTATCAAAAATTTAACCCATTTGATGTCTTTATTTACGAATAATAAATTGTATTAGTCCCGGAAAACATAAAAAACCAAGATACCAACTTCATTAGATACCTTCCTTTAAATGTGTGGACACAACACCTAAGAACCATATAGACTGGTAAAAGCCTGGATAAATATAATAAATCTCTTAATTCAAGACTTGCTAACTTTTAAAAGATGTCATTAGAGGTAAAGGTGAACTGCATAATTAATCACTAAAATTTGCAAAAAAAACCAAAGCAAGAGAATATTTCGAGACAAAGGACTGAGAAATGAAATATTTAAATTTCGCTTCCTGCATTCCTTAATTTTCTTAAGATCTTGAAATATTGTATTTTTGGCATGGGTTGTTTCGTTTTTAGGGTTCCGTAGTCAGCAAGAAACCCTTATAGTTTCGCCATGTCCGTCTGTCTGTTTGTCTGCCCGCGGCTTACCTCAAAGACTCTTAGCATTAGAAAGCTGTAATTTGGCATGGCTATACATATTAATATATTATAATATAATAATATATAATAATATATAAAATATAATATATAATATAATATGTAAGCAGGTAGCTATCAGTATCAGTATTTATTTGTTTCTACTTTTGTGTGCATATCTCATACACGAATATGAGTAGTATTCACGAATTGTAGTATCAGGACAAACTCATGTGAGTTTATTGATACTATTCACCATGTTATAAAATAGTGTAAAATTATGAATAAATAAATAAATAAAATAAAAAAATGACGTCGACAAAGTAGTCAAACAAAATCTTGTAATTTTTTTCATTTTAGTTGTCGCAATGTGGGGATGATTTTTTTTCTCGTCTATCCCATGGTGTGGGTAGTGGTTGGATAGGTCGTTCAAAAAGTTGCGGGTTTGTGAAAACCATTTTTAGATGCAGGGATCCGTTTGCGTAATATTAAGCTTTAAAAGGCAAATTTTTTTCGAGCCAAATAGTTGTTTTTGGATGTTTGAAAAAAATTACGGTAGTAGTAAGTATAACGAAGTTAATAGGAAAACTATCACAGGTAAGTAGGCTTTACAAGTTAATGAGTAAAACTTTTAGTCCCCTCTAAACACGGGGCGATTCGCATCGGCAGGAACAAAATGTATGGGCCGTTCTTCGGAAGAGCAACTTCTGAGCGGACTAGAAGTTCAGCGCGATCTGTATTAGTCGACAAACTAATAAAATGTACTTAGAGAAGAAGTCCGCATATTGTGAAGGGCAACTACGGAACCCTGCACTGCGCGTGGGCCGACACGCACTTGGCCAATTTTGTTATTTATTTAGATTTATAGTACTTGATATTTCAAGTTGTACTTTTGGCATGAGTTGTTTCGTTTTTGAATTTTAGTACCATTAATGTAAATATTATTGTTCCTTATAATTTTCAACTGCTCTCAGACACCCAAAATTTTTCTTCATTTTATATATATGAAGATTTACATAAGTTGCCTTTAGTTTCATGTTGCAGTTGTTCCAATTCAAAATATAATCGTTCAAATTGGTAAAGAAACGATGGTGTTATCGAGTAACATACCCAAAAATTTGAAAGTACAGACGAATTGAAAACCTCATTTGAAGTCAGTTAAAAATAAATCTTCTTAAATTTTTAAAAACAAAACGAAAATCCTATTTGATTTATAGTTTTGTTTGTTTTGACTTGGTAAATTAATATTATTAGAAAAGTACAAGCTTTAACTCTTTTAGCAAAAACAAAACAATCAGTGTCTGGCCATGAGTGTTGGAAATTAAATGTGCCGTCTAAAATATTTCAGCAGAAAATTTTTCCGCTCTTTTATTTCCTTGTCGTACGAAAAGAAAAATCTGTGCATTTTTCTTCGATAGTAATTTTAAAAACATTAGAAATTACCTACAACACTATTTGTGTCCACGAAAAATTATTTTTATTGGTTGCTTTGAAGAATAGTCAAGAAAGCTTTTGTCTTTGCGATCCTACAATTATGCCTTGAAGGCAATAACTAGTAAAATGGTATTTTACAAGAGTCTGTGTGTGAAGTCCAAAATCTATTAACAAAGTTGTATTGGCTTTCTCCCAGATCTACTCAAAATAAACCTTTCGCTTTCCTTCAGTAAAATATAAACAATCCAATTCCATTTCAGTGGGCCCTAAATTCGTTACGCAGGGTCCTGATATTCGAAACTTTTCGACACAAGTCGGTGATTTTGTAAGAGATTTACTGCGAAATTGAAACCATTTTCGTTTAACTAACCTTAGCCTGGTTCAAGAATAGCAGCGTCAAGGTCATTTGAGAAGATACCTTGTGTTCAACAATTTATATTGTGATAGGCACTTTTCATTAGATTGCTCAGAGTAAAGTATATTAGGTAATACAATAATAAATTAATCGCTAATTTTGAAAATGGCGCTCCTTGAGCAAATCAAACGGACAAACTCACTAACAACACTAACAATCTGTGTCCAATATGGGAAATGGGAGTAAGAAATCCAACTTTATACAATTTTTTTGAAAACCTGATGTACAGAACTGAAAAAAAAAAAACACAATCTCTTCGAAATCTCTTAACTTTATTAAAAACATGATTTAAAATTTAAAATCATAAAAGTTAAATTTTGGGATATGGCAAAACGTCTGGTGTATATTCTACGATTTAAATTTAACGGTTTTTTTCCCTAGAGAAAGCTCAAAGTAAGCATCTTATATGAGTGTTTATAGTTTTTATTACTAAGGAATTAAAAGGCAATAATATATGTTCTAAAATTTGAACACATTTTTCTAAGGATGGCAAAAACCATACCTAACTAGATCTCCCTACGTAAAAGCTAGGTCCTGGATCAGCGCCCTTTTCAAAATTAGTGATTCCAATATACAGTGTCATATCTTTTGGTGCGTGGATGACATTGATAGGGGGCGCAGCTGTGAAACAAAGCATAGGATAAAAGTGTTAGTTCCGATTTTGACCACGACCAATCCACGCACCAAAATAACCTTGTGACACTGGACCTAGAGATGTTGTCGTGGCATATTGTCGAGGGTTTGCCGAGGTGTCAAGTGTCAACAGAACCTTCTTTTCACTGTGCATAAATACAGGTAAAAAGTCAATTAGGTCCTAAAACAAAAAAATGAAATAAAATAAAATATTGATTCGTTAAAATTTTTGAAATAATTCTTTTTCTTTTTCGTCATAACGAAATATCCTGAAGGCATAAATATCCATAATATGCCTTGCCCGTAGCTAAAATCAATTGTGGAAGTAGGAAACAATATCTTATTTTTCCTGAAAATCTAATAAGAGGTTAATTGAATTACATTAAAAGAGCAAACATTAAGTTATTGCATAACCTACTCGCAAAATGTTTGAAAATAAAATATTTTTGGTAGTTTCCCTTTTTTAATAAAAAAAACCTAATCTATTAAGCTTTCAAGAAACTGTATATTACAATTATGTATATATTTATATATATTTTGCAAAATGGCTCTCCTGAATAACTATTTTTGATCGGGATTGCCGACCAGTTTCAGCAGATTCAGAGTGCTTTCTTTAGACGCTTCTTCACTCGCCCAGAAGAAGGCACTCTTAATCTGCTGAAACTGGTCGGCTATCCCGATCAAAAATAGTTATGGAGGTGAGCCGTTTTGCAAAATATATATATAAATATATACATAATTTATTGATCACACTAAAATTTAAACACTATTTCTTATCTACCTACAGAAATATTAAAATATGTTGCTTATTTTAATGCAAAGGGCAAACAGGTTTGAAAAATTAAACTAATACTTTCTGGAGCAGGTTTTGGTCTGAAATTTGGTTTCAGCGTCTTCGTATGGATATATCATATGGTCACTAATAGCTCTTATACCAATGTTAAATTTGCACTTTCCAGTGCGAGGAAGCGAACCAGCGGGTCAGGAAAAATTGCCCAATAGAAACGCTTTATTTTTCTATCTTGCGCAGCAATTGGTAGATTATTTTCTAGAATAACACTCCGATTCGCGTCTGGTAGATAGGCAGCGTTACAAATGGTATCAAATTACAAAAGTGTAATCATGGATTCATAGAGGAATGCTTTGAAATGTAACAATGCCATATATCACTCACAAACGTACAAAGCTGTAAGTAAGCCAAGTAAGTCCACAGGATCTATAAGGATGAAATATAATAGTAGTTTATGCTACAAGGGCGAAAAGGAATAAACTAGGAGGACGATTTAAAACACGAGCGTAAAGAGTGTTTTAAACGTAAACGAGTAATTTATTTCTCTTACGCCCGTGTATCATACTACGTTTTTCAATGCATCGTGTGAGGAAATAAAACGAATATAATCTTGTGATCTTTAAATTATGATTGGCTCAAAAGGACTGTATCTAGAGCCGTTAAACAGTGGAAAAAATGTATAACATTTATGGTACACAGGAAAGGTTGCAGGTTAGCCAACCATTGCAAGTGAATTAAAAAAAATTATAATAATAAAGCCCTAAGGCAAAATAATCTACTTTCTGTTCGGTTTTAATGCAAAAAAGTGGGCCTTTACAAGCACTTGCATTGAAAATACATTGATAAGGCTGCTTCTCTGCGGTTAGTTTTACGTTCTTTCTTCGTTTATTTGCAACTTTCAATGAAGTATTGTATTTTTTTACGCTTTGCCTAGGATAGTTCTAATGAAAGCAGTTTGAAGATAGCAATAAAGATCTTATTCATTATTCCTATCTCAGACTAAACCTAAAAGTCCTCAGCAGACAATAACGTTAAGCGCTCATTTCTTTTAAAGGCTGAAACTTTCAAGTAACTTTTCATTCAACGAAGCCTCTATCCTGTAAGTAATAAGGATGATTCTAGTTTGATTAGAAGGTAAATAGAAGTATGGTTGGACTATCCGCACACAATCTTTTGCGGGTAACTCGGTTCCCACTTTCGTGAATTGCCTCACGACAAAGGCTTGGTTTGTAACCTTTACACATAGCGTTGACTTGAAAAAAACCGGTCAAGTGCGAGTCAGACTCGCGTACCTAGGATTCCGTATTGTGTATGATAAATTTATTTTTTTCTTAACCGCTCTATTTTTCCTGTAATCTTTACGTAAACACATATTACCATGATTTTTTTCATATTTTTCAGTCTACTAGTTTTAGAGATAAGAGAGGACATACAATTTTTAATGGTTCTTCAAGTTTTTTTTTAGCTTTATAATACCTACAATTTGGTACCCATGTTGTATTTTTATCAAATATTTTTTTATTATATTTAAAATTCCCAAAAAATACAACGACAATAAAATAAACACACTAACTTACATCAAACACCCACCTGACAAACAACTATCGGAATTAAGACCATGTACAATAGGAGAAATTAAAAAGATTATAAATGACCTTGATGCCAACACCAGTACCGGTATTGATGGAGTTAGCACCAAAATTATTCAGTGTATCAAAAGTGTTATAGTTAAGGATCTAACTAATTGTATTAATAAATGCCTAGCCACTGGCGTATTCCCTGACAGTCTGAAAATAGCTAAAGTCAGCCCCGTCCACAAATCAGGTTCAACCGCAGACCCCGAACATTACCGACCAATATCAGGTTTTCCAGTGATGTCCAAAATAATGGAAAAAGCAATATATAATCGTTTAAATGAACACCTCACAGACTTAAACTTTATATTTGAACACCAATATGGCTTTCGATCTAAATCCAACACATTATCAGCTACAATTGACTTAATAACAAAAATTAAAACTAATATTGATAAAAAAAACATAGCCTTGGGAATTTTTATAGATTTAAAAAAAGCTTTTGATACGGTGAGCCATAATCTACTTCTACAAAAGCTTCACAACATTGGCATCACTGGATCGGCATATGAAATGTTTGTGTCATATCTTAAAGACAGGCAACAGATTGTAAAAATGGGTGACTATGAAAGCAAACCCTCTAGAATTACCTGTGGAATTCCTCAAGGATCAATTTTGGGCCCCTTGCTTTTTCTAATTTATGTTAACAATATATCAAAAGTAGGTATAAAGGGCCATATTACCTTGTACGCAGATGACACTTGCCTTTTTTATTTTGGTCATGATATCCTTGAAATCACAAAACAAGCACAAGAGGATCTAAATACATATAACAGGTGGTGCCAATACAACCTACTAACTATAAATACAAAAAAAACATCATACATGATATTTTCAGCAAAAAATAAAAAAAATTAAAGATTTTCCTCCACTTACCATTAATAACGAAACTTTGCATCAATCACGTGAAGAAAAATATCTCGGTCTTATATTAGATGATCGATTGACATTCAGGGCACACATTGAACATGTGCGTTCTAAAATAACATCTCTTACTGGAGCTTTACACAGAATGGTACATTGTGTACCAAGGGAAATACGCTATACACTGTATAACACCCTGGTGAAATCAAAACTAGACTATCTTATTGAAATATGGGGTTGTGCTGCAGAATCTAACCTGAAACGCCTTCAAACTACACAAAATAAACTTATAAAGGTTCTTCTACAGTTTGAATACTTAACACCTACACGTACATTATATAAAAAGACCAAATTATTCAATCTTAAACAAATATACACATATAATACTTGTATCCTTATACGAAAAATTCTAAAAAAACAAATTCATACAGAAATTAACCTGGAGAAAAGAACATTTAAACATAATCTCAGAAGATAAAATATATTAAAATCACATTGTCCAAGGACTGAGTATGGAAAAAGAAATTTACTATATGGTGGAGTGCAACTTTATAACAAATTACCAAATAACATAAAAGAATGTGAATTGATATCTACTTTTAAAACTAAGCTCAAAACTTACATTGCAACAAACGTGTTTTAAAGTAAAATATTACCTACCAACATATGTACACTGTCGACAAATCATAGAACAAACTAAATGTTATCTAAGCAAAATCTCAAGTGAACTATGTTCTTATGAGAATAAAGATCATTAACCATATTTAATTTTCTTCCTTTTTTATATTTCTCATTTGTACTCAGTTTTTTTGGAATCGCTATTTTTTTCCTGTAATTGGCCAGTTATGTATGATCTTTAATTTAATTTTTTTTTCATATTTTTCGGTGTACCAGTTTCGGATCTTCCGGAGATAAGGGGGCGGGATATGCACATTTTTTTGTTTTTTTAAAGATTTCTCGAAACCAGTGCCAGTTAATATAGTAAAAGTATATATTTTTACAATTAGCTTTTAATAACTACAATTTAATACCCATATTGTATTTTTAGGATAATATTTTTTTTTCTCACTTTTGTTTTGGGAATATTTGAACAATTTCAAATTTTTTTATTTTTTATATACCGTGATACGTGGAAAAATTTATGCTATTTTTGTGCCAAATTTATCTTTAACAATACTAAAGTTATGAGGCTGTGACATACGGACGGACAACAGAGGTCTCACCATAAAGGTTCCTTTTATACCTTTTAAGTACAACGCAACCCTAGAAATCATAACAAAGAGTTGAAACGTATTTACTCTACAATCAGTTGAAGCGTTTTGTTCGCGTCACCTTTTTGCTACGGCATATAGCGAGCGCTATGATTCTGTGGTTTTTAGGGTTCCGTACTCGAAGAGTGCTATAATATGTTTTTAAATCAGCTTGACTTGGCATAAATTTCCCATACCCAATTGGTTTTTAATTGATTTGTTTTCATGTAATACACTCTACTAATAAATAGGTCTTTACCTATGAAATTGTCGAAATTTTCTTACAGATTCAAGAGTTCATAATTCCTGTTATTCAATAGCTATTTAAATTATTTGTGTTTTGTTTGAAAGTTGATTTCAAAGTTGCACATCTACATCATTTAAAACTTCAAAAACAGATCGTCCTAAATACCATCCGTTTCCATGATAAGATTCGTAATATTTTTTCAAAAATAAAATTAATGTTGTTGTTAAATTTGGATTTGTCATTCCTAAAAAGTGCAAAAATATAAGTACTGAAAATTGAGTTTCCTTCTAAATTCGCTATAGAAAACAGCAATTTCATATGTAAAGCCTAATATTTATAAAGTCCAAGTATTTATTGATGGATCCATAAAGTGCATTATGTGTGACATTAACACAACACACGTGCCCGAATTCAGCAGATATACTGCATACCAGAACACACGTACTAGATACTACGTCTCATTCTGCATTATCGTCTTTATAGCAATGTGATAAAGACTATTGCGACTTACTGATCTCTTCAAGGAACACGCACTTTTCTTCTGGCAACTGTTTCGAACACATTTAAATAACTCTTTCGTGAATCCATTGACTTTTCCTTTTGTATACGTATAGATGGAAAGTTTGCTGAATAAACATTGTCGTCATTTAGGCCCAGCAGCATGATCGAGAAAAAATCCTTAACCCTCGAGTTAACTAACCCAAGAGAAGAGTTAACTAACCCGACATTTCATTAGTCCTATTGCACCATGATA